>OZ038477.1:126611174-126696174 GCA_964036315.1 Acanthosepion esculentum | reverse complement strand
CCGGCAATAATCTACATTATGATATCACCCCTTTAATCCGAATAGCTGTGAACATTCATTTGAATTTCCTATGATAGCAAGATTAATTCACCGGGTGACCACAGCTGGCGTTAAACTTGATAATAGTTTAATGTTTCTAACAGTCGATGATGTAGAGATACGAAAGATTAATAATTTGTGGGTTAGAGTTGTAATGTTGCATTGTTATTACATGATTTCTGTTGGTCCCACAAACGGATGATCCGGTATAGTTATTGAACCAAGTGTGCCGGAAAATCGATAGTGTACATGTATAAAGATTTTAAGAGGACTGCTGTTAGGTTTTGACTTGTGACATGTTGGACCGACGTCTAAGAGTTTTGAGTTATTTGAAGAGCGTTATTCTCTGTCTTTCATTCTATCGCCCTTTCTTCTACATATCTAATAATAGTTGGATATCTGATTTATGAATAAGAAAACTATAATGCCAAGAATGACACATTCTTAATTGTTATCTCCTTGTACGTTTCAGCATTACTTGCAGGAATTATTATTTTTATCGATACAATTAATTTGATAATGTTTCATATCAAATTACAATAATTCGGAGGAATACAACATTTAATAATTAACGTTTAATTAATAATATGTAATTAATATTATATATAAAATTAAAAGTTAAGTTGTTAATATCTTAATGAGAAAGTTCAAGTGGAAAAAAATACGGTTTAGGATCGTTAAAATGGAATCGGCGAGCAGAGTTCAAGATCAGGCTGAGACAGTTTGTTTGATTTTACCAACTAGAATGCAAAACGCTGGAGTTACACCAAGTATGGCTCTCATGGCTTCTGATCTTAATTGTTTGGCAGTGTTAACATGTAAATGCTTTGTTTTGATGAATTAAGATTGGTAAAGGGGAAATTGTTATGTTTTGTAAAGCCCCGTGAACTCCAATTCTTGCTCTTTCTTACGCTCATAGAACATCACACAGTAACCCTCTACTTTGAGTGGCTCTTTGAGCTTATGTTGGGTTAAAATTACTGTAAAAAATATAGTATCATGTTCAGTACGACAGTTGTTTGTCATTCGCCTGACTATAACCAGCTGAGATGGAAACCCACTGCACATCTCTGTTCATGAGCGGGAGTTGTCGGGGGGCATCATGACCAGATGTCGGTAGGATTGTTGAATTTCTTAAGTTTGAAGGACGAGTCGGACAAGGTGAATTGGGATTCACATCCTGATACTTGAAAACAACCTGAGTGGGGTGGGTTACTCGATCTGAAGATATTTCTAACTACATCCCGTAAGGTTATATGCTATTTTTCAATACCACTCACTATATCGCGTACATTTGGCTATGATGTTTGTGCATAATATAATCTAATCAGATTTGGCGTCATAGTGGATATTTTGGGTGTCGTATAATATCATGGACAATATATATGAATAAAGAGGAAGTTTTAAGGAAAACAGGAAATAGAAGGAATTTTATAATTAAAATCAGAAAGCATTAGCTGAAATTTCTAGGATATATAGTGAGGAAAGAGGGCTTAAAAAATCTGCCATTCAAAGGACATATTTAAGGCAGGAGTAGAAGGCGGAAACAGCGAGTAACTTAATTAATGAGTTTGTCCTTATTCTGTTATCTATTAAAAGACAGATGGTAAAGTGGAAAAAGTTACTTAGGTCTACAAAAAAGAATAAGAAAGGACATGCCACACAAAAGAAGAATAATTTTGGGGAAAGGCTTGAATCCGTTTCTTTTTTCCTTATTTATGGATTAAATGATTATGATTATGATCTCTAACCTTAGTTGATGATCACTCTAGGAGAAGAATGCTAACATGTGCAAATGGTAACAGGAAGCCCCTCTAAAATATTTCTAAAGAAAATCTGGACAATACAGAGTTTTGAAGAAAAAAAAAGGAAAATAAAGCAGTGGAGAGCCATGATCACATACGCCCTGAATAGACATGACACTTCAGAACGAGGTCCATTACAATGTATTCTGGCGATGGGTGTCTACTGTAGAACGATGGTATCCTCATTGACCATTCTTGATGTAGTAAGTTTGACCATCATTTTCAGATCAAATTCAGCATAGCGAATATCAGGGCGTCTGCCGTAGTGTAGTGGGAATAGGTTCGTTTTGCAGACGAATTCGCTGGAGCCATGTACTTGGGTGCTTTGCTACAGTCACCTAAGCTAAGCAAATAACATTGTCAGATTTTATTATGCAAGTCATTTTTCACAACGAAATCGGTTATTAACAATCAATTTTGGTTTGATAAAACTTTCAGAATATAATTATGTTCTTATTATTCAAGTTTTTTCATCATATTGTAAAAGAATATTTATAATAGTATAGTTATTGATACTTATGTTTTAATTTCATATATTTAATTTTAATTTCATATATATACCATAAAACTATATTGTTATCATGTCGGAAATATTATACAAGGCTGTAGATAGGGATCGGTACCTGATGATTGCATTAGTAGCATGAAACTCGTGAGTCGTACTAGCGGCGTGGGGTACTATGTATTTTTACTCATATATATATATATATATATATATATATATATATATATATATTTATATATATAAATAGGTTGTCATGAGTCATAAGAAAGATATAACCTTAAATAGAGTCAAGATATTGTAAAGTAATTGAGTAATGGGAACAAAACGTTGGTAATTACAAAAAGGTTGAACAGAGATAATACGATAATAAAAAAGAAATTGAAAATACCTGCAAGATAAGAACAAAAAAACTGTCTTTAAGAAAGTCACAAAAAGAGATATGATAAAAATGAAAAAGTGTAATAATCAAGAAAAGTAGTCTGAGCAGCAACAAATATTTGAAGTAGGTGGTGTTGCAAATATAGACAGATGAAAGATACAGAATATTAATAATGTAGGCTAAAGACATGAAAGCAAGCAAATTATCACCAAGTAAGCATTACAACAAAAACCTAGTCGAGCGAAGAAGTATATGAAAACGGATTTCTCAAGAGTAGTTTTTAGTGATGAGCGTAGAGCTACATTGGATAGACACGACAGCAGGGGGTTGATATTTAAAGAAATAGCCAAAAAATAGGGACTGGTAGAGTAATGTCTTAAGCTAGTTGTGTAGGCGGTACAGTTATAGGTCCTTTCAAAATTGATCAGGGTATCAAGATATATGCTGTGAGTTATTTTAAGTGCTTGAACAGGGCATTTTCTCTTCTTTTTTGAGTCAGAGAAATCATCTGGAATTTTATGCAAAAATATATATTCATGCAAGACCATGTGCCTTCACTTTACGAAAATATGACGATTAAATGACTTCTCCAGATAATAATCCAGTAGCATACTTGTGGTCCATCATTATATGAGAATGGGAAATAATATCTAAGCGAAGAAGATATCTCGGAAACAATAAAAACTGCTCAAAGTAATGCTTAAGTCAACAAAATCAATGCGTGAAAACTGAAGGTTATAATAATGTCAAAAGAAGAAGCCATATTAATATGTAAAATAATAAATTAATTTGTTCAGGTATATCGTGTGAGTCAAATGTCTGTGTCCGGTATCTTTTAGATTTATTTATGATTAAACATTTATTTTACAATTAATTTACTTGCCTAATAAAACCTGACAGATCCCAAACCCGTTATTATCAATGAGGACAGATATTATAAACTGAAAGACAATATATGTTACTCGTATATATATATATCCTGAAAATGTTGCCATCATCTTCTGACTGAAACAAATTTTATTTTGAAAACATTGACTTTTGTAATAAAATCTAGAGTAGTGTAATTGTGAATTATAGATAGCAGTTGTCTATTCTCTCCAAGTCGATGTTCAAGACCTGCTTAAATGTCTAATCCTTAAATGCTGATGTTTCAGTGCATATAGAAAAAGGCATCCTTTAAAAAGTTCAAGGTAATTTTCGTACTAAGTATTCACCCCCACCATTCTTGTGTCAGATAAGTTCAGATTACTTATCAAATTCTTTGACGATTCATTTATTCTTAATCGTCTGTTAGTACCGTTTGTTCTCTTAATATTTAGCAAGTAGCGTATTGTATGCATTTCTGGGGTAGACAGTTCTTGTTCAGCTATGTCTAAAGATATATCGTCGTGTTCTGTTATCTTTTTTTAAGTTCAGTTCTGTTATTGCTCGTTCATTTTCCACTGAGTTTGAATTTGTCCTACTCGTCCCAGGGAATAAATAAAGGATGAAGCTTACTCAGATCTCCAGTCACCTTAGGAGAGCCGGTCGGCGCAACGGTCAAAACGTTGTGATAGCAACGAAGATGAGATGAGGATATTAACCCGACTGTAGAAAATATAATGACAACTCCACATCTCAGAAATTTATACAGAAATTTATTCTGAATTAAACTTAACCCGGGACAGGTATTCTTGGGAGATAAATTGGCATAAGGATGTGTAATGGTTAGAAACTCGGATTGAGAAATCAGCGAGACGAGTTCGAATTCAGGTCATGATTGTTACATTCATTTTCGCACAAATACCATTGGGAAAGGTATAAACACATCTCTTCTTCCATCTATGGGTTAAATAGCAAGACAGACTGGATTCTCCAGTTGTTTGCAATCAGTATAAGAGAAGGGCTACTCTGAATTAGAGACCATATGTGGCCTTATGAGATACTTAAACTACAACTTAAGTCCGCTGAGCATAGTTGCAATATAAACCACAGGTTGGTTCTGGGAATGTTGAGTAAGAAAGCATGTTTAAAATAAGAAATCACAATTTGCGGTGTGTTTTTAAGGCGAAAAGGTTTGGACAATGAGTGACGTAAAAGGCACTTTCAAAAAGCGAAAGACAACTAATTAATATTAGATTACATTACGAATAAAAATAATGTTCATGATTACGGTAGTAATTTCCATTTGGATTGCATGATCGTTATTTTCATTGACGTAATGATGACTACAGCCGATTTAATTAAGATGCTCTGCTGTTCATCGCGAAAATTCCTGCAAGCCAAGACAGACGTTTGTGTTGATTTATTCCGCAAAGAAATGTTTCTTCAGATTCAATTTACTTCACGCCAATTAATGACTTGTCATGGTGGAAACCGACAAGCAAATGGACGGCTTTGATTTATGGTCACACTTCTTGCTGTATATTTTGATTTTTGTCGACCAGTCTAGGAAAAGTACTGCAAAGCAACATGGACAAATTATTATAATTATTGGCATGAAATTGGTGTCTTGTTTACTTTCAGTTCGATTTTAATTTCCTAATTTACTTAAGAATTAATTTTAACACATTTATTTTTCAAACAATATAAAAGTAAGTTTACCTATTTATATTATTTACGCTCTGACTATTGTCTTCATATTTCTTGCTCTTCTCACAACATTTTAGCCGTTGCGTCTTTCGGCCTTCATCACGTACTTATCGTCTCGGTGAACCTTTTATTTAATCTACGGGGTAGATTGTTTTTGTTCCTCTGACCATGTCTAGGGATATTTCATCAATTTTTTTATTAGCACATCTTAGTTATCGCTTGCTCTGTTTCCACTAAGTCTAAGTATGCACAGGTCGAAGGTTACTATGTCACCAATTTCAAGAACCAACGCTTTACTCCACTTTAAAGTCAATCGTTCGAAATGTATTTTTGTGCAAATTCAGAAATCTTGTTTTAGGACAATTTGATTTCAAGGAGGAATTATATATATATATATATTCTAAATTTCAAATCGAATTGGATGAATGACATTCGCTAAAGGGCTTACGGCCATATCACGGAATCTACCGGTTCTCGTACGATCAGCGAAGTTAAGCAACGTCGAACCTGGCCAGTACCTAGATGGGTAGCCGCTTCGGAATACCAGGTGCTGGAAGCTTAGATGTGCGCATGGTGTTATGGATAATGGCTTGGAATTGTTAATCGGAGAGCCAAGTACCAATTCCAGTTGGGTCCTTTATATTCGTTAAATTCACTTATGTGCAAATATCCTTTGAAAGGTATGAATGCACCTTTTCTCTCCACAGCTATGGATTAATTAGTAAAACTTGTATCACTAAATCATTATTATCTCAAAAAGAATTCTTACCTTCTAAAAGTACTTTTGCTTTAAAGGGTTGATAAGCCGTAGAAATCGAGGCAATCATTGGCTACAATTTACTATATTGACCAAAGATATACTCTAAAGAAAATCTTTAAAAATTAGGTAATCATCACTAGATTTAAATTCAGCTCTACTACCGTTTGATATCAACGATGAATAAATTTATTAAAGACACCCCTGGGGATCAAAGCTAATCTAGATATCAACAATAAATTTTTGCTAGGTTACTATACTAGTACTTATTTTAATTTTGAGGGTTTTGACACTTGTAGTGCTAAGCCTTTGAGGCAAATTACCTCAAATACACAGAAATAGAAAAAAAATCTCTTGTAATATATCTTCATATAAAACACTTTAGTTTAATTTTATATAATAGAAGACCTTAAAGACACAGAGAAAGAAAGAGAGAAAGAGAGAGAGAAAAAGAGAGGTAACGTTCATTACTGTGTCTTGAGGATCGATAACACTTACGATTTATTAGTTGGTTGATTTTATTTAGCTGCATATCAACCTCTATGGGTTATTTAGTGCCAAAATCTAAATATTTTGCACGTAATTTTATGCTTTCAACTACAGATATTTTGTACATACATTTACACTGATAGTATAAATTTATGTGTTTTAGATATTGATTTTCGATATATTTTTAGATCATAAAATGTATTGTTGGTAATTTTATTATAAAAAAAATGTACTCTTGAGTTTTGCTTGAGAGTTCACTATTTGCCCATAGCTGAGACCCTAATATGAGCTACCACCCCGGGTCAGGGTGAACCTGGGAACAACAGCAACTAAGAGGAGGTTCACGCTCCTCAATACCTCCAATCCCCTGATCGTATGTAGTTTATTGTCATACCCAGGACGAACACATTATTAGAATAGGCTCTTTAACACAAAAGGAAATCTCAGTTCTAGATCCAAGGCAGGAGCCTTTTTGGTGGCTCCTATTTCTAACACCGACTTAGTGTAAATAAATTAACACTCACATTCCTGCATCATTATAGCATTGTTGCCTGGCTTTGGAACAAAATAGTAAATTGCTATTTCCTGAAAATACATGATGCGATGAATAAATTGTCGTCAAAATTATGCAAAAATGAAAATAACACTGACATCTAATTTTAACATATATTTCCCAAAATTACAAAAATATGTCTTGAAATACTAAAGAGTAAATTTGTTCAATAAAATTGCCATTGGCTCCAACCACAGCGTCCAGACGACTTCGGAATCTCCTGCAACTCTTCTGGACGGTCTCCTTGTTTAAGTTGGTGAATGCTGCCGTAATACTTGCCTTCAGTTCTTCTATGGTGTTACAAGTAGTTTTGTGGTCTTTCAACCCACTGCAATCTGGGGAGATAGGCGACCAGATGTAAGGAGTGATGTGGTCGGAGAAATTGTCTGACAGCCATAGCTGGGTCTCCTTACGTGTGTGGCATGGTGCAGAATCCTGTTGAATATATAGGGTCTTCCAGCATCCTCTTGACCCAGGACAGTACTACCTCCTCAAGGCAAATTGATGTAAGCTTCTGTATTGAGTCTGAGGCCCTGTGGGAAGATGAATGGAGGCCTAACGTCGCCATCACTAGTGATCACCATTAGACTGATCCAAATCTTTCCGAATCGTCAGCGCAATCCTGAGATTGACACCCAAACACTCTGAAATGTTCGTTTTCGAGCTTCCGGCACGAATGCCAAGCAGTACAGCATGCCGTTCCCAAATTTCTGGCGGAGTGAATCGCGTAATGGTGCTGTTTATTTTCTCACACACGGTGCCTAACTGGTTCTATTATGCTGTGCAGTCGATAAAAGAAAAAGCAAACAACGTCCATGTGCGAAATTAAAATATAAAATGGCGACAATTTACCCATCGCACCCTGTTAATAATTCTAAAAAAAACATTCTCATGGAATCCGCCATTTAGGTTTTAACGGATATTTTATAATACCGAGTAAGCTAAACGACACCTTCTTCCCCTATGTATCGTGTACCTTCACTGTGTAGTCAATCATGGCTCTTCACAACATCCTCTCCCTTGTATCTCTTAATAAATTTTATCTTTTTGTTATCTCTCCTAAACCTTGTTCCACCATTGATTTACACAAGCTCACTAAGTAGTTTATACGTTGTTTTCCTCTGTCCCTATGGCCCTTTAATATATATTGTTTCAGATTATCTAGTCCCTCTTTTCTCATTATATTCTCTAGAAATTTCAACCGTCTCTTCCAGATGTTAAGTAAAAGTTTTCTTTTTGTTTCCATTTTTATAAAACTTCGTTGTTGTTGATCACATGTTCGGTTTATAGTATCTTGAGCACGTGTCTGTAGAAGAATATCAACACAATAAAAATGCGTCACAAAACAGATTTTATTGTACGCTACTATATTTCTACGCTGGTTTGGAACTTCCTATTCTTCGTAGCTCTTCAGGTGTTTGGTGTTGACCGATAGTTAGCAAGATAATCTAGCTGGCTTTTTCCTTATTTAAAACCTAAGTGTCTCACGACTAGAGCTGTTTGTGAGATTAATCTGAACTGTATAAATATTTACTTTAGCCGCTTGTCGTATGTTGACTGCTTGCAAGCTCATCTCGCAGACTATTTTAAGTGTATTACACTCTATTCTCAGTTAGCTGTCCCCTTTACATCTGTTCTATACCAAGCAATGAGGTATCCCATTATATGTGGATGTGCAGGTAGCGTAGCAGTTATCGGCGCGGGTGGTGGAGTTCAAATTCCACGCTCGTCCGTTGCTTTCATTTTTGTAGTAATGTCTTTGCCATTAAAATAAATGGCAAAGATATTACTACTATGGGTGAAAGAAAATACA
Organism: Acanthosepion esculentum; assembly: GCA_964036315.1. NCBI lineage: Eukaryota > Metazoa > Mollusca > Cephalopoda > Sepiida > Sepiidae > Acanthosepion > Acanthosepion esculentum. Next base: position 126,687,263 of record OZ038477.1, on the reverse strand, counting down.
AGGTAACCAAAAAAGTTCTGTCTCTTTTTTTGATTAGTCATTGAATGAAGTTGAAATATATACGAAATGCGTGTAGCAACTGTTTTCAAATTCGGACAACCGGAAGTAGGAACATTAGACGTTATAAAAAACACGCGCACCGTGCCCGGTCATCAGTTATAAGCCGGACAGCTGTGAGAAGGATGGAAGTGTCTAGAGATCTTGTTCGGGGCTGTTTGCTTTACGACTTCAAAGTGGGCTTATCTACAGCTGCATCAAGTCACCGCATATGTCAAGCGTTTGGGGATAGTGCTGTGGATGAATGTACTGCAAGGCGTTGGTTTCGAAAATTCAAGTCGGGGGATTTGTCTTTCCATGATGAGCAACGCAGTGGACGACCACAGGTCTTGAATGACGGAGTCCTGAAGCCGGCCATTGAAGAGGACAGTAGTCTAACGTGTGGTGAACTTGCAAGGCAGTTCAACGTTTCCGATGAAACAGTTAGACTTCACCTGCACCGCCTAGGTAAGACGTACAAACTGAGCAAGTGGGTTCCGCAAACGCTGTTGGAGGTCCACAAGGGACAACGAGTGGCAGCCTGCGTATGTGGCTTTCTCGTCACCGTACCGCATCCTTATTCAATCGAGTGCTTACCGGTGATGAAAAGTGGGTTCTGTCCGTAACTCCCAAGCGTTCCAGACATTGGTTGTCTCCTCAGGATGCTGTCCCTCACACCGCAAGACCGCCTATGCACCGACGCAAGATTATGCTTTGTGTCTGGTGGACAGGTCGTCAAGTGGTTCAATATGAACTGCTACCAACGGGCCAAACGTTCACTGTAGACCTATACTTGCAGCAATTGAAACGTGTGCAACAGGCATTGTGCCAGAAGGAGCCAGCACTGTTGAATCGCAAAGGTGTGCTTTTCCTCCATGACAACGCCAGGCCGCATGTCGCGCGAGTGGTCAGAGATACCATACAGCAACTTGGGTGGGAGACTTTGCGCCATCCACCTTATTCACCTGACCTTGCGCCATCCGATTACCATCTCTTCCACTCTCTGGATAATCATCTTCCTGGGAAATCCTTCAACAATGAAGCAGTCTTGCGCAAAGCCCTCACGGAATTCTTTGCGTCAAAACCCCCCGGGTTCTACCGCAAGGGTATTGAACAGCTGGGGACACTTTGGCAGAAGGTGCTGGATGCCGATGGCGATTACTACGAAGACTAAATATAAGTTACACATACTGTGAAGCGTATTCTTTCTTTCCTTTAAAAACGGACATAACTTTTTTGGTTACCTTGTAGTAGAGTAGATTGGGTTATCTAGCCTTGGTTGTCAGCCAGTATAAAACATGACAACTGTGAATTCAAAACTGTGGAGAAGGCATCGGGAAACCGCTTCACTATGTTTCCCAAGAAGTTATTGCAATACGTAGATAATAAAGAAAAATGGAAAGATATGATTGCCGTCACCCTGAAGAGACAGGACATTAAAAGAAAACTTTTTTTTGTAATTCGGTTTAATTCGATCATTTTTAATCACCGATATCTTTTACAGCATTTTCAAGGTCAATCCTCGTAATTACAAAACACATTTTAATCTGGCAGATGGCCTCAAAAGTTGTGCGTCAATAGAAAACACAATCGCCACCATGTTCTTTAAATTGCATTGTGTAGTGCGATTTACTAAACTTACCTTCGTATGGCACAAATCGCACCGAAATATTGTATTGCGTTAATCTACCTAATTGAGGAAAACATGCTTGTCTTAAATATCTACCGAAATCTTATCACCGATCTTTTTTATACCTGTTTCAAAATACATATTTTAACCAATTTCAACATCCTTTTATGTACCATGTCTCTTCAGAACGTGGGCGATTATGGCCCGCCACAATTCACTTTTGTAGATCTTTTTGTCTTTGCTATTCCTTCTAATCCATGTTCTGCCATCCATTTACACAAACTCGTTAGGTAGGTTATTCGCTGCTTTCCTCTGTCCTTCTTGACTCCAATGTCCTGCGACGGGCAAATTCTCCAAGCTCTCTTTCCTCATTATATACCCTAGATATTTCAACTGTCTTTTTCTAAGAAATTCTAAGTGGAAGTGTCGTTTTGGTTGCCATTTTCCTTAAAGCTTTCTCGTTACTCACATGGTATTCTCAGAGTCCCTTTATAGAACCACATTTCAACCACGAAACCGTTCCATGTAAAGGACAACACCAATTTTATCATACAGAACTGCCATTAGGTGACACCTGTCATAGTGGATGTTTCCCCTGTCTCGCCGAAAGTTTTGCACATTTGGAAATCAATCCACCAGGAAATAAAGAAACTCATTTCCTAGCTTTGTGGAAGCCATTTCGTGCTTTCAGTTTCTCGAATTTTTGGATGGAACTCCGTATAATACACTTGCAAGCTTGAAATTTGAATTATACTTTTTATGGCTTATTGAACTTTTGAAGGTTATTTAAAGCCAGAAAATATTTTTAGATTTTAAAATAGTTTTTCATGATAAACATTTACGGATACATGTCCTACTAATTAACCCATAGCTAGGTAAAAAGAGATGGTATTTGCGCTTAAGAGAATATAATATTCCGGACTGGAATTGGAACTCGGCTCTACGATTTCCAATTCGAGCTGTTAGCCATTACACTACCCGCACATCCAAGCTCACAGCACCTGGTATTGTTAAGGGGCTATCCATTTAGGTACTGATCAGACGATGTTTATTAACCTCAGTGATCGTATTTCAACGTGATATGACAGTAAGCCGCTTGAGACTTGAATTCTTAATAGGTGCTTTACCCTTCTGGTCTTGCGCCGGATTAATTTAATCATATTAGATAATCTGTACTGAGTTCTTATTCTAGAGTGATGCAAACCATTGAAAGTATCTTCAAATTTCATTGTGTTATCTTTGAACTAAGCTTCTTAAAGATCTATATCAAACGACTTTCGAGTGAATATACACTCGTCGGTACATTTTTTAGTGTGGCGACTTCAGTACTCATTGTGTTCTTTATTACTGTAGCTTTGTGCCAGAGTAAGCTAAGCTTCGTAAATATCTCCAATACTGCAACTGAACTAACGCAAGAAACAAAGGATTTTAAAATGTTATTTAAAAAATACGCTCTCTGATTTACACATTAGTCTCACATGCTATTGTCTGGGGGTTTGTTTTTCATTAGGTGTTCCATGATTCCAAAAGTAGTCTCCTTAAAAGCCTGCTACACTTAATTTGGAATTTACATTGTGTTTAATATATATATATATATATATATTACAAATTGTTCAGTGTAAACGAACTCTATATTTCTATATTAAACAAATATAAAATAGCTAACTGAAACCAATATCATCTTTGTCTTCAAAATACTCTGTGATCTCGTACACTTATCCCAGATTCCTTTCATCTTTTGAAAACAGTTTGAAAAGTTCTCTTTAGAGATAACCATCAGTTATCTCATCACGTTCTCCCCAATCTCGTTAACTGCGGTTTTAGCTTTGGCACAATTCAGAATTCATAGGGAACCAAATATTGTTTATGGTGGATACGCGATATTCTTCCAAAACAAACCCTGAAAAATATATCGCCGCTATACTCGCTCGTGTAATTGTGAATGCTACGGATCCACAGTAAAAAATCTCACTCAGCGGTGTCTCTCTACCGACTGAATAACCTCAAAGAAGAACTTCTGTTTGCGCATGCTCGGAAAGATATCCTCGGATTAATTGTAAATCAAGGTTTCGTAACCGATTCTTGAGATATTCAAGATGATTGAATGCTTTTTTTCTGACAGATGTATTTATGAAAACAATCGGAGAGGGTACTTTTAGGGAATCATAAAATTGGATTTACGATTTAATGATTTAATACCCAGCTCCATGTCAGAGAAATTTCTTCAGAAAGACAAAATCATTTTTCTTTCGAGTGGTCAGATTAGAATCGTACACTCTGTACACTGTGAGGAAAGGGGGATAAGCGCAGACATGCATACGAATTGTTCGCTGGAAGTACCACGGTTGGATTGTGAAGCGTCACAAAAATATAATCTCATAAATCAATTTGCTTTTTCACTCAAATTAGCATTTGTATTCATCTGCATATTTGCTTATAGATTTGTCACCAGTAATACAAAACCCATGGGTTTATCTGTCGCCAGTCAGTGTCATATGTACGTGTCATTTGCATTCTTTTTTCTGGTGTATTCATATATCTCTATCTATTTTATTAAAAGAAAGATATAAAGCCTGAATATAGTGTTCTTATCAATTGTTGTACCAGTTTACCGATGTTTGCGCATAGTATTACTTCGCTTGATTTATGAGTTACATCCTTTCAAGGGGACTATTTTCCTGATGCTTCAATCCCATTTATGGATACAAACTATATGAAAATGTGTACACATGGCAAACAGCGAATTATAATATTTTCTGCTTGATTTTTAAGAAAAAGAATTGTCAATATACTTCGATTTGTTTATTCGAAGTATCCTTCTCATCTTTGGTTGTTAAAGATGTTATTATGGAGACGACGTTTTGGCGAAGTGTCATTTAGCCATCTTCATGTGAAATCCATATAGCGTGATTAAGCAGGAATAAGAAAGCGCCTAACAAAGAAATATAACACAATAATAAACGAATACAAAATATTCCATAAAATCCCAAACAATGGACACTTGGAAATGACTAGAGGCTACTTGTCCGAAACGTCGAATCTATAATATTCGAGATAATTATAATAATTCGAATAAGTTTAAATACATTCTATTGTGTTCACTCAGCCTATTTTTTTATCGTGTAGAAATTCAATAATGCGCCAATCATTATAAAGAAACTCTCTCTCACACACACACTTTTGCACTTTCACACACAAGACCGAAATCACAATAATTTATACGACAGAATAGTACTTAGTCAGCTTGGATATTAAACTCATATTACAGTAAAGAGAGTTCGATCCTTGCTCTTTACTTGTCTTCCCGTATTAATTTTGACTCAAAAAAACTGGGCGGGGTCAAATGAAGTGTTGGGCGCATCTTAATTATCAAACTTTTAATAAGCGTACTCTCATTTCTTGGAGAAGCAAGAACACAGGATGAAGAACACAACACTTACCTATCCAATAAACGGGGAGGTATACGCTTATTAAAGTTTTGTAAATTAAGAGGCAGCCCTACACTTTATTTGACCCTCTTTCGTTTACTTAAGAGGTAAAAGTAAGTTAAGCTTAATAAATACTTGACTAACATGCAGTGAACTTGTTAGTTTCGCCGATCAGTTGAGATAGAGTAATGCTTAAAAGCTTGTCTCAGTTACGACTTAGTGCGGTTGAGCCTCACTGGGCGCTACATACTTACACCACATCTAAGCTACGCTTAATAAATCCCTAGTTTCGTCGATCAGTGCTGTTGTAGTGAGTTCATTCCTTAAGGGACTCCTCACACTTGTAGCCGATACCAGATTAAAGCATGTCTAGAGCCTCTGGTTGTTCCCCAGAGATTAAGTGACAAGTTATTTCATTTGACAATACTGAATCAAAACATAATAAAAATTATCTGTTTAAAAACGGGTTCAATAAATATACCATATATATATATATATATATATATATATATATATATATGTATGTATATGGGAAAATGTATGACAAAGTGGAAAAGTTTACATGTGACGCGTTTTGTCCTTCAGGAATTTATTGGATAAATTTGTTATATTGGAACGACTACACATGCGCACGAACGAGGGATGCTGGGAATTTTAGAATTTTTTTATATATCTCGCCGATTTCACTTTTTTTTTTTTAAGTATTTCACCCCAAGCAAGGCTGGAGTGCCACTAGCACGCAGGGGCTTATAGAGAATGAAAGTGAGAGAAAAACTGTGCATAGGGAGATTGTGGAAAAGATAAAATATGAACGGGGTTTAAGTCAACAGAAGATGGAGGTTGACGCTGCATTTAAATTTTTGAAGATTGTAGTTATCAGAGAAGCAAGTAAGAGGAAGGGAGCTCCACAGTCGGGAAGTGCGAGTAAAGAAAATGTTGGAGTAAAAGTGGCGATTACATTTAACTATTTCAAAAGTATACGGGTGGGACCAAGATGCTAATCTAGCAGCACGCTAAAGTTCTTGTAGTCGGGGCACCAGAAAAAACTCATCAGAGCAGTTGCCATGAAAATATTTATAGAAAAGACAGATGGAAACCACATCACGTCTGTGAGAAAGTGATTAAAGTCGAGATGCCAGGTGAGGATCGATTAAATTTCAGATTTTTCTTTGGATTTTGATGATAACCTCGAGATGAACAGCTGGGGCACCAGACCAGATATGGCAACAGTTTTCAATGCACGGACTAATAGTAGATTTGTAGATGTGTAAGATGGACTGACGAGAAAAACCTGTCACGACACAGAGAACCCTCTTTCATTAAAGTAGATGCAGCTATTGATTCAGTGTAGTTGTTCCACCTCAAGTCAGTCGAAAACGTGAGGCCAAGAAGGTGCAGGAGACACTCTCCCGGAGTCGAGCATCAACCATGCTGATGGTAGGCAGGGAAGTTTCTCTGTGGTGGTTAACTGAGAACAGTTTAGCTTCGGAGGCATTAAAAGCCATTTCTTGACCCAGTTAACCACTAATTGGAGGCCCTTTTCAAGAGCACCGGCCTGTTTAATTTTGTCAGTGCTGCCGGATTTACTATTGTGACAGGACCAAGTTGTAGTAGCGTCTGCATAGATGCCTATTTGGGAATTGATGATATCAGGAAGATCATTGATGAAGATCAGAAACAGTGTAGGACTCAGGATAGATCGTTTGGGTAACACCCGCGCTCGTATGAAAGTATCTGGAAGAGAACCCTTTCAGAAGGACTTTCATTTCATGATTTGATAGGAATTATTGGAGTAAATCAAATAATCGTCTTTTGAAGCTTACGTGGTAAACCAGCATGCCAAACTATCAAACGCCTTCGAGAGTTTAGCCGTTATTATCAAGAGCACATCACCGGTAGACCGGGCAAAACGGAATCCATATTGTTTGTCAGAGAGTAGATCGTGAGAATTAAGATGCTTAACGACTTCGGTATTGATTAAAGTCTCGAAGACCTTGCCGAAAAAGTGTAGGAGACTCATAGGACAGTAGTTAGAGTAGGTCAGAAGGTTTTCCAGAGTTCTTAAAAAGGACAAGAAGACGACTTCCAGCAAGCTGGAAATCAGGAAGCAGTGCGGCAATAGTTATATAGTTTGGAGAGAACTGGAGCCAGCTAGGGTGCGACGTGGTTATGCACATATCACACAGAGTCTTTTTATTTTACTTTTCATCACTTTTGTTAGTAGGTATCCCACACTGTGATAATAGAATACCTGCTAGGAATGTGAAATTTTGTAAGAGCCAGGGCGCAAATTTACTATATATATATATATATATGTATATATATATATATATATATATATATATATATATATATATATATATATATATATATATATATGTGCATGTGTGTGTGTAGGTAGAAAACAAAAAGAAACAACCTATTAATAAGTTAATCCACTGGTTAGTGGATTAACTTATTCAATCCCTAATGTTGAAATAGTTCTATGAGTTGGTTTGTTTTTAATGATAGCTAATGCTAGTGGAGAGCATGGTTGCCAGATTGAGCTAACAAGTAGTCAATTGTGCTACATTTGTAGACCCAGCGCTGTTATTAGGTTGAGTCGTAAGAAATTTCCGTTTTTGGGAACCAGTTGGAATGACGAATGGATCCTCCTAACTACCTATCAACCACGGCAGTTAAGAATAAATTTGTAGTACACTAACATACTTTAGTTTGGGCATGACATTAGCAGCGTAAACAGTGGATTAGAGGAAACATTTTGTCTCTCCCATGCCAATGCAAGGCTGATTACAGCAAGAATGAAAACTAGATTCAAGAGTTCGTCAAAGACTTTTTAACATCAAAATCTGCGAAATTTTACTCAAAGGTATCAAAAAGCTGCTTTATGACAATAAGAGAATACAAGCTTAGGTAAAAGTAACAAAATGAAGCAAATATTAGGTAATTTCTGTAAGCAAATATTTCTGTTTTGGGGAACCAATTGGAATGATGAATATATCATCCTAACTACTAATCAAACATAGTAGTCATGAATAAATTTAGAGTACACTAACATACCTCAGTTTTGTACGACAGCAGCAGCGTACACATTGAATTAAGAGAAAAATATTGTTTTCCTCTATGACAATGCAAGGACGCACACAACAAGAGTAACACAGGAGAAAACACATTTGCATTTGGGTTTTATAGATTATGCAGAAGCGTTTGATAAATTACGTCACAAAGAACTGTTGGAACTGCTTGGTAACCTTGACATATTTTGGGAAAATATTAGAATAACCCAGAACCTATACTGGCAGTACTGGCATTTTACTGCATATGGATAGGAAATGAATTCAGTAAATATACAAAAATAGAAGAGTTCTAAGACAAGTATATGTCTTCACACTGGACCTCAACCTGTGCAGTGTTGTGATTCTGAGAGAATTACAAGTTCTACCAGGATTCATTATTGGCGGCTACAATAACATAAGATATGTAAATAACATAGCAGACACAGAAAGGAAACTCCAAGAACTCCAACAGAATGTAGTGAAGGAAATCGAGAAGAAAGGAATTAAACATTAATTGCAAGAAGACAGAATGCATGACTGTTAACAAAATGAATATCCTAACATGCAAATTACAAATTGGAGACAATAAAATCAAAAATTTTCAACAATTTAAATACTTCGAAAGTCTTTTAATATAGGACAGAAAGTGGGATACTGAAACTTGAAGGTGCATTGGGATAGCGAAAGGTATCTAAAAGCTTCTAAAAGCTAAATAAAGTATTAAGAAACAGGGAAATTTCGTAAGAAACAGAGTAATGAACTGTCCTACTCTATGGCAGTGAATGCTAGATAATCTCCTCACAGATGAAGAGACTTGAGGCAATAGAAACGTGGTTCTAGAGAAGGATGTCGAGAATACCAGGGACCGAACATCTGAGCAATGACGAAGTTCTAGAGACAATGGAAACAAAAGGACACTTATACTCAACAGAATAAAGCCAGTTGAAATTTCTAGGGTACATACTGAGGAAAGAAGACTTGGGAATTTGATACTCACAGGACAGATTGATAGCAAGAGGGACAGAGGAAAACAAGGCATAACATGCCTGGCGATCTTGAGTAAATGGATCACGGAACAAGGTTTAGGAAAGATAATCAAATTACAACATTTATTAAGAGCAACAAAGGATATGAAATTGTGGAGAGCCATGATCGCCTACGTCCTGAAGGGACACGACACACAAGAATGAAGATGACTTTAAAAAGTAGTCCACTCTGACAACTGCCGGAATGATTATCCAAGATGAAAAACAGGCACCTCGGCGTGAATTAATAGTTAGCAAGCTTAGTCTGGTTGACTATTACTACTGAGTAGTGAGTTAGATCCTAACTTTGTGACCAATAAACAAAATAATCTTGGCGTCAATTTAAACTTAAAATGTTCCCCATATATAGTGACTATTTTGTTTAAAGCTCGTATTGTCTTGATTTTAAAATAAAAACTCAAGAAATTTCCAACATAATTTTAACTTTCCATGAATAATAATTTATTTTGATAGTATAATTATAGTTTAGATATTTGGAGGAAAAAAGAGGGTTTCAGTTTTAAAGTGACACCAGAGGAGAATATGGTTTAAATAACTGAACAAGGGTTGAGATGTTATGAAGTGAACCAATCACAATTCTTTTCTTGGGGCCTCAAAAAACATTCCACTGTCTCTACCAATTTTCAAAACAATTTGCAGAATCCTTTACCGGAATTGCTACCAGCTATCTTGTCGCACTCTTCTTAATCTAGTCAACATTTTTAAATCTACTTCTTTTAAAAAGTGATTTTTAGATTTGAGAGAGAGAGAAGCGACAGGGTGCCAAATGTTGATCATAGTGGAATTGAAAGACTTGGGTGATGTGCTATTATCTCCAAACCCTTACATTAGACGTGCATTAACTTTCGCGGCCCATGTCGGGTAGGGTTATCATCTGTCAGTTGTATCTTTGTCTTCGGGCATTACTGAGAGCTGTCCGGTCCTGGGGAACAGCTTCCCATGGCGGTACCCACCACCCACATTGCAGTAGAGCGTGGGGATCGGTAGTCATACCGATACCAGCGCAGTCAACGATTGCGGGGGTTGGGTAATTTTTTGTCCCTGACCCCTTTGTACAGCTTGTGTTCCTGAAATTAAACCCGACCTTGTATCACATCGCATCTCAGTGGAGAGACTGCGTAAATACTACTCTTACATTAAACGTCATTGTTAATACAACAGTCACACTACACTGACACACTCAGCGAATTTTAACTGCTAGTAGACTAACTCTTGGGTGGGTCTGTTCACTACATACCAATAAGCATTACGTAAATGTATATGGAAAAAGAAACTGACAAATTGAGTTTAGATTCTGTGTGTGTGTGTGCATATATATATATATATATATATATATATATATATATATATATATATATATATATATGTGTGTGTGTGTGTGTGTGTGTGTTATGTAATGTTGCCGCATCTTGTTATGGAGATACGCGTGCGTCTCTTCTTATACACACCACGTCTGATTTTGGCATCTGTGTGTCTAGGAAATTAGTCCGAAGAAACTACACCCGATTATGAAAACAACTCGTTTAAGATAAATACATACACGAAGAGAAAAAAAAGAAAAGACTTAGCCCAGTAAATATCCTATCATGAAAGAAATATAATCATTTCTTGACCTGTTTTGAAGATGGCGTGTTTGCATATTTGTTATAACTGATCAGTGTTCGATACCAGTTACGTTACAGGGATTTCGAATGCTGATATGCATTGCATAATCATATGCCAGTCTCCATTTCGAAGGACAACGCAATTGTTTTATCCCTTTTCGTTGTAGTCCTGTTTACAGCGATATTTCCTTAATATAAATTTTTTATGCAAATACAGGTACACCAAAGATTTTTCCGTACCATTTGGTTACAGAACCGTGTCGGATTATTCGTTTTGCTGGACCAACTGAAATCCGTTATAACAATTCAATAACGTATCTCTGACTCAAACATTATTCATCTCTCGTGCCTCTACAGCCTCATCGACTATTAAAAACTTATATTAAATGCGCCACACCCAACACTATTATTATCACTTGGTGAATTACTCTGGCAGTTGCATGGACTTCAAATACTGGTACGGATTAAAATATTCAGTGAACCTCTGTTGCTGGTAAATCTATGGTGTGTCTGTATTTTTGTCATTTATAAGATTTTATAAGTATATGAACTTACAGAATGCAGTCAATATGTAAAACATGAGATCTTATTTCCATGTGTTTTGTACGGGTCTTTACGAACTATAGCGAAATTTGGAAAGATTTGAGCAGGTCGAATTCATTACTCTAGCAACGGTCTAGGAAGCTAATCATCATTTTCCTTTTATTCTTGTGTATTTACGAATTCCATGAGATATATTCGATGACAAATATATATATATATATATATATATATATATATATATATATATACACTGAAGAATCGTGATGTATAATGGCAAATTGTAAGTGAGAATCGAAATAGAACGATTGGGTTGTTGATTCATCCAAGAAAAGAGTCTTGAAAATCAGCGTTTGCAATATTAGTTTTTAGCTCTTCTTGAATACCAACCAATGGTACATACGTAACTATCCCATCTATCAAGTTTTCTGAATGAATCAAATTTAGATTTCTAACCTTAGTTCCGTGGGACATTGTCACAGAATTATTCCTCTATTTACATTATTTGGACTATTGTCCTCATCTTTGTCGCCATGTTTATCACAATGTTTCGGCCGTTGTAAGCTCCGGCCTTCTTCAGGTGGTTGGAATGTCGAACTGAACCCTTTATTTCGCTCACTGGGGTAGACTGTTCTAATTCTATGTGCCATGTTTAATGGATGTCAGTTGTCAGTTATCTCCTGTTAATTCTCCTCTCCAAGTCCTCCACTGCCTTATCCACTGTGCCATGTGTCGTTGAGGATAAAACATGGCACGTGGAACTAGAACAGTCTACCCCAATGAGCGAAATAAAGGGTTCAGTTCGACATTCCAACCACCTGAAGAAGGCCGGAGCGTACAACGGCCGAAACGTTGTAATAAATATGGCGACAAAGATGAGGACAATAGTCCGAATAATGTAAATGAAGTACATAATACCTCATCTCAGAAATATAGACAGATCATAATATAGGTTTCATTTTATTTTCAGTAAACAAATAAAACTGCTTGCAATTTATACAACTATTATGACTAAAACTAGAAACTCCTAGTAGTTACTAATTCAGAACGCTACTTGACTAATCTCCAAAATTTGTCTTGTTATTTATTAAAGCAATCCGTTGTGTAAGATGTGCAAATATCGCACGGTACTAATGGACGGTGAAAAGAACGTGATACACGATTGCATATCCAGAAATGGGCATTATACTTATCTACGCAAGTCAGGAATTTCCTTTTGATCTTGCCGGCTGTGCTTCAAATTTTAGGAAAGATAGAATGTCTATAAAGCTAGAAGTCTATTTGATTTACAGGTAAGATTTTAAATGAAAAGGCAATAGAGTGAAGAAGGATATTGAAATATGTACGAGGGCGAAAAGTAAGCAGTTTCCCTGCCCTTGTCAAAGTTGATAATAAATGTAATAGCTTCCTATTGCTGCAACTGTTCAGGTGTGCATGCCTATTCTCATTTTTGTCAATTGTGGTGTTATGTAAGCGCTGAGAACCTTATTATCAGAATGATGGGATATGACTGAAAATAAGACCCCCCCAGTTGGAATTCGAATTCGGTTCGCCGATTTTGAGAGAGAGAAAGAGAGAGAGAGAGAGAGAGAGAGAGAGAGAGAGAGAGAGAGAGAGAGAGAGAGAGAGAGAGAGAGAGAGAGATTGGCCCGAAACTAGACTGCTCACAGTTACACCTTGGCCGGATCCTGATAGTGATATTAATTCATGCTAGAAATAACCGTGAAAGTTTCACGGTTTTCTATTTCAACTTTCTGATGGATCTTAACTCTTCAGTTAATGATAAATAAGCTCATAGCGAGTTCTACGATGATATCCGTAGAAACTCGCCTAATTCATCGTTAAATATTTGAGCTTAACAGTTTAAAAAAATAATGTAATAAGAATCAAATATGAATGGTGGTCGCAATTTAAAGAAGTAAACGGATACAACTGAAAAGATTTGAAATTGACAACTTTCTCTATTTCACTAAGACCTTAAACACCTCTGTCGTCCCTTCTTTATTTCATTTTCTCACTGGAACCAAGTTGCGTCTCTGATATGTCTTTTCCGTTTTTCCATACATCAAAACGGAATAGTCCATTATTAATGAGGCATTTGCAGGGCGTAAAATGAAAGGGCAAGCAGAATTAAAATAAGATTAGCTTAGTACAGGACAAGGTCACATCTGGGAGGGGTATTCGAATGCTGATTTTCAAGAAAAAAAGTCTAACTTGGAAGATTATGTAACACAAACCTTCCGAAATAGAAATAAAGAGAAATCTTGTTGAAATGGGTTCAAACCTCGCACTGACGAGAAATACGAAACAGTTTTAACTACGATAGACAATGCGTAAGTTTAAGAGTGAAGGGAAAAAGAGAAACGAATGTAGTATAAAAAAGGGAAAGGGAGAGAGAGAGAGAGAGAGAGTGAGTGAGGACGAAAGAGTGTGGAGTGAAAGAAAAGAAAATACTTGAATTAAAAGAACAATCGGCAAAGAGTTCAGAAAGAGGTAAAGTGGCATGATAGAACTTTGGGAAAGGAAAGAGTAGGGAATAAAAGCAAAAAAGTGCTGGAAGAGGGAGAAAGAGAGCTAAAATAATGTGCCACATAATAGAAGAGAGAAAGTGTGGGCGAGAGAGAAGAAAAAATGAGAAAAATAGTTGAATAAAACGTGAGAGAAACGACATTTAAGAAAAAGAGGAAGCATTTCATCAGAGAGAGCGGAAGAAAAAAAAAAGAGTAAAGAACAGAAGGAAAAGAAAATGAATGAGTTAAAAGGAAACGTGGAAAGCAGCATCCGAGAAAACAAAAAGTGAATATTTAGCAAGTGTAACTTAGTCTGGCACAAAACGAAATTCCCAAGAGGAAAACGAAAAAAAAAATGTAAAAAAGACAGACAGGTAGAAACAACGAATGAATAATTAAGAGAAAAAAAAAAAAATAAAAATAAAAGAAGCCTTCGAGAACAAAAAAAAACCCTGCTGGGAATGCAAAATAAATATTTTACTGGCCGGTCCTTAGATAGCACCTCCCTACTGAACAAAAAGGGATAAGGCCAAAGATATACTTTGATGTTTGCGTCAAATACCGTAGGATCCAAGCAATTGGTGAGAGAAAAAAATGATGAGCGGGGGATTTGCGTCGTATTTAGTATTTGTGGTTTAAAAATAAACATTGTGATACCTATCTTGCTATTTAGCATTGGGATAGAGAGCACAATTGGACCTTAAAATATGTTCATTCATCATTCGTCATTTTTGATTGATTCGTTTCTATCAAATGCTTCAAGATCTGGCCAAAAAGGGTGTAATTGTAAGCTTTTGCATACAACGAATTACGTCCGTTCTCAGAGAGCAACATTTCAACATTTTTCGCATTGAAATTTAGTGATCCATTATAGTGTGCATATATATATATATATATATATATATACAAAACTTTCCTTAGCCGATGATAAACTTTATCAAGACAAATGTAAGGATTTTATTTTACAAGTTTTTATAAACAGAAGTAAAATGTCGTTAATTTTATAAATTTTTTAAATTTAAAAACGCTCATGAATATAATCGAGTTTAAAAAATTATTAAAACTAACGTCATTTTACTTCTGTTTTGCACACATCTAGTAGGTATTTATTAAGATTAATGGGCTTTAATACAAACTGTTATGCCTTCCTCCTCACAAGGGTCTAGTTTTAATCTATTATGTGGGGTCCCCACTCTACTACATTTCAGTTTACATAAAGGTAGTATTCATATAAAATAGAAATTTTATTGTAATCTAATTAGCTACAATAATGGATCATATGCAATATAGGTGAAAAATTCAACAAGAAAAAGTAAAAATAAATACAATGTATTTAAATACGAATTAGAGACATTTTATAATAGATCATTCCGTCTTAAATATTTTGTGGCAATTTTTAACAACTAGAGATTTTTTTTCCTGTTAAATAATTTTAACACATTCAACATTATGAATAACAAAAATGGTGAATTTTATGTTTTTTCGAGACTTAGCATATGCAAAACAAATTCACGGATTTGGACGAAAGAAAAAAAGACCTCAGAATGACGTCGAAATATATGATGGTCGCAAAGCACTACCTGGGGGCCTGCAATCAGGCGACTTCTCTGGTCGAGGGGTTAGGGAGTAATACGCACCGGCCCAGCTCCTCTCTCTCTCTCACACACACACACATATATGTATGTGTGTGTGTGTATATGTGTGTGTGTGAGTATGTAAGGAGGGTAGTATACCAGTTTGTAATATGCACGTTAATCTTAATAAATACCTGTTAGATGTGTGCAAAAGCTCAGTGTCCTCTTTCTTGAAAACTACAAACGCAATAGACAGAAGAAGAATGTTGCTTAAGAAAAACACTGAAAATTATTATTGCTGGCATCACTGTTATAGCTCGTGCTGTGCCACTACCAACAACAATAATTATACGTGTCTGTAAAATCTATTCTTACTTGTAATGTCTGTAAGCTTATATGAGCCATATTTTGGTTTAAATGTGTAGCACATAACTAGAAGGAGTAATAATGACATAATCAAGACGTTGACTTTTCACACTACCTTAAACAAAAGGCTAGGAAATAAATTCCCTTCAGTACCAGAACGAGTGATCACAGCTAATGGACTTGAAAAGTTTGTTTTCCACGAATTAAACTGTTTTACGAAAAAGAACGCTAACGTTTCAGTCAATGAATACAAAATGGTTTCTGTATGGAAACGATTCATTTAACCGTTAACATTAACATGTCCACATAGAAAAAATATGAGATTAAAAGATTTTCGAATACGTCACCTTTTTTCACGAGTGTCTTGTATAAGAATATTTATCACACGCTACAGCCTATCCTTTTCATATTGTTTCAGGCAATATAAATCGTAGATGATCTCTTATACTTTGTCATAATCGCGAGAAATTTCTGATATTTATCTCGCAAATACTGAAGCGACCAATAACAGAAAAGGTCATTTTTATTAAAATTCTATAAATTATCTTTTTTTTCTTTATCTATTGGGTCATTCCTTCTTTCTTTTCTTTTTCTTTCTTAAATACCAATCTTCCTTTTCTTACCTACCAACCAATCCTCGTTCGTTCGTTCGTTCCTTCTTTCTTGAATATCAATCTTTCTTTCTTTACTTTCTTTCTTTCTTTCTTTCCTTTCTTTCTTTCTTTCTTTCTTTCTTTCTTTCTTTCTTTAATGCCAATCTTTCTTTCTTTAATGCCAATCTTTCTTTCTTTCTTGAATACCAATCTTTCATTTCTTACCGACCAACCAATCGTCTTTCTCGCTCTCTATTTCATAGGCATTTCGTTTTGGAGTTATGGTTAACAAATTCGTTTTGCTAATCCCGTGGGTTCGATCCTGACTGGTTGTTCCATACTTGTGTGGTAAATCCCTAAGAAGTGATTTTGTGTTATTACTATTCAGGAGATAGTTGAAACTCCAGTTCAGGTAAATGCTAAGTTTCGCATACTTTTGAAATAGACAAACACTCGATCAGAGAAGTGATATTGTTTTTCTGATAACATTATGTACGAATGTAACTTTACTAACGTGATATACCCTATGCTTTTTCTCTCCATTTCTGTATTCTGACTTGTATATATATATATATATATATATATATATATATATATATATATATAATCTGTAGAACGTTTCAGGCGCGTAAGAAATTCACAGTCACTATGTAGTGATAGTTATTCATAATGATTATCCATAATGTTTATGTCTGCAAACGCCTTACTTCTTATATTAGGCATTATTAAATAATATAAATACACGTTGAAATATACTTTTTATAAAATAAATGGACTCATATATAAATACTTCATTTTTTTTATATGCAATTTGAAATAGAAGAGGATATATTTTTAATTTTTTTCTAATTCCCGAGCCCCGTAAACCATTAGGGTCGTAGTAGCAAGTCTGTGTCACGAGTAAGATAGCGTGAAGGAGCCCAACCCTCTCCAGGTTGGTTTGAAATCAAGACTTTCCTTATTCTAGACTGGTTGCCGGCCAAGGCTAAAGGGACCAGCCTGTTCTGCTATTTATCCAAAAGCTGGGGAGGAGAAGAGAAGGATTTCTACATTTCCCAAGGGTACTGGCGTGTGAGTGAATGCAACGACTCATTCGGAGCCGGTATCAATTACGCCACCGTGCATCAATTCCTAATAACATACATGCAAATAGACTTAAGAATTTAGGTAATTCAATATCTTTGGACAAGTTTATTAATGCAAAAGTTAAAAATAATGGCAAAGAAAATAAAAAAAATAATTTCGTGAGTATGCGCGCACACAACCCCACCCCAGGGTGGATCAGTAAATCTACAGTCTGATATAGAGACGTGTTAAATTTTGATCCGAAATGTTCACTGTGTAATATTGTATTTATCTGATTAAGTGCCTTGACAAAGGTATAGGGGTGCTGAAATATTCTTGGCTCACCGTACTCCCCATCGAATACGAAACTGAACAGATACGGACATTCGAGAATGAAGGGATGTGCATTCCTTAAAAGGGTGAACGGAACCTTGCTGGGCTGTGGCGATCTCTGTAGCCGCGCGGTCTAAAGCACGCCGGATAAGATAGTGGTTTTCCCCAGAAAAGGGGACGCAGTTTCGAACCCTGTCGGATTTCACATCTTTTTGTATTACGTTTTCTTGAGAGTGCAGACCAATGACATAATACACACTGGTAAAAAAACAAAAACAAAAAACAAACGGGGCGTCTACTCAAATACGGGTATTAACTAAAAAGTGACGTTTACAATAAAAAAATATCGGACTAAAAATAAATCCATTAATTCTTTAGAAATATATATTTGAGTGTGTGTTAGAATTTTCTGTGTTATCATGATTCCATGATATAAAGATGGACTAACTGCCCATCTCTCTGTATTGGACTCTTCTGGTGACGAAGTGGAGATAGAATTTTATGTTATTTAAACTTGTCAAAAAAAAAAACAAACTATAATTTGTCTTAAATTATATTTTAGCTTAGAAATAAATGCATATTAATTTTGTAATTGTTTTGTATTTATAAAACATAAAAATTATACCGACGTAATTAGACGGCACTGCTAAACTTACTACTACTACTACTGATAACAATAATAATGCCTTCTCATAGATATGGGGGTGCCATCAAATAAAAATCTGGGTTTGTAGGACGTATAGAAGTATCTGAAAACAAAAGAGAAGATAATGAGACAAAGTGGAAAAGCTAGAACATATGCTGCTTTCGGCTTCTTCGGGTAAATTCTTACCCGAAGAAGCCGAAAGCCGTAAGACAAAACTGAAAGGAAAATGCGTTGGAATCTCTGAGGAAGACAAGGGACGATAAATCAAATTACCTTATCAGATCCAACGACCAGAAACCAGAAAGTTTCCGTCTGCCTGTTTGTTATGTATATATATATATATATATATATATATATATATATATATATATATATATATATATATATATATATATATATATATATATATATATATATATGTATGTATATATCAGTGTACATTGAAGTCAGCACCTAGTTGTGAGTTCAATACCTGACTACTTCAATGGTGCACAAAAAACTTGGAGAGTTAAGTTAAAGGAAGATGACTGAGACATCTGGAAGAGGTATGGCACGTGGAAATCGAATAATCTACCCCGATGGACGAAATAAAGGGTTCAGTTCGAAATTCCAATCACTTGAAGGTGTACAACGACTGAAACGTTGTGAATATGGCAACAAATTTGACGACAACAGTCCGAACAATGTGAATAGTGTAAATAATATATATATATATATATATATATATATATATATATATATATATATATATATATATATATATATATATATATATGTATGTATTTATATATTAGTTTTTCTGATCTATATGTTAAAAAATAAATAAAGTCAGGATTTTGAAAATGAAAATGAAAAATATAAGACCCTCCCAAACTACTTATATACTTACAATAACTGGAGACCTGGGTGCGATGAAAAAAGGTACAAACACGAACATTAACAAGATCTCTGCTAGCCCCTGTTAATAAGAGATTCACATATTGGTACTGTTTGGACCTGATCATATACTCAGGATATTATTAACAGTTTAAAGAAAGTATAAACATTATAAATGTTAAGTATCACTTAACATTAGTATTTGTGTAAGTAGGATGCGTATATTCACAACATGGCATCGGGTCCCCGGTGAAGGCGTGTACTGAACAAAAAGTAAAAGATGATGATAATAATAACAATGAAATTTGACTTCGCATGCCAAAAGCAAAAGCATAACTATCAATAAATTAAAATAAACACAAATTCAGTTTAACTAATTCCCCAGTGAGCTCTACCATCTACAAAACTTGTCTTCGGGCAAATAATTTTTAAAAATTATTTTTCAATTTTATTAGTTTACTATTAATACTATATTTCTTAATATTGAGAACATTAATTAGAAATATTGCTTTTCTTAAATGCGTTATCCATCAGAAATATACTGGTTCACCATTGTTTTTGCGAGAAAAAAAACTCTCTCTCTCTCGCACACACACATATAGCGCTTTAGGCTATTTTGTTTGCTATTATCAAGGATTTTTTTTTACTAAATATATAGATTTTTATATATGTAAACCAAAACATTCCCATCACTATAGATACACGTATATAAAAATTTACATATTCAGTTAAAAATCATCCTTGATAAGAACTAATAAAATAGCTGAAACCGCTCGGATATATTGAACATTTGAACAGCTTTTACACACTTTATGCTCAGAAAAGAAAATACTTGTAAGAATTCAAGAAAAATCAAATAAAAAGTTTAATCGCAGCTTTTACAAGAACCTTTTTCGTTCAACACATCGATTTAAATAAACTCCTAGTGAGTGTAAAACAGAATTTTTTCACGACCCATCCATGAGACAGAGAACAAAGAAAGTTCTTCTTCCTGCACAAAATCGCTTGATAAAGCTTGATCTAAACCACTTCTAAAAACGGTAAATGTCTAACCGACCGAGCCCTGTGCAGCACCCTGAACACTCCGTCAAAATACTTGGAAGTGCATCCCGGGTTGTTAATCAATTGAAGTCCAATCACTGACTCACAAACTGACTGAGTCAAGTGATTACTATTGCTAGCTCCACCCTGTCTTATATAGGCAGGAACGTGTTGTCCAATCCGGGTCTAGAACCGCAAGTTGGTTCGCCCCAAATAGCCACTCTAAACTGATAAATCACGGAACTACTTTGCAGGTAAGGCAAAACATCTTTAGCGAAAGATGGGGACAACGGAATAGTATTAAATAAAACACGCAGCTTGACAGAAGAAAAGCAAGAAGTCACACACGCCGGTACCTTATCAGCAAGTGTCTGACTCCACGTATACAATCATGGCAGTTTTAAATAAACTGGACAAAGTTCCAAAACTTAAAAGCTTAACCATACGTTCTACCGTACGTTTAACAACATTCTCCGTGTAACCATTATACCGGAAAATATTATAAATGTTCGCTAATTCCTCCTTCAATTTACAAGGCCAATATATCAAAGCATAGTGGGCCAAGGTAGAAATGAAGTTAATCTTTATGGGACTTAGAGACAAAAGAATTCCAATTGTTTTACAACCCTGTTAAATTATATATATATATATATATATATATATATATATATATATATATATATGAATGAGATAACGATCTCTCTCTCTCTCTCTCTCTCTCTCTCAATATATATATATATATATATATATATATATATATATATATATATGAATGAGATAACGATATATGTATATATATATATATATATATATATTTATATATATATGAATGAGATAACGATATATATATATATATATATATATATATATATATATATATATATATATATATATATATATATATATATATATATATGAGATAACGATATATATTTATGTACCAAGAACAGTATTGGGGAAATTGTATGACAAAGTGGAAAAAGTTTACTTGTGACGCGTTTCGTTCTTCAGGACTTCATCGGACTAAATTTTGTTATGTTGGTAGGACTACACATGCGCATGGAAGAGGTGTGCTGGGAATGCTTTTAGTCGAATTCATTTAGAGTCTTTTTCTTTTTCTTTCCATCACTTTTGTAAGTAGATATTTTAGGCTGTGATATTAGATGATCTGCTAGGAATGGTGAAATGTACTGAGAGCCAGGGCGCAAATTCACCTTGATAACCTTGCGATTAAGGCACTCTATAGATATTTACGTCGTAGTGAATTATTTCCTCCTTTGATCAGAGTAGCATTGTTTATGTTAAATAAAAAGATTTATAGATATGTAAGATAGATTCCGGAGATAAAAATGTCTCGCACGACACAGCTGAACTAGCAATGGGTTCAATATAGTCTTTCCACTTCATGTCAGCTGAGATCGTTAGCCCGAGAAGGCGCAACAAGTCACTTTCCTGGAGGTTAACATCAGCCATGCTGATGGAAATCAGAAAGGGGTCTCTCAGATGATTAACGGAGAGAAGTTTAATTTTGAAGGCGTTCATTTTGACAAGACATCTTTTGTCCTAGTTAACGACGGACTTGAAGTCGCTTTGGACATTGGCTGCCATTTTGACCTTGTCGGAGTGATCAGCCTTATTATCGAGGCAGGAGTAAATGGTTGTATCATCAGCGTAGATGCCAAGTTGGGAGCTGATGACATTGGGAAGGTCAAAATTACAAGCATACTACAAATCAATTGGCACCCCGAAAGAGTACAAAATTTTTATTTCGCATATTCTAGAGTAGACCAACTGCGTAAGAATAATATGTGTAGAGAATACTTACCCTCAATCTGTACATATCTTATCCCCGAACCAAGGCATACAGTGCTCTATGAAGGCTAAGTGACTATGAGAAATACTGGTTTAATATAAGTTTTGAACAGTCTTTAATGATATGAAATTGGAGATAATTAGCTGGTCAAAGTTGTCTTATTGAATTACGAGTCTATCTCAGATATAAAAATGTGATGGCATGTTTTGTTAATTCCTTAGTATTATGAGAATTTTTTACAGACGAATCTTTAAATATAAAAGGAGGCACGGCAGACTAATGGATTGAGGCTCGGATTGAGGAATCAGAGAGCCGAGTTCACATTCCAATAGAGTTCATTACATTCACTTACATGCTAATACTCTTGGGAAATGTATGAGTCCAACTCTCCTCACCCAGCTATGGAAAAATAGGAGGACAGATTCGGTTCTATAATCTCGGATGGCAACCGGTCCTGGAAAAAGAAAACTTTGAATTTAAAACTGTATGTAGCCTTGGCATAGTACATACTACGCAGCTAAGTTAAGGATATTTAGATTTGGCTCGATGATCCTGACTACGGTCGACTCCTTTTTCTTTAAATTTATCTTTATACTTATCATCGTATTCTGCTCTTTCACAGAGTCGGTTATTACACCTCCAGTCTTCGTAAACATCTTGAACAGTTCACTGTTGTTATAACAACCATATTGCAACGATATTGCCAATGCCAGGAAAGTAACTTTAGTTACTGATTGATTCATTTTCTATGGCCTATCAACCCTTTGCAGGTTATTTAAAGCCAGAAAATACTTTTAGATTGTAAGAACTTGTTTTGAGATAATGGTTTAGTGAGAAAAATCTTTTTAATTAACCCATAGATGGGGAGAAAATGTGGATTCATACCTTTCCCAAGAGTGTTTGCGCATAAGTAAATAAAACGAACCCAACTGGAATTGGAATTCGGCTCTCCGATTAACAATTCCAAGCCATTATCCATTACACCATTCGCACACCCAAGCTTACAGCACCTGGTATTAGCAAGAGGTCACCCATCTAGATACTGTCCAAGCTCGACGTTGCTTAACTTTGATGATGGTACGGGAACCTGTGTTTTGACGTGGTGTGGCCGTTAGCCCTGAGTCTAGTTATCTTGCTTAAACTGATTTTTTTATAATTTAAATGCTCACCCAATTCAAGACCCTAGCGCCACTCAAGGTAGCACGTCACTGAATGAGATTGTTGTATGTTTGTAAGAGGAGAAAATAAATGGTGATGTCTACCCGATATTTTTTCTGATCGGCATTCATTCATTTTGGCGCTCAATTGACTAACAGCATTTTTGCAAATTCAACAGGTCTAATTAGGTCATGAAGAGGATTAACATTTTCGTACATTCACAGCGTTAACGGTCTCCCTTTACGCGTTTGGTCTCAAAACCCCCATGCTTGAAACTGGCAAACCACTTCATCACAGTTGAGGATGGCCTACGCTTGTCATCCAATCTAATGTTTCTTCTACAGGAGCAGGAATACGAAATTCATGACGGCTCGGAGTTCAACAAATGGAAAAGTTCCGTGATTTCTGTTAATATTGTTCAATCTGTGATCAGTAGAAAACTTAAAATAAACGCAAAAAAATCAACACTTTAAAATATAGTAGTGGTCAGGGAAACATCCACAAAGTGACGGTTTTCGTGAAGAAACTGTTTGAGTGGAACTTCCTTCTTACCAATGAAACACGAAGGGGATGAAAATGCATCGACCCTGTGTCCATCGCATGGCGTGCCCTAGCTCTAATGTTCTGAATTTGTGGAAATAACGAAGGTAGCTCTTTTGAACAGTTGCCATGGAAATAGCGATATAAATTTTTTAGATAGGCTTCCGACGTTTCGTCTGTGGGAAAAGAGCTGTAGCTTTGAAAATAATTCCTCGCCCACAAGGCCGCGTAAAAGCTTTTGGACATCGGTGGTGTATCTGTATAATCTTTGAGAAATCTTTAGTATGCAGGTTTATCTTCCCGACCAATTTTTATGTTCGATATTCATTGGCTACCACACCTTTGCGCCAGACTAACCTAGTTGGAGTAAATACTTCCATGAATGACATCATTGTTACTGGTGAGGAGAACTTGAAGTAAAGGTTGCAAAATAAGGGGAACTTGGCTGGTCGTAGTTAAGGCTAGAGCCAAATAAACAAAGATGACATCCTTGGCAACTGGGTTAGAAATGAGGTATGGTGGGTTGGAGCATGAATCTTGCTACTTGTGCGCCTTGTTTCACGCCACAATCTGTTCAGGATATTTGCATTCTGATTAATGTTATTGTGGGACAGAAAGGAAATACAAATGGTGCCTTTCGTCTTTCTCCCTTTCATTTCGGCAACCGCCATAATACGTCTGTTTCCATTTCTCTCTGTTTTCATTTTATTCGATCGCTTTGTTAGTTCTCCTTAATTTTTCATCGCTGATACAAACCAATAATTTTCAATTTTCTTTCTTTCTTTCTCACTTTTTGTTTTCGTTATTCTGTTTTGCTTTTATTTTTAAATCAAATTCATTTTTCTAATTGTTCTAATTGAACAATTAGAAAAAAATAATTTGATTTAAAAAAATAAAATCAATCATTTCTTCTTTCCTTCCATTTGTCCTTCCTTCTTTTCTTCCTTCCTTTTTCCTTTTCCTTTCTTTTCACCTTTCCTTCTTTCTTTCCTTACCTGATTCCTTCATTATTTCTTTTCTTCCTTCATTCGTTCATTATAAAGTTAATTTGATTTAAAAAATAAAATCATCTGTTCTTTCCTACATTCCTTCTTTACTTCCTTCCTTTTATTCGTCTTTCCTTCCTCCCTTCCTTTCGTCTTTTCTTCTTTCTTTATTTCATCATTCCAGCTTTCTTTCCATCCCTGACTCCTTCATTATTTCTTTCCTTCCTTCATTCGTTCATTATTTCCTTCCTTCTTTCCTTCCTTCCTTTCTTCCTTCCTTCCTTCCTTCCTATATGTTCTATTTGTCAGTCAACATAGAGGTACAGAACGCCATCTTCCAGCGTGCATTCACTCACGTAACATAAGTCCAGTACCTGGGATCATCGTCGGGCATGGGCATAAGTTACTGTGTTTGTGAAGTAACGTTGAACGATACTATGTATGCCGAGAAAATTATTCAGTGTGTTCGGCTGCCACCCTAACGATAGAACGGTGATGTACTATTCGAGAAGAATTATATCCGCCCATATGATGGTCGGCCTGTCCTTCATTGAAATGTATGGAACATGATGATACAACACTTGGCACTTTTTGGTAGTCCACCTACAACAGTTGCTGTATTGACTCAATAGGTAAACGATACAATGAATAATGTACCAAAGGATGGTATTAAATTAAATGTAAAATCGAATATCAAATACAGGACTGAACTATGTTAATGACCAAGGAGGATATACAATATATCAGGATGGGGTTTGAGTACTATTGATACATTCCTTATTTTGGAACTTGTGCACGTATTGATCTCTATAGGATCTCAGGATTCAGCTGTATTATATGTACATTGAATCTTGAGTAATGTGATTCATATATACAGGATATTATAATTTTATATTCGCCTGAATGTGTGTATATTTTATATGAATATGTGTATATTTTATATAAGGTTTATGTGTATGCATATAAATGCATACACGAGAGCGTATGCAAATGTGAATGGTTCGACAATAACAGGATTAAGACAAAAAGTCTGATCTTTATCATAAGTTGATCATTCTCAACTAATGATAAAGATCAGACTTTTTATGTATGTATGTATATATATTTATATATATATGTATGTATATTAATCACTAATATTATCTATCTATCTATCTATCTATCTATCTATCTATCTATCTATCTATCTATCTATATATATATATATATATATATATAAATATATATATATATATATATAAATTAAAATTTAAAAAATGAAAACAATTCTTGTAAAAATTCATTATTCACCGAAAAAAATTATTTTCTTAAGACTATAATGTCTTTAACATATATTATTTATAAAAGTAATTAAAAGTTTATCTAATTAAATAATATAGTTTTATTGCATTTTTATTTTACTATTCGGAGGAGATTTTCGGGAAATCAGTAGGTGTTTGAAAAAATGGATAATTTACATTCTCCAATGATTGCTGATTTTAGCTAATAAAAATATTTTCGATCAGAATTTAATTTTTCGAAATTTCATGAAATTATAACAAATATAAAAAAATATTTTTTACCAAGGTTTCCTAAAAATAATAATTTCAAGAGTAATTCTATTCATTTGTGAATAAGTCCTGAAGGTTTCATTAAAATTTGACAGTTATTTGATTTTTGCATGACTTTCCAAATCAGTGTATTATTTTACCGGAAAATAAAAGGTGCAAAAATATCCATCGTAATCTTTGGACCATCGCTGACGTAAAAAAAGATTTTTAACCCCAGACGTGGTAGAAAAATTTATTAAAATAATAAAATTTAATTTGGTCTTTCCTCATAATAATAACATAAAGATTTTGGGGTGTTTTTTTCATCATGCTATGCCTTTTTTTCAGCGAATTAGTGGAGGTACCGATAAACATTCGCTTGAAACATTACATCACATCAACATCTTTCTGCAGATTCATTATTCCTGAATTTAACTTATGCCTATCTAATACATTGCAAGTGTATAATGAAATGAAGAAGCTTGGAGAATTTAAAACATAGAAACCATTTGTTTTGTCTTCATTGTATTGACTGATGATAACACAATCAAGAAGTAATATGTCACTTGGAGCCAATGTAGTCTTGCTGAAATAGGTAGTAAGCAGATAAGCTAGATCTCTAACTCTCTACTTGTTTACTCCTTCTGCTGATAATTCTTGGCATCAGTCTATATGTATTTGAATGAGTCCAATCCTCTTCTGGAAAGGTGTGTTCATCGTTACAACATACCCGCACCTCTTTTTAAGAGTTTAATATTTAATACATTTGTCACTATTAATGAGATTGTGTTATGTCTTCATTGCATTGACTGAAGATAACACAATCAAGAAGTAATATGTCACTTGGAGCCAATGTAGTCTTGCTGAAATAGGTAGTAAGCAGATAAGCTAGATCTCTAACTCTCTACTTGTTTACTCCTTCTGCTGATAATTCTTGGCATCAGTCTATATGTATTTGAATGAGTCCAATCCTCTTCTGGAAAGGTGTGTTCATCGTCACAACCTCCCCACTCCTCTTTTTAAGAGTTTAATATTTAATACATTTGTCACTATTAATGAGATTGTGTTATGTCTTCATTGCATTGACTGAAGATAACACAATCAAGAAGTAATATGTCGCTTGGAGTCAATGTAGTCTTGCTGAAATAGGTAGTAAGCAGATAAGCTAGATCTCTAACACTCTTCTTGTTTACTCCTTCCACTGACGATTCTCGGGGTCAGTCTGTATGTATTTGGACGGGTCCAACTTCTTTTTGGAGAAGTATGTTCAGCTGCACAACATAAAGATTATGTAGCATCAACATTCACTTAAGATAAGAATTGCTGACATTATATCCAATTCCCTGACTCAAGGGAATTATGACGGCAACGGATACGCTACCAACTGTAATCTCGAGAAAGTGTTTATTAAGAAAATGATGGTATAATAAAAACAATACTTGTGGTGTACCTAAGTACACTTGATAAAGGAATGGCAAGATAACAATAGAGTTACAACAAAGGTGAGTAAATAAAGAGCGAGAAATTAGAGAGAGAGAGATAGAAAGATAGAAGGGAGATGGGATAGATTGGTTGCTATATTGACAGAAAAAGTGTGAAGATTACGTTATATAAGTGTGTCTGTGTCACGATAAATATACAACACCTTATTTCCTATATTTAGCCAAGCATCTGTACATATGTCTACTGTAGATATATTTCTAAGCTAGATAAGGCTGGAATAAGGCTACAGCAAAGGGGCGCCAGATGTGGCTCGATCTCACGAGAAGGATGAATTGGTCGACGAGTCAAACTTTGGGCATTTTTAAAGCATCGTTGCCTGGCTGCGTTGGCCAATTTGGGGAAAAATAAGAATTTGCCATTTACTTGAAATAAATGAGTATAAAGATGCCGATAGCAATTTTTCATTAAACGCCACTATTTTGGTTTAGATAGGATACATTGCAGTATAGTCTAAGCACCCAATATGATAAACATACGTCACAAAACAGTTTGTATTGAACACTATTATATGTTTAAGTTTGGTTGGAAATAACACTAAGCGGTAGTTAATTTATAAGCCAAACGCTAGGAACCTACATTTGACTCTGGCTTGAACACGTATATATATATATATATATATATATATATATATATATATATATATATATATATATCGACAGCAGGTAATGTAAGTTTCGTAAAGTACGTCCATCACAACGGAAGTGTTAAATATTACATCCCCATAGGCGTCTTCCACATAGCTACTATTTATATGTTGTGGTTTCCTTAGCAGCCGAGGTAGTTGAATTTTTTCCTATCAATGCCCTTGAATTTCGATAGCGATTTTTCCAGCTTGCTTTTCTTGTTTGCTTTTCAAACTTACTTGAAAATCACTGTTGTAATCTTAATATATATTTATATATGGACGTGTGGCTTGCTATCTCGCACAGATAACTGCGTTTTACCCATCGACATTTATAATATGCTTTCTTAGTTGGTCTAGATATTTTCTGGAGGCTCGGTTGGGTACCACGTATACTATAGCAGCACCATCTGCAATAATGGGTATCCCTAGGGTAAGAAAATATTATATTGTTTATTTCTGATTCGGCTGATTTTGAATTCGGTCATCCTTTTCCTAGACGGGTTACCCTGCCAAGGCTGTAGGGCTCAGTCTGTTCAACGATTTTAACTATAGTAAAATGGAAGAGATGCATTCATGTCTTTCATAAGGGTATAATTGCTAAATGAACGAAAATAGCTTCGGTCAGAATTTGAACTCGGCTCTGTTTTTCTCTGATAAGCATTACGACACTCGCATCTTTGCGATCTTTGGAGCCAGGGCAAAATTCAAGATTTTAAACGCTGATTTTCAATCCTGAAATGTTTCACCATATTGTAGCGTAGTGGTGAATTCGTTGGGTCTGTCAGCTGTTTTTGTTGTATTGAACCTCTTTTATAATAATGATCTTGAGAGTTGAAAAATATATCAGAAGCTTTTGGGAGACCTGGTATCTCGTGTTTTGCCTCGTAGCTTAAATAGTGATATATTTGCTGTTAGTGTCGAGATAAACAGTTGGATTTCATAGAGTTAACATTTTAGAGATAGGTAAGTAAAATCTGACCACTTGAAAGATTGTCGTAATACAATATTTCCACTCCAATTTTTCACGCCATTTGGCCTTCTGCGATACGAAGGTATAATTAATAAATACCAAGAGGCCTAAACTTAAATGATAACTACAACATTGCAATTCGCCCCGCCCTAATTCTATTTTCAGTTCTGAGAGAAAAATATTAGGTTAGTAATAATGAGAGTAATATCGTATTTTCGGAATCGAAATGCAATATTCAAATTAAACTTACATTTATTTCTTAACAATATAATTGACATCTAGTTTACTAAAAATATAGCATATTTCGTTAAGTTTGGCTTATTTTGTTTGTTTACCGGCAAATCAATTACTTATGGTTCATTTAATGCCAAAATTTAATTTTCTTGTGAGCTTTCAAGTAATAAAAATATGATATGTCATTTTGCCCTCACAATTGAATACATGGTAGATGATACTCAGCTTATGTGCATATACATATTTGTGTGGACATAAT
This sequence comes from Acanthosepion esculentum, assembly GCA_964036315.1. NCBI lineage: Eukaryota > Metazoa > Mollusca > Cephalopoda > Sepiida > Sepiidae > Acanthosepion > Acanthosepion esculentum. Next base: position 126,657,302 of record OZ038477.1, on the reverse strand, counting down.
GACTAGAGGCGGTGATGTTTGTTTTATGTCGTAGTTTTGTTGAAGTTATATTTTGAAATACATTTTGATTTCTTGAAAAAAAATGTAGGCTATTATATGGATTAATGTCAGGAAAGAGTTCTTTCATGTTGGTTGTTTGGTTGGAAGAATTTGTTTAGCGGCATATCAACATCTATGGATGATTTAATGCCGAAATCTAAATGTTTTGTAAACAATTTTATGGCTTCAACAATTTACTCCTGCCTCGATAGTAAGGCTTATCAGCCTGACAAGGTCAAAATGGCAGCCGATGTCCAAAACAACCTCAAATCCGTAGTTAATTGGGGTAAAAGATGGCTTGTTAATTTGAATGCCTCCCAAACTAAACTTTTCTCCATTAATCATTGGAGAGAACCCTTGCTGCCATCAGCATGGCTGAAGCTATCCTCCAGGAAAGTGACTCGTTGCGCCTTCTCGGGCTCACGTTCATTGCTGATATGAGGTGGAAAGACTATATTGAATCCAAGGCTAGGACAGCTGCCAAGAAAGACAATTTTTCTCCCTAGAATCTATCTTACATATCTATAAGTCTACCATTCGTCCATGCTTAGAATATTGCTGTCAAATATGCGCCGGTGCCCCTGTTATTTACCTTGAGCTCCTTGATAAGATCAAAAGAACAATCTGCAACATTATTGGTCATGATCTGGCGGCTCAACTCCAGCCACTTTCCCAGTGTCGTAAAGTTGCCTCTCTATGCCTTTTTTATAAGTACTTTTCATTGTTCGAAAAAGCTCTTCGCTATGGTACCTAGGCTTTTTGAATTTAAGCGCAGTACGAGACTAGCTTCGAGATATCATCAATTTACAGTTGAGCTGGCTAGATGTAGCCATAAATTCTATGCTAACAGTTTCTTTTCTCGCTTCCGGCTCCATGCTTTACAACTAATTTTAATCTGCAAAAAATTAAATGCAATTATTAATCGCTATCTCCTGTGCACTTGATTACTCTCTTTTCTTTCTGGTCATCATTAATGCTTCCGTTCGTAATTCTTCCACTCCCTGTAATCCCTTGAGTTTTAGTGACATTACTGCCTTGTTTGGGTTGATTTCGATTAATATATGTATATATATATATATATATATATATATATATATATATATATATATATATATATTGTACACAATTGCATGCATTCCATTACAGATAAAACATATTGTTGGTAATTCTATTATAAAATGTATTGCTGGTCATTTTACTATAAATATGTATTGTTGGTAATTTTACTATAAAATGTAATTTTTATACATTCACATTGTTTTGTTTTTGTTTGGGGCCCTAACAGGTGCTACCACCCTGGGTCAGGGTGGACCTGGGAACAACACCAATTAAGAGGTTCCTCAAAACATTTAATCTCCCAATCAGATGTCTCTGGCGCTTTTACATTCAATAGAATGTTATAATAATTATGGTTTACCTGTATCGTAAAAATGGATGTGCAAGTAGTGTAAAGGTTACCGGCTCGAAACGAGAAATCAGCGAGTCGAGTTCGAATTCTGGTCGAGTTCGTTACAGTTAATTTCGCACTAATTACGTTGGGAATGTTATGAATCTATTTCTTATTCCCTGGCTATGGTTTAAAAAGTAGGGCAGACTGGATTCCCTAACTGTGGCTAACAACCAGTCTGGAATAATAATGCTGAATTTGAAACAATGTAGCCCAGATGAAGCGCATGTTAGACCTTCATTAAAGATTAACTGCAATGTGCATGTGGACTTTATCGTGTCGACTGAGGTCGAAAAGATAAGTAAAACAATGACGGTACATTTTGTTAAGTCTTTACTATTAGAATGGTTTCATAAGTCTTCCAGGCCATATCATGTTCAGATACTGGTTCTCGTACGATCATCGAAATTAAGCAATGTCAATTCTGATCAGTACTTAGATGGGTAACCTCTTGGGAATACCAGATGATGTAATTTTGGATGTGCGGCTGGTGTAATGGATAACGGCTCGGAATTGTTAATCGGAAACCCGAGTTCCAATTCCATTTAGGTTCGTTATATTCACTTATGCGCAAATAACATTGAGAAAGGCACCAATCCACTTCTCCTCCCCAGCTATGTGTTAATTAGTAATATTTGTATCAATAGATCATTTATATCTAAAAAGTAAATTCTTACAATCTAAAAATATTTTCTGGCTTTAAATAACTTTCCAAAGGGTTGGTAAGCTATAAAAAAAAACAAATCAATACAAAAAACGAGTCTTCCAATATACTTTTCCAATTATCCACAGGCAAGATAGATAACTCTTATATGGCAAAATGAGATTAATTATACTAATTCAAGTGATGTATTATCTATCTTTGTGTCTATAAACAATGAATTTATTTTTGTAGAAAGAATGTGCAAATTGGGATGAAAAATAATTCTGATAATGGTGTCATTTACTAAGCTTAGGTTAGTTTATCAAAAGAAAACATATATGTGGTAAACAATATGGAACGATTTTGAAGTTTTTCTAATTTTCGAATGTTTTGCCACTGTAATATGTTTCAATGTTCTGTTTTAGTAGGAGTCTAAAGGTTCTCAGTAGGTTGCATCAGAAAGATGTGATAGAATTAACCACAACTCACAATCTGAAATCTGAAGTTTACTGAATACAGAGAATACATGCTTAAAGAGATCAGCTATAAATTAGAATCATGTGAAACTCCGCTGCACTGGCAGACCGTACAAAATGAAGACATTAGAACTCCCACTAGACAGACACACATACACAATTACGAATATACATTGTCATCCGATGCCCACTTAAACATACAAGAATCTTCACAAACTTACATACATATAGAATTATCTACGGTTTTAATGCATGTGACACGTGTCTGACCAATGAGAACTGACCCAGACAAAATTGAAAATACCAGAGTTTCTGTCATTGTGTCTGTTTTATCTTAATCTCTGACGAAGCTTTAATAAAACTGAAACTTGTTAGATTGATATACGTTTCCTATTTGTTCTTATTTTACCATCCTGTCGGATTCCAATCCATATTTGATATTCATTTTATCTTTAACTTATATATATATATATATATATAAATACATATATATATATATATATATATATATATATATATATATATATATATATATATATATATATATGTGTATGTGTGTGCGTGTGTGTGTGTGCGTGTGTGTGTGTGTAACAATATACAGGGTGCCCATAAAGCTCGTGTGCACTTTAAAAAAATTTATAACTTTATTTGTATTTGCGATAGAAATAATTTGTAAAAAGGATTAGAAAGAAGTAAATCTATATTTTTTAAGGTTTTATTGAAATTTTGTTTAAGTTTACACATGTCCTCCATCATTAGCAATATAAAGGGTAATACGAATTTGCAGTTCACGGAAAACATTTGCCAACTGATTTACAGTAATGCCTGAAATCATATTAGTTATTTTAGCTATACTTAAAACTAGGTACATTAAACTTTATAACATTTTTACAGATTATTTCTATCGCAAATACAAATAAAGTTATACATTTTTTAAAGTGCACACGAACTTTATGGACACCCTGTATAATCACAATTGACTTGTGACGGTAGCGTTTGCTCATCATGAAGTGTAGTAAACGTGGACGAACTTCCGGTTATTTTTAATTGATGATAATAACGAGAAACTCCACTCCTTGGTGGCGTGTTTCCACGTTGCATGCGTCAGTGTTACTTGAGCGACTTGCGAATCGACGTGTCTAAAATTACTCAGGAAGTGGGAAAATGGATACGCAAACGGCTAGAACGAAAATACTGGATATGTGTTGCCATACCATCCCAGAAAATAATCCAATGAACAGAAGAAGCCAAGCAAATATACAGTCAGCTGTAACTTTGATGTTTTTTAATGTCTTGTTTATCGGCTCATTTGTTTTAGCAATGTTATTTAATATTTAGTGGCATATACGGACAATCAATTAAAATTAAAGTACACATACATCACTGATGTTCCGGCATTTGTCGGAACAAAAGAAGTGACATATTCATTCCGTAATACACTTCTGTCGCATTTAAATATTTTCCACAGCATTAATACTGTTAGAAACTTAAATTTAATATGTATTAGATTATTAAATGCAAGAATAGCATAAAATTCTGGTGTTTTTTCTTAATTTTGATGTATTTTGTGACCTTCAATGTGTGTGTAAAAATTCAGATATAAATAAAAAATATATGCGTAAAATGACAATATGAATAAAAAAAAAAAAAGGAAAACTATATCTTACCGACGCATTTCGTCCTCTGATGGGCTTTTTCAAGGCAAAGGATTTCATTTTGCTTCTGTTTATACAGAAGTAAAAAATATCGTTATGTTTTCAACATTTCTAAATTTAAAAATGCTCGAAAATATTCTTCAGACTAAATGTGAAAGTCAAGGATAACTATAGAGGATCCTAAATGGTACAATGTAATACTTAATAAACGAAAGTGAGTAAATGTTGTTATAGTTGTTGAATATTTTAATGTAATTATTATTTTAGTTTAGTTTAAGAAATTAATTTATGTACGTATTTATTTTTAATGATATAAGATTTTGATTTAACCGTTTTTGTAATTTCTTTTAATTATGCATCTCACTGATCTTAATGCATCTGCAGCTACTACCCATTCTATAGGCTCTGTAAGGAATTTGAATATCAAAAAGACTTTTAGAAGATTTCTTACACCGCTAACACATTTAATTTCCGTATTTGTCACGTGCTTATTTTATTGAGTGCTAATGGTTAGTGTTATTTATGGCCAATATCTCTACATTGCTGACACACACACACACACACACACACACACACACACACACACACACACACACACATATATATATATATATATAATTTTGAAAGTTTAAAAAATCTCCTGCATCTCTTCTAGATGGTCACACTCTTTAAGTTGGTGAATGCTGCCATAATATTTGCCTTCAGATCATCTTTGGTGTTACAAAGAGTTTTGTTGGTCTCTTACTTGACTGCACCCCACACATAATAATCAAGGGTGTTGCAGTCTAGGGAGTTAGTTGGCCAGATATAAGTGGTGATGTGTTAGCTGAAATTGTCTGACAGCTATGACTGATTTCTCCTGCTTGTGTGGCATGATGCAGAGTTCTGTTGCCAGACATAGGATCTTCGGAGCAGCCACCATCTTGATCTAGGACAGCAATACTTCCTCAAGGTACTTGATGTAGGCCTCCATGTTGAGTCTGAGACCCTGTAAGAAGATGAATGGAGGCATAATGTCTCCAGCCCTAATGGTCACTCCAAATACCATGATGTTGACTGGATATATCATCCAACTCTTTCCGAATCTTCTCATTGTTCTCAGATTGAGACACAAACACTTTGAAATGTTCCTATTGGAGCTTCTGGTGCGAATGACAAGCAATACAGTATGTCGTTTTCAGATTTCTGGCGGAGTGAATTGCGTTATGGTGTTCTTTTTCTCACAGACAGTGCCCAGCTGGCCCTACTATACAGTGCAGACGACATCAAAAACAAACAATGAGCATGAGCGAAATTAAAAATATAAAATGGCGACAAATCACACATCGCACCCTGTAAACAACATGATATATATATATATATATATATATATATATATATATATATATATATATATATATATATATATATATATTGTAATATTAACAGGATAATGTGATAAAATTTCCTATGTTGCCACGACGGTGATCCTCATCTTCGTGGCATAGTGTAGAAATGTATTTGCAACGCAAGTCTAGTAGGGTCGGATGCCTGCTGCACAAGTCTAATAGGATCGAATGTCTCCACAAGTTTAATATTAGTAAAGGATAAAGGGAGGTAATAGTGCTTTAATAGTCCTTCCATCCTTATTCTATTTGTAATTCTTACTTAAATTCCTGATCATTGACAATTTCGTTATTCGTAATTTACAATGTATTTCTATAGTAATATCATTTACCCTGCATTTCTTAAATACCGTTTGCATTTTCATAGTTACATCAATTTACATTATCTATATGAACTTATTCTGTAAGTAATGCTGACATTAATTCATGATCACTGAGCCTTCATTTCTTTTCCCCGTTCAAAATGTATTTATGTCATAAAATCTTGAAATACTATAATATAATTATTAGTAAGGCATTTACGACCTCACCCTTGTGAATACTATGTGCATGAGTTTTCTGTATCCAATTCTTCTGAAAAGTGCGGTTAGTTCTACATATGTGTTTACCACTATAATTAATTAATGTGTACTGGATAGTCTGGCAGTCAGGTTCTAAAAATTGAGCTGCTGGATGCTCATGCGTTGAAAACGACGAGAGACTCTATCATATATTTGAATACACCTTGCTTCATTGTATATTTTGGTTTTCCTTTCTACCCAACACACAAGATGCGGCTTAACCCTATGAAATTCATTGATGACATCATGGATAACAGAATCCAAAACATCCAAGGATATCCATTTTAGAAAGTGTCATCTTAATAAAATCAATTTCACTGCAGAGAAAGCTATCAGAACAGATCATAAGCGCCCTATAAATTAGGGTCCTAATCAAATTAACTTTTCGTGGTCTGGGACAAAAAGAGTCCCAACGTGTATAAAGTCCCGAAAAAGTAGCCTTCTTAAATACAGAAGTCAAAAACTTGTCACTAATCCTATGAACAAGAACATCCAAAAAGGGAAGAAATGATATATTGAAATTTCTAGGGTACATAATTGTTGTAACCTAGGGAAGGTTACTGAATAAAATAATCAAACGAAGGTTGGTAATGAACGATAGTACTTAGGACAAGAACAACACACATAAGATTCGCCAGCGGTGCGTAGAAGTAGTAGTCAACTGCTAGAAGTGAATCAAGTGAATTCCACAATGAATCTCCAACTGCAGGAGGCAGAGAGAGAGTGACCAGCATAGTTGGAGACGAATTTCCAACTGCAGGATATCTACCAACCGGACCACGCGGTCAAATGTGGCACAAGGCCGAATTTAATGCGGGGTATCCGAGGCCGTAAACTCGACAAAAAATTCCCCGTAGACCCCGTATAAAACGGGGTTGGGTAGCTGTTTCCCAAGACGAAACTCTGACCATCGACACAGTCCCATCTGTGGATCCTCTCTGTCCGGGGGCAGAGAGTTTGACCAGCATGGCTGGAGACAAATCTCCAACTTTAGAGCAACATATAGTATTTAGTATTGTATTTATATAAATGGTGACATATCCATTATCGTCTGTAGGTATGCTACAACAATAATGATGAAAGAGAGCTGGAGAAATTCGTTATACACAGGGCATATTGAAATGAAGAAAGACAGAAGAAAACAATGCATAACCTACCTAGCGAACTTCAGTAAATGGATGGCGCAACTAGGTTTTATGAGATAAAGCAAAATGACAAAATTTATTAAGAGCTGCAAAAGAGAGGAAATTGTCCAGAATAATGAAGGACAACGTCCTGAATGGACACGGCACATAGATGGACTTCGTATATTTGTATACCAACGTAATATGTTGATATACTGCTCTATCACATAATAATAATATTGATTGAATAACAATCTATATCTATAATTCTCAAAATGTGTGTGTATGTATGCATCTGTGTGTGTGTGCGTGTGTGTGTGTGTGTGTGTGTGTGTGTGTGTGTGTGTGAGTGTTTGTGTGATCGGATGTTGTTTATGTGTTTCCACAGTTTTTATCTGATTTCGATGAATTTTATTTTGTTTGATAGATAATTATTCAGTGCCGGTTTTGAGTCCAAATTGGCTGGAAAAAATTACATTCTTGAAGGTGAAAAATCGGAAAAACTGATTTTTTATACTTTGCGCAAAAATCAAAGGCAAAATTTAATGTCTGTAAAAAACAGCGTATAATCAATTTAGAGAGTTGAGATCTAACGCAAAAGATTATTAGAATTATAAAAAAAATTATATTATGAATAAAAATTATCGTATATTATTATGATGGTCCATGGAAGAGGTTCCTTCCTTGCAAGATTGAGAACGCAAAACGGCCCTTTTCAGGGCCACACGCCCCATTCATTTGGGGATATACCTTAGTTGCACCCAATTGTTCGTACTGATATTGATTTTCGGGTGGGCTGACTCTAAATTTAAACTGCTCTATTGAACGGCAAAAAATTCCAGTAATGAAATACCCGGTCGAAGACTGGTTATACTGCTAGTATGTTATATAATAATAATGATAAACATTGATTTATTAATCCCTATAAATAATTTTAATGTTAATATCTTGAACAAAATGTCAACACCCTCTAAGTGTTCCAAGAAGTAAATCAAAGATAAAGCTTTCCAGATCAAAAATTATGACCTGGAATTGGAATGAAATCAGTGATAATATGAACCCTAAATCTATCTATAAATTCAGGATGTGGAATTACTAAATACTAAACAATTCAAGTGTCTCGGTGTAGGAATCAGTTATAAAAATATTGTTGTTGTAGCATACCTACGGACGATAATGGTTATGTCCGCATTCACATAAATAGAGTAGTATATACTGTATGTTGGTCTGTAGTTGGAGATTTGTAAACAGCTGTGCTGGTCAAACTCTCTGCCTCTAGGCAGAGAGGATCCCCAGGCGAGGCTATGCCGAAGTGCAGAGTCTCGTTTCGGGAAACAGCTACCCGACCCAGTTTTATACGGGGTATACGGGGAATTTTTGGCCGAGCCTACGGGCTCGGATACCCCACATTAAATTTGGCTTTGTGCCGCATCTGACCGCGTGGGGTGGTTGGTAGATATCCTGTAGCTCAAGATTCAATGTGGAATACGCATGAATCACTTCTAGCAGTTGACTATTACTTCTACGTGCCGCTGTCGAAACTTATGTGTGTTGTTCTTGTCCTAAGTATTATCGCTCATTACAAATTTCCGTTGATTATTCAGTAAGCTTCCCTAGGTCACAACAATCGTATAGGAGATAAGGAATTTGAACACAGAATACACTGTGCTAGGGGTCCATAAATAAAATGCGACAAATCTAAAACATGAACCCAAGGAATCGAGTCACATTCTTAAATAACCTAGTCAGCTCGGGACTTTGATATTGATGTTATTCAGGGCGCCCATCTCATTTAAAGATATCATTCTTTGAACCTAGCGCTGCAGAATCCGAAATAATTGTACCAAATAAAAGAAACCACATCATTTGAGGTCTTTCAACAGCAGCAACAGATAAAATGGTTATCACGTGTAACACGAAGAGAAAATAATGACATAATCAAGATCGTGACATTCCACACTACTTCAAACAAAGGTTAGGAAGGAAATTCCTATCAATACTAGAAAGAGCGATAATAGTGAACTTCACAAACTTATTTTCCTGAAAATTTGCTTTAATAGAAAGATTTTTATATCAGTCAAGAGTAGCAGTGGCTGTTTGGTGAGTGAATTCCGAATGTTTCCTTATAAGGAAACAGATAATACCATTGCCATTGAATACTTTCTAAACTATTTCCAGGTCGTGGGTATATTTAGTCAGTATCTTTGTTTCATTTATCTTTAAATAATTTCATTTTTTTTCGTACTTCCCACTTCTGAAGAGTTATGTTGATCTTCACCCATGCTTTGTAGTCATTGCGTTTTATCTTTGAGGTTATCACGAATCTATGCAGACAAAAGGCTGTTGGCGATAATACGGCGTACGCCTCGTGCGATAAATTGTCGTTGTTAACTAATGTGTTAGTTTTAGCATACGTTTTTATTTTTCAACATTAAATTATGCAGTGTGCTGTTTATATGTTTAAAAATAAGTTTAATTGTCGTTTAAAAATCAACGAATTTCTCTAGATATCATGACACAGATTTCTGTATTCTGGATACACACATACACACACATACACACACAAACACACGTATATGTGTTTGTGCATGTGTGTGTGTGTTTATAAGTGCTCTCTTGTATTGCTGTATATATTTGCACATTTCACTACAAAAAAATGATAAAAACCGATATATTTTCTTTTCTTGTGGCATGATTGCTAGAGATTGACAGACAAAGAAATTGATTAATTTGTTCAAATGCTTTGAACCTATGAGTAGCATCCCAAATATATATCAATACACATATAAATATGTGCATTTTGTGCAATGGTTATCGTTTCAGAATTAGAAATCAGAGAGCCGTGATCGAATTCCAGTCAAGTTTCTTACATTCACTTACGCGCAAATACTCTTGGCGATGTTATGAATCCATTTATACTGTTCTCCTTCCATCCATGGGTTTAATAGTAGGGCAGACTTGGTTGGCAACCAGTTTATAAGAACGACAACTCTGAATACAAAATCTGAGGTGGGCTGTTTGAAGACCTTGTGAATACTATGTGCATGAGTTTTCTGTATCCAATTCTTCTGAAAAGTGCGGTTAGTTCTACACATGTGTTTACCACTATAATTAATTAATGTGAACTGGATAGTCTGGCTGTCAGGTTCTAAAAATTGAGCTGCTGGATGCTCATGCGTTGAAAACGACGAGAGACTCTATCATATATTTGAATACACCTTGCTTCATTGTATATTTTGGTTTTCCTTTCTACACTCAATATATATATATATATATATATATATATATATATATATATATATATATATATATATATATATATCCAAATGTAAAAGAAGGAAGAAATACAATTTCAACGTTCAAAATATCAATTTAAAACAGAGCTCAATACAAAAGTGGAGCAAAAAATATTTATTATACATTGTTACATTAAAACATGTAAATATCAACTACAAAATTGTACATTTTGTTTCAACGTTAAAATCAAAAGATTCTTCAGGTGGTACAATTGATGGTACTAAATGATTTTATTCAAAATTGCGATTAATGAAACACTATTTCACTTTCCGTTTTCTGAAAATTTTCCATACAAGGTAAAAAGGATTTATATAAAGAAAAAGGAAAGAAGATAAGAAATCAATAAAAAAAAAGTAAAGAGGAAAGAAAAAGACAAAAAAGAAATGCAAGAGAAATTGAGTAGTATATTCAAAATTACCCAGATTTATAAGAATAGGTAAAGTCAAGACGATAGGAAATGTTGATATGAATTAAACCAATGAAATTCTGTTGAAGACAAAAAAGAAAAGTAAGAGAAATAGAGAAGAATATTCAAAATTACCCAGATTCATACATAAGAAGAGGAAAGTCAAGAAGATAGGAAACAGAAAGATATTGATACCAACTAAACCAATGAAATTCTGTTGAATCAGAAAATTCAAATTTGAACGGAAACGCGGCGTGGATATACTGTATCGACATGTCGCATTTACAATTCTATGGCATTTGTATATGAAGTCATATATTCAAACAAAATTATCCACAGAATGTAAAAAGGGTACTTTAAGAAGCAATACAATACTTAACAAAACCTATTTTACAATATAAATTAGAATACAAAATAAATTTTAAACTTTTATATTTTTATATTAATTATAAAGTATTAATTAAAAGTCCAGAGAAAAATAATTAAAATAAAATAAAAATAAAATAAAATAAAGAAGAAAATGAAAAATAAAAATAAAAATATAATACAAGGCTAATCGTACTACTAGTAAATTACAAATATTAACTAATTTAATGCCTAAAACTGGGATAAATTAACGATGAAAACAATGAAATGTTTATAATGATAATAAACATATGAAGTTTGATTCTAGTGTTAAGAAATTTAGCAAGATTGTAGAGTTAATTCCTTTAAGTGTTTATCACTGTTTCGTATCTTTGATTCAACAAAATGTCACTATTTGAGAACTTAATTATTTCCATGTTGTCCTGTATACAGAGGAAACATGGTTCATTCAAAGAGCTAGAGATTCTAGATACTTTTAGAGTTTTCCATTTAACTTTAGGTGTTTTATTTTTGTTATATTCCGTGCTAATAGGAATATATACTTGAAAAATAAGGTGGATAAAATAAGTAAAGGTTTCTTGTACAAAACCAGAACAATAAGAATAAAAGTAACAGTTATGCACAAGGTCGTCGCAATTCAATCCAGTACTGAAATGCTACTATATAGTTTTCGCGTAAGTCTGAGTCGCTCTAAACAGATCCCAGCTAGTAATATTTACCAACCTCCCCACAGGGTAGGATGTGGCACAAGGCTGAATTTAAAGTAGGGCAATCCGAGCCGGTAGGCTCGGCCAAATATTCCCCGTAAAACCCGCATAAACGGGTTCGGGTCTTTCTACCTCCCCGGACGAGATTCTGCCCTTCGGCATAGCCTCATCTGGGTTCTTCTCTACCCGAAGGCAGAGAGTTCGACAACAGCTAAGAGCTGAGTAACAGATCCCAGCTAGTAATATTTAGTTAATACTACCCCCACCCACCCCACGAGGGTTACATGTGGCACCGAACGAGACTCTGCCCTTCGGCGGAGCCTCGTCCGGGTTCCTCTCTGCCCGAAGGCAGAGAGTTCGACTGTTAAGCTGGAACAGCTCGCAGCTAGCGATATCTAGCTACCCCCCCCCCCACGAGGATTGCATGTGGCACAAGGCCGGGTTTAACCTGTGTTTTCCGAGCCCGTAGGCTCGGCCAAAAATATTCCCTATTTGAACCCGTAGAAACGGGTTCAGGGTCAGTCCTCGTCCGGGTTCCTCTCTGCTCAAAGGCAGAGAGTTCGACTGTCTAGCTGGAACAGTTCGCAGTCAGCCTCTGTAGTCCGTTTACTTACAGATACTTATAGGTAGCTATTGCCTATAGTGTAGTCACTCATGGGAGTGACAGGTTATACCATTGCATTAATTTTCGTCTTTCAATTGCCAAAAATATTTAGAAAGTGAAGTCATATTTCGTTTATCCGCATGATTAAAGGATGAGAGATGGTTATAGAAACGTTTTTCAAGTTCATTCATTGTACTTCCAACGTAAATTCGTTCGGAAATCCCGGGATATTCAACTGATGTAATAGAACACATATACACAAGAGATTTTGTTAAACACTTGTTAGATAAAGGGCATTGGTTGGGATTTCTACAATTACATAGGTTATTTATAGGAGACAAATTAATATCAGCATTAGTATTACGGTTATTATTGTCTTATAAATTCTATATTTTATTGTTATGTGATTTAATTATTATCTCTAAATTATTAGTACAGCTATAACTAAATTTTAGAATGTTCAGATTGAAAATTTTACTCAAAGAACTTTTTTAGGAACATATTTATCAATTAAGTTTAAAAATTTATGTCATAGTTTTTTTAAAAATTAATTGATAAATTTTAGCCACGTCGATAGGAAAATGCTTATCAAACATTTATCAACAACGGTTAGTTAATAGCAAATTTTGTAAACATTGACTTGCACTTTGTCAGATTTTATAAAGCACACACACACACACACACACACACACACACACACATATATATATATATGTGTAAATATAAAAATGAAAGTGTTCACTATGGTCAAAAATGAGCGGCGACAGTCTGTTTCATACTTGAACGGAAACTTCATGCCATATATGTTGTGCGCTGGTACCACTATTTATATATGCTGGACAATGGTGCATTATAGTTAGCGAGGACTATTGTATTATCCCAACGCTTACTGGGTAGACATTAACGGTTATTTTGTATCCAAATGTGATTATTTGTGGCTACTGTATAGTATTGTCTATTAACTTTTTACTTATTATTTATTATTGATTACTTACTTATGGGTTATTGATTATTAATATATTCACTTCTGTTTCTGTGTGCATTCGTAGTGTGTTAATCTGATTATTATTTACTTAGTTTGTTTATTTATTAATTTTAATTTTGTTATTTTATTATTTATTCGGGGATTAGTTATCTTATTGATTTAGTTTAAAGTATTGGCTTGTCTAAAGTATATTAACTTTTCTGTGTTGAATATGGTGTGTATATTTGGATTTTTCATTTTGTTATTTTACAAGGTATTAGTTTTCGATTATATATATATATATATCGATTATATATATATATATATATATATATATATATATATATATATATATATATATTGTTATCCACAGACAGACTGTTTCGCTGTTTCACAGATCATCAGTGTGACTAGACATCCAATTGCCTCAAACACGCCAGTGACCGGAGACCTCAATTCGTTTAACGAAGAGTCTTGCATACGCGCGAGTGTGTGTGTCTGTGTGTGTGCGTGTGTGTGTTTGTGCGTGTATGTATGTGTGTTTTTGTATAAAATTCAGATATAACAAAAATATATCTATGAAAAGACGATATGAATAAAGAAAAAAGAAAACTTATCTTGAATATCTCTGCCATTAGAAGTTGAAACACGTCAGCAAAGATAATTTCCCTTTTGTCTTTATATATATATATATATATATATATATATATATATATATATATATATATATATATATATATATAAAATGTTGATTCATAAATAATTTCAGCTTTTATTTATCAATTTTATTAAAAAAATAAACTACAGTGACATTTTATTGAATTATATATTCGTCATTACTTGCAATGAGTTGTTGCCATTTAAAAGGTAAAACTTCGATAACTTTGCGTAAACTTCCTCAGCTTTTGATGTGAAAAGGTTTAGTGCAATATCAGGTGAATATGGCGTGTAGAGTCCATTTTTTTCTGCGGTTTTGCATTGTCATTGGTGAGGACAAAATTTTTCTTTTAATTCACTGTGTACGCTGTAACTGACATGCAAAGACTGGGGTATGTTACTGTACTCCAAATTTATTCTTAACTGCACATATGATTCTTAGTTGTCATTACAAGTGGTTCTCAAAAACGGAAATTACTTACGATTTAACCTTTCATAGTGCTTCAGTACGACACACACACACACACACACACACACACACACACACACACACACACACACACACACACACACACACACACACACACACATATATATATATATAGAGAGAGAGAGAGAGAGCGAGAGAGTGAGATATTCTAGCCTGGTGAGGTATGAAAAATATACCACATAAGGAAATCTACAGTGTTAACATTCGTGCATGCAAGTATACACATACATAATCGTTAAAATTTGCTACATTTATGAGTGGGTACCTCTAATAATTCGGTATACGTAAGGTTTAAAATGAATTTTTAAATATAAAAAGCTTGGAATTTTTGGAAGCTAAAGTATATAAAATTTACTATATTGCAGTAAGCAAAATAAAGAAATTATATTGATCGAAATCAATTTGTTTTTAGTAAAATCGATAAAATCGCCCATTCTGACACATTTGTAAACAAAAGTTAATTCTAGGTTTTAAAAATCTTTCAGAAATAAAATATATATTTCTGAAACGTTATTTGAGGAAAATTAGCAAATTAAATTAATCTGTTTTGAAACAAATATTACTTACTTATAGCATAAAATTCTGTATACAAGCATTTCTTAACCACGAGGTCTTGTTTTTCTGAGGTGTTAATCGATTTATTGACAATCGAATGAGCATCGAACGTGTTCTTAGTTAAGTATGGTGAAGTAGGCGACAAAGTTTATATGAGGGTTTTTCCGAAGACGAGACTTAAAACACCCTTTTAATGATACGTGCAGAATTTATAAGTATGGATGTTCAAACCTAATTTGGTTTGAACATCCATACTTGTAAACTCTGCACGTATATACACATACGAAAACAAATCGAAATTATTTTTAAAATATTCGGGATTGTCAGTTTGTAATAAGCTTTACAATATATGTTTAGTAAATATAGTTTGAATTACTAACAATATTTTCTAAGAAACTGAATTTTTTCCATTGAAACTGAATTTTTAAAGATTTAAGAACTTTATAAACTATTCAATTTAAAATTGTAAAAAAATGAAAACTAATCTTGTAAAAATTCATTTTTCATTGAAAAACTTTTTTTCCTGCTGACAATATTGTCTTTAATATATATTATTCATAAAAACAATTAAAAGATTCTCTAATTAAATAATATCGTAGTTTTATTGCATTTCTTTAATTTAGAACAGATTTTTGGTAAGACGGGATCCGAGTTTGAAAAATAAATTTGGGGATTTAAATTGTTCAAAGAATTCCGCCTTTAACTAATACAGTAACTAAAAATTATCAAGTTGAATTTCTTAAGTTTTCATAAAATTAAGGAAGGGGTGAAACACATAAAATTATTTTCACCAAGACATCTTAATAAAAAAATTCAAAAATAATTTAATTCATTTATGAATAAATTCTGTAAATTTCATTAAAATCCGAGAATTATTTGATTTTTGCAAGAATTTTCAAATTAATGTCACCGCAAAAAAGAGGCTAAAATTTGCTATGCTAAAAGTTAGTATCAGCTGATGCAAGAAAAACAAATTTTTTTAATCCAAATTTTGAATGTTCTAAAAAAGAGTAAAAAATTTCATTAAATATTAAAAAATAATTTGAAACTTCCTCTTAATAATATCATAAGGATTTTGACGATAAAATTATGTTTTCATTACGTTAGAAGCATATTTTCATCACGGCATGCTGATTTTTTAGCGATTTCGTAGAGGTACGTAATTTATGAGTGCTCAATTTTGGAGATAGAGCGTTTGTAAACATAAATAGTATGGACATAGACATCAACACAATATAACGACTGAAGTTTCATGCCTTAAGGGAGCATCATATATATATATATATATATATATATATATATATATATATATATATGTGTGTGTGTGTGTCTCACTCCCTCTATCTCCCTCTATCTCTCTCTCTCTCAATTTCCGACTGACGCGAATTCAGCCGGTTTTCGATTGTAGCCAGAGGCAACCGGATGTCTAGCCACACTGATGAGCTGTGATACAGCGAAACAGTCTGTCTGTGGATGACAATATATATGCTCCTGAAAAATTTATTTCGGTTGAGCTCTCTGGGGAGGATGTGTGGGTTTATAAACAGTGACTATTACGGCTAATAATGCAAGACTCTTCGGTAAAACGAATCGAGTTCTCTCAGTCACTGTGTGTTTATCTAAAAATAAATACGCTTAAATTCACCTTCTTCTCTGCCGTGCGCCAATGGCTTCAGGGTAAAATTTCCGACTGACGCGAATTCAGCCGGTTTTCGATTGTAGCCAGAGGCAACCGGATGTCTAGCCACACTGATGAGCTGTGATACAGCGAAACAGTCTGTCTGTGGATGACAATATATATGCTCCTGAAAAATTTATTTCGGTTGAGCTCTCTGGGGAGGATGTGTGGGTTTATAAACAGTGACTATTACGGCTAACAATGCAAGACTCTTCGGTAAAACGAATCGAGTTCTCTCAGTCACTGTGTGTTTATCTGAAAATAAATACGCTTAAATTCACCTTCTTCTCTGCCGTGCGCCAATGGCTTCAGGGTAAAATTTCCGACTGACGCGAATTCAGCCGGTTTTCGATTCTAGCCAGAGGCAACCGGACGTCTAGCCACACTGATGAGCTGTGATACAGCGAAACAGTCTGTCTGTGGATGACGATATATATATATATATATATATATATATATATATATATATATATATATATATATATATATATATATATATATATATATATATATATATATATATATGTTTTGAACAATAAAAAATTAAAATCTTCAGACATATGGGTTGTATGTTCATATTCTTTCGTTTTTATTATTTCAGTTAGATTATATATATATATATATATATATATATATATATATATATATATATATATATATATAAGCACACACGCTATAGTTCCAAAGTGAGGACACCCCTGGTAATTTTTTTTAAAAATTGGCCCAATAAATAGGTGTTTCGTACTTTAAATAGAAGAAAATTTTATGTTTTTGTCAAAAAAAACCCAATTTAGCCTTGATTACTGCAACACAAATTTTTGGCATTCATTGCAAAAAATATTGATTCTATTCTTTTTTCAATGATTCTAAGAGGTGTTTTTCATATTTTTTCACTCTTCTATCAAGTTCATTCCATGCTAATTCTGGGGTTGGCTTGAAACTTTTGAAGTCCCGTATATATATATATATGTGAGAAAGAGGAAAGAGGGGATGTTCTCAAAAATCTATACACGTATATACACATATACAAGTGTATATATTTCGGGGGACATTCTGTATATAATGTTGGTCTGTTCATCTAGTCCTATGTGTCATCGGTAGCAAAAAATAAGAAAGATAAAATCGAATATAATTTGATTGATAAAATCATACGCATAAGCATTTATCTATATAGAGAAGTGAATCAATAAGTTCGTAAGATGGTGATTAAAAAAAATTATAAAATAATATTTATTTTTCAGTATGACTCCTTCCTTGATGCCATATCTATGAAACTCCGAGCCGGGGACAAAGGTTGAACATTTCATTTTATTTATTATTAAATGCTATATCTCTTAATATTGAGCACTTTAATCACAAAGACTGCCAGCCTTAAACGAGTTATCCTCCAGGAATACAATGACAGGCATTTTTTTTAATCCATTACATTACGTTGATATATATATATATAGGGCGCCTAAGCACAATGGTTATCAAATTAATCTAGTAATTAGTGAATTCGGTTCTAGGTAGGTTCTCTTTGATTATGACCTTGTGCCAGATTGTGGTAAATTTATTATGTAGTAATAGTACCTGTGAAAATTTTAAGGTTTTCTTATTTGAATTTTCTGAAGAATCATAACCCTTAATTTAAATGATTGAATAAGCTCATGGCGAGTTCTACGACTACAAAATACTACAATTTCACTATAGCTTTGTTAAATATTTGGTTTTAATAATTAAAAAAAAAATTGCAATTATTGCAGAAATGTGAGGGTAAAAATAAAAAGATTCAAAAATAAAGTTCTGTTGAATATTTACATCAATTGTTTTTATTATTCCATATTCTATTGTTTTCAGTTTTCTCTTTTTATCCTGGCTCCCACCTAGAATTATCTTTCATTAATGAAACATAATTATCAGTGAAAATTGAATATTAAGAAAGATACAGAACAAGAATAATTATAAAAGAAATAATATTTATCTATTTTTACCGTTACAATTTCTTTCTTTCCTCTCTGTTCCGTTCTTTTCTGTATCTTCCGTTCCTTTCTATGTTACACCTTTCTTCTTTACTTCCATCCCACTGAAGCAGACGTTAAGCGCCTAATAGCGTTTATAGCTTCCTCTATATTCTTCTTTCTTTCTTTCTTTCTTTCTTTTCAAGGTTTCTCTCTTTCTCTCACTTTTTATGCCCTCTTTCTTTTTCATTGTAGATATCCTTTCTTTCTATTTTTTTCCGTTCTTTTTTATTTTATTTTCACGCCTTTCTTTCTTCCTCACTGCCATCACTTACTGAAGCAGACGTTAAGCGCCTGGTAGTGTTATTGCTTCCTCTCTCTCTTTTCTATTCTTTCACTCCCTCCCTCCCTCCCTCACTCACTCACTCACTCACTCACTCACTTTCTAATATCATTTTCTTCCGTCTTTCTCCGTAATCAAAACGGAATAGTACATTATTTATCTGTTCTAATGGCAGTGTGTATAACGTAATTAAAAAAAATGAACAGATTTTATTATTTTATAAATGAAATATTACATAATTTATTTTGTATATAAATAAATTTCTAACAATATTATGTATTCTTTATTTTTATTTTTTAATCATTGCGACGTAAGCAAGGTAACAATGCCACTAAGACGCAGTAGGGTTACTGAGTGTAATAGAATATAAAAAGAAAAAAACATTATTAAGGAGCGAGAACAATAAAAGAACAAGGATTAAGAAGACAGAAAATAACAATTTACATTGCATTTAAACTTTTGACAATCAAACTTGACTGGAAAGCAAGAAGTCAGAAGAAGAAAGTTCCACAAGTGAAGAGTGCGAGAAAAGAAACTGACAGTATAGAACTTACGGTTACATCTAGCTATTTCAGCAGTAAAAATGTGAGATCTTGCCGCTAATCTGGTATTGGGCTTAAATTCATAGAGTCAAGGTGACATAGAGTAAAATTTATCAGAACATTTTCCATGAAAGTATTTATAGAAAAGGCACAGTGAATCTACATTACTAGAAGTGGGAAAGTAATTGAAGCTGAGATGACAGGTCAGGACCAATAACATTGCCGATTATCAAAATAAGCGATCATTCTTTTCCCTTTTTTTTCACTAAAGCCAGGCAGTTTCACAATCAAAACAGAATGGTCCATTATTTATCTAAGGATATGGCGAACCATGACGAATGTATGAAGAGAGGAAAACGTAGAATTATAACATGATATATATATATATATTCATTTTCTCTAAAAAAATAAAAAAAAATTGAGCAGGAGGTAGCATTATCTTCACTAACAGTGTTTGTTGTTTAAAGTTGCCTTTCAAATGTTTTAGCGAACGTTATTTGCTTTTGATGCTTTCTTATTTTATTTTCTTCTTGCCTAAATTTTTTCGGTGAAAAGTATAAATAGAAAACGTAGTCCAATTAACAACAATTACATTTTTAAAATAGTGTATCGATTTCCCGGTGAGAATATTTGGATATAACTTATCCGCGGATTTCGCCATCTGCTGCGGACTTCAGCGATTCCATCAATACTGAGGTTCGATCATCTGAAGGCTGGTAAACTTCTGGGATTTAAAATATAGGCAGGTAGATGTCTATTATAATGTATATATACAATATGTCACTTAATATATATTGTCGGAAAATACAATAAAAATGATATTATTATTTCATATATTCAACGTTAATTATATAATTGCATATGATAATGTTGTCTGGCAAGGATTTTAAGGAATGTAACAGCATTTTAATGTTTCTGCTGCGGAATATGAGTTAATAATAAAGAATTGCTTTGCTTTTTTATGCACTCGTTTCTCTATCATTCATCGTGGTATGCTAGTGATGATACTTTATCAAAATATCAGCCTTGCCTACAGAAATCAAGTATCTTGACTATTAAGTAAACACAAGCAACATCTTCCTTAATTAGAATTTAGTTCTCTGATTGTGTTTTCCTTTCCGATAATCATGAAACCACACCTCAACTTATAACATTAATCACATACCTTTGAGTTTCAAATAGACGGGCAGGGACGGATTATTATTTTGGGAGAAAAATTCATCCGCGACATCCTTATTTCATCCCTTTGCCTTTCATTAAATATTCAGGAAATTTCCTTGTCCCCCCACCTTTCATTTAGGCTGCAAGTATTCTAAGACAAAGCGTTTCACGTTTGAAGTTTATAAACAAAATATTTTAAGAAAATTATAAAAACGTTTCTGACGACCATTTTTATTTCACCGTTATGGTTGAAATAAAAATGGTCGTCGGAAACGTCTTTTTGAAATTAAAGTGTACATCGAACTATAGAGTGAAAAGTTTCAGATTAAAATTCAACTGAGAATACTGATGCATTCTCGTGCATGTACACCCCTCCATATATATATATATATATATATATATATATATATATATATATATATATATATATATATATGTATATATACAGGGTGTCCATAAAGTTCGTGTGCACTTTAAAAAATTATAATTTATTTGTATTTGCGATACAAATAATTTGTAAAAAGGATTAGAAAGAAAGTAAAACTATATTTTTTAAAGTTTTTATTGAAATTTTATTTAAGTTTCCATATATCTTCCACCATTAGCAATACAAAGGGTAATACGATTTTGCAGTTCACGGAAAACAATATTTTTTTTACTTATCTAAAAATTGTTGCAAATTTTGTGGTAAAGAATTATTCAATAACTATACTTAAAACTAGGTACATTAAACTTTATAACATTTTTTACAGATTATTTCTATCACAAATACAAATAAAGTTATAATGTTTTCAAAGTGCGCACGAAGTTTATGGACACCCTGTATATATATATATATATATATATATATATATATATATATATATATATATATATATATATATATATATATATATATATGTGTGTGTGTGTGTGTGTGTGTGTACGTATAAAAATGAAAAAAAATTTGAAAAAATGTCTTAATCTGCCCGATTTATATCACTTTTACTTAAATTTTCTTAATCTGACAGATTTATATCAATTTAAACTTTTTTTGTTATAGTGGATACTTGTATTTGATTAGGTGCACCATTTATTTATTCAACTGTATATTCATTTATTTTCACCTACCGGCCTGAATATTATTAAAGAAAAATTTCCGTCTTTCGGTAGGAACCGAAGATGGGAGCATCGTTGGGCACAGTGGAACAGACGGTCATATTTATTAAGATAGACGAGAAGAACTATAATAATACTAGCTCCTCCCTTACAATGAGAAAATGTTCCATAAGTCCATTTGCCAAAACAAAAAATGATTAAAGATTATTGAAGCTATTTGCATTCAGCAAAAATGCAACCCTCAATTTATAAAATAACTACTGTCTAAGACATCGAATTCTTGAATGCTTATAAAAATATTAAGCTTCATTACACTTTGCTGGTACATGTTATCGGTAAATGTTACTGACATTACTTACTGCGTTCTATTGTACTGGATATCATTTACAAACAAAAAGTAACGACTTAAATGTTTTAGTTAAAATACGCTTGATTTCCTTTTCTTCACTTTATTGAACCACACCCCTTACAATGACTCATGTGAGTAGAAAGCTTGAGACCGAATACGAAATTTGGCTATTTTTTTTTGCATCTGCAACAGCTACATTTGTGAAACGTTATTCGTATATTAGAGAAAAATGATCAATACATTTATTAGACCTAAAACGGCTACTGTCTTTAATAGGACTTGTTTAGAAGTACAATTTCTGTCAAAATAAACTGAACACACACACACACAACACACACACATATATATTATAATTATTTTCTTTTTTAAAAATATAATTCCATCACGACACAGAAATTTCTATGTTTCAAAACTGAAACTAATGTTGTAAATTTAATTATAAAAATTAAACTTAAAATTCAGAGTTTCATTCCATTGTCAAGTCATGTTAGGAATAACTTTTTAAGAAGTATTACTTAATTTATAAGCGCAGACAAACTTAATATTTTGAGTTGTTAAAGTTAAGGAAATTCAATCTATTTTGATTAGGGGTGGTATGTTTTTAATTTTGCTAGACAACTTAGGTATCAAATATATGTTGCTTACAAAGTCAGGTTAAGTTTAGGTAGAGTGGGGGGGGTGCCTGCTCACAAACATAGACATCCGTTTTTCGCATGTCGTCTGGATTTTCAATGACAAAAATCTTGAATGCTCTACTGTTTGTATCGAGCACTGTTTTTTTTTTTTTTTTTTTTAAATAGAAATAATTACTAAAAACACCGGATTATAAATCTTACTGTTCTTTCTTATTATTTTAATATACATACATACATACATACGTACATACATACATATATATATATATATATATATATATATATATATATATATATATATATATATATATATATATATATATGTGTGTGTGTGTGTGTGTGTGTGTGTGTGTGTGTGTGCGTGTGTGTGTATAGTTATGTGTGTGTATGTAAAAATTCAGATATAAATAAATTATACTTGTAAAAAGACAATATGAATAAAGACAAAAAAGAAAAATTTTCTTTACCGAAGCGTTTCGTCCTCCGATAGACTGTATGAGGGCATATGTAACGCCTTTGTCCACTGTGCGTTTGTTAGATCCAGTGACAGGACCCAAAGAGTGTGAGTTCAATACCTGGTTAAGGCGGTGGAGAACTTGGAGAGGGGAATTAACAGGAGATAATTGATAACTGACATCCATTAGACATGGCACGTGGAACTAGAACAGTCTACCCCAGCGAGCGAAATAAAGGGTTCAGTTCAACATTCCAAACACCTAAAACGTTGTGATAAATATGGCAACAACGATGAGGACAATAGTCCGAATAATGTAAATAGTGTACATTGTACCTCATCTCAGAAATATAGGCAGATACTGAATGTCCGAGGCGAACGTTAACATTTTGGTAAAATTCGGTAGCGGCACTCTCTAAGAAATTTTCGTTTAAGCAAGTTATTTTCTCTTTAAATAAGTGTGGCATTCTTTATTTTTTAGATCGAAGTTCTATTATTTATAATAGATCGATTAAATATAGATCTTGACCTAGTATCATATATATATATATATATATATGAAATAATTGGGGCA
Source organism: Acanthosepion esculentum (assembly GCA_964036315.1). Classification (NCBI taxonomy): domain Eukaryota; kingdom Metazoa; phylum Mollusca; class Cephalopoda; order Sepiida; family Sepiidae; genus Acanthosepion; species Acanthosepion esculentum. The sequence goes on along the minus strand of OZ038477.1, from coordinate 126,633,153 downwards.
TCAATTTTTCTGCTAGCGTGGTTTCCACCAATCTGGTATCATCAGGTGGTAAAATGGGTTTCCACCAATCAGGTATCATCAGGTAGTAAAATTGGACGTTAAACCGTCTATAAGAAAAAGAGTACGATGACGTAATTCACTCAGTCAGAAATTTGGAAGCGGCATGTGTACTGCTTGGCATTCGTACCGGAAGCTCCAGTATAAACATTTCAGAGTGTTTTGGTGTCAATCTGAGGACAGTGAAAACGACTCGGAAAGAGTTGGATGAGTCTAATGGTGATTACGAAGGTGTTTGGAGGGATCACTAGTGATGGCGATATTCATCTTCCCACAGGGCCTCAGACTAAACACGAAGGCCTACATCAAGTGCCTTGAGGAAGTAGTGCCATCCTAGTTTAAGGGGGTGACTGCTGGAAGACTCTACGTCTGCCAAAAGGACTCTGTACCATGCCACATAAGCAGGGGAAAAATTTCATAGCTGTCAGACAATTTCTGCAACCACATCCCCGCTTATGTCTGGTCACCTAACTCCACAGACTGCAATCCCCTTGATTATTATGTGGGGCGCAGTTGAGCGAGAGACGAACACCAAAGATGAACTGAAGGGAAGGATTATGGCAGAATTCACCAACTTAAACAAAGAGACCGCCCAGAAATGTTGCAGTAGATTCCGTAGTCGTCTATGGCCGTGGCTTAAGACAATGTCGATTTTATTGAATAAATTTACTCTTTAGTATTTCAAGATATTTTTGTACAATTTTGATAAATATATATGTTCAAATGTGATATCAATATTATTTTCATTTTTGTGTAATTGAGACGATAATTTATCAGTTGCACCATATATATATATATATATATATATATATATATATATATATATATATATATATATATATATAAAATGTCTTTAAAAAATAATTGTCGGAATTTGTTCATTTCATAATGTATGACGTCATTTGTTTACATTTGGATACACATTGAGCAGATATGAATGAATGAGAGAAAATTTTGGAGAATCGTGTTTAAAAATAGTAAAATCGAACTTGCTAACCGAACACCCCTCTGTGGCTCAACCGGTTATGGCACGTCAGTCTATATGACGGTTCCGTATAGGATACAAGTTCGATTCCTGTCGGAGGACGCATATTTTCTATGAAAATTTCTCGGACATTCAGTCCGGTAAATGTTGTTAATACTGTTTATTATAAACAGAGCATTAACTTAAATATTTGTATCTATAAAAAGAACGTATAAACACAAAAAAATGTCTTAAAAATAATTGTCGGACTTTCATAATATATATATATATATATATATATATATATATATATATATATATATATATATATATATATATATATATATATATATATATATATAAACTAAAGAGCTATTGTGTTTGTGTATTGACGCATGTCTAAGAATCAGGTCTTTTCCAGATTTCGTCCACGCTTATTGACGGATCTTTTATAGTCTTGTTTAACTTAATAACGACATAAAAGCCAATAAAATACAATTATTGACTCACCAGTAACTTGACTGTGCATGATGAACATACATCTTTTGTTTGGTTTCGTGGTCAAGTATTTCTAGAAGTTGGAATAATGAGAGACACTGAACCCAGATGGAAGTTTCTAGATCTATTTAATTTTCATATAAGCTTTGTTGTTTTGCATTCCTCCCTTGAACCATTTACTTCTCGTGTGTGCATAAGACAATGTCAGTTTTATTGCAAACAGAGACATTTTAAACCATTTTCTTTATTTCTTGTTAATTTTCTCAGATTGATAATTAAAAAAGAAGACAGTTGAACTTTTGTCGTAATGTTATCATCATAAACACGCATCTTTTACACGTGATGTCTGAGTTATGTTTTTAAGATTTTAGAAGTACAACGCTATTACAGAATTGTTATATATTTACCTGCAAATGAAAAACGATCTGGCGCTTAAAAGGAATTTAAGATATAAATAGATTATGGTATTTTATTTGCCAACTTTAAAATAGCAGAAAATCTTTTTCTACTTCGTCGTCAGGGTCCAATACATGGAGACATACAAATTGCTTATCATCATTTTTTGTATGAATATTGAAAATGTTTGATACGGACACACACACACGCACACATTAGACTTCTGATCACCTAGGATATAATGTACACGTATATATATATATATATATATATATATATATATATATATATATATATATATATATATATATATATATATATATATATCAGGGAAATTGTATGACAAAGTGGGAAAAGTTTACTTGTGACGCGTTTCGTCCTTCAGGACTTCATCGGAATAAATTTGTTTTGTTAGTAGGACTGCATATGAGCACGACAAGAGGGGTGCTGGGAATTTTATTTTATTTTTTTTTATCAGCCGAATTCATTATATTAGAAGATCTACCAGGAATGGTGAAATGTTGTAAGAGCCAGGGTGCAAATTTACTGTAGATGACCTTGCGATTAAGACACTACCTAGACATTTACATCGCGGTGAATTCTTTTCTCCTTTGATCAGTGTAGCATTTTTTATGTCAATGTTGTGTTCAATCTTGTTACAGTGGGCAAGCAAAGCATTTGATGTATTATTTTGTAAAATATCACTTTTCTGTTCATATAATGTTTTATTTAAATTCCTTGAGGTTTCCCCGATATATTTTTGTGACAATTATTACAGGTGGTGGAGTAAACTTCTCCTTCAGGTTTTATTCTTTTGTTTAGTATTGACACATTCTTTTATTGTTTTGGATGTAGTAGTAACAACCGTTATGTTGAATTTAGACAGATTCTTTTCGACTGTAGATGTGATATAATTAGTAGGCAGGATAATATATTTTTTTTAAAAAGGGGCGTTTGTTTTTTAATAGTTTATGGGCCTTTTGTTTCATATTGAATATAAAATAATTTGGGTACTGGAGTAAGTTTGAAGGTGTTTTCAATGTATTTCTCCTCTTCTTGTAAATAATCCGGGCTGCATATTCTTAGAGCTCTTTGGTAGAATCCGATGATTATGTCGGATTTTATTTTGTTGTTATGATGGCATTATAAATTTATTAGGTCGTTTTTGTTGGTTGATTTTCGGTGGACACAGAGTTTTAAACTCTTGTTAACGCGGTGTAGCTTGATATCTAGGAAGGGTAAGGAATTGTGTCTTTCCATTTCGTATGTAAATTTCATTGTGTTCGACTTTGCTTTGTTGATCTACACGGTCAGTTAAATCGGTATTACGAGGATATATAAGTAGAGCATCATCAATATAACGAACCAAAATGAAAGATTATATGAACACAAAAGGGACATTTTACAGAATAATACATCAAATGCTTTGGTTGTCCACCGTAACGAGACTGACCACAACATTGGCATAAAAAATGCTACTGTGATCAAAGGAGAAAATAATACACTACGACATAAATGTCTCGAGAGTACCTTGATCGCAAGGTAATCTACAGTAAAATTGTACCATGGCTCTTAAAAAATGTCACCATTCATGGCAGATCTTCTAATATCAGTGTAAAGTAATAACTTAAAAAATTATGGAAAGAAAAGGAAAAAGATTCTAAATGAAAAAATTCCCAGCACGCCTCTGTCGTGCGCATGTGTAGTCGTACCAACAAAACAAATTTAGTACGATGAAGTCCTGAAGGCCAAAGCGCGTCACAGGTAAACTTTTTCCATTTTGTCATACTATTTCCCCAATACTGTTCTTGATATATAAAAACATATATCGTTATTTCCTCAACCTTTGGAAGTAAGGTCTGATGATCCGCGGTCCTTTAAAAGGGCTGTGGTGAAATAATTTATTACATGGAGCCTTAAAGTGGTCTGTTTTTATTTTTATTTAAATTATTAGCTCTGATTTACATTGAGCTCTCTGGTTTTTATCCTCGTTGGGTCTACCCATACGGATTACCTAGTTTTTCGTAAACTATATATATATATATATATCGTTATTTCATATATATATATATATATGTATGTATATATATATTTGTATATATATATATATGTATATATATATTTGTATATATATATATATATATATATATATATATATATATATATATATATATATTTGTATATATATATATATATATATATATATATATATATATATATATATATATATATATATATACATATATATAATGTAGAGGCTTAAACGAATGATTAAACGGTGGGACTGCGTGAAGGGTTTCGTTTCGATAAAGGCCTTCTTCAGACCAATAATAAAAATAAATCTCTTCTGTAGTTATCATAGATTTTAATGCTATATCCCTTCAGGAAGTAGGCAACTATATCTCTCCCCTTTTATTATCTGTTCAATGTCATTCATTTTCGTGAAAGACTAAGTTTTCCTGGTATCCTCTGCACGTTTCGGTGTACAGAGTCGCCCTTCTCTTAGATTGGTTGTTACCCAAAGCGTAAGAGCCTATTCTACCATGTTGTTTTAACTCATACCTGGAGTGTAGGGGGAGACGATTCATGCCTTTTCCAAGGTTATTTGTGCGAAAATAAATGCAATAGACGAGGCTGAAATTTGAATCCGGCTCGTCAATTCCGATCGCCGAATCGATACACAAACTCGCGCTTTCTATCAAATATTCCTTAGTTGTCATGCATAATGCACGCTCACTTGGGCGATCATATCTCTTTTCGATTCATAATTGACTTAGCAGAAGAATTCCCGCAGTATACTCCCATTACCTGTTGCAGTAGACCGGTTGCCAACCAGAGCTATAGAACTCAGTCTGTCCTGCTATTTAACCCCTGCAGTGAGAAGAGATGGATTCATACCTTTACCAATGGTATTTGCGCGTAAGTGAATGTAATGAAATCAAAGCTTACAGTACCTGGTATACTGAAGCTGTTATTCATCTAAGTACTGAACAAACTCGACGTTTCTTTACTACAGTGATCGAACGGGAAGCGGTGTTTCAATATGATATGGCCGTAAGTATTACTGAATCAAAACAAATTACACTTATAGACATTTAACTCAATTTTCGGATCTATATACAGCATTATGTATTATACATGCCTCTACTTAGTATATTTTTTTTTCGTTGACCAAAACATTTTGGCCAAGCCATTCTTCGCCACGTGTCACGAAATTCATGAGAAAAAAAAGAAAAGAAATATTTTTATTCCAGAAAAAGTAAAAGACATCTTTTATTCTCACTGATTACACATCACAATGTTCTGAAAAACGGATCTACTAACGCGTTACCTTAACAATATCAAGCATGCAAAGAGATTTGAACACTTGAAAAACAATGTAGGATATCTTAATGACATTTCTCGTAGTTATAGATAATGCCAGTTTTAGATGAATCGCACGAATAATAATAATAATAAAAGTTAGTTTGGCTAATTTAACACTATGTTAAGCAGTGTTAGGATAATTAATGTCGAATATAAGTTTTATCGGACTAAAATCATAGTGAATTACTAGATAGCAATAAGTCCAGTTTGCACTCGTGTCAAAAAGGTAGACTTAGGCCCAGTTTACACTAGATTTAGAAAGGTAGACATAGGTCCAGTTTACACTAGAGTGAAAATGTAAACATAGGTTCAGTTTACACTAGTTTCAAAATGATAGACATAGGTCCAGTTTACACTCGTGTCAAAAAGGTAGAAAAAAATGGTCCAAATTAACGGAGTCTACAAGTATCCACTCTTTTGAAGTGGAGTTATATATCCCTCTGCAGGTGTTTTCTAATATTTTCGATATACTAAATAATAATAATAATAATAATCATAAGATTGTTATTGTTGTTACTGAAGGAGAGAGCAGCACACCAACAAAGCAACGCTGGTGTACAGATACACAAAGCCCAATGTATCCATCATGACACCAAATCTAATGAGGGTATACCAGAGACAATCACAGCAATATATGCGTAATAGGGTGACAGGCTTTTCTAAAAGCAGAGCACAAACTTACAGCTGGGGCATTGTTAGATATACTTTCAGTTAGAGTGACGCCGTCCGCTGAGACGTTGACTCCCAAGTCGTCTTGGCTGACTTCCGCTATTCTATTTGTTGTTGTTGTTGTTGTTGTTGTTGTTGTTGTTCTTCTTCTTCTTCTTCTTCTTCTTCTTCTTCTTCTTCTTCTTCTTCTTCTTCTTCTTCTTCTTCTTCTTCTTCTCATTATTATTATTATTATTATTATTATTATTATTATTATTATTATTATTATTTCCTTTGATTTCTGTAGTATGCCCATTTCTTTCCGGATCCCCACCAGAGACCTAAGGTCAGAAGTGGCATCATGCCATTTTTTTTGTAAAATCGAAATAAAACAACGTCAGATCACACACATTTTACAGCGATAAAGCGCTTTGTAAAGTGTAAGCTGAACTTGGGAAAACATTTTTTTGTATTTCTTTAAGGCATGGGCTACCAAGGATTCCTTCAATGAGTCTGTCAAGACCTTTACTAATGAAACCGGGGGCTCCAATCACAACTGAAATTATTGATGTCTTGATGTGCCATATGTTTTACATTTTCACTTGAAGATCCTTGTATGTTGATAGTTTTTTTTTTAAATCTTCAAAGATGCATTACAGTTTGCAAAAACAGCCATAGCAATAAGAAAGTAAATTTTGTTTTTGTGGTCTTTGATTACGTTGTCTGGACGATTAGCTTTGATTGTTCTTTCTATGTATATTGTAGAGTCTCATAAAATTGTCACATATCCTATATAGCCGGGTCTGGGTGGTGTTCATATAAATTTCTTGCAGTTTCCTTTCCGTAAAAGTTGCAGATTTTCCAGTGCAGATATTGACCCACTCTATCAAGCCGAGTTTCATTATTATTATTATTATTATTATTATTATTATTATTATTATTATTATTATTATTATTATTATAGCCGCTAACTGAATATATACGTTGATTGATTTTACTCTATCTGCTGTTTCAGTGATAATAATTGCCATCAGTACGTGTAGCTGTGCGATATAAGTGAATAAATTGTGGGCGTTTGTTAAGAGAGAGACGCCATATTATTCAATATTTTCAAAATTAAATAGGCTTATGTATTATTCATTTATTAATACTTTTATTTCATCATATTTTGTTGATTTTTATCACAGCACTCTGGGTTAATGAGATTATCAATATTACTATTATTATCTTACAGGTTTTCTTCCATCATATTATGGTGTCTTTTTATACGATACTCTTTGTCAATACACTCTTCATTGTTAGTATTATATTACTATTGTTTTACACCATTTTGTTGTTTCTTTTTATCAAAATTCTCTTGGACGATAGGACAGTGAGAAAACAGTAATTAAAGAGGTAGCTCGCGACGAAACTTGAATTTGCATCACACATACTGGAAACTTATTTTAATGGACGTCTCCTTAATTTTTTTAATTTTATGGACGTCTCCTTAATTCTTTCAATTTTAATTATTTTTATAACGTCACCTTAATTCTTTTACTTTTAATTCTACACGGAATCTTCCATGATTAAACGAAGTAGAAATCATGAGAGTCAAAATTACCATAGGGTTGTTTTCCATTTAATTTTGAAACTTTTAAAAAATCATTTCACCTAAAGCAAGGCAATAAAGACACTAAGACGCAAGGGGGTTACTGAGTATTAGAGAATATGAGAAAATATACTATTAAAGAGAGAGGACAATAAAAGAACAAGGTTTAAGGAGATAGAAGATAACGATTGACATTGCATTTAAACTTTCGAAGATGAAAGTTGATTGGAAAGCAAGAAGCCGGAAGAGAGTCACACCAACGAGAAATGCGATAGAAGAAAGCTTACGGTTACATCTAGACATTTCAACTGCAAAATGATGAAACGTTGCCGCCAATCTAATACTGTGCTTAAATACTAAGTGTATGTACCATAGAGGAAAGTTCATCAGAACAATTACCATGAAGGTAGCTATATAAAAGGCACAGGGAAGCCACGTTACGGCGGTATGAAAGTCACTGAAGTTGAGGTGCCAGGTCGAGACCATTAATGTTGCATATTCTTCTTTGGTTTTTATCAAGATCAAAGTGGTGCAACATCCCTGAAAGAAAGGCTTACGAATGGTGGGTGTAAGTTCAAGACTTGTTGGAAGTTATTTCTTTAGTTCGTGTTGTTTACTGTAACATTTGAAGGGTCTATCTATATTGTGATAATAATAATAATAATAGTGACAATAATAATAATAATGATGATAATTTCATAGACTGTGAAATTATAAGAACCTGCAAATCGAAGTAACAAAAATATGGATACTTAAACCCACGATTATCCCTGTTGTACCAGGGGCATTATGTGTAATAAAGAAGGTACCAAAAATCATATTTGTAAAATTCTTGGACACATCAGTATCTATGTGCTACAAATGATTACTTTGTGGGGAACTGCGCATATCATCTACAAAACGCTCTCCATCCAAAAGAAACTTTTCAAATGTGCATTGATAACTCACAATGCCCTTTTTACTCATAGACCCCGGAGAGGACTTGGTAGTTTGGCACTTAAAATTATTCTCTGGCAAGATTATACCACGTACAATAATAATAATAATAATAATAATAATAATAATAGTAGTAGTAGTAGTAGTAGTAGTAGTAGTAGTAATAATAATAATAATAATAATAATAATAATAATAATAATAATAATATAAAATAAAACTACCACAGAATACTGAAAAATTTCAAGCCCAAACAAAAACTGAATTTTAAATTTGGTTATTTTCTCAGGTTTTGGGAAAGTAAATATGCTGGGAAAATAGTCGGCTTATTTTATCGCTCGACAAAGTACCTGACTTCTGTCATGCTCTATCTTTACAAGAGTCATATTAGACCAGGAATGGAAAAATATTGATGCTCTATCTTGTCCAGAGATGATCAATCCTCACTTTCCAACTTTTATAGGGTCCCAAATCGTTTACGCGTTCTTGTGGGGGAAGTCTTATTCTTCACACTGCAGACAACATAGCAAGCATCTATCGCTATTTTATCACAAATGATTAAATACGCTTTATTCTTCAGTTCCATCAGTTCAGGCCTTTACAGTTAGGACACGCTATGCCACTTCCAATTAGCTAAAAAACCTTCATTTCCCCTGTTTCAAATGTAAGAAGAATGTTCCATCCAGCTTTTTCCCAAGGACTGCTATTTTGTAGAACAGATTCCCACGTGGGTGATTCTCTGAATACTACAATCTTAACTTCAAGTCAAGAGTCAGCCTTTATGTATCCTCCTTATCCTCGCAGTCTTCACATCCTATCATCTTTCATGCAGATCAAATATCTTTTATTCTTCATTATCATTTTCGTAGCAATCCTCTAGCTTGATTGACGCTCGAACCCTGTACTGAGTAAAGTCTAGTCTGAATTTAAAACAAAAAGCCGGTCGACCTGAAAACTTTTAGACACTTCCTCCTTAGTAATAAAATTATAATAGCAAAAATATTAAATCTATAAATTCTTGTCTCTCACAAAAATAAATTAAATAATACATGATTTTACTTTGATTTGATTTTAACCGCATAATCGGTATAACAAAGAGATACTGAAAAATACACGTCCTGATCCACTACACAAAATCTTTTTTTTTAAAAGATTTTTTGGTCGGGTCGAAAACCTTCAGACCCCTCATTATTATTATTATTATTATTATTATTATTATTATTATTATTATTATTATTATTATTATTAATAATAATAATAATAATAATAATAATGATAATAATAATAATAATAATAATAATAATAATAATCAAGGGCTTACTGCCACATCACGTAAAAACACGTCGAACCTGGTCATCACCTAGATAGGTAACCGTTTGGGAATATTAGATGGTTGGATGTGCGGGTGGTGTAATAGATAACGGCTCGGGATTGTTAATCGGAGAGTCGAGTTCTAATTCCCGTTGGGTTCGTTATGTTCACTTACGCGCAAATACCCTTGGCAAAGGTTAATTAGTAAAGCTTGTATCACTAAAACATTATTATCTCAAAAAACAAAAAACAAAAAATGTTTACAATCTAAAAATATTTCCTTGCTTTAAATAATCTGAAAAGGGTTGTTAAAACGTAGAAAACGAATCAATCAAATCATTAAATAAAAGAAATCAAGACTATACAGTAATTTCATGAGTATGTGGAATCGTTATACTTGTATTATTTCAAACTATTGTTCTCATTTTGGTTGATATAGATGTTATCATAGACACATCGTTTCAACCAAGTACCCGCTGGTCATCATCGGGTCTCCATTGATTGGCTGATATGGGACAACTGTTGAGTATTGTGATATTTTTTAATCTGTGATATCAGTTCGTGCCTGTTGAATTCTTCGAAATAATAGAAGAATATTGACAAGTACACATCTCTGAAATGAAATACTAAATTATGCAAAATAATATCTTCCAAGTTTTGTGAAATAGAAATATCAATTTTATAACCTTACGCCGCCTAACCGAGAGAATTAATCTCTCTTGATGGCAGGTGTTCAGGCGAACTACATTCCTTCGTTCCACCAGTTCAGACCTTTACAGCTAATACCTGCCATGCCACCTACACTGAGACGGCTCATCCACATTCCCTTCGTATTCCACTGGTAAAGAGGAAGTTTCAGTCAGACAGCTTCTTTCTCAGAATTGTTACCTTTTGGAACAGATTCCGAAAAGGATGCTTCCCAATCACAACAATTTTAACAACTTCAAGTCTAGGGTCAACCGTTATCTATGCTATATATCGTTATAATAAACTTCTTACTTCCTCCGTGTACGCCCTTACAACAATGTCATTTGTTAATTTTTAGTAACTCTCAAACTTGAGTGGCTCTTGGGCCTTGTACTGGGTGGACAATAGTAAATCAACGATCTTAAATTTTTTGCCAAGAACAGAAAAAAAGAAAAAGAAGGAGAAACTCTTATACAAACAGATATAATCTTCTATCAGAATGCAGGAATGGAACATATTACTGAGAAACTACAATGCTGGTCATAAACAAGAATTGAACTACTCAACCGGGACATCATCAGGGCACCCCACCAAAAAGTAACGCTACAAATAGCGAGACATTCAAAGAGACACCATCAAGCAGAAATTGATGAATGAAAAAAATCAATAAATAATATCACAGAGGGGCAAGAAAATTATTTGACAGTATTTACATTAGTCGGACTATTGTCCTCATCTTTGTCGCCATATTTGTCACAACGTTTCGGCCGTTGTACGCTCCGGCCTTCTTCAGGTGGTTGGAATTTCGAACTGAACCCTTTATTTCGATCACTGGGGTAGACTGTTCTAGTTCCACGTGCCATGTTTGATGGATATCAGTTATCAGTTATCTCCTGCTAATTTTCCCTCTGAAAGTTCTCCCCTGCCTTAACCGGGTATTGAACTCACACTCTTTGGGTCTGTCAGTGGATCTAACCAACGCCTTTATCCACTGTGCCATGTGTCCTTAAGGCCGGAGCGTACAACGGCCGAAACGTTGTGACAAATATGGCGACAAAGATGAGGACAATAGTCCGACTAATGTAAATACTGTACATAATACCTCATCTCAGAAATATAGACAGGGAATAAATAGTTACATCGTTTCCATCTTAGTTGTTGGGGGCCAGAATAAAGACACAATAGTGGATCTGAGTTAACAAATATATTAACGAAAATCGATAATACAATAATATACAAACGAGCAAGAATGTTAAGTCCGATCTGTCAGAGCTGACTGTTAGGAAAAAAACTACCTTCTGACAAAAGCAGTACCTGCTTTTATTTGTAACTTGGAAGAGTCCATCCGTGTATGGGTAATTTATCATAACATTAATGTACTCCGTGCCCTTCTTGAACTGGACAAGAGACAAAGAATTAGAAATCAGGCTCTATAAAACAAGAAAACTAATGACAATGTAAAAGGATCGGTTTCTGATTGGCGATATCAGGCAATCAATGAACACCAGGAGTGTATTTGGTCGAAAACATGACAATCTATTACTGCGCTTAAATTTGTGAAGTCAAGCTATCAACGAGGAAAGATCGTCAAAACAATTACCATGAAAATATTTATAGAAGTAAAGGGAATCTACGTTACGGTGGCGAGAAAATGACTGCAGCCGAGATGCCAGGTCAGGATCGATAACGCTGCAGTTTGTTCTTTGAATTTAGTTACCAATGTATATTTATTTATATATCTCCTGTCCCCTCTTTAGTGGGAAAGGGGGTAAATCAATTCAAGTTACTAAATGTATGAGTGATTGCTTCGCTTATTCGTTTTAATAATCTATACAAATAAAACATTTATCTGCATTTTGACAAAATTAGTTCCCGAGTAAAATGAACTGTTTAATTAATCAGCTCCTTTACTCTTGATTTAAAAAAAGCAGTCTTGTTTGCTCATGCCTCTCATGTGAGGCGCTCAGATGTCTATTAAGTGATCCTCTTGCTTCAACTTGGTCTTGAAATAGGCTTTGTCGTTGCCGTCTTTGTCGTTCTCTTGCTAATCTTGTTTTCCGAGGGATATTTCGATTTCGCTGTTATATTAAATACAAAAAAAGTTTTAACATGAAAAGATATTGAGCAAAAAACGATTTATATAATACCAGGAGTAATCAATTAATCATAGATAACATTGCATTTATTTACAAGTAACAATTGCTTCCAACAAATATATCACTTTTTTAAAAATTAATGTTGCCACAAAAAATGCATCAGTCACTAGATATTTTATCTGAATATATGAATTCTGGTATCCTAGATTCAACACACTTTTACCCTCTAAATATATAATTGAATAGTTATTAAGAAATAAATTTAGTATTAATATTGTAGGTGTTATTACAAGTTCTTATATTATTTAAATACATTTTAGTTTTACATTGGCACCCAAGATTCAACACAAACCTGCTCTATAGATATAGAATTAAATTTAAATAATTCCCGATGTTTTACATTGTTTTGTTCATTTAAGAAAATTTTGTCCAGTGAACCTCATAAAATGGAAAATTCACTTGAAGACGGGAGATTAGAACGAGAGCGAAAAACGAAGGCAGCGATTACGTCTATCTCAGGCTCAGATCCAGGCACGGTGGGTAGCTGATAGGCAAAAATATTCACAGGAATCACAGGAACATCTTGAAGCAATAACAGCACAAGTCAGGAGACGAGAAGCACAGGAGGAGAGAGTGAGATAGAGAGAGAGAGAGAGAGAGAGAAGTGCAAAGAAGACCAAATGAAACAGAGGAAGAAGCCAATGCAAGAAGAGCTGCTATGAGAGAATGTGTAGCTGAAAGGATTCAAAAGGAAACAGAGAAATAATCTAACGCAAGAATAGAATATATGAGAATGCGAATGAAAGAATGTCTTCAACAAGAAACTGAAGAGCAACGCAACAGAAAGGGGAATGAGAAATAGTGGTGCCATGAGAAATGCAAGAAATGAAAATAAAAAAGAAACAACGTCCATAAAAGAAATAATTTTCTGTTCACTGAAGCCAATTATCGACAACATAACAGCAACGGGTAAAAAAAATAAGCGGTCAACTTTACAGCACGGGTACACTAGTCTCTGAACATAAAACAGATGCACTCAACCAAATATGGCAGCAGTATTCAATACACGGATGAATTGTAGACTTATAAATGTGCAGAGTAGATTCTGATTGGCAACTGATTTAGCAATTGATTCAATATAATCATTCCACTCCATATCTGTGGAAAACGTTAGAATAAGAAGGCACAATGTGTTGCTCTCCCGGGTGGTGGGTAGCATCAGCCATGTCGATGGAAGGCATAAAAGGTTCTATAAGATGATTAACAGAAATCGGTTTCGTTTTAGGGGAGTTAACCTTAACAAACCACTTCACACGCATACATACATACATACATACATAGATACATATATTTTTAATATTTTACAAGTACCAGTTGGTTAATACAAAATCTATGGTGAAAAACTTGACTTTCATAATAAAATATGGCATACGCATTATAAACACACACACACACACACACACACACACACACACACACACACACACACACACACACACACACACACACACACATATATCTATCTATCTATATATATATATATATATATATATATACCGAACGTGTGCTGAAAGATTCGGACAAATAAAACCCCGACAAATAAAACCCCGACAAATAAAAGAATTGCCCCAAAATGTTCGGTTATTGGTCAGGTTTTTTGAAGTGATACGTATTGATAACTTTTTAGTACACTACGCATATATATATATATATATATATATATATATATATATATATATATATATATATATATATATATATATGTATGTATGTGTGTGTGTGTGTGTGTGTGTGCGTGTGTGTGCGTGTTTGTCGGTACGTGTATAGTATGTTTCATAAGTATTCAGGCAGTAGTCCTTCATTAATACCAGCTTGATTATAGACAATTTTTTTTTTTAATTCATTTTCTCATAAAGCAACCCGTACGCGTATGCATGCAATGAATGTAAATATTGTCCAAACGTTTGTGATTTTGCATTTTGCAACAATTACCACTTTCAAGATCGGGGAAAAGTTACTCGTTTTAATTTAAAAAAAAAAATAATTATAAAACTCGGTAGTAATGTAATCACGTCAGGCATACGAAAACATACATGCAACTCTTCCCCTGTTTACAAAGATAAACGCCATTTTCACACTTGTGATTACATCGCCAACTGTATAGGAAAATATGAGAAAAATGCATTAACTACATAATGCTAAAATGATAATTAATGGTATTAACTTGGATATTTATAAGATATGATTGGAAATAATCAGAGAAACATATTATGCCTACCCATACATATATATATATATATATATATATATATATATATATATATATATATATATATATATATATATATATATATATAAAACAAGCTTCTCTTCGGCCTTTGGAAAGTGTTCCTTCTCCTTTATGGATTAGTTTTCTATTTTAGATTTTTAGATCTGGACATTTCTGTTTTTTTATTTCGTTCAGTTTAGGTATGGTTTCATAGTTTTATTTTTGGCTGTTTAAGTCCGGTTTATTTATTTATTATATATATATATATATATATATATATATATATATATATATATATATGTGTGTGTGTGTGTGTGTGTGTGTGTGTGTTTTCGTATTTATATATAATGATAGGTATGTACACGGGCGTATGCACAAACATAACTAGACATTCATTGCATGTGTTTGACACAATCTATGATGCATAAGACTAAATTGCCTATGTGCATTTTCATATATCTGTGAATTTGTAAATCTATAAGGTATTCATATCAATAGGAAAATATACAGACTTTTTTATACTCATCCTATTATATTTTTATTACATAGTCTCTCTCTCTCTTTCTCTCTCTCTCTCAATCTATCAATATATATATATATATATATATATATATATATATATATATATATATATATATATATATGTGTGTGTGTGTGTCTGTGTCTGTGTGTGTGTGTATACTAGAATTTACAACCACTCTCTACGATATTGAGAACATGTCCCCTTTAGATATAATAATATAATTGTGCACGATATAATTTACTATATATATATATATATATATATATATATATATATATATATATATATATATATATATATATATATATATATATATATATATATATATATATATATATCGCTTGTCCGTTGCGTTTAACATGAAACAGACTGTCGCCTCTGTGTTGACTTTAATAGTCAATATTTACATACGCTATATCCTTGTTATTGAGTATTTTAACGAGTAAATACACCATACCATAAAGCTGTATTTTGTGATATATATATATATATATATATATATATATATATATATATATATATATATATATATATATATATATATATATATATATATATATATATATATATATATATATATATATATATATTATGGATTTATTACAAACATATATATATATTATGGATTTATTAGAAACATATCTATATAATATTGTTTTTAACATAACTACCATATATATATATATATATATATATATATATATATATATATATATATATATATGTATGTATGTATATATATATATATATATATATATATATATATATATATATATATATATATGTGTGTGTGTGTGTGTGTGTGTGTGTCTGATAAAATAAATTATAAACATTATGTCTGCTTATTTTTAACATAATCCTTTCATATCCACGAATATATTCCCGCGTATTACACTCAAATGAGGCAAGAAATGCACTATAACAGTGAAAATACTTTCCATCTTTTTCTGGAAAATACTTGGAAAATAAAAGTGATTTTCACTGTTACGGTGCATTTCTTGCCTCATTTGATTGTAATACGCGGGAATATATTCGTGAATATGAAAGGATTATGCAAAACATAAGCAGACATAATGTTTGATATTTATTTAATCAGACATGGAGGTGGATTAAATATTCATTGTGTAAAATAAATATTTTATTCATCATTACGCTAATGTTTCACTAATGTACATACTTACATTCGTGTGAAAAAATTTTTTTCAGTATATTCACCTTTTTTGTACATTACACTTCATTGCACTTAACTCAACGCTTCCCCATGTATAAAACGTGAATAGAAGATTATACAGTGACAATTTTCGATCCAAATTCTTCTCATCACTACTTGTTTATTCTAGTCTGGTGTCATAATGGTTGAGGCGAAAAGAAAAGAAAACCAAGAATTCGATGTTTCGTTGACTTTCAAAATTCGCTTTTCAAATGATAGATCTTGCCACCGTTTGGAGATCGAGTGTAAGAAATAAGTAACTTTTCCCAGGCACCAATATTTATTCGTCTGAAGTGAGGTATATCTCGGGCCTAAAAAGATTGTGTTGCATGTATCTACCTAGTATTGCGGACATATATTGCCTTGAAAATCAGCATCCGAAATCCTTGCTGTTAAGATTTAAAAACAAAATTTTGTTATAAATAAACTTAAGTGTATTAAGGCGTCAAAATATATAAACAAGTTAATATATTTTAACGTCCTATAGCGGCTCGAATTGAGCAATCGAAGAGCCGAGACCCTTGGGAAAGGTATGAATCCACTCCTTCCCCCAGCTATGGTTAAATAGCAGGACAGACCGGGTTCTATAGCCTTGGATAGCAACTGATCTACTGTAGAAAGAAATGGCAACTTACTGCGGGAAAAAATATGCCACGTCAGTCATGTATCGAATGATACATGATCGCATAAGCGTGTATAACGCATGGCACATAACTGATGATGAATAAACTTAAATTTATAACAAAATTTTGTCATTAAATCATTTTTAAGATCGAAATTAAAAATAAACTGCACAAATCCATCACACAATGAGCTTATATATATATATATATATATATATATATATATATATATATATATATATATATATATATATATATATATATAATAAAAAGACTTAAACACTAATATTCCATGGACATAATTTATTCCATTGGAATCGTAAATACGACCCAATTCATCAAACCTACAAATTCAAAAAGAAAACAGAAAAAACATCTCCGGGAATAAAAAATAAAATTTAGTGAGAGCGTATTATACATATGCAATCATATATCTAAAATATAAATATACATGATTGCATATGTATGTGTATATTTACCACTAATATTATCATTATATATATATATATATATATATATATATATATATATATATATATATATATATATATATATATATATATATGCATGTATTGGTTAGATTTTGAGAAGTGGGTCGGTCCTGTAATTTGTCAACAATCTCTCATATATTTACTTTATTTCCCGCCATATAAGACACTTTACTACAAAGAAATCACCCTGCGACTTATAACCAAATGATTGTCATTTGTTGTAGACTAACAACTTAACATTACTATTTGATACACTAGCCTCTTGACGATCCCAGAATAAAATACATCATTATGAATAAATACATTATGATTAAAATCAAAATAAATAATTTTAAAATCCAAATATAATGATATATAAGTATGGATAATGGTCGTCTCGTTATGAGATGATGTGGAGCGAGGTAGAATTATTACTGCTGTTTAGTGAATTCGATTCTCATAGAGTATCCCATACATGTGGCCTTGTGCCAATAGTAAATAAAAAAACAAACTATATAACAATGGAAGAGTTGGTAATTGAATATTGCATTTTTTAAAACAACCTTTGTCACATTATTGATGGGTGTTATATAGCTAGAATGTCTGTGTCTTTCTATAAAGTTTTCTATCATATATGTACATATATGATATATACGATGTGTGTAAACAAATGTAGGATACAAATATGTTATATATATATATATATATATATATATATATAAAAAAAACATATTTTTATTATACATTTGTTTACACACATGTGTCTATGCAAGAGTAAAACTGGGTGAAAATCCAAATGATAACTATATAAGACAATTTTGAAAAAAATGATATGCTTCGACGATGATCTGGCGTCATCAGAAAAAAAGTTTTTTTTAAGTGAACCTACATTAGCAAGACAAATCAGAATTCACCCCACACTATATCTATCTGTCTATCTATCTATCTATAACTTTTATCTATCTATCTATCTATCTATCTATCTATATATATATATATATATATATATATATATATGGTATTTAATATAAAACTGAAGTTCTGTTCGACAATGCAGACAAAGGAATTCTAACTGCCACACAGTCACCACATTGATTCTAGATAATGACTGCGATGGCCGAAAGTACTTGAACAAAAATGACAAAATATGAACTTCGGACAGCTATCCACAACTTCGAGCACAATACTAAACACCTTATTCAAAAATATGAAAAATATAATAATTAAAGAAAACATACAGACCTTGTCGGTTCTTTTTTTTTTTTAAATAAAACTTGATTGGATCTATCTATCTCTCTATCTCTCTATCTATCTATCTATCTATCTATCTATCTCTCTCTCTCTCTCTCTATATATATATATATAATTAAATTATTTTCAGATATAATGTATATGTAAAGGAACAAAACGTCATTAATATAAATTGAAATTCTGTTCATCCATATTTATCTGTTCTTGTTGTGCATTATTACATCGTTACCTATGCTCAAGTGAAAAGATATTCCCGAAAAATATGTAATACTGTATAATGTTGCCTGTCCAGGATCGTTTGGAAAGCGGGTCACATGGAAAACCGTTAGTTAGCCATGTTTGTGCGTTTTGGATTTTACTTATAGAGAAAAACTTATACATAAAAATAAATATTTTTTTTGGCAACATTAAGGTTTTCTGTTTAATGTCTTTCTAAAATATTATTTCAAACTAAAAGAATTAAAACTAAATGAAAAATATTAAAAGCTGAACACTATACAAATTGAATTATTTTAGTTGCTATTTTTTCCCACTCAAACATGACAGCAACACGTAAGAAAAACACTCTGTGGTTTATTTTAATCTGAAATAAGAACATTTTTTGCCTATTTTTTATTTTATTTTATTTGACAAGTGAGTTTATTAACAAAAGTTACAGACTTAAATTAATATTTTATGCTTAAGATATTTTTTATTTTTTATTTTTTAAAATCGTTGTTCAAAATGCATGTCAAAAATTAACAAAACTTAAATTTGATTGTGAATAAAAAGAGAAATAACGAAGATGAAAGTGTATCAAAGTATTCATTATTATAATCATTCTATCTATCTATCTATCTATCTATCTATCTATCTATCTATCTATCTATCTATCTATCTATCTATCTATCTATCTCTGTATGCATGTGTGTGTATATATGTATATATACACACATTCTTTAGATCTTTATTTATATCAATATTACATACTTATCAACCGTTGTATTTACACCCACACATATAATTTCATGCACACATACACACACACATGTGTATGTTGTTAAATCACACTGATGAGCAGTGATACAGCGAAACAGTATGTCTGTGGGTGACAATATATATATATATATATATATATATATATATATATATATATATATATACATATATATATATATATATATATATATATATATATATATATATATATATATATATATATATATGTGTGTGTGTGTATATATATATTTTGAACGATAAAAATAATTAAAAAATTAATTAAAATCTTCAGACATACTGGGTTGTAGATTAATATTCTTATGCTTTTATTATTATTATTTCATTTATATTCCTCGACTAGTTTTGGCCAACATGGCCATCATCAGGAGAAAAAAATGTTTCTGCTTGCTGTAGCAGTGAACTACAGAAATGAATGTCTTGATGGAGAAAATGAACTTTTGTCTGTAGTTTTCATTTGTTTTTTTATTTGTTTTTTTATCTTTTTAACATGAGTTTATTAACATTCCTTGTGTTGGTCATATATATATATATATATATATATATATATATATATATATATATATATATATATATCGGCTACTCAAAAGTTTATGGTTTATGTAAAAAATATAATAGAAATGAATTCCTTATTTCCGAGAGGCGTAAATATTATCTATCTATCTAATATTTATTACGAAGCATAAAAACCTCATCAACAGTGTTTTTCGAGAGTCATTATTTTATCTATCGAATTACTTATTTCTGCATTTCATATCGCTCTCTGTATCCAGATTTATGTATGACAGTGTATATATGAATGTATATATACATCTGTGAATTTTCTGTTGATATTAATCGAACTTCAAGATTGTCATTGATCTTTGAAAATGGAAGCCTACTAGAAATAAAAAATAAAACATCGGAAAGATTACTGACAATTCTTCATCAAAGAAATTGGAGCCCAATTACATATAATACTTTTACTGCAAAATCTAGTTTACTTTTTAATCTTAACTGCGTCTAAAAAATGAAACTTAAAACATTTTTTAACACATTAAACTGTATGAGATTAAGTCATCTTCATTTTGTAGTTGAGAAACAAAACATTCAAATTTTCACACACACACACACACACACACACACATCTATACATGTGTATGTGCATATGTACATAAATTATGAACTACTTTTTGGTACTTTTCATTGTATTTCATTTCTTTTGCGGGCATTATTTAAGAAGATTAATCATCCTATCAAACATTATTTTTACTTTTATTAAATGAAGCATTGTCAACCATTATTATTAAATTTTCATTACTTTTTATTATCTTCATGTTATTCTTTAATGAAGTATTGTCAAACATTATTATTAATCGTTTTTATAGTATTTATTTTCATTTTCAACATTAGTAAATGAAGCATTGTCAGCCATTATTATTAATTTTCGCTGGTATTTACTTTCATCGGCTTTTATATTAGATGAAGCGTTGTTAACAATTTTTATAAATTTTTGACTAGTATTTACTTTATTTTTTAGTAGATGAAGCCTTATCAACTATTATTGGGAATCATTTTTGTCTATTATTTACTTTCATCCCCATCTTTTATTTGATGAAGTATTGTCAACCATTATTATTCATTTTTAATTAATATTTACTTATATCTTCTTTTTTACGAGATGAATTATTGTCAAACATTATTAATTTTTGACTAGTATTTACATTCATCTTCAATTTTTATTAGATGATGCATTGTCAACTATTATTAACTGGTAATATTATTAGTTGGTAATTTCCATTTAATTAAATTTTCATTTTTATTAGGTGACGCATTGTCAGTCTTTATTAGTAATTTTTGTCTCGTATTTACTTTTGTCATTTTTATTCGGTGAAACAGTGTCAACTATTATTGTTACTTTCAAACTAGTATTTCCTGTTAACTTAATAATTTAGTTGATTTTAATTCTAACTTAAGCAATCACATCTCTGGAAAAAAAAATGAAAGTACATGTTAAATTTAATAATAAATAGTGTTTATAGATTCGTAAAATGAAATGCGATTGACTTCTTATTTAAAGCTTAAAACGAAAATTCAAATAAAAATGAAT
>OZ038477.1:126601174-126608674 GCA_964036315.1 Acanthosepion esculentum | reverse complement strand
CATACTAAAACTAATGAATGAGTATTTTAAAGAGACAATTTTTTTACACAAAATGTCATTTTCAACTAATCGCATCTTTTCCTTTATAACTAAATAAAATAGCATTTTTTTTCGAAATATTATTATCTCTTAAAGTTATTAATTTGGATAACAAAAAAAAAAATCATATACAGTGTAATTATCTAAATGATTTTCTATCGAAACGCTTTAATTTCATGAAAAAGGATTTAAAATTTAAGCGCAGTACTAGATTGGCGGCAAGGTCTCATCAATTAACAGATGAGTTGGCGAAATGTAACCGAAAATTCTATGCTAACAGTTTTTTTTCTTGCACTTGTGGAATTTTCTTCAGGTTCTATGCTTTCCAGCCAACTTTGATATTCAAAAATTTAAATGCAATGTCAATTGTTATCTACTATCTTCTTGATTACTCTTCTATTGTTCTCGCTCCTTAATAATGTTTCTCTTTTTTCTCATTCTTTCACAATCCGTAACCCCTTGTGTCTTAGTGGCTTTACTCTCTTGCATGCGGTGAAATGATAAAAAAATTATTATTTTATAACACCAACAAGGAAGGTAAAACTCCCTCTCTCTCTACATAGATCCACATCGATAGAAATAGATACAGAGACATATTTTTTAACAGAAATAAATGGTTTTAAGCTTAAAAAATATCAATTCTGATAAATTCTTTTGTCGAATTAAAAACAGTATATATTTTGTATGAACAAATCCTTTATTTTCTTTTTAGTTAAGAAATTACGTTTGGGATGAAAAACCTAAAAACGCTAAGAGTTGCTTTTCACAACATTCACTATTCAAAAACACCCACCAATAACATATATTATGAAATATCATGAACTTAACGTTTTTGATAACAATTTCAAAATAGCAACGTTTTGTCTTGCTGTATTTGATGATAATGGTTTTTTTTATTGTATAAATATCTATCGCTTTTTCTGTTTTTTGTATATAAATAAAGCGATAGGGATTTCATGTATTTTTGGATGGAGCTTTTAGTCATTCTGCAAATAAGTATGGATTTTGTATAGGTCCAAATTAATATACTGATCTAACTGCATATAAGAGTTTATATATTCATATTTATTTATTAGCGAGTGTATATCATAATCTAAATAATTTCAATAAATAAAAAAGCATGTGACTGCAAGATATCTATCTATTTTCTTTAGATTTTTACTGATACATATCATTTATTTATCAGTACTTGTCGCATATAGATTCACACCCAGATACACATATACACAGACACAGGCACACACACACACACACACACACACACACACACACACACACATACACACATATATATATATATGGAGAGATAGAGAGAGAGAGATGTGTATACTAAAAGGTTTGGGGGATTTAAGTCGAAAAATGTCTTCTTGAATTTAAGTCGAAAAGTGTTTTCTTGAAACAGAGATTGATTGATAGAAATGAAGTCCCTTATTTCTGAGTGGCGTGATCTTGGAAGATGTGTGAAATGAGATCCGGTGAGACACGGGAAACAATGACTTATTTGACAAATAAACAAATTAGACGGTTTTCTCGACGGTTTCAGTAGCACATTCCACACACAAACACACACACACACACACACACACACACACACACGCACACAGGGTGCTGTAAAGTTCTCGGCTCCATCAGAATTATTTTTTATAGGGCTTCTTGGTTGGGCCAAGATTCTGCATCAGGTCATATAGTTAAAAAGCATATTTCTCTGTAGATAAGAAAAGTTTATATGAAAGGAATCATTCATTAATTAAATATATCATGATTTCCTGTCGATAAATACTGATCACAGTTTTATTAGTTTGGAACAAGATCAGCTGTTGATGGTAGGAAGAACGAATGTAAGCCATTCACGCCGTGAAAATCAGCTTTCCAAAATAGCGTGTATTTTATACCGTAATTCGAACACTGACTACTTCTATTAAGGAGCAATAATCTCTCTCTCTCCCTCTCTCTCTCTCTCTCTCTATATATATATATATGTATATATATATATATATATATATATATATATATATATATATATATATATATATATATATATATATATATATATATATAAGTATATTATCCAAAATATATATAGGTTTAATGACGAAACATCAGAATATTGATCTTGAGAAGTGAGTTCGGTCAAAAATTTATCAATACGATATATATATATATATATATATATATATATATATATATATATATATATATATATATATAGTAAAGAAATTAATTTTCATGGAAATGTATTAATTATAAATGCTCCATTTCTTAATATTGAGAATTTTATTTACATGGTCTCATTGGTTTAAAAGTATTATCAGTATTATTGTTGACGTATGGAAAACAATCTTTTTATTATATATATATATATATATATATATATATATATATATATATATATATATATATATATATATATATATATATATATATATATATATATATATATAGCTCTGATTTACATTGAGCTCTCTGGATTTTATCCTCCTTGGGTCTACCCATACGGATTACCTAGTTTTTTGTAAACTAAATATATATATATATATATATATATATATATATATATATATATGGGGGAATTGTGATTACTTCATATGGTGATGCAATATGTAATGTAACAATAAAATATATTATGTTTTATTATCCGCTTAAACTTTGACAAAAGTTCTTTGCATCTTTAATATTATTCCCATATTCAAATAATATTTTGTTTTGGCAGAACTTTTCAACTGATCCATCCTGCAGCCGAATTGCACTGAATCTATCAGAAAAAAAATCAACCCTCTAACTGACAGAACAACAATTCTGTTATAATTTCCTATTATGATCATATTCAGGAATTGATAATTTGTTGGGCAATAATATGGTTCTGTAAGCAATAAGCCCCAAAATGTTTCATATACTTTGTATATATATATATATATATATATATATATATATATATATATATATAGAGAGAGAGAGAGAGAGAGAGAGAGAGATTATTTGTTGTTCTGATTTTTTCTGTTATATATATACATACACATATATATGTATGTATATATATATATAATATATATATATATATTGAGGAGGCACGGTGGAGTAATGGATAATGAGGAATCAGAGAGCCGAGTTCGAATTCCTGTCAAATCCTTTACATTCACTTATGTGCTAATACCCTTGGGAAAGGTGTGAATCCTCTTCTTCTCCCTCCAACTATGGGTAAATAGCAGGACAGACTGGTTTCTATAGCCTTGGATGGCAACTGGTCTAGGAGAAGTACAACTCTGAATTCTAAACCTGCGGAGGATCGTTTGGGGACCTTGTGGCACTCAGTGTACTAGGTCTCTGTATTCGTCCCTTCAAAAAGTGTGAATCAAATGTCGACGTCGGGCTCTCAGTTTCTGATCTGCTTGACCCTCATACATCGAATTCTACGGGAGAGTCGATGATATATATAGATAGATAGATTTTATGATATATAATTTTATATATCAACAAACCGTATTTAGAAACTGGAAATACGTCGCAAAAATACCTTTCCATATTTTTCAAAATATATATGTACATACACATATATATATATTTCTAAATATATATATATATATATACATATATATATTTCTAAATATATATGTACATATATATAAACACACATATATACAGACATATGATGTGTGCATGTGCTTATATAAATATATATGTTCACATGACTAAATATGTATATACATATGTGTGCATGCGTACATGCACATATATATTTATACACAAACATATAAATATATATTTCATATATATATATATATATATATATATATATATATATATATATATTTCATATGTATTTAGTTTCTTCGGTGTTTTGATTTTTTATGTTTCATATATATATATATATATATATATATATATGCATAGATTGTGTATATGCAAATATATATGTATGTTCATATGACTAAGTATGTATATATATATATGTTCATATATATGTATACAGAACACATATAAAACCCATTTTGTTAGGAGTAATATGATGCATCTTAACTTATATATATATATATATATATATATATATATATATATATATATATATATATATTATGAAATGGACAAAGTCCGACAATTATTTTAAGAATTTTTTAAATAAAAAGAAAAAGAATGTATACATATTTTATGTGTTTCATATATTTATATCTTTGTGTATATGTGCGTGCGTAAGATGTAAAAAGATCATTACTTTTATCTGTATGATTTTAAATCGAGACTAGTGTATTTAGTTTAGTGAAAATAGAAATTATCTATCTGTAGTTGCTTTCAAAGATCGGGCGTTTTCACGAAATTTAACAACGAAGACGCAGACATTGGCATGATAATCTTCTGATCTTACTCCGTTCGCCCAGTCTGCAAGTCGCAGGTTTGAGTTTTGCACAAATTTATAATTTCTTTTTACGTCAATTTTTTCCCCCCAGTTTTGCAAATATTTACACTGTTTAAGTGCAACGCCACAGATGAAAGGACACTGTCAATTTTTTTTCCAGATCTGATCATATGGAACAACTACGGCTTTCATATATCCATTTTGTTGTGTGTTTCTGCGTCAGTCATATTAACACGAAGACGAAAACCAAAGTAGATGGAAATTAAATTAACTATGGCCACTTATGCACGAAAGGGGCTCTTCACTTTTTATCAACATCATTTCACTCTTCATAATATCAATATCATATATATATATATATATATATATATATATATATATATATATATATATATATATATATATATATATATATATATATTAATGTTTAAAAATATAAATAATATTTATCATTAAAATATATACAATCATAATCAGTACAATATACCGTTCACTTTCCTTTGTTCTTTTTTCCGCCACGGCTATTATTATTATTATTATTATTATTATTATTATTATTATTATTATTATTATTATTATCAATTGTTATCAAATACTGCATGTGTATATATATATATATATATATATATATATATATATATATATATATATATATGATGAATTTTAAGCTGAAATGTTCCTTTGTTGTTATTGAATTCATGTAATTAAATAAAATAATATAAATTGTCAATGAAGGATCTTATTTTTGAAAATTAATATGTGTATTACATATTAATTATTACATTTCTCTCTTTCTCTCACTGTCTCTTTCTCTATCTTTGTCTCTCTTGATATATATATATATATATATATATATATATATATATATATATATACATATTTTAGTCTTCTACCGTTGGTATTTTTTAGTTGGCTACCGTAGATCGTTGCTAATTAAACTTGTTTTTCCTAATATTCAATCAGTGTAGTGAATTCACTCTTCTTTCACGTAGCACTTATCTTTTGCGGCCTTGTGTCCAACTAAGCCAAACTCAGTAAATATCACTTATCAGGTGTATATATATATATATATATATGCGAGTGTGTTTAATATAAATGCCTTCATCGTAGTTTTGCAAAGAGTCTTCTGTCTGAAATATTAGATGTGTGTAAAATATCCTGTGTTTCATAATAAAAAAGTCAATGGGTAACGTTGGATATGAATTCCATGGTATGGTAAATAAAATAAATTTTAATAAAATTTTGAAATTTTTACCTTGACATGATCATCAGCGAAAGATGTCAATGCAATTTTCTTATATATACACAATAAAAATCTGTTGTGTACTCAATCACAAATCACAAATCTTCAATTTCTTTAAAAATTAAGAACCATAGGATTTTTTTCACACTCCTTATGTATTTTTGTGTATTCACTCTTCGCTGACTTAATAAAGTTTGATTTTTGCTAATTACTCCACAGCTTCGACCTTGTGTCAAACTAAACGAAGCTGAAGCAAATAACTATCAATTTTTACTCAAGTATCTACATATTTGTCTATATATATAAAGATGGATTACTTGTCTGTCATCTACGTATTCCCGTGTCTTTGTAAAACTTTTAATTTAGGGATATCAAGACAAAATAAATCTATACAGAAACTGCTTACTGAACAATAATTCGGAACTTGTGTTTTAAACATCTCCACTTTTTAGAATCTACCCTTTCTTTGTCGTTGTCTATTATAGCATTTTTCTACATTTTCCAAGAAATACAAATCGTCAATGTGAAGATCCTAGTTCATTGATAGATATAGACTATGTTCGTGACAGACATTTTAATGCATCCTTTTTACTCATACGGAAGTTTTCATTGATAAGGACAATCAGTAAGTAAAATAAGTAATCTTAAGTGGAAATATAAGCAATGATAAGTGTCGAAGGAACACTCAGAGTTGAGATACTTGGGTCGGTCGGTCTATCGGTCGGACAGTCGGTAGGATTTTTAAGAAGTGACTTCTTTTGTGTTATACACATAATGATAATGGAGGTTTTGTTGTTTACGTTTTAACATGTTTAATTGAATATTCGTGGGATATTTTAAACTTACCGTTTTTTATTCTCTGATATTTATTTCTAGGTATATCCAAGGATGTCTCCGGAGAATGTTGATCGAGTTCTAAGGAATTCTCGCCGTGTAGTCTTTTTGTTGTTATATTATAATCAGTACAATACATCGTCCAATTTTCTTTATTGTTTATCCGTAAAAGTGCTGTTGTTTTTATCCTTTTTATTATTATTATTTCGTAATA
The DNA here is from genome assembly GCA_964036315.1 of Acanthosepion esculentum. Taxonomy (NCBI): domain Eukaryota; kingdom Metazoa; phylum Mollusca; class Cephalopoda; order Sepiida; family Sepiidae; genus Acanthosepion; species Acanthosepion esculentum. Next base: position 126,601,996 of record OZ038477.1, on the reverse strand, counting down.
GCGTATCGATATTATTGTAATCGTTTCCAATGATTCCACTTTTATTTCAGTTTTGAATACTTCCGATTTGTTACTTGGATTATATCGATTGTATTAATTTTCTGTTAGTATTTTCAATTGTTTTATCTGATGTGTACCAAATATAGACTATTGAAATATAAACTTAGATATGCATGTATATCGATATATATATCCGCACAATCAGGTATTCATAATAGCTGTGTTGGTGCATCATCTGTAGTTGTTCAATTGGGGGAGATTTATAAAAAAAGATGCTTTAATTATTTGGATTGTAGTCTTTGAAGTAGATGATGTTATCCGTTTTATGAAGGCGGAGTCACTGATGTTGGTTAATTTTATAAACCGCTGTTTGTATTTTGCTGGTTAGTGTCAGACGATTTATTTTTCATCCTGTCTCTCTTTCTTTATATTAATTTTTCTCTTTCGGGATTTTCAGGTATTTCTTTTTTCGCCAGGATATGCAGATCCCTATTTAGTCTCACGAAAACTTCATATACGGACCCAAATACAAATAATTGAATTTATCCTGAAAGGAATTCATTTGAAGAAAGATACAAAAGATTCATTTTTTTTTGTATTATTATTTCTACCGTTGTTGCTATTGTTTTTCTTTGCTTTATATTCGAAATCTATAAGACTGAAGAGAAGTTTGTCAAAAATCAAATGAGGTGAAGAATAAACACAATCTTAGAAATTGTGATCGTTTTGGATTGCATATGTGTTCTCTGGTTATTTTAATATATATTGGAAGGTTCATGCACAAAGAGCATTGTTCCAATCCTCGGATATTATAGTTAATAC
>OZ038477.1:126448674-126596174 GCA_964036315.1 Acanthosepion esculentum | reverse complement strand
TATTTGCCATTTTATAAAATTTAAGTTCATTTTACAAGGACAGGTTTTAAAAAAAATGAAATTTTCGTACAAAGAAAAGGAATTTCTGTACATTTTAATATATATTTACTGTCTAGTTTGATTATTTAGTTCTTAATTTCCAAAGAAGACTTTTCACAATTAAATACAATATTTACAATTATTAAGATGGACACAAAATTAATCTACTTTTGGTTAACCAAATTCATATGATGAAATTTGATCATTCAGCCATTTCTTTATTCTGCCATGTTTCTTTCTCTTAGAATGTAGTCCTAGCTATGGCGATAAACAACACCCGGCAGCAAAACCTCTAATCGGAAGATTGGAGGTTTTGAGGAGCGTAGAACCACATTTTAACTGCTGTTGTTCCCAGGTCCAACCTGATCCAGGGTGATATCACCTGTTAGGGTCCCGAGTATGGGTAAATAGTGAACCCCCAAATAAAACCAAAACACTATGAAAGTATAAAAATACATTTTTGAAGTAAAAATACAAGCATTACATTTTTATTTAAAAAAATTACCGACAACACCTATTCGGTGTAAAATTATCAACAATACCTATTTATAGTAACATTACCAACAACACATTTTATAACAAAATGACCAACAATACATTTTACCAGAAGCTAAAGGCATACCATTGTGTTCAAAGTATATTTACTTGAAGCAATAAAATTGTGTTCAAAATATTTAGGATTCGGCATTAAATAACATTGAGGTTGACATGCCGCTAAGCAAAATCAACCAAGCAAATCGAAACATTTAATCAGAAATAAAATATTTTGTTAAAAATTCCACAATATATATATATATATATATATATATATATATTGGAGTGCTTTCAATTTTCTCCAATATATATATATATATATATATATATATATATATATATATATATATATATATATATATATATATATATATATATATATATGTATGTGTGTATTTATCTCTATATATAACCGCCTAAACATGTTAAAGTAGAGCCTTTAAGAAATGTATCAGCACCCAAAACAACATAGCAATAGAGGTCTAGATCATGATTTTGTGATAAATATAAGGAAAGCTATATGGAAAACTGATATTTGGTGCCCAGCATATGATATCAAAAGTGCCCAGCATATGATACTGATTAATTTAACGGATGAAAGGAAGTGTGTAAGATTTAATTTTTTCCACGTGAAACATTTTCTTAAATTTTGCAGATTTAAATTGTTTTTTATATTTGGGAACTTACACTAAAAATGTGAAAAAATTCTCACGGGAATTATTTTTTTTAACTTTATGCGATGTTGTGGAGTCAGTGACAAAAAGTCAAAATATGGGCAAACAAACGCATTAATTTCACTGTAATATGTGTTGTAGGACATTAAAATCCACTCGATATAGTTATTTTTTAAAAAAAGAGTGACAACTAACACCTGTTACCTATAAACATTCATTTCAACCATATTTTAATGAATTTTCTAGAGAAAAAGTCAAAAAAAGCAACTATCCGGTATTGATCATCTAAAGTAAATTATAAAACATATATCGATTCATTGATTCGTTTTCTACGGCTTATCAACTCTTTGCAGGTTATTTAAAGGCAGAAAATATTTTTTAGGTTGTAAGACTTCTTTTTAGATAATAATGATTTAGTGATGCAAGTCTTACTAATTAACTCATATGTAGGGGGAGAAGAGGTAGGTTCATACCTTTCCCAAGTATATTTATCCGTAAATGAATATAACGAACCCAAATGGAATTGGAACTTGGCCCGCACATCCAAGCTTACTGCAACTGGTATTCCCAAGCGGTCACCCATCTCCGTACAGATCAGGCTCGACATTGCTTAACTTCGGTGATCGTACGAAACTTGGTGTTTCAAAATGATATGGCCGTAAGTCAAATCATAAACCATGTATAGATTTTGATTAAATTCAATCATAACTTGACAAATGCTTGGAGTTGGGACAAAGAACAATTCTTAAGTCCTAAAGCTGTTTACTTTCAGACTTGACATAGTACATATTACACGGGAAATGTTCGCAAAATACCAAATGCCACTGTATCTGCAAGAAGATACGAATGTAGAGTAAAAGTGCCTGGATAGTTCAGAATTAGGAGTTAAATTTGAGTTACTTCATAACTCATAAAATATAATACAATATGGAAAGGTTTTATATGCTGGTAAGAAAAGCACTGGTAATGAGTGCTGGACAATCGCATCAAAAATGAAGAAGGAACTTGACGTGATAGAAATGTTGTTGAGAATACCATGAACCGAACATGTGAGCAACGAAGATGATTTAGAGAAAATGAAAACAAAAAGAACACTTATAGTTAGAATCAGAAAGAGATAGTTGAAATGTATAGGACACATAATGAGGAAAGAATGCTTAGAAAATTAAAAACTGACAGGACGTATTGAAAGCAAGAGGTACAGGAGAAAGCAGCGCATAACCTACCTAACGGGCTTGTGTAAATGGATGACAGAACAGGGTATAGGAGAGATAATAAAAATACAAATTTTTATTTTTTATTTTTTATTAAGAGCTGCAAGGGACAGGAAATTGTGGAGAGCTATGGTCTGAAGGTAGACAGTACATAGAAGAAGAAGTTAGAATCGAATTTTTTAGACTAATGAATGATAGCCTTCGTTCAGTCCTGGGTTTACTTAGCTAAGCTTATTCAGGTACAATGTCATATTGGTGCAGTTCTTTGTCAGACTCTCTCTAGGTTAGTATATGATAGCTATCACGCCATGTAGAGTGACATAAGCTGTTTACCAATTAGTCAGAATCGAATTACCTTTTCAAAGGAAAAAAGGCTCAGGAAGCCTCATTCAAATATGAAAGCATGAGCTTAGGTATTAAATGCTATTTTAGTTTGAATCCCAGTCGAGTTCGTTACATTCACTTACCTGAAAATACACTTGGGAAAATCATGTATTCAATTCTTCTCTCATCTTCAAGTTATGGGTAAATAGTAAGACAGGTTGGACCATATAGCTTTAGTTGGCCACCAGTCTAGGAGAAGGAACAACCATGAATTAAAAAAACTGAAGAGTGTCGTTTGGAGACTTTGTAGTATACTATGTGCATCAGTTCTGTGTACTCGGTTCTTTCGAAAAGTGTGGTTTGTTCAGCACAAGCCTTCGCCACTATAATGAAATCATATGTTCGGATATTCTGGCTGTTCGATTCTAAGAACTGGGCTGTTGTACCTTCATGCGTCGAAAACGACTAGGAGAGTTCAGTATATGTATATTCAATCTTCAGGTCATATCATAGCCAGAAAAAGGCGTTCAAACATGAAATAAGCTGTCACAGTGTGTTGATCTCAGTCTCCATTTTTATATGTATATTTACATACAGTCTGTCACTGATATCGAACACTTTTAACTACAAATATAGAACACTTTAAAACTATAATTTTATTATATATATATATATGTATATATATATATACATATATATATATAAACTAAATTAAATTTTATTATATATATATATATATATATATATATATATATATATATATATATATGTGTGTGTGTGTGTGTGCGTGTGTTACCAAGGAATTATCTGTTCTAGACTATCTTCTTTGCTGAAAAGTTTCTAGCATATATATGCATGACCTCTCGCTATTTATATTCGGAAAAATCTTCCAATTGCAAGGAAATCGTTCCTTGAGTCCACAGGTGATTCTTTTATGCGCTTTAAACTTTTGTTATTGCACTTTGTTAGCTATGACTTTTTCCTTTATGACTCTCGTTCTCTGGACTGTGATATTTTAAGCCAAATTTCTGCCAATATAGAAATCTCTCTCTCTCTCTCTTTCTTTCTTTCTCTCTCTCTCTCTCTCTCTAAATTCATTTGCCAACATTTTCGTGTTTGGTGATTTTAATGCTCATTACGTCAAATGGCTTAAGCATTCTAATGTTACTGATGTTGCCGGTATTTAAACTTTCAATTTCTCCTTTGCTCAGTTTCTCAGTCACATAGTAAATTTCTCTACTCGTTTCCCTAATAAATCAGATCAACTTTTTTCTTTACTTGACTTGATCCTTACCTCCTCTTTTAGCACTTGTCGAGCATCACGACTCTGTCCTCTTGGCAATTTGGATCACTTTGTAATATCTGTTGATATTTCTTTTGGGTCGTCTACTAGAAAGAAGCCTCCTATTCATAATTCTTCTTTCTGTTACCAACTTGCTGATTGGGATTTATTTCGTGATTTTATTTGAGATGCCCCTTGGATTGATATTCATAATATTCCTACTCAGAATTGTGCCAACGTGGTTTCTTCTTGCGCTAAAGCCGACATTGATACTTTTGTACCTTCTCACAAATACCACATGAAACTACAATCTACTCATTGGTTCACACCGGCCTGTTCAGCCGATATAGCCTATACGTATCACTTTTCCGTGTGTACCAGCGTGATATTTTCGATCAAAATAGATGTCTAATCGTGTCTATTCTCTTTCTTTGCTGATAGAATGTGGCACCGTATAGCCTCTAACAAGTTTTGTTCATCTGACTACTGACAGCTCAGTAATAGTCTGTTAAATAAGAGTAAGTTTTCTATTCCTCATATCTTCACTCAATTTGGTGTTAACATCTTCTGTTGATAAAGCAGAATGTTTTGCTCCTAAAGTCTCTTCAAATTCTATTCTTGACTCATCTGGAGTATATTTGTCTGACTTAGAACTAAGTTTCCAGTGAGTGATATGCATATAACTCCGTCTATAGTTTCTGCTATCATCTCTTAAGTGGATCTTCTTAACGCAGTGATAATATCCCTGCAATAAGACTTAAGAAATGTACTTCCGCACTGACTCATGTTCTCTCTAAACTTTACAATAAATGCCTTGATGCTTCTTTCTTTCTTGCTTGCTGGAAATCCTCTTCTGTAGTGTCAATCTTTAAGAACTCAGATCTGATCTTTCTAACTATCGACCTATTAGCTTTCTACCTCTTTTTTCGGAAAAGTCCTAGAGGTTCTAATTAACTCTGAATTAAGCACTTTCAGATAAGCAATATGTCTATCGCTTTCTAAGATCAACTGTTGATGTATTCACAATTATTGTTGAAAGAGTCTATCGGGCTGTTGTTTTGGATATCTCGAAGGCATTTGACAGGATTTGGCATAGTGGTCTTCTTCACAAGTTGAAAGATTAAGATATTTCTGGACACATTTTTGAACTGATTCAGTCGTTTTTATCAAATCGCGAATTTTTTATTCAATGAGTACACTTCTAGACATTTTTGCATTAATGTAGATCACTATCGTTGTACCGGCATTGTTACGAATTTTAATAAATGACCTTCCTGCTGTCATCACTTCTCAACTTAGTATCTATCTTGATGACACAACTATTTACTCTTGTCTAATTAGTAAGTTTGATCGGTTCAATAAGGTCAAATTGGTGACCTACAAACTAAATGAGGTCGTCATAATAATATCTCTCCCAACGGCAAGTCGCGACTTCATTTGAAAAATAGACAAAATTTGGCATTGTGGTGCTAACACGACCCTGAAGAAAAAGGGTTATGACGAAGGTTTAGACGTCCTGCAACTATCACCACCGATGAAAAATTTGATCGTGTTCACCACATGGTGATGGATGACAGGCTATTGACTGTAAATTAAATAGCCAATGATACTGGTATATCCCTTGAGGCAGTTGAGAATATTCTGCATAATGACCTTGGCGTGACGAAGGCTTTTGCTTGGTTGGTTCCACATCTTCTGATACCTGATCAAAAGCGCAACAGGCTGATCACATCACAGGAATGTCTGACATTGAGGCTGGATCGTTTCCATAACCGTACTGTTTGTGCGCGTGTTCACATTTCGTCGTGATGAGTACCTATTGACAGCTGTCGGAAGATGACTAAATTAACAACCGCAGGCAAAAATGGGTAATAAAATCCTAACTATGCAAGAAGCGTAATCAGAAAGACGACTTTAAGACAAATTGCAGTAAGGAATGCATAAAAAACACTGTACATCGATCCTTGCTGTGTATGGGGCTACGTAATGGGTGATGGATGACAGGCGATTTATTATAATTTAAATAGCAAATACTAGTATCATATCTCTTCAGAGAGTTGAGAATATTCTGCGCAATGAACTTGACATGACGAAGGGTGCTGTTCGGTTGGTGCCACATCTTCTGATAAAAAGCGCACCAAACTAATCACATCACATGAAAGTTTGGCATTGGTTGAAGCAGATCCAACTGGTTTCCTTGAACGCTTCCTAACCCAATTTGAGTGTTGGGTACATCACTTTAAGCCAGAGACAAATAGACAATCCATGCAGTGGAAACACCCCCTCCTCATCTGTCCCCAAAAGGCCAAACTCAGTTTTGGGGGATGCATATGGCATTGTGTTTATTGACTACCTTCAAAAGGGCCATACCATCAATGGAGAGTACCAACTTGTTGAGATTGTTACGAAAGGCTATCAAGACCAAACGCCCAGGAAAACTGACGAAGTGATCTTGTTTCATCAGAATAATTCTCCAGCTCACATCCTTGTTTCAATGGTTGCTGTGCGTGATAATGGCTTTGAACTGGTTGACTACCCTCCCTATTTTCCTGATTTGACTATCATTTGTTCCCAAACATGAGAAAAGGCAATTGGTTAGGAATCAGTATCGCAGTGTTGATGAAGTCATCTAAGCTGTTGATGATTTTTGGACCAACAGGATCAGCAGTTTTCTTTTAACAGTCAGATGTTAGTTTACCTGGAAAGAAACAATGCAGTTATTAATAAGAAGAGTTGAAATTAATGCATGCAAGATTTCACAGCTCTAGCATTACTCCTTCCTAGTCATGTTTTCAGCCAACCCTTCTATCTATCTATCTATCTATCTATCTATCTATCACAACGTCATTCGAATATTGACAAAAAATTCAATTTTCAATACTGATTTTCAAGGCAAGTAAAACCTCCTCAAACTTTGAATCACTTTCAACACTTATTACATTCATGTTCTTTAAAAATCTCAAATACCGATCTACGGATTGATTTTCAGGCTTTTGTCTGTCTCTTTCTCGCATTATGCAGCAGCTGCAAAAACAATCCTTCTCTTCACTGCTTTTACCCCCCGCCCCAAATAACGAACCAATATTACAATGACGAATAAGAAAAATAAAAATGTATACCAACTTGAAAGGCAAGCAACTGACTTAAAAGGTAAAGAATTGATTTGATCAGAACGCATTTCACTTAAGTTAGTCGTTCATACCTTTGTTTTCTGATTTAATCCTTCTGAGTAGTTGACACATACAACAACTCCCACTCTTTATCGATTTCCATTATTGTTAAAATAACGACAGCAATTGGCCTTTACGGTTATTATGATACAGGGTGTTTCTGGCTAGCACATTGCTATGATCATTTTCCCTGACAAGACTGGACTTTTATGTAATATCAGTCCTCTTATATGACAGCGAATACTGGAATATCTGGACAAGAGAATATGCTCAACAGAAAATCGGTTCCACAGAAGAGTGCTGAGAATAACATAGACTGAACATGTGAACAAGGAAGACGTTTTAAAAGAAATGTACACAAAAAGGACACATACTTACAATCAGAAAGAGACAGTTAACATTCCTTCAATACCCACAGAGCCAACCATTTGTTTATCGTGCAACTATACTGAGTAGACGTTAGTTACAGTTTCAGATCAACAGAGTATAATCTGAGATTATCAATAGTTAAATAAGGTAGATGACTTGTGATTTCTTGCTGGATGAGTGATCGCTTGGGAAAACCAGATGGTGCAAGCTTAGAGGTGTGGGTGATGTAGGGATAATGGCTCGGAATTGTTAATCGGTGTTCCAATTCCAGTTGGGTTCGTTATATTCACTTACGCGCAAATGCCCTTGGGAAAGATATAAATCCAGCTTTTCTTCCCCAGATATGGGTTAATTAGTAAGACCTATCACTAAACCATTATTATCTCAAAAAAAGTTTACAATCTAAAAATATAATCTCATTTTAATATCCGGCAAACTGTTGAGCCATAGAAAGCGAATCAATAAAAAAATATTCTGACCAACGACATTTAGCAAGAATGACAGTTATTGACTCATAACAAATGTGCATATCAAGATTGTACGTATTTAAGCAGATAAATCATCCTTGATCATTACATTTTGATAAATGTCAGATATAAGATAAAGATTTGAATGGCCAATAATGCAAATATAGCAAATATCTTTATGGCCAAAAAGACTATGCCGGATCACTTCCGTAACGGCACTGTTTGTGGGGATGTTCACGTTCGGTCGTGGTGAATACCTATTAGAAGATGTCACGAGGACTTAACATCCACAGGCAAAAAAAAAAAAAATGGGTACTAAAACCCTAGCTATGCGAGAAGTAAGCGTCAACAGAAAGACAACTTTAAGACAAATTGCAGTAAGGAATGCATCAAATAACACTGTACATCGAACTTTGCTGTCTACGGGGCTATGTAATTGCAGGGCAGTCAAAATAGCCATGTAAACCAATGTTCATCGCCAAAAGAGTATCCAATGAGAATTACTCGTCTCAAAACCGAACCTTGTATTAAGGAACGTGTGCATGTGCAGGTAGTGACACGGATATCGGCATGGCGAGCCGGATTCAAATTTCTTGTTAATCATTTCGAAAAATGCCATTTGGAACGGCATGAATCCACTTTCCTCCCGCCCCCCAGCTATGGTTTAAATAGTAAGGTACACTGTACTTTCTAGTATTCGGCGGCAACCAGTCTAAGCGAAGGAAAACTTTGAATTCTAAACTTAGGAGAAGGCAATGAGAAACCATTAAACCATCCGTTATCATTTTTCAAGGATGCTTGATAATTCACATATAATGAAAAATCTATAGAGAATCATGACCGTCTACATCATGAAAAATTATGGCCGCCAAGTTCAATATGTCTTCCTTTCTCTTGAATACGGTGGACAGCTGGTTACGTATTCGTTATTATTCAAGGTAAATAATGGCATCAGAATGATCTTTCAGAAAACAATTAACCGGTGGGCGTAGTGTGATGATTTCGGAAACGTTCTGCTGGCAAACACAGACTCCTATTATTCCTGTGGAAGGTAATTTTTACGTAGAACCTATATCAGTATCATTGAAGATCAGGTACATCTCTTTTTGGCGACATTCTTCCACGATTGGGCATCTCGGCATGGGTTAATAATTAACTTTGCCTGACCATTAACACTGATTGCCTTACTTATTTCCATATGGATGTGTTAAACCAACAAGTTCACTTGGCAAAACCGCTACCCTGTAACTTGTAGCAGTTAAAGGACTTGCTGTTAACCTCCTGACATCAAGTTCTCGGTCCATGCCCGGTCGAGTGAAAAGTTGTTTGAGGAAACATGGAGAGCCGATACCTTATCAAGAAGATGGCCAAATGTCATCAGTGAATAAGCTGAGGAAATAGTAATGTACGGAGTCCCAGTGACGCTAAAAATGTTATAAGCTTTTGAACTCTTTTAACTACAAATGAAAAATGTATTTTACATTATTTTCGAGATCATATCGCTGCGATTTTATTTTTCCTTTTAAAATTTTTAATGATAACAATACAAATAGTTTTATTTGGTTTTTATTCTAGTAAAATGCACAGACAAAATTTATTTGCCCTCGTAGAAAAACATCGTTAAAAGTAAGGAAATCTCTTTTTTATTGGAAAGATGATTGTTGATAAATCCATTTCACAATTACCATTCTTTAAAGAAACGAATCTTTGATTTCTGTTCCCTAATAAACGAATTCCTTGCCGCTATGCATGTGTGTGTGTGAACTGATTTTATGTTTCTTGTTTCTTTACAAACAATATAACTGATCCACATAAATTGTGGCACTTAAATGATCCGCTGTTAACCACCTAATTTCCAAATTCTTGGGGAAACATTTAGAAGTATTGTCGGGTCCGTGCTTAGTCGAATGGAAAACTGATTTGCAGAAACATACCTAATCAAGCAGATGGCCAAAATATCACCAGTAAACATAGTGGTGTTGAAAAGTTTTTGAACAATACCTGAAATAATTTTTATCGTTCAAAAGAAAAGATAATGAAACAATGAATTGAGATATTTAAAAGCAAAATAATTTGCAAATTCACTGAAGTTATTCAGTATTTTGTAGTGCATTTATTATTTTTTACCCTTTATCGAAGTGTTTATCAGGTTCAAACACAAGTGAAGAGTCATATTAGTGGCCGAATTGTTTCTTAGTCTTCAGCCCTTTGATGGTACTGTCGCTGGACAAACTCCGCTTCACAATGATCCACGTGTTTTCAGTATGAATTAGATCTGCTCTATTACAGCTATCTTGTCAGTTTTTCCGTGGTCTTTGCTCAGGGGCTGTACTGATAGAACCCGTTACAGGCACGAATTTCCGTAAAAGTGAGAGTTCTGGAGTACTTTGATACACAGTTCTGTGTTCAGTTAGGCCTCAATTCTAACTCCGTTAGCCAAAATTCGAAGACAAAGAGGTACTGAAAAGTTCTCGGCTCAACAAAGACGATGTTCAAAAATAAAATTTCCATGCTCTGTATTGTAAACAGAGCATATCTATATAAGGGCAGGAATCAATATTGTATAGCAACCGGCAATTCCACACTTTAAGCGATCATCTTCTTTTTTTATCTAAATGAGAAGTTGCTGAAAAGTTATGAGCCCAACCAATAAGTCTTTCCGTCCAAATTCTGTTGTTTGGTTATTTGATTAAATTTTTGGAACTTAGGCTGAGAATGTTTCAGTACCCACGTGTATATATTATCCAAGGAAGGATTAATTAGTCCGTTAACATAGAACTAAAGCTTTTATCTTAACTTTTCAGTGACTATTGTGGGAACCGGGAATGTGTAGTTCAGTGCAATAAAAAAAGAGACTATGTTGAAAAAATAATACTTTGTAAAATCCGTTTTTAGGCTACAGACTTCTTAATGAACCTGCATAGAAACACATACACAAGCATCTCTCTCTCAATCTCTCTCTCTCTCTCTCTCTCTCTCTCTCTCTCTCTACATATATATATATATATATATATATATATATATATATATATATATATATATATATATTGTGTATTTAGGCAGCAATCCTTCTTTCATGCACATTTCATTAAAAACGACTGAATATTAATATTTTTTATAAAAATCAGATGAACGAAAATTATAAACAGGAAGAATGCAGAATTAATAACATTATAAAAAAATGCATAGCACCAGTTGATAATAGCAAAAAAATTAGATAAATTATTTATTATAAAAAAATTAAAACTTCTAACCTTATAGTTAAAAATAATAATTCACCTCCTAGAACAAAATTAAATAGAGCAAATATTATTTAAGAATTCAAATTCCCATTAAGGAATTGTATTCCTCAAGAATCAACTTTCGTAAATAATTATATAGGCCACACTACAAATTGTTTAACACGCAGATTAACTCTACACCTTTCTGACAATAGCTCAATTAGATCTCATTTAAATATTCATGGAGACCTACCGGACACTATTCGGAATATACTTGTCGACAACATTAATATAATAGCATCATCCACTTGCAAAAAAGGCTAAAATTAATGGAAGCCTTACCAATAAAAACAAACAAACCAACACTTAATAATATTAACTTTGAACATGGACATAATATCTTGACCGTGTTTGGAAAAAAAAAAAAAGAATCACTTTATAAAACATACATATAACAAACTATATCTATTTTTAATTCTAACAGTTGAAAAATAATCCTTGAAAATGGCTAAATGTATAGCCGAAAGCGCTCGGATAAAAAGAACATTCGGACAGTTTTTATATAATTTATCCTCTGAAAAGAAAAACTTTATTAGATCGCACGAGAAATTATATAAAAAACTAAATAACAGCACCTTGTCAGTCGTTTTTAATGAAATGTGCATATATATATATATATATATATATATATATATATATATATATATATATATATATATATATATATAGTTGTATATTTAGGCAGCAATCCTTCTTTTATGCAAGTTTCATTAAAAACGACAGACAAGGTACTACGGTTAAGTTTTTTATTTAATTTTTCTTGTGTACGAACAAGAGTTTTCTTTGCTGGACAAAGCGTGTGTAAGAACTGTCCAAATGTTTTATTTTTCCGAGCGCTTTCGGCTATATCTTTAGCCATTATCAATGATGATTTGATTTAATACTACACCAGTCTCTATCCCAACATGCTACACGTGGAGACATAGTAGTTCACCCTGACCTGAGAGACCTACTCAAAGCTGAAGGCTTGAAGAACCGATCCCCTGGCAATAACCATAGTAGCATCTTAACGCCAAAACTAAGAAAGGCCGCGAAAGAGTTAAAAAGCAACCCCGACATCGTCATCAGACGAGCTGATGAAGCTAACACATTCATTATTCTCGATAAAGCCGATTACCACCAAAAATTAAAGAATATTGTCGACGACCGGACTAAATTCACAAAACTGAAAAGAAATCCCACTGAGACTTTAAAAAGGTCCGTCAACAAATTAATAACAGCTCACAACGCTGAAGGGGGTTCTCTGATAATTCAAAAAACTGTTGAAGATTACCAACCGGGATATTTATATGGAAACATAAAAACCCATAAACCAGGATACCCGCTATGACCAATTATTTCCCAGATCCCAACACCTATCTACGAACTATCGAAATTCCTGAACGACATCATCACTCCATACCTGCCTACCAATTTACAGCATCACATCCACCCACGAATTCCTGCAAAGTTATTTTTTAAAGTCTACAAAAAACCCAAACCAAGATATGACGTTGAAAACTTATTGACAAACGTCCCCGTCGAACAAACAATTGACATTATCCTCAATTCTGTATATTCTAATAAGTCTATCCCTCCGCCACCCATCAAACCACCCATACTAAAAAAACTACTACATGCATGCACAACTAAAGTCCCTTTCTATGACCACAATAGGAATATCTACACTCAAACTAATGGTGTCAGTATGGGAAATCCACTCGGCCCATGCTTTGCCAACTACTACATGTCCTATGTAGAAAATACGACATTCATACAAGTCCGTAAACCGAAGATATACGTACGCTACGTAGACGATATTTTCATTTTAACGAACAACATTAAACAAATAGACAAACTTAAGACCACATTTGAGAAAAACTCCGTCCTTAACTTCACTTATGAACTTAGCCAGAAAAACAAACTTCCATTCCTAGATGTCCTCGTTGAATACAGCAATAACACTTTCATTACATCCTTATACAAAAAACCCACCAGCAAGAACCCTTGTCACCTAAAATTTAAAAGCGAATGTCCACTTAGGTATAAAATAGCTGTAATAAAAAACTTTCTAGAAAGAGCACACCAAAATTCATCCTCTAGACTACTCTTCCTCAAAGAAATTAATAACGTAAAACAAACCCTAATCAACAACGGCTTCCCTAACTATCTTATAGACCAACAAATTAGACTATTTCTCCCTAAAGTAAGTAATAATGAGAGTGAACACACAGTCAAAAATCACATACACATTTATTACAAAAACCAAATGCATAAGAATTACAAACAAGATGAATGCTCACTAAGACATATTATAAAGAAATACACCACCCCAATCGACCCAAATAAAAAAATAAAATTAATTATCTATTATAAAAAATTTAAGACAGCTAACCTCATTCTCAAAAATAACAACACGCCTGATAAGTCAAAATTGCAAAGAACAAACATTATTTACGAGTTCAAATGCCCCTTAAGGAACTACGTTCCTAACGAAACCGGACTCATAAATAATTACATCGGTTACACAACCACATGCTTATCCAGACGCCTTACGTTACACCTATCCGATTACAGCTCCATTAGAACCCATTTAAACACACACAAAAATTTACCAGACTCCATTAGAAATATACTAGTAGAAAACAAATATATTAATTGCTTCTACCTGTAAAAAAAGGTTAAAAATAATGGAGGCTTTAATAATAAAAAAGAAAAAGCCTACCCTTAACAATATTAACTACGAACAAAGCCACAGCGTGCTAACCGTTTTTGGAAATTAAAAACACCACTACTACACACTAAGACATATACATAATGCACACACTCAATTAAGCAGAAAAATCAAATCATCCTTGATAATGGCTAAAGATATAGCCGAAAGCGCTCGGAAAAATAAAACATTTGGACAATTCTTACACATCCTTTGTCCAGCAAAGAAAACTCTTGTTCGTACACAAGAAAAATTAAATAAAAAACTTAACCGTAGTACCTTGTCTGTCGTTTTTAATGAAACTTGCATATATATATATATATATATATATATATATATATATATATATATATATATATATATATATATATCCAGGATGTACAAAAAATTTACATAATTTTGTAGTCTAATAACCAATTGTCGCCCAAACGATATCAAATTTTAACAAAATGTGAAAAAACTAAGTTGAATGCTTTTTTTTCAGGGTGTAGAATGATGTCCTTTAGAAATGAAAAGGCATTTTGTGTGTTAGAATATGCTCGAACACAGTCAAACAAGAGTGTGCAGCGTGCATTTTCGAGAAAATTAAAGAAAAAAATGGGCCAAGTGGAAAGCAGATTTGGACATGGCACAAAAAATTCAAAGAGAAGGGCTGTTTGTGCAGGGTAAAGGGATCTGGACTACCACTAGTATCGGAAGATATCGTCAGTCAGGTTCGGGAAACATTTGTGCAAACCCAAGAGTGTCTGTAAGAAGGGCATTTATGGAAACCCAGAATCCTATTACGACACTTTGGCGTTGGGGAATGTAACGCATTACATGCTACAGCGTGTTTGGCAGGAGCTGGACTACTGATTTGACGTGTTTCTCTCACAGGTGATGCGCATATTGAACATTTGTGAAGCTTTGTGAAATCGGTTACAAAATCTACATTCTTTTGAATATATTGTTCGAATTTTAATAAATAAATCCTTTATTGTTCAACATGAAGCCTATTTTATTTCGCTTACCTGGGGCATGTAGTTATGATTTGCGTTTAAATATGAAACATACTGTCGCAGCTGGGTGTTGACTTCAGTGTTCACTTTTACATAGGCTCTATTCTTTATGCCTTAAAACTATATTTCATCTCGTTTTGCATCGAAACTATGTTGGACATAACTTTGATTTCACTAATGCTACCCTAATTAAAAAGAATATAATTCTTTAAGGAGAAAATACATTGAAAAGTTAATAATAACATTATTACCAACTATAAACATCACGCCTAAAACATTACATTACATCGTCATCTTTCTTTGAATCCATTCTTAGAGAATCTAATTATATCTTATCTAATACAAATAATACATGCTTAAAGGGGTCAGTCAGAAATTAAACCATGAGACATCACGCAGCGCGGACAGACTGCACAAAGGTGAAAACATCAGAACTCCCACTAGACAGACACACATATACAATTACGAATCCATATTACTATCCGACGTCTACTTAGACATACAAGAATTTTCACAAATTTTAAGTGCGGTTTTAACGCGCGTGACACGTGACTGACCAATGAGAACTGACCCAAACATAATTGAAAATACCAGTGTTTCTGTCTTTTTTCTGTTTTTTCTCAATCTTTGATGAAGCTTTAGTAAAAGTGAAACATGTTAGATTGGTATACGTTTACTATTTGTTCTCTATTTTATCATCCTGTCGGATTCAGATGCATATTTGATCTTTAACTCATATATATATATATATATATATATATATATATAAAAGTGAACATAGAAGTCAACACTTAGAGGCGACAGTCTGTTTCATGCTAGATGCAATCGTCAGGCAACTAGTGCTGTTATTTTTCTCGGCTATTTATATATACGGGTCAGTGGTGCATTGTGGGTAGTCTATTTTGGCGGTTATTTTTATTTGTTTATTTATTTATTTGTGTCAAATTATTTTGCTTGTTTTAATTTAATTTAATTTTTATTTTTTATCTTATATGTTTATTTATTTATTTATTTTGATCGATGATTTTATTAACGTAGTAAAATTTTGTTTATATAGCTTATTGTGGGTAGTCTATTATGGCCGTTATTTTACCGGAAGTCGTTTATTTGCTTATTTATTTGGGTCAAATTGTTTTGCTTGTTTTTATTCATTTTAATTTTAATTTTTTATCTTATATATTTATTTATTTATTATTTTTTCATTTTGGTCGGTGTTTTTATTAACGTAATAAAAATTTGTTTATATAGCTTATTTAATAGTTTTGTTTTTGTTAGGGAAGATAATTAAAGCAGTTTGTTCTGACTATTATTTTGGTGGGAACGGTTTTTAATTTGTTTATTTGGATTGATTATCTTTATTTGTTTTTTCTAAACGACTAGTTTGTCGCTATCTGTTGTTAATTTATTTATATATTTGGATGTATTTAGATCAATTTATTATACTTCATTTTTTTTATCGTTATATAACAATTATAGCTATTTTTCGTCCGATTTTTTGTTTTGAAACTAGCCGAGAAAAATAACAGCACGAGTTGCCTGACGATTGCATCTAGCATGAAACAGACTGTCGCCTCTAAGTGTTGACTTCTATGTTCACTTTTATATTTACACACGCTCTATCTCTGATATTGAGCACTTTATCCCATAAATATAGCACATTTTAAGACTATATTTCTTCATATATATATATATATATATATATATGTGTGTGTGTGTGTGTGTGTGTGTGTGTGTGTGTGTATGTGCGTGTGAGAGAGAGACAATGTGGACATAGAGTTCGACAATGCATAGTGACTTGTTAGTTACACGTTTCAATTTGAATTTCAAAACAAACAGATCGCACTGAAGCGTTAAACTTACGGTCATCCTGTAGTGTTCAGTCGTTCTAACAATGAACATTAGTTATCTAAATTAAACCTCTTATTTTGCAGAAGGAGCACGTAATACACAATACCCTTTCAATGCCACCAGCCCTGCTTTAGGACTAGTCAAAATAGCTCATTGTTCATCGGAGATTTTTTGCTTCACATTGTTGTAAACAATCCATTTTTATCGCCTGCTGTTATTCTTTTCAAAAATGACTTGTTTCGTTTCACTTGTGCAGAGAATTACAGAGAGAAATGCACTCCATTATTTTTTCCGTTAAATCTGAGCCACCCGGATCTATTCATATATTCAGGTATTTTCACTTGCCTTACAACACACGTATTAAATATGTGGAATATCCCTGCGATGTCCTGTATCGTATAACCTGGATTTTTTTCAACCGGAGTTTCGATTTGGTTGTCATGAACGATTGCAGGCTTGCCGGAACGTTCTTGGTCTTCCGGATCAGATTTTCTGCTTCTGAACCCAGCGAACCACTAATGAACATTACTCTCAGCTCTAGCACAGTCTCCATAAACGGTATATAAAATGTTTCTGTTTGCCCTGCGTTTTTATTTTCCTATCTGGAAAAATCATTAAAAAATATTATAAGTTTTTGAAGAATTTTAACTATAAATGAAAAAAAAAAAGAAAGCATTTTACATTATTTTCGAGATCATTTCGCTGCTATTTTACTTTTCCTTTTAAAAATAGTTTCTATGGTTTTTATTCTAGTAAAATTCCCGGACAAAATTTACTTGCCTTCGCATAAAAAATTCTGAAACTCGAAGCAAAGGAATCCGTTTTTTTTTGTTTTTTTATTGGAAACATAATTGTTGACGAATCAATTCTACAATTTCCATTCTTTAACGAACCGAATCTTTGATTTCTGTTCCCTATTAAACAGATTTCTTGGCGTTATGTGTGTGTGTGTGTGTGTGTGTGTGTGTGTGTGTGTGTGTGTGTGTGTGTGTGTGTGTCTGTGAATCGATCTCAAGTTTCTCGTTCCTTAACGAACAATATCACTGATTCTCATTCTTTGGCCAACCCATTCAGTCAATCATATAATTTAAGAAGTCGATTTTTGTAATCCGCATTTCCTTACGAATGGATTCTTAGGTAATCGTTCGTTAAAGGAGTTAGTGTTTTGTTCTTGTTCATTTCGTCAATCCGTTACTGCATTATCCCTATTAAGCAGCTTAAACCATTAAGTTACATTTTTCGGCAAACATATTCCTTAATTCTTATTCAAAATAAATCGATTTTCTGACTTTCTCTTTTTAACGAATCGATTTCTTTTATACTCGTTTTCAAAAGAATCAATAATTTTGAAAAATGAAAATACACCCAAGAACCAATGTTTATACTATTGAGGCATCGTGGTCATTGGCTGGTGGCATGATAGATACTTGATCTATAGAACGAACTTCTATATTAACAAAATATTGTACTGCTTGAATTACAACCACTGACTGAAAATGATATGCTTCCTATTTTGCGATTGGTTTGATGTCATGCATGGCGCGGCGTTATACACTTGGGAAGTTATCTGTTATTTATGCAACTTCTATTAAAGACAACAGGTAAGAGATTTTTTTCTTTTTCTTGGACTTTTCTTGTTTACATCCAAGGATACATATATCTGGTTCACATGAGTGTAAATCTTGTGCAAAAAAATTAAGATCTAGAGTGTCAGCCTGGGATCAAGGTGTAGCATCTGTTCTTCTCGTCTCTAATGATAATGATAATATTAGCCGTTTACTTATACGGAAACATTCGGCACTTCTTGACCGAGCAGCCAGTGTTACTTTTGGTTGAAATTGTAAAAATATTCCTATGAAAACAATTTTTCAGGAAAACAGGTTTTTCAAATCCACTAACTGTTATCGCTCTTTCCAATAAAGATGAAGGAATTCTTCGTAACCTTATGTTCGAAGTAGTGGGATTATGTCCTTGTTTTCTCTTCGAGTTACATGTGTTATCCAACTTAATTTTTACTACTGTCGAAAGTCCTCAAATGATGTGATTTCTGTTATTTGGTACAGTTAACTGCGATTCTATAGCGCCAGTCTAAGAACTTCAAAGAAGGATGGTCCCCACTAAGACTTACAGGTCTTATGAGATCGAAGCCATTTGTGATTAATGAACTAAGAAAGCCATTGTTTGTCACGTGGCATGACATCCATATAAAAATCTCGACTTGACGAGGCTATTTAAGAACAAGATTCTCGCTCATAGGTTAATGGTTTGTTTTTGTAGAATCTTGCGGTATTGGACAAAATTATCCCTAGTTGTGTGTCCTTATCTATGCTAAAGTTGTTAAAAGTTCTCCATATATCGAGGTATTTGAAGTGTTTAGTATTTATAAATTTACATACTGGATTTTTATGGAAAGGTCAATGGTAAGAGCGATGGTACAGATAACATTAGGCAGGGGCGATGTAAGGGTCCCGTGACCCCACCCCAACAATCTATGATACGAACCACCCGAATCTATGACACGCCCCCCCATACACACTACTACATCTCAATTTCCATAATGTAGTATTTATATAAAATACAATTTTTATTGTAACGTAATTATGTACAATAATGCATCTTATGCAATATAAATGAATAGTTCCACTAGAAAAATTGAAAATAAATACAATATATCTAAATACAAGTTAGAAACATGTCATAATAACATGTCATTTCATCTTAAATAAATCAACGGTAATTAACATAAACTTCAGATTTTTCTTGTTAAAATGTTTAATAATTTAACACATTCAATATTGTGGATAAAAAATAGTGAATTTTATGTAATGATTTTTCGAGACTTAACATGAGCAAAACAAATTCACAGATTTGGTCGATAAAGAAAGACCCCAGAATGACGTCAAAATCCGTGAAATTCTTTCATCCTTTAATAGTCAGTTGTGCTTAGTTTAACTTGTAACGTATATAAAAGTAGGTAGAAAAAAAGCAACAGTTGATAAGATAGTGAGGGTCACAAAGTACAGGCAAGGTTCCCCAATCAGATTCTCCACACCAGCCGTGGGTAGTACGCATCGGCCCTGACTTTATGGGACAGAAAGAAGTCAGTAAGGTTGGTGAATTAGTGCCGAATGGATATCGAATGCAATAGAAAAAGAAACAGACATGGTAGAGAATATCATAGTCATTCTTCTCATGGAAGGAGTTGAGAGATGCCTTTTCCTGCAATGGAATCGCAATGGCTGATGTTGCTATATCAATAATTAAAACAATAATTCCATAGCCTCATTAATAAATAATATAAAGGATATATAAAGTTTTCCTTTTCGAAGATATCTTTTGGAGTTCTGTTTTTTTTTTCTTTAAAAACAAGCATTGCTTTGGCGGAGATTTATAAGTATTTGTTTCAAGATTTGTTTCTATAATTTAAACATTGCAAAAAACCAAATTCTGCTCTTACGTAGCCAATTCAAAGAATCGACTGAGCATGCGCAATATTAGCGAAGCAAATCGACCAATCAGAAGAACATTTCTATTGCAGTTGATCGCCCACGCACACGCACCAGATAACAAACATTTCAGGCAATATTTTTCGCCTATTCATTTATTTAGTTAGGAAGAATATATTTTGTTTTTATTGACTGATTAAATCCTGTAGGAAGTAACAAAACATGAGTGTATATATGTGCATATGTGTGTGCCTCCGTGTGTGTGCCTGTGTGTGTGTGCCTGTGTGTGTGTGTGTGTGTGAGAGAGGGGGGAGAGGGAGAGAGAATCAATAAGGTGAAGTAAAGATATTTATTTTAGGTTTCAAATATTTATTTTTAGAAATAATCTAATACCTTGTAAATGCACTTAATACAATGCTTCTTCATAAATCATAAAGGTCAAATATTAAAATTGCAGATTTTATTTTTAATCAATTCACCCCAGGTAAGGTAATAATGCGCTAAGACGTAAAGGGACTGCTGGGAGTGGCAGAGAATGAGAAGACTTTAGAAGAGAACGGAAACCCAACCTTGAATAGGAAACAATGGATAAACCTCTACTCCTGTTCAAAAGACCGGGGTGTAGTGCAAAGCGGACGATAGGCGAACCCATTTACTCCTATAAAACTGATTAATTAATAGTCGACGTTTTAATAATGTGCCAGTTATAATTTGATTCTGTTTAATTTGTTCATATTGCCAAATCTTTTTTAAAAAACCGGAGAGAGAGAGAGGGAGGAGAGAAAGAGAGAGTGTGTGTGTCTCAAGAGATCATCAGACATATGGTTTGATGATCGCTTAAGGCGACGTGTTATTGATTTCTATGGCCACACTATCTATATCTATAAATGGTCCAACTGTGCTGTTGACCAGAAAGAAACTATAAGCTGACTCCATAAATGCAGCAAGTTTTAATCATATACAGTTTAATAGTCGAAATTTTGACTCCGTTCACAGGTTTCAATTGAAGTCAGTGTGAAAATGAATTCGAGATTACTGTTTTATTTTTTTGCATCAACCGCAAAAAATTGCGGTATCATGATATATCGTCTTCCATGTGCTGTATCACTTCAGAGCATGGTCCTTCACAACTTCCTACCTTTGTAAAATTTAAGAATGTTTATTGTTTGCTATCATTATCACTCTCAATTCTTCCATCCATTTACACAAGCTTGTGTGGTAGATTACTTGTTGTTTACTTCTACCCAACTTATCTTCAGTATGTTCTGTGAGTGTTAATTTCTCCAAGTCATCCTTCCTCATTATGTGTCTCAGAAATTCCAACTGTTTCTTTCTGATTCTAATACAAGTGTTACTCACAAGCTCTGTCCATGGTCTTCTCAGCATCTTTCTGTAGATCCTAATTTTTGTTGCTTCAAGTCTCCTCTTTATCTGTGAGGGAATTCACCAGCATTCAATATCATATTGTAGAATTGATATGACATAACATTTCAGAACCCTTTTCTTTGTTAATAATAAAATTTTCCTATCTCTTAATACTTTGCTTAACTTTTGATATAGAGTGTAAATAAGGTAACTACTACATCTAGAATAAAAAATAAAAGAAAATCAAAATATTTCTTTTTATTAAAAGATTAGAGAAATACAAATTTTGTTTATCTATTAATTTTTTCCATCGTTTTTTGTAGAAAACATACTGTCGTATACGACTATATTTCATTATTAGAATATTAAAGGTGAAAATATGTTTGATCGTTACTTTTTCAAGAACTCTCCAAAATAGCTCTGCAGAAAAAAATCTTTCAGTATGTGTCTCACACAAGTATCATCAGAGTTTTTAGATAGAACATTATTAAATGAATAATTTATAAGTGCCGGAACGCTTATTTGGGCAGCAAAGTCCCTTGATATCACACCCTCAAATCTTTTTTTTTGTTTTGTTTGGTAGCATATTAAGAATACAATTTTTTTTTTACGCTTATCACCCCAAGCAAGGCTGGAAGGCACTAGCACGCAAGGGGTTACAGAAGGTTTGGAGGAAGAGCAGATAGGAGTGGTAAAGGAGAGGATGTGGAGAAAGATAGTGGATCGATCAAGGCAAGGAGGTTACAGAAGATTTGGAGCGGGAGCAGATAGGAATGAAAAGTTAAAAGGATGTGGAGAAGGGAAGTGGATAGATCAAGGCAACTGGAGATGTCGATTGACTTACACTTAAATAGTTGGAGATTGTATTTGTCAGGGAAACAGGAATTTTGCAATAAAATATCGAAATGCTACAGTATTTAAAGAATTCCATTGAATCAGGTTTGGTAATAACTGAAATGTGTTAAAAAGCTATTCGAAGTTTCCAAGAAAGACTGCAAATTTGAAGTTTCAATCGACACCATCAATAAATACCGAAAGTTTCCTGCATGAAAAAGGCTATTTTATCATTACTATATACGGATATATACGGATATATCTTTATGATTTATTGCAGATTTGTTTTATATAATTTTTTATAAACATCAAATTTACCTGTCCATTATTTATTACGAATAAAAGAAAGTACTATTAAAACGAAATGACGTTAATGGACGATTTAGTGTGTGTCCTCTTCTCAAACTATTAGCCTTGTTGGTCGTCATTTCAGATTCGCCATTACCGTTAAGAAGCAGCTCTCGGATCGTATTTCCTGCCGTAAGCCTTGATGGCGGCGAAGGAGTCATTCATTTAAACTACAGACGTCGTTCAGGTTAGGCCGGGTCATAGGATGGTAAATATTGGAAAGAAAGGGAAATGGGTGGAAAGTGACGAAGGAGATAAAGATAACAAACCTAGGTACATCCCACTTGACATATTTTTTTTCTCCATTTTACCGGAAGGGATGATGGCTGCCGGATACGCGGAAACTCATGATAAAGATCAGAGAAGACTTGCTGTCGCTTGACCTCAATCAAAATCCACTGTATCCTTCTTGTTTTATGTCCCATTTAATTTCAAGAAGTAGGCGATTATGGCTCTCCACGACTTCCTAGCTTTGTAGCTCAAAGCAATGTTTATCCTCTTACTATTCTTCCCAGTCTCTGTTCTGCTATCCATTTACCCAAAGCTCGTTACGTAGGTTACTCACTGTTTCCCTCTGTCTCTCTTGCCTTCAATTTGTTCTGGGAGTTTCAAATTCTCCAAGCCTTACCTTATGTTTTCTAAGAATTTCAACAGTCTTTTTGATGATTCTCAGTATAAGCTTCCTTTTTGTTTCCATTTTATTTAAAACTTACTCGTTACTCACATGCTCCGTCCATCGTATTTACAGTACCCTTCTGTATGATATATTGAAATCAGGGGAAGCATTAGTAACAACGAGTAACCTACTTGTGTGAATGGAGATCAAAACAGATATAAGATTGATGGTGATGTGTCAAAAACAAGGAAGTTGAGGAGAGTCATGATCGACCACGTATTGAAGGGATTGGGCACATAAAAGAAGAATAGATCTAAGGCTTTTGCATATTTTGAATAAACATCTAAAATGTGTAATTTGATATATATATATATATATATATATATATATATATATATGTACAACGCTAAGTTTATGTACTGTACAAGTTTTAAATTTTATCATGTAGACACACATGCAAACATCAAGGGAATTAACTAAGTTATATAAATGTCTAAATATTTCTGTGTATGTTTTTAGTGTTATAGAGATGTTTTATTTTCCGAACACGGTTGCACATTGTGGCCGTGTTCGTAGTTAATATTATTAAGCATTGGCTTTTTCTTTTTTATTATTAAGGCTTCCATTATTTTTAATCTTTTTTACAGGTGGATGAGGTTATTATGTTTGTATTTTCTACTAGTATGTTTCCGATAGTGACTGGTAAGTTTGTGTGTGTGCTTAAATGGGTTCTAATATAGCCGTGGTCAGATAGGTGTAACGTAAGACGTCCAGATAGGCATGTAGTTGTGTGACCGATGTAATTATTTATGAATTCGGTTTGATCAGGAACAAATTTCCTTAAGGGGCATTTGAACTCATAAATAATGTTCATTTGTTATAATTTTGAGTTTGTTGGTGTGTTGTTATCTTTGAGGATAAGGTTAGATGTTTTAAATTTTTTATAGTAGATAATTAATTTTATTTTTTTTATTCGGGTCAATTGGGGTAGTTTATGTCTTTATAATATTTCTAAGTGAAGTTTCATCTTGCTTGTAGTTAATGGGCATTTGGTTTTTGTAGAAAATATTTATGTAATATTTGACTGTATGTTCACTATCGTTGTTATTTACTTTGGCGAGAGAAAATCAAAAATAATGGAAGCACTAATAATAAAAAAGAAAAAGCCAACACTTAACAATATTAACTACGAACAAGGCCACAATGTGCTAACGGTGTTCGGAAAATAAAACATCCCTATAAAACTTAAAACACACACAACGCACACACTCAAACTGAAAAAATAAAATCATCCTTGATAATGGCTAAAAGTATAGACGAAAGCTATCGGAATTATTGAACATTTGGACAGTTTCTACACACTCTGTGTCCAAAAAAGAAAACTCTTGCTAGAACACAAGAAAAATTAAATAAAAAGCTTAATCGTAGTATCTTGTCAGTCTTGTCAGTCGTTTTTATTGAAACATGCATATATATATATATATATATATATATATATATATATATAAAGACATATAGTCTTAAAGTGTGCTATATTTATGGGATAAAGTGCTCAATATCAGAGATAGAGCGTATGTAAATATAAAATGATTGCATCTAGCATGAAACAGACTGTCGCATCTAAGTGTTGACTTCTATGTTCACTTTTCTATTTATATATATATATAAATATAAAAGTGGACATGGAAGTCAGCACTTAGAGGCGACAGTCTGTTTCATGCTAGATGCAATCATCAGGCGGCCCGATGATTGCATCTAGCATGAAACAGACTGTCGCCTCTAAGTGCTGACTTCCATGTCCACTTTTATATTTACACACGCTCTATCTCTGATATTGAGCACTTTATCCCATAAATATAGAACACTTTAAGACTATATATATATATATATATATATATATATATATATATATATATATATATATATATATATATATATATATATAAGGCAAAAACAGAGCTTGCCAGAAACCCATCCCCAATAATTAGGGAAATTAACTAAACTAAACAAAGAAAGGACAGAGTTCAATGAAGGAAAAACGGGAAATCTCAAATCAGGAAAAATTCAAACCAGACGCAAAGCGATCCCAAAACTATATCGAGACACAGAGCAGTAATGTTACTGATGGTTTAACTCATTGTGAAGATTGCGTCCACTTCGTGTGAAACTCTAAAGGTTTAGATTTATGTCTCGTTACTGTTCTAAATTATATATGGTAAATATGAATCAATTTCTAAAGAATGAATGGATTTATTTTTAACCTGACATTTTTTATTACTTCAAAAGTTATCATACTTGACACTTTTTCATTGAAATAAATGCCACATTTTTATTTATTAAACTCAGTGTATTACGTCTATTGGCTTGCGCAGTCGAAAATTCCATTTAAAGAAAATATATCCACCGGACAGGATCGAACCTGCGACCCCCTTTACAGAGAACACTAACGTTTGATCCACGAAGGACTGCGCACTAACCAAGGCTCTTTTTACTCCATTATGGGAGGCGTATTTCTTTCAATCGATAGCCCATATTTTCTTAGTTTCGTATCCGAAATGTAAAAAAAAAAAACAACGAATTATTTAATTTCTGATACGAAACTGAGCAGATATGGGCTCTCGAGAAAAATAGCCCGAATCAAAGAACCTCGTTTGCACTGAAGTCCTTCATTGCCAAGCGGTAAAGCATGCGCATCACTTGGTAGTTTTCCCTAAAAAGTGCATGCAGGTTCGATCCCTATTAAAGGACAATTTTTCTATATTTAGATTTCTCGAATGCACAAGCTGATGCCTAGATCTGTTGCATAGATATTTTTCCAAGTGTCTAATCACGCTAACCTTAGAAAGTAATACGGAATTTATTTTTTCAAACTTTGACAAGAATAAAAACCATTTACTAAATGTAATTTCTTTTAGAGTTAGCTAAAATATGACGCAAAAGAAAAGTTGTATTTAATAATATAACTACATAGCGTGTTCTATAAACTCATTTTGCAAGAACTCCTTGTTTATGTAAGATCTGATATCACGAGTCGTGTTCATTAAACAAATACATAAAAACTGGTACTCCCTCTCCTTATTAAATATTTTGTGACACAACTGATATTAAAAACAAAGTATGTTGAAATCAACTGGAAATTAATTTAATTATAGATTATTAAGTTATATTAATATATAAAAACATTGAAAATAGTTTTTTTTTATAGAAAGGCATTGTAATTTTTTTTTAATACTGCTTATGTAATCTGTAATACTTTGTGTTTTATGCATAACTATGATGTGGTTCTACAGCGCGAAAAAGGATGCATTTATTTAGAAACTGTTGACATTTCTGGGACACATAATGAGGAAAGGGAGCTTGGAGAATTTGACACTCACAGGGCTTATTGACGACAAGAGAGTTAATGGAGAAAAAGCTTATGTAAATGGATGACAGACTGGGAAGTAAGTAAATAGACAAACACTATTTAGTGCTACAACGAATAAGAAGTTGTGGACTACCATGACTGCCCATGCCATGATGGGATATGACACATAAAAGAAGATGTAAGTGCTTACATATACAGGAGGGGTGCTGGAAAGCTTTCGACTTAAAAACTGAACACCAGAATTTGTTTTGGGACCCTTTCTTGGACCGGGTTGAGAACTTTTCAGCATCTTATTATAAAAAGTGATACAGCAAAAAACAAAAAGAAAAAAAACAAACAAGCAATAGAGAAAGGATCATTGTAAATTATTTTGCTATGGGAAGCTTGAGTAAATTGTATTAATATATAAATGCGTTGCCAATGGTTTTACCATACAAGGGCATTGTAAATATTTAATATGGCAGTGAATATTGGAAAATCTCTTCACAGAGGAAGAAGAGACTTAAGGTAACAGAAATATGGTTCTACAGAAGGATGCTGAGAATCCCATGGACTGAACTTGTGAGCAACGAGGAAGTTTTAGGGAAATGGATATAAAAATAGCACTTATACTTAGAATCAGAAATAGAGAGTTTAAATTTCTATGACACATAATGAGGAAAGAAGGCTTGGAGAATTTGAAACTCACAGGACATACTGAATGTAAGAGGGACAGAGGAAAACAACATGTAATGTATACTAAATGAGACTGTGCAAATGGATAGTAGAAGAGGGACTGGGAGTGATTTGAAAAAGATAAATTTTAATAAGAGTTAAACGAAAAGGATGTTGTGGAGAGCCGTGATCATGTGAAGAGATGCGACACAATGAAAAAGCAAGAGCAAGTCTGACAGTTTTATTTGAATTTGAATAATCAGAATATATAATTTAAATAAGTTTTATGTTTATAATTTTAAGTCAAAGTTATTTGCACATTGGGTACAAAGTCTTGTTTTTTTCTTTGATTATTCCTTCACAAACTTTGGCTTTTTGATAATGTACCTCCAGTTTCCAAAGCAAAAGTGGACAAACAGTAAAAGGTCAAACAAACTGACCGTCATGATTTGTCGAATTAGATAGCTTTTTACGGACAGATAAGGTGTTTACACAAAGTCCGCCTTGATTACACCAAAGGTCACAACGTACTAAAAGAGATTAATACAAGTCTTTTCTTATGCTCTCCAAGAACGTCTCAGCTATGGTTGAAACGAAGACATTATTCATGTCAGGTAAAGACAGACCTTTGACCGCAAGCATTTAATAATAATAATAATAATAATAATAATAATAATTCCGGTACTTTGGGATAAGAACATCGTGATGGCGGAGCAGGCGACAGTGCAGAGGTACCGAGACCTAGTGGAGCAAATCGGAGAAATATACCAAGCAGCAGCTCAAGTTGTCCCTTTTATGGTTGGCGCCCTCGGGATTATTTCCAGGAATCCATCTGTCTCGCAAGACACCTTGGGGATACCTGATATCATTGGGAGCGCGCAGGTGGCAGCACAAGAGCGAACTACTCGTGTGTCTCTAAGCTGCGCGTAGGAGCTGAGACATGATCATCATCACTCGGTCGAAACATCTAAGAGTCGGAGAGAATATAAAATCAAATAATAATAATACTAATAATAACAACTAATAGTAGTACCCGCGAAAAATTTACGGTTTTGCTATTTGAAATTTCTGATGAATATCAATTCGTATGTTAATAACTGCGTGTTCTACGACTATAAAATTTCTTGTGGAAATTCGCCTTTTGCATCGTTAAATATTTGAGCTTAACAACTTCAACAAAATATTGCAATAACAATCATAAATATGTAGGCAGATCATTATTTAAAGAAGTAAGAGGATACAAATAAAAAGATATGAAATTGACAATTTTTTTTCATTTTACTGAAGCAGATGTTAAACAGGCAAGAGCGTTATCGCTTCCTCTATCTTCTTTCTTTCTTTTTCTCATTGAAACAAGACAACATGTCAATGTTTTCCAGCCTTTCTACCTATCCAAATGGAATAGTCCATTATTTATAAGGTACTGGCAGAGCCTAACGTACGAGTTAACTGAGGATCGAAGAGACAAGGAGAAATATAACAGGATGATAATAGCGGTTGACATGAATGGGAATCTGTAGATATTAATGAAATTTGATTATTTCGTTTTACAAAGCAAGTATTTAAAGAATGATATGGCACCGAAATCCGACGGCGCATTTGAACAGCAAAAGATGCTTCCCAAAAAATTAAAAAATGGAAAACTTTCGTAAGAAACAAGGAAAATAGAGCAGAACTACCGATGGGGATTATAGGCGGGATTATAAAAATATTACCATGATCGCCATGTTCTGAAGAAACAAAACATCGGTGAAGATTTAATGAGAAGTTTTAGTCTTCTTGTACGGTTTGAACTAATTTCGAGACACAGATAATCAGTTTCGTTCTGATTGGTCTAAAATCATTTGCAATTAATTTCCATCGAAAATTCGTTTTAGTGTTTTTTTTTTATCGTAAATTCATTACCAATGCACTACTTATGTAGACACATCGACAAACTTAATGATGAAAAAAATATTTTACAGTAAAATTTCCTTACTTGCCAATGCACTTAAACCAACGATCCTCCATTAATCATATCGGATATAACAGTTTGATACTTTCATATTACAATTCGGTTAAAAACTGTGTCAAATTTATTAGTCCATCCTATCAAAATATTTTTTCCGTCAGTAACATCTGCCTTTATTCTTGACTACTAACTTGTCTTCCTGATTGACAATGCTTGTCTACATTAAACCATTACCATTATATTGTGCAAACGATATATATATAAAAGAAAAGTTGCTGCCAAATTACACACACACACACATATATATATATATATATATATATGTAGAGAGAGAGAGAGAGAGAGAGAGAGAGAGAGAGAGAGAGAGAGAGGGGGGGGATAGATAGATAGATAGATAGATAGATAGATAGATAGATAGATAGATAGATCTCATGGGTAGAAACTCTGACGGATGCCACATCGGTCGGGTTTAGATCCCGGCTTGAAACACTCGGATGTCTAGCCGCACTGATGAGCTGTGATACAGCGAAACAGGCCTGTATGTGGATGATATTATTATACTCTCGATAATTTGGGTTGAGCACTGTTGAGAAAGAGGGCAATTCTAAACAGCAGCCGCCTCCGGGAAAAATTAGTGAGAGTATGTGTGAGAGTGTGGGAGGACCTGAGATCTATATAGAGGGGTAACAGACGAGAGAGGCAGGGAGGTCCAAAGGTGGAGGGGTCATTAACATTTAACAGAGAGAAGATTTAAAGAAGGGTTTCAGTGAGAAAAGAGTGCGTATTTTCAAACGTCCGAAGATATACCGGAAGAGTGTACATTTCTTGGCGACACCCCCCCATAGGCGATAAAATCTTATACTCCCGCCCAGACCCCTACAACCCATACATACACACACATACACACACATCTATATCTATATATATATATATATATACATATACATCTGCACGCCTAGGACAACCGATTTCAAAACCAATGCTAAATTCGCTATAATTGAGATAATGGAAAAGTTTAGGTAAGATAACATTAGAAAGATTTTAGGATTCCCTGAAGTTAAGTGGAGACGGCGCTCGGAAACATATTGTCTAACCGGGCCAAGCCATAAACTTAACAATATAGATAGTTCTAATATATAACCCTGCAAATCACAACTTACTCACCCACATCTACACGGATCTATCCACGTACGCACATCACCTCATACACACTCTTAAATGAGTCAAGTGATCACACACACCCACCTCAGTATACACGCTCACACATACCTTACTCACTCCCTATTTAATTACCAAAAACACATGCGCGCCCACCCCTACCAGAGGCCCCCATAAAACTATCAGACTGGCTAAATGATTCTCGGGCGGCCTGTTTCCATCCCGCCCTCATCCCAAATAACAACCCAAAAGAGACCGTTTGACCAACACAAGGAATGTTGAAGAATTCCGTCTGTTACCCCTCTATATAGATCTCAGATCCTCCCACACTCTCACACATACTCTCACTAATTTTTCCCGGAGTTGTTTTTTCTGTTTTCTTTTTGAATCTATAGGTCTGATGAATTGGATCGTTCTTACGATTCCAATGGAATAAATTATGACTATGGAATATTAGTGTTTAAGTCTTTTTATTATATATATATATATATATATATATATATATATATATATATATATATATATATATATATATATATATATATAAAAGTGAACATTGAAGTCAACATTCAGAGGCGAGCGGCTGTTTCATGCTAGACGCAATCGTCAGGCGGCCTGGCGATTGCGTCTAGCATGAAACAGCCGCTCGCCTCTGAGTGTTGACTTCAATGTTCACTTTTATATATATATTTACATACGCTCTATTTCTGATATTGAGCACTTTATCCCACAAATATAGCACACCTTAAAACTCTATTTCTTCATATATATATATATATATATATATATATATATATATATATATATGTGTGTGTGTGTGTGTGTGTGTGTGTGTGTGTGTATTATGAAACGATATATACTATTTTTATATATTAAGAATTATTTATTTTAGTGAAATCCATGACAAAGTAATGACTAAAGAACAAAGGGCCCTCCTCCTTCCAGGGCGTTCATGGATGACATCACCATTTTGGACTCGATGCCGATGAACTGTTACAACGCTACAATAAGCTGTACATGTGTGCGAGAATGAAGGCTAAACCCGAGAAAAGCCGGAGCTTATCTTTACTCAGAGAAGTCAGGGAGATTCACTTCTTCACTGGGGATGACATGATCCCGACAAACAAAGAGAAGCCAGAAGAGCCTCGAGGGATGTACGAAATTCCAATGTCTGATCCGCACCGAGGTAATGAGGTGCAGAACGTGGAACTAGATAGACTCGAATCCATCGACAGAACTCATCTTCTTGGTAAACTGAAGGCTCAGTGCTACTAATATTAATGCCATGGCTTCTGCGGCTGTTGCTGGTGTATGATATTACTCTGAGTTGTATTCAGCTGACGCAACAGTGTATCAACCAGTACCTGCACAAGTGGCCTTCTCCACCCGCTGCACCTTCCCATCTCCTCATTGGTGGAGAAGTTCAAGGTTGGAAAGATACGCCGAAACAGGATGATGAGGAAGTCGTCCAATGAGTTCGTCCGCAGGTGACTGCCAGATATCAAAACTGGCACCAAAGATCGGCATTAGAAGCCATCCAAGAAGCGGAATCCAGCGAACCAAAGAGATTATGGGGATGACCCAAACCAATCGAGCTGGCCTGTGAGCAGCACAAGCAAATAGTTTTTTTTTCTCCAAGCAGGGTCCAAAGTGAAAACGAGACATGGTGAATGAAAAAAATCAGGAATTTCAAGGAAGAGCAGCGAACAACTACTGCTGTTTCTCAATCCAAACAATGTGCTTGGACTACATGGAGTGATATTGATCTGATGAAGCTATAAAAAAAAAAAAAAAAAAATAAAAAAACAATACCCTGTCCAGTGCCAAAAGCTGCTGGTGGCACTATGGGTGGCAGTACCGCCTTAACTACTGAAACTGTGTTACTTCAGCTGGTTGGTAATCTGATTCTGTAAGTAAAATTTGGATGAATTCCTGACCACTGACAATTCTTTTGAGGGGATTTGCAATTCACTCATATATATATATATATATATATATATATATATATATATATATATATATATATATATATATATATATATATATATATGTATGTATATATATATATGTTTGTGTGTGTGTGTTTGTATAAATAATACTATTTTGGCTGTAACACTTGGGTTAATTTCTGACCATTGACAATCACTTCTGGTCTATAAATACACTACATTTACATTGAGTGTTGAAACATGGAAAATCTAATTTTAGCTGAAAAATGTTAAAACCTCTGTTTAGTCATTAGATTTTTTCTTAACTTCAGAAATAATTCTGAATCATAAATAAAGCAAAGGCCCGGAATAGCGTTTCACCTGAATCTATTGTGTACAAATACAGTCGGCTGTAAAATACGATCGTGATTAATGTTTACATAATATGTAATCATTTGTGCATACTCGGTAGTCGTGTGACTTACGTATTTGTCACGAACTTCGGTCATAGCGGCTAGATAAATCTCAAGACTAGAAATGTTAAATATGAAAGCATGCAGACCCCTACTCTCTGGAAATCTGTCTGAAGACAGTCTTCATTTACCATTTTGTGCTATATCAAGTAAAAGTTAGTAAATATATAATTCTTAGTATTACTTGAATATTTATGATATTTTATAAATGAAACTTATCTGTCGTTTAAATGACGAAAATATGAACATGAAAGCTTCCGAAATCATCACGTAAATTTAAAAACTAGATTTTCATACGGGATACAGGAAATGCACGCGTTTCACCAAAGAAGCTAAGTATATATAAATAAAGGTAATTTAATTTTAAAACTTTTTATGTTAGAATTTTAGTGTCTTTTAATGTCATTCGACCGCTTTCTCTTTAGACATATCAGATCAGCAATAAACCAATCAATAAACGCCATCACTTTCAACAGATTTACACTCGGGACGATATCGTCAAATTAAATATTCATGGAACCTTTGAAATTTTGTTCTGATAACACTATTCAAAAAAAAAAAAAAAAAAAAATCGAAATTGTGCCGAGACACCAAACATCTTTTTAAGCTAATTTGAGGGTACTGAATCTGAAAATGACCTGACTTTTTCTTGGTTAACTACCGTTTTTGTTGTACAGTAGTTGCTTCTTTCGTATTTCACGCTTGTTACTTTTTTTCCAGTTTGTTGCTTTCATAACAACTACGATTTCCAAAAATTTAAATGCAACGTCCATCGTCATCTTCTGTCTCCTTGAATTTTGTTCATTTTTTGTCTTTTCTCACCAGTAATGTTTTCTCAGTTTCCTTCAAACTATTGTCTTTCATCTTCAGTAACATCTTGCGTCATAGTGACTTTATCGCCTTGCTTAGTGTAAAAAGATTATAAACAAAAAGTAAAAGCTGGAAAAAGCGATAATTGCTCACGTCTTGACGAATAAGTCATAAACAGAGAGAGAAAGAGATTGATTTGTTTTTTACGGTTTATCAACCATTTGTCAGCTAATTAAATCCGAAAAATATTTCGGGTTGTAATAGTGATACTATGTTTTGCGAGTGAATATTGCATTAAAATTTGCTGAGAATAACAGTTCTTCTAGATACAAGATCTGCTATTTAACCCATAGATGGTGTAGGTAAGGGATTCATACCTTTCCCAATAAGAGAATACAACAAATCCAATTGGAATTCGAACTCGGCTCTCTGATTTCTCATTCCGAGCCACTTTCCATATCACCATTCGTACATTCCGTTTGTGTGTGAGTGATTATATATATATATATATATATATATGAAGAAATATAGTCTTAAGATGTGCTATATTTATGGGATAAAGTGCTCAATATCAAAGATAGCGCGTGTGTAAATATAAAAGTGAACAGAGAAGTCAACACTTAGAGGCGACAGTCTGTTTCATGCTAGATGCAATCGTCAGGCAACTATTGCATCTAGCATGAAACAGACTGTCGCCTCTAAGTGTTGACTTCTATGTTCACTTTTAGATATATATATATATATATATATAGAGAGAGAGAGAGAGAGACAGACAGAGACAGAGAGAGAGAGACAGAGACAGAGAGAGAGAGAGCTGGAGAGGGAGTCATTGAGAGAGTGAGAGAGACACCCCATACACACAAACAGATTTTCTGTTTCTGACGCTTTTAGTGCAGTACATTTATTGAGAGCTACAAATGACAGTATGTTGCGGAGAGCCATTATCGCCAAAAGTCCTGAAAGTTCACGGCAAAGAGAGAAAGAAGACATTACTTAGCTATTTATTACGATTTAACTTTCACTCACTGAGTGAACACGACACTAGAAACTGGTGGCTTACATTGGAGATTATATGACACCGATGATCTTTATAGTATTCTGTTTTATACTTCTGACCTTTTACCGATTTACAGTTCCTTCTGCCTTTTTTCCCAGTTCCCAATACTCCGATAATGACTGGGATTACTGTCGCCTTAATTGGAGATTATATGACACCGGTGATCTTTATAGTATTCTGTTTTATACTTCTGACCTTTTACTGATTTACAGTTCCTTCTGCCTTTTTCTCCCAGTTCCCTATACTCCGATAATGACTGGGATTACTGTCGCCTTAATTGGAGATTATATGACACCGGTGATTTTTATAGCATTCTGTTTTATACTTCTGACCTTTTACTGATTTACATTTCCTTCTGCCTTTTTTCCCCAGTTCCCAATACTCCGATAATGACTCGGATTACTGTCGCCTTAATTGGAAATTATATGACACCGGTGATCTTTATAGTATTCTGTTTTATACTTCTGACCTTTTACTGATTTGCAGTTCCTTCTGCCTTTTTTCCCAGTTCCCAATACTCCGATAATGACTGGGATTACTGTCCGCCTTAATTGGAGATTATATGACACCGGTGATCTTTATAGTATTCTGTTTCATACTTCTGACCTTTTACTGATTTGCAGTTCCTTCTGCCTTTTTTTCCCAGTTCCCAATACTCCGATAATGACTGGGATTACTGTCGCCTTAATTGGAGATTATATGACACCGGTGATCTTTATAGTATTCTGTTTTATACTTTTGACCTTTTACTGATTTACCGTTCCTTCTGCCTTTTTTTCCCAGTTCCCAATACTCCGATAATGACTGGGATTACTGTCGTCTTAATTGGAGATTATATGACACCGGTGATCTTTATAGTATTCTGTTTCATACTTCTGACCTTTTACTGATTTACAGTTCCTTCTGCCTTTTTTCCCAGTTCCCAATACTCCGATAATGACTGGGATTACTGTCGCCTTAATTGGAGATTATATGACACCGGTGATCTTTATAGTATTCTGTTTCATACTTCTGACCTTTTACTGATTTACAGTTCCTTCTGCCTTTTTTCCCAGTTCCCAATACTCCGATAATGACTGGGATTACTGTCGCCTTAATTGGAGATTATATGACACCGGTGATCTTTATAGTATTCTGTTTTATACTTCTGACCTTTTACTGATTTACAGTTCCTTCTGCCTTTTTCTCCCAGTTCCCTATACTCCGATAATGACTGGGATTACTGTCGCCTTAATTGGAGATTATATGACACCGGTGATTTTTATAGCATTCTGTTTTATACTTCTGACCTTTTACTGATTTACATTTCCTTCTGCCTTTTTTCCCCAGTTCCCAATACTCCGATAATGACTCGGATTACTGTCGCCTTAATTGGAAATTATATGACACCGGTGATCTTTATAGTATTATGTTTTATACTTCTGACCTTTTACTGATTTGCAGTTCCTTCTGCCTTTTTTCCCAGTTCCCAATACTCCGATAATGACTGGGATTACTGTCCGCCTTAATTGGAGATTATATGACACCGGTGATCTTTATAGTATTCTGTTTCATACTTCTGACCTTTTACTGATTTGCAGTTCCTTCTGCCTTTTTTTCCCAGTTCCCAATACTCCGATAATGACTGGGATTACTGTCGCCTTAATTGGAGATTATATGACACCGGTGATCTTTATAGTATTCTGTTTTATACTTTTGACCTTTTACTGATTTACCGTTCCTTCTGCCTTTTTTTCCCAGTTCCCAATACTCCGATAATGACTGGGATTACTGTCGCCTTAATTGGAGATTATATGACACCGGTGATCTTTATAGTATTCTGTTTCATACTTCTGACCTTTTACTGATTTACAGTTCCTTCTGCCTTTTTTCCCAGTTCCCAATACTCCGATAATGACTGGGATTACTGTCGCCTTAATTGGAGATTATATGACACCGGTGATCTTTATAGTATTCTGTTTTATACTTCTGACCTTTTACTGATTTACAGTTCCTTCTGCCTTTTTCTCCCAGTTCCCTATACTCCGATAATGACTGGGATTACTGTCGCCTTAATTGGAGATTATATGACACCGGTGATTTTTATAGCATTCTGTTTTATACTTCTGACCTTTTACTGATTTACATTTCCTTCTGCCTTTTTTCCCCAGTTCCCAATCCTCGATAATGACTCGGATTACTGTCGCCTTAATTGGAAATTATATGACACCGGTGATCTTTATAGTATTATGTTTTATACTTCTGACCTTTTACTGATTTGCAGTTCCTTCTGCCTTTTTTCCCAGTTCCCAATACTCCGATAATGACTGGGATTACTGTCCGCCTTAATTGGAGATTATATGACACCTGTGATCTTTATAGTATTCTGTTTCATACTTCTGACCTTTTACTGATTTGCAGTTCCTTCTGCCTTTTTTTCCCAGTTCCCAATACTCCGATAATGACTGGGATTACTGTCGCCTTAATTGGAGATTATATGACACCGGTGATCTTTATAGTATTCTGTTTTATACTTTTGACCTTTTACTGATTTACCGTTCCTTCTGCCTTTTTTTCCCAGTTCCCAATACTCCGATAATGACTGGGATTACTGTCGCCTTAATTGGATATTATATGACACCGGTGATCTTTATAGTATTCTGTTTCATACTTCTGACCTTTTACTGATTTACAGTTCCTTCTGCCTTTTTTCCCAGTTCCCAATACTCCGATAATGACTGGGATTACTGTCGCCTTAATTGGAGATTATATGACACCGGTGATCTTTATAGTATTCTGTTTTATACTTCTGACCTTTTACTGATTTACAGTTCCTTCTGTCTTTTTCCACAGTTCCCAATACTCCGATAATGACTGGGATTACTGTCGCCTTAATTGGAGATTATATGACACCGGTGATCTTTATAGTATTCTGTTTTATACTTCTGACCTTTTACTGATTTACAGTTCGTTCTGCCTTTTTCCCCAGTTCTCAATACTCCGATAATGACTGGGATAACTGTCGCCTTAATTGGAGATTATATGACACCGGTGATCTTTATAGTATTCTGTTTTATACTTCTGACCTTTTACTGATTTACAGTTCCTTCTGCCTTTTTTCCCAGTTCCCAATACTCCGATAATGACTGGGATTACTGTCACCTTAATTGGAGATTATATGACACCGATGATCTTTATAGTATTCTGTTTCATACTTCTGACCTTTTACTGATTTACAGTTCCTTCTGCCTTTTTTTCCCAGTTCCCAATACTCCGATAATGACTGGGATTTCTGTCACCTTAATTGGAGATTATATGACACCGGAGATCTTTATAGTATTCTGTTTTATACTTCTGACCTTTTACTGATTTACATTTCCTTCTGCCTTTTTTCCCCAGTTCCCAATACTCCGATAATGACTGGGATTACTGTCGCCTTAATTGGAAATTATATGACACCGGTGATCTTTATAGTATTCTGTTTTATACTTCTGACCTTTTACTGATTTACAGTTCCTTCTGCCTTTTTCCCCAGTTCCCAATACTCCGATAATGACTGGGATTACTGTCGCCTTAATCGGAGATTATATGACACCGGTGATCTTTATAGTATTCTCTTTTATACTTCTGACCTATTACTGATTTACAGTTCCTTCTGCCTTTTTTCCCAGTTCCCAATACTCCGATAATGACTGGGATTACTGTCGCCTTAATTGGAGATTATATGACACCGGTGATCTTTATAGCATTCTGTTTTATACTTCTGACCTTTTACTGATTTACAGTTCCTTCTGCCTTTTTTTCCCTGTTCCCAATACTCCGATAATGACTGGGATTACTGTCGCCTTAATTGGAGATTATAAGACACCGGTGATCTTTATAGTATTCTGTTTTATACTTCTGACCTTTTACTGATTTACAGTTTCTTCTGCCTTTTTTCCCAGTTCCCAATACTCCGATAATGACTGGGATTACTGTCCGCCTTAATTGGAGATTATATGACACCGGTGATCTTTATAGTATTCTGTTTTATACTTCTGACCTTTTTACTGATTTACAGTTCCTTCTGCCTTTTTTCCCAGTTCCCAATACTCCGATAATGACTGGGATTACTGTCACCTTAATTGGAGATTATATGACACCGGTGATCTTTATAGTATTCTGTTTCATACTTCTGACCTTTTACTGATTTGCAGTTCCTTCTGCCTTTTTTTCCCAGTTCCCAATATTCCGATAATGACTGGGATTACTGTCGCCTTAATTGGAGATTATATGACACCGATGATCTTTATAGTATTCTGTTTTATACTTCTGACCTTTTACTGATTTACAGTTCCTTCTGCCTTTTTTTCCCAGTTCCCAATACTCCGATAATGACTGGGATTTCTGTCACCTTAATTGGAGATTATATGACACCGGAGATCTTTATAGTATTCTGTTTTATACTTCTGACCTTTTACTGATTTACAGTTCCTTCTGCCTTTTTTCCCAGTTCCCAATACTCCGATAATGACTGGGATTTCTGTCGCCTTAATTGGAGATTATATGACACCGGTGATCTTTATAGTATTCTGTTTTATACTTCTGACCTTTTACTGATTTACAGTTCCTTCTGCCTTTTTCTCCCAGTTCCCTATACTCCGATAATGACTGGGATTAGTGTCGCCTTAATTGGAGATTATATGACACCGGTGATTTTTATAGCATTCTGTTTTATACTTCTGACCTTTTACTGATTTACATTTCCTTCTGCCTTTTTTCCCCAGTTCCCAATACTCCGATAATGACTGGGATTACTGTCGCCTTAATTGGAAATTATATGACACCGGTGATCTTTATAGTATTCTGTTTTATACTTCTGACCTTTTACTGATTTACAGTTCCTTCTGCCTTTTTTTCCCAGTTCCCAATACTCCGATAATGACTGGGATTACTGTCGCCTTAATTGGAGATTATAAGACACCGGTGATCTTTATAGTATTCTGTTTTATACTTCTGACCTTTTACTGATTTACAGTTCCTTCTGCCTTTTTTCCCAGTTCCCAATACTCCGATAATGACTGGGATTACTGTCCGCCTTAATTGGAGATTATATGACACCGGTGATCTTTATAGTATTCTGTTTTATACTTCTGACCTTTTACTGATTTACAGTTCCTTCTGCCTTTTTTCCCAGTTCCCAATACTCCGATAATGACTGGGATTACTGTCACCTTAATTGGAGATTATATGACACCGGTGATCTTTATAGTATTCTGTTTCATACTTCTGACCTTTTACTGATTTGCAGTTCCTTCTGCCTTTTTTCCCAGTTCCCAATACTCCGATAATGACTGGGATTACTGTCGCCTTAATTGGAGATTATATGACACCGGTGATCTTTATAGTATTCTGTTTTATACTTTTGACCTTTTACTGATTTACCGTTCCTTCTGCCTTTTTTTCCCAGTTCCCAATACTCCGATAATGACTGGGATTACTGTCGCCTTAATTGGAGATTATATGACACCGGTGATCTTTATAGTATTCTGTTTCATACTTCTGACCTTTTACTGATTTACAGTTCCTTCTGCCTTTTTTCCCAGTTCCCAATACTCCGATAATGACTGGGATTACTGTCGCCTTAATTGGAGATTATATGACACCGGTGATCTTTATAGTATTCTGTTTTATACTTCTGACCTTTTACTGATTTACAGTTCCTTCTGTCTTTTTCCCCAGTTCCCAATACTCCGATAATGACTGGGATTACTGTCGCCTTAATTGGAGATTATATGACACCGGTGATCTTTATAGTATTCTGTTTTATACTTCTGACCTTTTACTGATTTACAGTTCGTTCTGCCTTTTTCCCCAGTTCCCAATACTCCGATAATGACTGGGATAACTGTCGCCTTAATTGGAGATTATATGACACCGGTGATCTTTATAGTATTCTGTTTTATACTTCTGACCTTTTACTGATTTACAGTTCCTTCTGCCTTTTTTCCCAGTTCCCAATACTCCGATAATGACTGGGATTACTGTCGCCTTAATTGGAGATTATATGACACCGGTGATCTTTATAGTATTCTGTTTTATACTTCTGACCTTTTACTGATTTACCGTTCCTTCTGCCTTTTTTCCCCAGTTCCCAATACTCCGATAATGACTGGGATTACTGTCGCCTTAATTGGAGATTATATGACACCGGTGATCATTATAGTATTCTGTTTTATACTTCTGACCTTTTACTGATTTACAGTTCCTTCTGCCTTTTTTCCCAGTCCCCAATACTCCGATAATGACTGGGATTACTGTCGCCTTAATTGGAGATTATATGACACCGGTGATCTTTATAGTATTCTGTTTTATACTTCTGACCTTTTACTGATTTACAGTTCCTTCTGCCTTTTTTCCCAGTTCCCAATACTCCGATAATGACTGGGATTCCTGTCGCCTTAATTGGAGATTATATGACACCGGTGATCTTTATAGTATTCTGTTTTATACTTCAGACCTTTTACTGATTTACAGTTCCTTCTGCCTTTTTTCCCAGTTCCCAATACTCCGATAATGACTGGGATTACTGTCGCCTTAATTGGAGATTATATGACACCGGTGATCTTTATTGTATTCTGTTTTATACTTCTGACCTTTTACTGATTTACAGTTCCTTCTGCCTTTTTTTCCCAGTTCCCAATACTCCGATAATGACTGGGATTACTGTCGCCTTAATTGGAGATTATATGACACCGGTGATCTTTATTGTATTCTGTTTTATACTTCTGACCTTTTACTGATTTACAGTTCCTTCTGCCTTTTTTCCCCAGTTCCCAATACTCCGATAATGACTGGGATTACTGTCGCCTTAATTGGAGATTATATGACACCGGTGATCTTTATAGTATTCTGTTTTATACTTCTGACCTTTTACTGATTTACAGTTCCTTCTGCCTTTTTTTCCCAGTTCCCAATACTCCGATAATGACTGGGATTACTGTCGCCTTAATTGGAGATTATATGACACCGGTGATCTTTATAGTATTCTGTTTTATACTTCTGATCTTTTACTGATTTACAGTTCCTTCTGCCTTTTTTCCCAGTTCTCAATACTCCGATAATGACTGGGATTACTGTCGCCTTATTTGGAGATTATATGACACCGGTGATCTTTATAGTGTTCTGTTTTATACTTCTGACCTTTTACTGATTTACAGTTCCTTCTGCCTTTTTTTCCCAGTTCCCAATACTCCGATAATGACTGGGATTACTGTCGCCTTAATTTGAGATTAGATGACACCGGTGATCTTTATAGTATTCTGTTTTATACTTCTGACCTTTTACTGATTTACAGTTCCTTCTGCCTTTTTTTCCCAGTTCCCAATACTCCGATAATGACTGGGATTACTGTCGCTTTAATTGGAGATTATATGACACCGGTGATCTTTATAGTATTCTGTTTTATACTTCTGACCTTTTACTGATTTACAGTTCCTTCTGCCTTTTTTCCCAGTTCCCAATACTCCGATAATGACTGGGATTACTGTCGCCTTAATTGGAGATTATATGACACCGGTGATCTTTATAGTATTCTGTTTTATACTTCTGACCTCTTACTGATTTACAGTTCCTTCTGCCTTTTTTTCCCAGTTCCCAATACTCCGATAATGACTGGGAATACTGTCGCCT
The DNA here is from genome assembly GCA_964036315.1 of Acanthosepion esculentum. Taxonomy (NCBI): domain Eukaryota; kingdom Metazoa; phylum Mollusca; class Cephalopoda; order Sepiida; family Sepiidae; genus Acanthosepion; species Acanthosepion esculentum. Next base: position 126,553,625 of record OZ038477.1, on the reverse strand, counting down.
TAATTTTCCACAAATTTCTCAACTCCCTGTAAGGCTTGGATATCCTTTCTTTGAAATTAGTTATGTGGGCTGTCGGAAGACTAAAATCGACAATCACATGATCTTATTTTACTTTACAACAGATCCGGTAGGTGTTGGGTGATTTGTCTCAATTTGAAACTTTCAGATAGTTTTATGTGTTAAATTCTATAAGAAAAAGTCTTGTTTGTGCATATTATTATTAGTAATAGTTTTATTATTATTATTATTCCCTTTGATATCTGGCGTTTACACATTTCTTTCCGGGTCCCGCCCAGGGACCTAAGGTTAGAAATGGCATCATGACACTTTCCACTGAAAAAAAAAAAAAAAAAAAAATTACATAGATAAAGCCCTTCGTAAAGTGTGGGCTGTACTTGTCAGAACAATTTTTTGTATCTCTTTGAGGCATGGACTTCCAGGGATCCCTTCAATCAGCCTACTGGAATCTTTTTCAACCAGTCCAAGGGCTCCAACTACAACAGGAATTGTTGATGTTCCCATGTGCCACATTTTTGAGATTTCGATTTCAAGGTCCTTGTATTTTGACAGTTTTTCGAATATCTTCAAAGACACATTGCAGTCTGCAGGGACTGCCATATCAATAAGGAGGCACTTATTTTGTTTGTGGTCTTTAATAACAATGTCTGGGTGGTTGGCTTTGATTGTTCTGTCAGTGTATATTGTGTAGTCCCATAGAATTGTAACAGGTCCTATCTCCGTAACCGGGTCAGGGTGGTGTTCGTACCAATTTCTTCCAGTTTCCTTCCCATAGGAGTTGCAAATTTTCCAGTGCAGATATTGGCCCACTCTGTCATGCCGGTTTTTATATTCAGTGGATGCCAATATCGTGCAACCTGATATAAGATGATCAATGGTTTCTGGATATTTGTCACAGAATCTGCATCTTGGGCTAACACAGTATTTTATTTTTATATTTATTATTATTATTATTATTACTATTATTATTATTATTATTATTATTATTATTATTATCATTATTATTATTATTTCCTTTGATTTCTGGTGTGTATTCATTTCTTTCCGGGTCCCGACCAGAGACCTAAGGTCAGAAATGGCATCATGATATTTTTCACTGACTAATTAAAAAAATCACACACACACACACACACACACACACACACACACACACACACACACACACATACACACACACACACACACACATTTTACATAGCTAAAGCCCTTTGTAAGGTGTGGGCTGTACTCGTGAGAACAATTTTTGTATTTCTTTAAGGAATCCCTTCAATGAGTCTACTGGAATCTTTTTCAACCAATCGGAGGGCTCTAACTACAGCGTGGATGTTCCCATGTGCAACATTTTTGAGATTTCGATTTCACGGTCCTTGTATTTTGATAGCTTTTTGAAGATCTTCAAAGATACATTGCAATCTGTAGGGACTGCCATATAAATAAGGAAGAACTTTTTTGTTTGCGGTCTCTAATAACAATGTCTGGGCAATTAGCTTTGGTTGTTCGGTCTGTATGTATTGTGTAGTCCCATAAAATTGTTACATGTCCTATCTCCGTAACAGGTTCGGGGTGGTGTTCATACCAATTTCTTTCTTTATTATTATTATTATTATTATTATTATTATTATTATTATTATTATTATTATTATTTATGTATGTTATGTTTCCTGCTTTGTATCTTGTACAGCCGGGTCCAAATTATGGTCCCTAGGTCCAACAGGAAAATTTTTATTTAATTCATAGCACATTTCTTAGTATATTTGATGAGTAGGGCGATCTTTTGGACAACTTGTATGTTGATGTTACCTCGGACACTGTTGTCCACTCCTTTTCTCAAGAGGCCCAGAGATCTGATTACTATTGGTACAGTCTTCATTCCCCACATCCTGTTAATCTAGATCTCCAGATATTTGTATCACGACAATTTCTCGGTAATTTTCATGGAGGTGTTTCTCTTAGATGATACTGCTATGTCAATAAGCATACATTGCCTGAATTTCTTGTCTTTTATGATAATATCAGGTCTGTTCGATTTTATTTCCCTGTCAGATTTAATTGGAATGTCTCAGAGAATAGTGACAGTTATTTTGGGTAACTGCGTCTGGTTGTTGCTCATGCCATCTCTCAGTGGTTTCGATTTTGTGTTTCTTGCATATCTTCCTGTGCACATATGTCGCTACCTTGTTATGTCTGTTGGTATATTCATTTTTGCTAGTTCCGGACAACATGAGATAATATGATCGACAGTTTCATCATATTTTCTGCAGATCCTGATTATGTGACATAGGATCTGGTTGCAAGGCTTTGGTCCTGAGCTGCAATAATTAGGCCTTCATTTGGGTAAGCATATTTCTGGTCTTGGCGTCCAATCTTTTAATGTCATTCAACTTAATAATGTTGAAGCTGTATGTTACTACGGGTATAGCTAAGGTGCTGATAGCCTTCATTTTGTTGGCCCCATTTTGTTCGCTTTCTAATATAAAACTCACTCTTCTATAATATTCTTTTCGGATCTTTTTCTTCATAATTGAATGTTGTCTTCCGTCTCCTTCATTAATCCCTAAGTATTTGTGTGTACCATCTTGGTCGAGTTCCTTAATCTCGTTGGTATCAAGGTCTAAATCTGTATCTTTCGTTTGAAGGTGGCTTTGTCACTTTTGTCGATTCCGAACGCCATCCTAATATCTTCGCTGAAGGTTTTGACAATGGTGAGTAGTTTTTATGCTGGTTGTCATCCTTGGCAAACATTTTAAGATCATCAATATAGAATAGGGGATTCAATTTGCCATTATGTGACTTATCTCCATAGCTACTGTTGTTCAGTAGGCAGCTGAGTGGCGGTAATGCAAGACGGAAAAGTAGTGATGACAATGAATCTCCTTGGAAGATTATTATTATTGTTATTTCGTTTGATTTCCGTTGTATACACATTTCCTTCCGGGTCCCAACAAGAGACCTAAGGTCGGAAATAATTTCATAAAATTTTCCACTGATCATTTTTCTAATAAAAAAAGAAATTGTTATTATTATTATTTGATATGATATCCTCTGTGATTCTTAGATGTTTTGGTCTGCTGATAATGGTTGTTCGTATTTTCTGCCTGCAACTTAGAGATACAACACTTTCCTCAGTATATGAGCTGTTCCGAGCAGCGCTGGTACCTGCACATTCCCAATTATGTCAAATATCCCGACGGCGTCTTGCAAGATAGAAGAATTCGTGGAAATAGTCTCAAGTGCGCTCAACACAAAAGTTGTTTCCTAATACATTTCTCCGATTTGTCCTGCCAGGTGTTGGTACCTTTGTATTGTCGCTTATTTCACCATCACGATCTGCTTGTCCCCTTACGTTCTTATATTATCATTAGTCATCGCACCTGATGTCTGGTAGTCTACAGGAAGGACAGACTTTGCTCAGCAGATATAAATCGAAAACATGCACCATTTAAAAGCCCATAAAATCATATATAAACATATATCAATTGTTAATTTCTCTAATTTTTATACAAGATAAAAAAATTCTACAAGACTAAACTATCTGTATTGATCTGTATGATCTTAATTTCCAGAACTTTGTGAGTTTTTAATGCCGTGTTCCTTCGGGACATGGGCGATCATGCCTCTTTATAGGCTCCTTTTTCTTTATTATCTGTGAATTAAGATAACTTGTTGGGAAATATAGTGGAGTGGTTTCCTGTTGCATTGCCGCCTTGATTTTGAATTCAGAGTAGTCCTTCTCCTCGACTAGCTACCACCCAAGGCTAGATAGCCCAATCTAATAAAATGATTTATGCTTTTCTCCACGGGGCTGTGCGAAAGTGAACGCAATAGAATAGCCTGGAATTTGAACTCTGTTCGCCAGTCCCATTTGCACGTCGATAACTGTTACGCATCCAGTATAGTCTTTATGATACTATTTCAAAGAAACAAACTTGAACATGAAAAAAAAAAAAACGTAATATTTCGTAGCTTATCAGAGAGGAAGTAGTTTTTGAATACGGGTTATTGATAAGCAAAGAACGAGAAGTGATGAGAGATCTTTCTGATTGTTATCTATTTAATACTAAATGTCTGTGATTGCATAAATTCTTGCGTGCTTGTGTGATGCGTCCGCCCGGCGCATAATGATTTAAGTTAGACAGATTTAAGTGAATAGGATTTAAAAATACGACTTGTTTACAGTAAGTATTTTTATTTTAACTTTCTTCAAACAATTTTTTTAATTAAAATACTTTTAAGTCAAAAACAGACATAAAGAGATCCCGATTTGCTGTTTTGTCCAGTTGTTTGGAGAGTAATTATTTATATTTCAGCTTTCTTTAAACAAACAATATTTTCAATTTAAAAAAAATAGTTTTAAGTTATCTGACTTTAAAAAATATTTTCAGTGAATAAGATTTAAAAATACGAGTTGTTTAGACAGTAAGTGTATTTATTTCAACTTTCTTCAAACAGACATTTTTTTTAATGTTGAAATCAACTTCAGTGTTTTATAACCGGAACCGTCAGTGACCCAACGGGTCGTGGGTAATCTAATAGTGAATAAAATGAATATATTCGGCCGAAGAATTTCGAGCGTTGTGTCATGATATATAATAGCATAGTATATGAAAATTTTTATCTCCAAGATATTTAATTTTATATTCAAGATTGATAACCTATATATATATATATATATATATATATATATATATATGTATTGCAAAGCTCTTCAGTAAAATGAATGGAGCACTTTGGCTGATTGGCATTTGTTTACATTTGTAAAAACAATACGCTAGATTTAGTTGTGTAACTCTACCGAGTGAAGATGGCTCTGGTTGACACCTAATCATTTGTGTTTAAATCATGGCTTGAGGCATTCGGATGTCTAGTCGCACTGAGGAGCTGTGATACAGCGAAACAATATTGTCTGTGAATGACATATATATATATATATATATATATATATATATATATATATATATATATATATATATATATATATATATCTTCCTCTTCCTATTTCTCTTTCTCTACAGATCTTATTGGCGTCTCGGAAAGAGAAATCAGCGAACTTTTTGTTGCATTCACTTTCGCACAGTTACTATTGGGAATATTATGCAGCCATCTCTTCTTCCTACTCCCAGTAATGGGTTAAACGGCGAAGCAGACTGAACTCTCTAGCACTGTTTGGCAATCAGTGTAGGAGAAATATAACGCTGAATTCAAAACCGACTCGACGGCTAACTGAACCATACTATAGTGTGAAGACATTTAAAGAAAGAGCATCGCACATAATGCAGATATGCATAAACAAATAAGAGAACTAACAGGACAATCTATCTATCTATCTATCTATCTATCTATCTATCTATCTAAAAACATTTACGCGGCCTTGTAGAAGATAATTATTTTCCATCATACTCCACTTTCTTCACCATACTCCAATTTCTCCACAAACACATCTATCTATCTATCTATCTATCTATCTATCTATCTATCTATCTATCTAAAAACATTTACGCGGCCTTGTAGAAGATAATTATTTCCCACCCTACAACCCCTTTCTCCACAGACCCAACTTCGCAAGCCTATCGCTATATTATGGAACATGTTCTGACAAGCTACATTCCCTAGTTTGACCAGTTCAGTCGTTTACAGCTAAGAAACCCTATGCTAGTTACACAGAGCAAACTATCCTCATTCTTTTCGTAAGCCATTGATAAGAAGAAAGTTTCATTTGGACCACTTCTTGCCAAGAGCCGCTGCTCTGTGGAAGAGGCACCCGAGAAGATACTTACCCGGCTACTATAAGCTAAACCTCTTCAAGTCTAGCGTCAACAGTTAACTATCTTACATATCCTCATAATCTACAAATCTTTCGTCCATAAACCAATCCGATTCAATAACCGTCTACCTTGAGTGGCTCTTTGGAATTTTACTGTAAAACAAAAATTAATCAAAAACAAACCTTTTCACAATTTTCAACATTACATTCCCAATACTTAATAACTTTAAAATATGTAAAATATATATTAATAACTCTAGTATAGTGTGCAGCAGAAATACTTCCCATATGTTCCTCCCAGAAATACCTCCTACATGATGGTAAGACATTAGTGACAATGGTGTCTTCATTTAGCTAATGTCTTAACATTATGTGGGAGGTACTGGAGGACCAATAATATTGCTGATTCTTCTTTGGATTTTATCAAGCATCTTTAAATATATAGCAGCAATATTCTAAACATGGACGAATGGTAGACTTATAGATATATAAAATTGATTCCGGAGAGGAGAAATATCGAGCACGACACGGCAATAGATTCAGTATAATCATTCCACTTCATATCATATCAGCCGAGAATGTTAACCCGAGAAGGCGCAACGAGTCTGGAGGTTAGCATCAGTGATACTGATGAAAGGCAGAAAGGGGTCTCTCAAATGATTTCATTATATACCTGTCTATATTCCTGAGATGAGGCATTGTAACTATTTACACTATTTACATTGTTCGGACTGTTGTCCTCATCTTTTTTTGTCATATTCACAATGTTTCGGCCGTTGTACGCTCTATGATTGGAATTTCAAAACGTTCGCTTGATTTCGTCCAATGGGGTGATTCTTCTAGTCCCACGTGCCATGCCTCAGTATCAGTTATTTACCTTTTAGTCATCTCTCCAAGCTATTGTTCGCCTCTGCTGTAGCCAGTTATTGAACTTTGGGTCAAGTCACGTGATTACTTCAACCAACGCTTTTATCCATCAGGGTATGAATTTATGGGACTTATAAACTTTTTTACCAGATCTCATATTACAATTTGTTGATATTATTGTTTTTCCTCTATAACTCCATATTACTGCTTCCCATATTGTATTCATGTCTATGTGTGGTCGGCTTAGGTGATTTTTGTGACCTAGCATATGTGCTGATTCCTTAAGTTTTTGTATTTTCCAGTGATCTCTGTCTGTTATTTCAACCTCATCCTACAGATATGGTTTTTCTATTTCTCTTCGTGTTACGGCTTTATGGTGTTCCTGCAGTCTTAACTTAAGGGGACTGTCCGTTTCTCCTTTATATTTCATAGCACAGCTCTATGGGATGGCGTACACACAGTCCTTAATCATATTCTCTTCTATTGGGGGTCTTAGTCGAAAGAGGTGTCTGTGAAGTGTTGAACGACTTTTGAAGGTCGTCCAGATCTTTTGTATTTTTTCAAATAATCCCTCCACATAAGGTAGGCAGACCAAAGCTTGTTCTCTGAGTGTTGTTATCCTCTTGTACTCTTCTGTCCCAGTTTGTCAGGGCTGATGCCATGTACCCAGGGGGTAGTTGTTACGTTGTAGGGTACTGCTTATACTGACCATTTCTTGTTCATATATCTCTGGGGCGCCACTTATGACTTTTGCTCGATATTGTAGGCAGTGGACGATCCCTTTCTTTACACTCTATGAGTAGTGGGAGTCGAAATTGAGATATTGTCCGGTGAATGTTGGTTTGCGGTATACGGATGTCTTGAACCCATGCTCTGTTTGAAATATTAGTACACCCACCAATGCTAGTTTGTTGTTGTTTTCTCTCTCCATTGTGAACTGTGTCGATGATTTTATTGACTTTACATAGTCCAGTAGTACCTGGACCTCTTCCTATTTTGACCAGAGTATGAAGATGTCATCTATGTATCTCAGCCATAAAGTTGGCTTTAGTGATATTGATTCTAATGCCGTTTCCTAGAAGTATTCCATGTGTATGTTAGCCATTACTGGTGATAGTAGCGAGCCCATTGCTATGCCTCCATCTTGTCGATATATGTCTGATCCCATTCCGAAGCGTGTTGTTTGTATATAGAATGTCAGCATCCCCAGCAGGTTATCTATTAATATACTGGTACGTTCTCCTAGGGACGGGTCTGATGTAAATCTGTCCCTGACTACCGATAGTAACTCCTCCTTGTGTACCTTGGTGAACTAACTCACCACGTCCAGGCTCACCATCTGGTTAGATTGGATGTCTCTTCATATCTATCTATCTATCTATCTATCTATCTATCTATCTATCTATCTATCTATCTATCTATCTATCTATGTTCATAGGGAAGGTCGATTTTAGAACTGTTATTGCATTCAATTAAAAAGTTGAGGTTTGACATGATAACTAACGACACAAAGTGTCATTTTCCCAAATCGTTACCGTTTTTTGAGGAAATGAGTTTAAAGATTACTTTTCAGTTAAAATCGTAGGACTGGAATTTAATTCTGGTTATTAGTGAAAGCCTTATAGCACAGCCTTATAAAATTAATAATTTACTGAAGCTTTACAAATTGTATATAGACAAGATACATGACACAAGCGCATTATTACTAAATCATTGTGTCATCAAATAAGACCTTCATTTATTTCAAAGAGAAATTATACTGAACAATTTAGCTATATTATGATTCAATATGTTATACAGTGCAATAGTTTTAGTGTGATTTTCAATAAACATTTCGTATTATAATTTGTGCCCAACTCTATTATGGTGTTCTATACACTTTTATCTATTTTTTGTTTTTTTAATTATGATCTATCAAATTTTAATCATTTTTGTAATCTTACAATTTTTTTACACAGTTTTTACTAATCAAATACAGTAAAAAAAATGTATATTTTGCTTGTGGGGATCTGTAATTAAAATTCTGGTTTAAATATATTTCTATTTAACGTATCTAATGTAAAAGATATCAACTTTATTTGAATTTATTCTTGAAATAGTAAAATTTCGAAGTCAGTTTGTAAGCAAAAATCTTCGGAAATTAGGTATTTCTGGATATCTTTTTAGACGATCTTTAAAGCTAAATGGCCAAAAATGACTAAAAACTATGAATCTAATGTTTGGTGCCAGTACTTATCATATCAAACCTCAGCTTTCAAATCGAGTGCAATGTTGATTTTCTAAAAAAAGGGAAAATCAACCTATCCTAATCTATCTATCTATCTATCTATCTATCTATCTATCTATCTATCTATCTATCTATCTATCTATCTATCCCAGTCTGTTCATTATCTATCTATCTATCTATCTATCTCTTCTTATATGTAATCGTTTTATTTGTTTATACTGACATTAATTTTTTTAGTCGGTTCGAAAGATTTTCAGCACACCCTGAGTGTATGTATGTATGTATGTATGTATGTATGTATGTATGTGTCTGGGCACGTAACCGAGTTGTTAGAATGTTCGTTTTCCGACCATGAAGCCCCGTTTCGAATCACACTATAATCGACATGTCAGGAGGTTCTTCAAGCTATGGGTGGGTGCGTGCGGAAGGTTTGGAAAGTGTCTGAAACCATATCACGGGTTAACTGGGTCAAATTGGGTATACAGAACCGTTCGGATACCTTCGTTAGTTTCACGAAGGCACAAGTCATTGTGAGCGTGGGTTTGGGTGTAATGGCCGTATTACAAAAAATAAAAATAATAATAAATAAATAAATAATAATAATAATAACAAAAGAAAACAAAATAGTTAATCACGCCACGGTATGCGTTCTCTCCCAGCAACTGCAAATAAGATCTGCTCAGCATATTTGCAGTATAAACCACAGGTGGGCTTTGTGGAGGTTGAATAAACACAAATGTGCCTGAGCTTGTGTCTGTACAACCGGGACTGACTTGCCGCATTAACAGATAGATGTAGTCGGAAAACGAGTAACTGCCCATTATCTATCTATCTATCCATCTATCTATCTATCTATCTATTTATCTATGCTTATCGCATCATTTTTGTATTTTATTTGTTTACACAGAAATTAAATAGGCTTGAAATAAAATAATGTTAAATATGAAATTTTTCTATCTGTTTATATAAATGAACAAGCTTTCCAGTTCATTAAAGGAAAACCAAACAGATCCACGGGCTCGCTCCCACACACAACAGTGTGTGAGTGTACACGTTTGCATCCATTCCGAAAATGGTTTCGGTGATTCAAAATGGCTACCGATACTATTGAAGCAAAATGGCTGCCAGTTGTTTATGGCGTCGTCACATTTCAGTGCTATGATTATCTTGGCATTTTGGCGTAACTTTATTCTGCCCGAATGGCGGAACACTAAACATCAACGGATAAAAAACATTGCGGAATCGTGAGAATAAAACAATATAACGTGACATTTCAGTGTTGATATTTTTTGTCTATTTTATTCGCTTCTTAAACAACGGCTTTAAATATTAATAGGCAGACATACGCATATGATGGCTGGTCGCTCGTATCCGATCATGCCTATCGGCTAGAGCGGCGAGCTGATCCCCGTTGCAGAAGCTAGCTCAGGCGTATTTGTGCTTGTTCAACACCAACAAAGCTCATATTTGGTTTATTTTTGCAACTATGCTGAGCGAACCCTGGTTACAGTTTGTGGGAGAGAACGCATAATCTGGTGGGATAAACTATTTGAACAAGACCAGTATGCTAAAACCTACGGTCAAGATGACTTGTGATTTTGTGCTGGTACAATCATTGACAAACAATTCTGTCAATAAGGATTGGGTCAACCCGCGGTGTAATTTTCAGGTACTATCCAAAGGTACCTCATGCTAGTGTCGCCTCCTGATAAATCGATGAGATCTATGGTGAGATTCGAATCCGGGTCTCATGATATATATAGAAAATATTACAAACAGTAACCTTTTCCACTACCACGGTTTCTACCAATGAAAGGCAGTGAAAAGGTCAATTGCTTTTCTATCACTTTATTTATACACTTATGGTATTGGCAGGAAATTTAATGGAGGGAAAGGGGTAAAGGAAGAATAGAAAAAGTATGTGAGAGGGAAGAATGTGACAGGAAAAAAAAAAGAAAAAGAAAAACGAAAAAGCGAGAGAAAAATATATTTTTTTTTTACTCTGATCCGGGTTCATATTATTCCAGTCGATATTTTTTGTTTGTTTGCAATTTTTGTTTGTTATTTCAGTTCTCTCATTTAACAAATTGCCAGCTTTTCTTCCTGACACTATCTGCACATGATATTTCCCAAACTGCATGGCTTGGCTTTTTTAAAAATGCTCCAACATATATAAGGACTTTTCCATTCTCTTTTAACTCCCACATATTGCTAGCTAGTTTCGTACAATGTTTATAACTTTATAGCTTAAATGATGAGCGATAGTTATACCATCTTTTCTGAAAGCTGTTTTCCGTACACCCAAAGTACAACTTATTTTCACCTTTTTCCATACCTTGTCAGTCATCTTTAATAAAACTTGTATAAAAGAGGGATTGTTCCCCAAATACAGAATTATATATATATTGTTTATTTAGTGTAAATTTGAGAGACTGTTTTTCAAGTCAAAATTGTTGGTTTGTTTAGTGGTTTGTTGATAGGAAGGCATTTAAGGCAAGCAGGCTTTGTGAGAGAGTGTTCGATATCCGAGATAGAGATAGAATGTTAATAGAATTTGTATGAAAAAGTTTTTTTCACTTAACTTGGTAGTGTTTGCATCATGCTTACTTCGAAGTAAGCGGAGTTGGACTGTTCTGCTGATATTTCTCGATATTTTTATATGTAATGGCGTGGGTCTGTTATTTTTCTTTTTTGCTTGATGGATGTCATGTTACGTCGTTGTTGATTTCTTTTTTTTTCTCTTCTTCTTCCTTTCATATTTTTTTAAATTTTTTTATTCTTCCCTCAACTTTTCCGTTGGTCTCTGGTTTACTGCTAATCTTTCGCACTGTTTTTTTCCGTGGTTTATTTTTTTGACCATTTAATTTATGTCACATTTGAATTTTTGTGCGCGTATGCATATTTGTGCAGGCGTGTGTTTATGTGTGTGCCTATATATGTGAATGTATACGTATATATATATATATATATATATATATATATATATATATACATACAAATATATATATATATATATATATATATGTATACACATGAATATGTTTGTACATTCGTGTGTGCGTCTGATTTTTTTTTTTTTTTTAAGCGTATCACCCCAAGCAAGGCTGGAGGCCACTATCACGCATGGGGTTACAGAAGGGATGGAGGAAGAGCAGATAGGAGTGGTAAAGGAGAGGAGGTGGAGAAAGAGAAAGACGGATGGTCGATCAAGGCAAGGGGGTTACAGAAGATTTGGAGCGAGAGCAGATAAGAATGAAAGATGAAAGGATGTGGAGAAGGGAAGTGGATAGATCAAGGCAACTGGAGATGACGATTGACACTACACTTAAACCGTTGGAGATTGTATTTGTCAGGGAAACAGTAATAGGGAAGGGTGTTCCATGGGCGAGATGTGCGAGACATGAAGCTATTGGAGTAGAAGAGACGTCTACATCTAACAGTTTCAACGGATTGTATTTTTTTTGTGTGTGTTTTTATGTGTGCATTTGTACGTTCGCACTCCTATACGTGTAGTTCTGGATGTTAACTGTATATGCATTTTTAGTAGGTTGTATTATTTAACTTCACTTCATGTGCGCTTAGTGTATATAGTTTTCTCGTTTTTGTCATTTTTCTGTTTTCACTTTTCTATATTTAGTGTGTGTGTGTGTGTGTGTTTTTGCGCTTTGCAAAGAGTGTAGTTGTGGTAATTTGTATGTGTTGTGTTGGCGTGTATTTGTGTGATTGGATATTGTTGGTGATTATATAGTTAGTATTGTGGGTGTTGTAAAGATCGTGTTTGTGTTTTTGCGTTTTGTAGGGTGGCGTAGTTGTGGTGATCTGTGCATGTCGGATTTGCGTGTATTTGTATGATTGTGTATTATTTTGTTGATATTGTAGTTACTCTTTTCTGGATGTAAATGTCAAAGATGTGTACGTTTGTGTGTGTGTGTGTGTGTGTGTGTGTGTGTGTGTGTGTGTGTGTGTGTGGCTTTATATTTGTCTTATGCGTGTATATATGTACATATGGGATGTTAAGCTTCTAAGAGGTACCTACATTTTATATAACTCTTTAGATATAGGAAAAGCTATAAATATATGCTTATTTATCTTTCTTCTATACATGAATGCTTTTATTTGTATTTGTATGTGCATACACGCACGCACACACACGCACACACATATATATATATATATGGCTGTGTGTGTGTATATATATATATATATATATATATATATATATATATATATATATATACAGTATCTTTTTCATGTGAATATTGCATGGAATATGGTGATATGTAGATAGGTACTTACACAATGTAATATTTTTTGCAAATGTGGTTATTCATATATAACCATATATGTATGTATATCCATATAATTTACATATGTAGATACGCCATGATGTTTTTGTGTACTTTCGTATTATTTTTTATTATTATTTAGATGTGTATATTTAACTTATATGTCTACCTTTGTAGCTTGAAGCATATAAGTTGTGTGGAAGTGTCTTTTTACACATTTTTTCCGTTTATTTATGTTTATTTTAAATATATAATTTTTATTATTTAAAAAAAAAATCCCCGTAAATAATATGGGCTGCTCCATTACTACAATACTCAGGTATATATCAAAATTTAAATTATATAACGGTCAGCATCTGAAGAATTCGTTGTGCAAGAAACTCAGTGTATATTATATATTTATTATGAAGCAACTCATCGAGTCTAGAAGAAACCTCAATAGAGTGTAAAATTTGGGTCTCATCAGCAATGCGTATCCACTGCCAAGAATTGAACCCGAACAGTTACGATGCAAGCATCATACCAATTGTACCAACGGGCCTCGGTGATGCAGAGGTAACGAATTAGACTCGATATAGTGCCGCACTTCACAGATTCCGTGGTCTCACTCATCCGAGTTTCCCTTACCCATAGAACTATGCCCTCACGAGCCAAATATAGTATATATATATATATATATATATATATATATATATATATATATATATATATATATATATATATATATATATATATATATATATATATATATATTAAAAAGAAGAGAGGTACCGCAAACTTTTTTGGTTGTAATGTGGGTTTTTAAAAAAATATTATTCTTTATTTTTCATAGTTTTACAACACGAGTTTCTGGTCTCACGACCGTCTTCAGGTAAAGGGTGGAGATTTCCACATATTATTAAAAATAATTAATTTTTTTCCTTTATGTTTTTCAATGTTAAATATTCTTGATATGAGACATTCTCAGTTTTTGTGTTGGTCATTTTTTTTAAAAACCCACATTACAACCAAAAAAGTTTGCGGTACCTCTCTTCTTTTTAATATAGACACTTTTCTCTCGTTGGAACCATTATAACTTCTTCATTTTATATATATATATATATATATATATATATATATATATATATATATATATATATATATAAAGGACGTGCAGTCTAGGTAGGCAAAATAGGCAGTGCCTACCCCGAATAAAATAGATCAGCAGCTACATTTTCCTTCTGTGGCACAATATGCACCTAATCCAACAAAATTATAAGGTTTACTCAGATTATTATGCATAAGTTTTTTATAGATTATGTAGGCATAATTCTCCCCAGCCTTTCTATCTCAGTATGTATCCTCCTAATAATACCGGTGTAGTCCACGTGCTGTATACACCCCTTGATATATATATATATATATATATATATATATATATATATTTATGTGTGTGTGTGTGTGTGTGTGTGTGTGTGTGTGTGTGTGTGTGTGTGTGCGTGCGCGCATCTTACTGCTGATATATTTAGTTCCTATTTATTTAGTTTCTATTTAATTGACATTTATTCATATATTTTGTTATGTGCGGATGCTATTTGCTTTCAGGTTTACTGTGTACATTTCCCAAGAACGAAAGTGTTTTACAAACGAGGAACACTTTGCCCATAGACTATAGATACTTGCCTCTGTTTTGTACATGGTCAAATACGAGTGAGAACGATTGTGCCAATGTCTCAAGTGGGGAGGGTGTGTCGGACATAATCAGTAGTGGGTATGCAGCAAGATGCTAGGAACAATTAAATCATTCTTTCGTAAAATGATAGAAGAGATTTGATCATTACCAATAAACTTCTGCTTATATACAGATAAGATTAGTGATTCTAAACTGCTGTGCCCCGGTAACCAAGTGAGCCGCGGGATCCGCTTAAGTCTGCCGCGAAATATTGTCACGGCATACATATGTATATATGTGTGTGTGTGTGTGGAAGTAGTAATGACACAGCGTTAGTATTTGAATAAATGAATAAGTATTAATTTTTTTTCAAATAATTCTTTTCACTATTTCTAGTAATATTTTCATTTTCTCCCAGATATGCCATGATATTTTCATTTGCTCCTAGGTGTGCTGTGATATTTTCAATTGCTAGCTCCGATTTGCGCTGTGATATTTTCATTTGCTCCTAGATATGCCGTGATATTTTTATTTGCTCCTAGATATGCCATGATATTTTCATTTGCTCCTAGGTGTGCTGTGATATTTTCATTTGCTCCTAGGTGAGCTGTGATATTTTCATTTGTTCCCAGGTGTTCCGTGATATTTTCATTTGCTCCTAGGTGAGCTGTGATATTTTCATTTGCTCCTAGGTGTGCCGTGATATTTTCATTTGCTCCTAGGTGTGCTGTGATATTTTCATTTATTCCTTGGTGTGCCGTGATATTTTCATTTGCTCCTAGGTGTGCTGTAATATTTTCATTTGCTCCTAGGTGTGCTGTGATATTTTCATTTGCTCCTAGGTGTGCCGTGATATTTTCATTTGCTCCTAGGTGAGCTGTGATATTTTCATTTGCTCGTAGGTGTGCCGTGATATTTTCTTTTGCTCCTAGGTTTGACGTCATATTTTCATTTGCTTCTAGGTATGTCACGATAAGTTCATTTGCTTCTTCCCACGAGCAGCGTAATATTTTCATTTTAATGCTCCTTGGTGTGTTGTGATATTTTCATTCGCTTCTAGTGGTATTGTAAAATTTTCATTGGCCTCCTCGTAGGTTTTTCTTTATATTTTTATATCTTCTTAGTTGTGCCGTGCTATTTTTATTTGCTTGTTCCGAGGCGTGACGTGATATTTTTTATTTTTCCCAAGGTATGACGTGATATTTTCACTTTGCCCCTAGGGATGGTGTGATACTTTAATTTCTTCCTAGGCATGTCGTGATATTTGCATTTGCTGCCTTGTGGGTGTCCCGTGATATTTTCATTTGCCCCGTTATGCTGCTAAATTTTCATTTTTCATGCTCCGAGGTCTGGCGTAATATTTTTAATTTCTTGCTCGTGATTGTGATGTGATATTTTCATTTGCCTTGTTCTGGGTGTGCCATTTTACTTTCTTTCCGGTTAATTTGCAGTGTAACACTCGCACTCAGTTAAAAATTTCCAAAATACTGACATTTATGTGTAATTGTACCTGCTCCTTTCGAATCTGACTTGATCAATTTGATAAAATCTACCGTTTTGGAATGATCGACAGTGAAATTTGTGATTCAATCGTGTCGTTGGCTGCCGCCATTACTCGCATTATTTGCATACATTTGCTGCGGAAAGCTAAACGCGGAAGACTACGGAAAGCTAAGCTCGAATCTGATCTTCTTGTCTAAATTTGTCGCAATTACTGCGCACGAGAACTATTTACGGAGACATGCTCAGTTTGCGCAATGATACCTATACTGATAGCTATTCTGCAGCGAATCTACACAAACAACACCCCTAATGGCTACCCGCGACGTGAATGAATCCAAACTTTCACTGACGATAACTCCAAAACGGTAGATTTTATCAAATTTATCAAGCCAGATTCGAATGGAGCATGTACAATTACACATTAATGTAAGAATTCTGGAAATTTTTAATGCGAACTGAGTGCGGGTGTTACACTGCAAATTAACCTTCATTTCTTCCTATATTTGCAGCGATACTTTATTTCTTCCTAGGTGTGCCGTGATCTTTTCATTTGTACCTTGCGTCACGTCCTGCTTTCGTGGGGCCTCAAGTAAATACAATACATATTTTGGTTAATTGGTCGGGGTCGAAAACTTTTCAACACTCGCTCGTTTCTATACAAATATAAATCAATAAGGTCGGAGCTTATTAATGATTTTAAACAACAAATGTTTATTTTGCAATTTTCCTTCTGAATGCTCTTAATTCAGTGACAAATATTAATAACTGAATAAATATTTTAAAGTGAAAATTTCAGATCAAAATTCAGTTAAGGTCTATGTGTCATTCAATAGACATTAACCTATAAAATATTAAATAAATTAATGAGGTAGTGGAAAACATTTTTGTGTAACGTGTTTCATCCTTTGGAACTTCTTCAGACTAAAGTAATTTTTTCTTATATGAAATTATATATGTGTAGGCAGGGAGGATATAAAAATGGAAACATTGGTTATAATTATACACAGAAAGGAAAAGGTGAGAATGGAATGCTGAATTATTTTAATTTACTTTTTTCATGTACGTATCTCGGTACATAGTCTAAGCAATTTTATTTAGTTTCTTTATGCTTTTGTTTTATCACTTTTATTATTGTTATTCATATCCTCTAAGAGTTAAACAGATAGAGAGATAGAGAGAGAGAGAGAGATAGATATGGAGAAATTGAATAGATAGATAGATAGATAGATAGATAGATAGATAGATAGATAGATAGATAGATATGAAGAGACTGAGATTAATAATTAGATAAATAGAGAGATATGATATGGAGAAACTGAGGTAGTGTAGTCTGTATCTTTATGCTTGGAATACATTTCTCTAATTGACTTCTTTCACCAAATAGCGTTTCGTAAGTCAAACAATCCAACACACGTGTCTTCTGTACGCTACCACAGTCTCACTACTCTGTTGCCTGTCAAGCATATTTTGTAGCTTGAGTGACAGGTCAAATCAGGTGCAAAAACGGCGACTCACGGAAGTATCCGATTCCGAAAATCTATCGTTTCGTAAATATACGACTCGTAAAGCCGCCATTTTCTTTTTGGTTTACTTTACACGGAGACACGTCCGAACCTGCTTTCTGCCAGGAGGCAAAGCCTTCTCTCTCGTGTTACAGTTAGATAGATAGATAGATAGATAGATAGATAGATATGAAGACACACACACACACACACACACATATACACATATATATATATATATATATAAAGAGAGAGAGGTAAATATGAAGGGACTGTCATAGATAGATAGATAGATAGATAGATACTTGGTTATTTAGGCCAACATTGGCTGGGTATTTACTTGAGTCTATGGGCAAGTATTTTTTGTTTAACACTTGTCTCCAAGCTTCCACTTGGAAGGTGTTCCTTGGTGAGGAGATCTTACCACTGCAGACGATGCAGTTGACTTTTCCCAACATCTTCGTATTCTCTGCTTCAGTTGCATGTTATGCTGTGTAGCATTTTCTTTCCGTAGATATGCAATCTATTCTGGTAACCGAGGATCTGTCCCACATGCAACACTCCCCTGTTGCATCACGACAGGAAAGGTTTGAGACGCCATGGTGTCTGCATCAAGAAACAAATCATTTGGGACAATTTTTAACAGAAAAAGACTTTTTGTTTTTAACTGTGGTTATAAAAAATATTTTGGTGGCAGAGAAGTCATTTCTTAAAAAAGCACCTTTTCTTTGCATTAAGAGGCGTATGTGCTGACGTCTACAGCTATAGAAATAAATGCGCTGTTTCTTTGTCTTTTGTTATCTTCGGTCTGATTTTTTAAAAAATTCAGTCAATCTTCATTTTTTGCTTCTCTGTTCGTTTGCAGTTTAATATTGGGTTGTCGGAAAAGTTCATGCCGATTTTTAGTCATTCATGTTCCAACTCGTTAAAACACGTCAACTTTATCGACAGATTTAATATTGTTATATTTCCGAAGGAAGCACAGTTCAAACTATCTCTTGAGAAAGAAAGTTTAAAATTACTTAATTCGTGCCAATTTTGCATCCCTATGAAAATGGAAGATTATAAGGTGCATTTTAGACACTTGATGCTTTTTGTACCGTAAAGGCAAAAAAGCCCCGCAAGCAACAAATAAATATGTGCTGTGTACGGTGAAGGTGCTGTAGCTAACAGAACTGTACGGAACGTTCAGAAGATCCCCCACCCCACTACAGATGACGACCAAATCAAGATACTGAATAACCTGCATTGCACAACCTGGGAATTGGCAGAAACACTAAATTTATCAAAATCCAAAGCCCTTAGTGAAGCTTTGGTACTCAAATCGCTACGATGTTTGGGTACCACATGATCTGAGTGAAAAGAATCTTTTGGATCGCATTTCATCTGTGATTTGCTCTATAAACGCAATAAAAATGCACCCTCTTTGAAGAAAATTGTGGCGGTTGCGAAAAAATGGATCGTTTACAACAATGTTCAGCGAAGAAGACCTTGGGCAAGCGACATGAGCCAACTTTAACCAGCTCAAAAGTAGTTCTTCACACTAAAAAAAGTCATGCAGTCTGGTGAGATTGGAAAGGAATCTTGTACTATGAGCTTCTGCCAAGTAACCAGTCAATTGATTCTGAAAAGTACTGCTCGCAACTGGACGAATTAAAGGTAGAAATTAAAAAAAAAAAATTGCGAACAGGAAAGGTGTTTTCTATCAGGATAGTGCCAGACCTCACAATTTTTTGACGACTTGGCAAAAATTGTTGCAGCTTGACTGGGATGTGTTACCTCACCCATCATATTCACCAGACATTGCTCTTTCGAATTTTCATTTATTCAGGTCTTTGAAAAATAATCTCAGTGGAAAAAAAATCAATTCTTTGGATGACATAAAAAAACACCTTGAGTTCTTTGCCAAGAAACCACAGTAATTCTGGGAAGATGGAATCTTTAAATTGAAGAAAACATAGGGAAGCGTCGTGCAGCAAAATAGTTCATATTTAGTTGAATAAATATTTAACGGCATAATTTTGTTTTGTGTTTTAAATTCCTTTAAAAATCGGCATGGACTTTCCGGACAGCCCAATATATTTAGAAACGCAATTTACCAAAAAATAAAACTTATGGATGGTATTGTGCGGATCTATTACGCACAAACATACATACAAAAATACAAATCACATACAAGGCCAAGCATTCATTGGTTAATTAATCACCACTACGTTATTATAGGCAATTTACAAATCGCAGTAATGCGACAATTTTGTAATCGCTCTATTTTTAAGTAGTCAGTTTTGTGCACTTTTGGGAGAAATGGATCACAGAAGCTTTCTTAAGTCTCCCCAAAACTCGCTCGCTGATTGGTCGATGCAAACCAATCAGATCATTTGCACGTGAAGAATAATTCTTCCCGCGCAGCGATTTGGAGCCTACAGTCGCTTATTTAAGCTAAGGTCTTTTTCATCTCATTAGTGAGAATTTCAACTGCCAAACGAATCCACGACAGTTGAAACCATGCGCCAACTTTCTCACTGACACACACCACTCACTTGCTGAACATACTTTGTACACACTCACATAAACTCTTCTTACACAGCAATATCTTTCAAGAACAATCATTACAAGAGACTCTCATGAACATTCTTCCAGTGAACTTTGGAACACTAAAATAACAGTTAAAGAGAGACAACTCTTGGTTAATTCAACCTTTTCTTATTTAAATGCATGCTTTCCTTCACATCGTTGTTTGATATTGTACATCTTTTTAAATACATATTTTATGTGTAACAATGTCTTTTGGTTATCCTTTTCTGCATCAGCCCTGTTTCCTAATCTAAAGTTAAATTAATGGATATTTATTGCATAAAAATACAATTATGGCACAAGCCCAAAAAGGGGAGGAGTTGAGCCTGGTCTTCACTAAATATCTTATACTTAGCTAATCCGATTCACGACCCATTCACTCATTCCAATTTGCCCATTCACCATAATAACTCGTCCGTCACCAATCAATCCTCCATACACCATAATACCACATCCTCTCAAGGGGAACCTACGAAACGCGCCCCATGCCATAAAAATTTGATAATAATAAATTATATATACAATTCTAAAGATGAAAAATGAGAGGGAAGGGAGATGAACCCAATAACAAACTAAACATGAACACAAAGTGAACTAAACATAACTGATGTTAGTAGGACCCGTCCAACCCTCAAGAAGGAGAGAGGCCGCTGTATCATGCCCATTGGACAAAATCAAGAAGCTCTCTTACTAAAGGAGTGGGAAATGGAGAAAATATATACGGACATGGAGAATAAAAAGCTGACCCAGTCGAGATAAAAAAGAGGGCCAAAAACAAACTGGGGAGGTTGGGAATCTCGACTTGGATCATAACCAAAGAGGAAGCCGGGAACCGGCCAGAAACAACACTTATATTAACTAGGTACACAAAGGCTTGTCTAACCTAACCAGAGGGATGGCTCCACAGGAAACCACCCCGATGTGACGTAGGTTGACCTAAAAGAGAAAATCAAGGCTAGTCCCATTCAAACGAACCAAGCTCGCCTCAGTTACCCACCTTTCGCTGAAGACTGTCGAGTGCAAGCGTTTTCTATCAGTTCTAATCTTCATCTTGAGCTGATGCTCAAAGAATCGGATTAGATTCTGATGAGAAAGACGGATGCCTCGCAAAACTTCCTCCATTCGCCTCGTCCAAATCACCATTCGGGCCGTGGCCAGCAGCGTGAGAAACACCATCCGCCACAGTATCTTCAAAGGACATGCCAGTAACGCACGTAATTGACTATTGATAATAAACGTAAACTAGCTACGTGATTTAAGTACACGTCATAATTACGTAACTCGGACGAGAAACGTATATATAAAGAGACCGGTGAACATCCAAAGCTAACAATCATGCTCTTTTTCTCTGCATTTTTAAATCCTCGAGCATTTTTCATCCATTACAAGGCTCAAGAGCCACTCATAGTAGGGAGGAAGAATCAAGAAGTGCATATTATGAGGATATATGGAGCAGATAATTGTTGACTTTTGTCTTGAAGAGGTTAAGATTGTAGTTGTCCGGGAAACATCGTCTCGAGGGTATGTTCCACAAAGTGACAGTTCTGGGCAAGAAGCTGTCTGAGTAGAACTACTTCCTTAGCAATGGAATACGAAGGGAATTAGGATGAGTTCACACCATGTACGTAGCATGGTGGGTCCCAGCTGTGAAAGTCTGAACTGGCGGAACTGAGGAATGTAGTCGTCTGAAATTTTGGCATGGATATAACGATAGAGTGGCGAGCGGCGAGCAACATTTCGCCTGTGTGAAACGGGGGGAAAATAATTCATCATCAAAACGGCCGCGTAACATTAACTGAAGTATTCTTCGTTGTGCGACTCAGACGATTACAGAAGAAACATTTTTATTTTTCAGTCTCTTTTGCTTTATATTCTGCATTATAAGTTCGAATAAAGTGAGTTCTTTAACCATAAACAAAGCGAATTCAGTTTTATTTTATACACCGTTCCACGAGAATAATAAAAAAAAAACCTCGGACTCTTTGGTAAGGGTTAGGCAGGCTGCTCTGATCAACAGTCGCAAAATATCGGTGTATTTATAATGCTATGTGACGCACGGGTTGGTGGCCCTGCATGTATTTCCAGTGGGTAACCATATGGTTACATTATGCTTTAGTCTCAGCCACATTCTGGCCAGTCTGTATTGTCATCGACGACAGTGATAATTATTTTGGCCTTTTTTTTTAAGCATATCACCCCAGGCAAGACAGGAGTGCCACTAGCACGCAAGGAGTTACAGAAAGCGAGAGCAGGAGTAAAGAGGGAGTTTGAGGAAAGGATATAGAGTAGGACAGGGATCAAGATCAGGGCATCAGAAGATGTCGATTGACATTACATTTGAATATTTGAAGGTTGTAGCTATCAGGGAAGCAAGTAAGAGGCAGGGAGTTCCACTGACGGGGAATGCGAGAGAAGAAGCTGTTGGAGTAGAAGAGATGGCTACATTTAGTCGTTTCAATAATGAAAGGGTGGGACCGAGATGCCAACCTAGTAGCACGCTTAAATTCATGCAGTTTGGGAACCAGTGAAAGTAGCTCGTCAGAGCAGTTGCCATGAAAATATTTGTAGAGGAGACAGAGGGAGGCCACAGCACGTCTGTGAGAGAGTGACTGTAGACGGGATGCCAGATTAGAACCTATCACATTGCATATCCGTCTCTGGATTTTGTCGAGGACCTCGGGATAAATAGCGAGGGCACCAGACCAGATATGGCAGCAGTATTTATTTATTTTTATTTCTTAAAACAAAACCCTTTCATAGCAGATACAATGAAAAGATATACGAGAAAACCAGTAAACATCTTTAAAAAAAATAATACAATGTCAAGTGTTACCTACTGTCTTCTTGATTCTTCTTCTTTTATTCTTCTCGCTACTTAATAATGTTTTTTCTTTTTCTTATTCTTTCACACTCAGTAACCCCTTGTGTTTTAGTGGATATATTGCCTTGCTTGGGGTGAAATGATAATAGATTATTATCAACATTTTTATTGCAATATTCTTATCTATTTTTATTGTCGTTTATGTTCCCTACACATTTTCTTTTATTCACTTCTATTTATATCCCATTTTCCCTTACTTCTCTTTACTATTGCGACTTTCTTTTTCCCACCCCCTTTTGTTAATCATTTCACCCCAACCAAGGCAATAAAATCAATAAGACGCAAGGGTTTACTCAGTGTGAAAGAATAAAAGTAAAGTAAAACATTATTAAAGAGAAAGGAAAAAAATAAAAAAACAGAATTGATTTGGTTTTATACGGCTTATCAACACTTTTTTTTTAGATTCTATGAATTTTTTGAAATGATAATAATTAACTGATACAAGTCCTACAAATTTAACCCATAGCTGGGGAGAGAGGGGGTGAAGTCATACATTTCCCAAGGGTATTTTTGAGAAAGTGAATATAACGAACCCTACTGGAATTGGAACTAGCCTCTCCGATTTCCAATTTCGAGCCGTTATCCATTTCACCACCCACACACTCAATCTTACAGTCCCTAGTATTCGCAAGCGGTCATCAATTTAGGTATTGACCAGGCTCGACATTGCTTAACTTCAGTGAACCGGTGTTTCAACCGTTATATGGCAATAAGCCATACAAGAAATAAGAAGACAGAAGATAACGATTGACATTGCATTTACATTTTTGAAGTTGGCTGGGAGCCGGAAGAGGGTTCCACAAGCAAGAAGTGCGAGAGAAGAAACTCTTAGCACAGAACTTACAATTTCAACTGTAAAATAATGAAACCTAGCTGCCAATCTATAACTGCGCCTAAATTCATAAAATTCTCCTATCTCCTCAATAGTCTCTATAGCCTTCCCTTTCCCTCTGTCGTTTATTTCTTTTCCTCTTTCTAAATCTATCAATTGTTCTTTCTCTGTACCTCCCCAATTTTCGTCTCGTTTTCTTTCCTTTTTTACATGTATCTTCTATACGCCATTTCTACCAATTTTATTTTCAGCTATTTCTCTCTTCTTTCTCTTTCCCACTTTTCACAATCACTTTCTCCCCATCTCTCTCTCTGCTATTTAATATATCTTCCTCCGTCTTCTCTCTGTATTTCTTTTTCATCTCTACTTCCGTCTGCATTTCTCTCTCTCTCTCTCCTCTCGCTTTCGGCCAACGCCCCTCTCTTTGTAAAAGCGCGACGCACGGCCAGCGCTAATCTTACTTGTCAGACTGATTGATCGACCAAGTGAAGGGCAAATGAAATGCTACGGTGAGGGGACACATTGCGACATTCCAATATAATAATCACATAATCTTATCACCAGGGATGTTAGCGGTGAGGTGGATGTCTGGACGGGTGGAGTAGTGAAAAAGTATCAAAAATCTCGCAGGGAAGAGCTGGGGGTGACAGGCATTTGTAACACTAGTTTCTCATTGCGTCGCCAATTTCGTCCTCTCTTCCATCCCACCTGGTGTTGGCTGGCCTGACATAACCTACCCAACAAGTTCGTAGCATGTGGCAAGTCAATACTCTTATCTATATTGATTCGCCCCGGGGGCGGGATGACACGAACGGAGCCGGTCTTGTGGATTGAAACCGTGATCATGAGCTTGACGAGGATGGTAATTGTGCCTGGGTGTCTTGAAGGAAGGAAGGCAGTTCACTGTACAAGGAATAGAATTTCAAGTCACACACCTACTCTTTGTTCACATATACGCATCATACAAACTAACGTATGCAATATAACTAATTAGGTCATCTGTTGAGACGCTCCCATGTGTCACCCTAGTGGCTTAGGTTGCGCATAAATACACAAGGTGCCACGGTATGTGCTCCCGTCGTTTTTATTAGACTCGGAATAATCAGATTCCAAAATCCTGGGTATGACGATAAACTACATCTGGAAGCAATGCTTCTGATCGGAAGATTGGATGGTTTGAGGAGCATGGGACCATCACCTCTTAATTGCTGTTGTTCCCAGGTCCACTCTGACCCGGGGTTGGTAGCACCTTTAATGGTCCCAGCTAAAGGCAAATATTGAAACCTCAAACAAAAACAAAACACTATGAAAGTATAAAAAATACATTTTCATAATAAAACTACCAGCAATACATTTTATATAAAAAAGAACCGACAATACATATTTATAATAAAATGACCATCAATATATTTTATCTGTAGTTGAAGGCATACAATTACGTTCAAAATATATTTAGTTGAAGCAATAAAATTGTATTCAAATTATTTAGATTCTGGAATTAAATAACCCATAGAGGTTTATATACCACTTAACAAACTCAACTAAACAACCAACCAACATGAAAGAAATCTTTCATGACATTAATCCATATAATGTCCGACAATTTCTTAAATCAAACTGTATTCCAAAATATAACATCGACAAAACTCCAACACAAAACATATCACTGCCTCTAGTTCACACAAACATGTATATGCACAAAAGATGAGTATCAACTACCATGTACTTGATTATGAAAGTAGAATAACTTGTATCATAATTTTATTACTTCAAAGATCCCAAGAAAATTACATTTCGCCATTAAATGACTCATAAAGTGTTGATATGCCGTTAAACAAACCAAATCAAATGAAATCGAATTAGAAAGATCTTTTGCATGACGCCATTGCAGGTCTGTGCAGCAAATCTAGTCTGTTAGATTTAGTCAATGAGTACAGCCATCATTCTCCAGCCGATGTCTTCTTCACCGTAATCTCAGCAGGAGTGGCTTCCGGATGTCATAGCTTGCCAAAGAGCAATCCGTGTCTTAGGCCCAGGGACACATTTTGTACGTAATAATTTTTTATCATTTCACTGCAAGCAAGGCGATAATGCCACTGGAAATACATGCAGGGCCACCAACCCGTGCGTCACATGGCATTATAAATACACCGATATTTTGCGACTGTTGATCAGAGAAACGGTGCATAAAATAAAAATGAATTAGCTTTGTTTATGGTTAAAGAACTCACTTTATTCGAATCAGTGAAAGCGAAGTGACGAGAAAGGACAATAAAAGAACAGTTTTCAGGCAGACGAAAGGTGGAGATTGACGTAGCATTGAAGATCGTTGATGACAGGGAAGAAAGAAACCGGAAAAAGAGTTCCACCGGAGAGAACCACGAGAAAAGAAACTATTAGAATAGAACTTACGGTAGGGGCACCAGAGCAAATACGGCATCTTGCACATTAATAAACCTACCATTTGTCCGATGTACGCACAGATAGTAGGTTTATTAATGTGCAAGATGGATTCTGATGAGAAAAATTGTATGCACATATATAAATATACACACAGACGTACACATGTGATGCGTGGTGTGAAGCGAGGAATAACTAGCTTGTCTATCTCAAACATTCTCTTGTGTCACGAAATCTATTCAGTTTAATATAGCATAGATTACGCTAGCTTAATATGGCACTATAATTATTAAATTCACCGAGTGTCGTGGTTTCAATCCTACAAGGTATCCTACTATGGTGACTTTATACAAGGCAGAGTTGGAGAACCATTTTATAAACAATGCCAAATTCCACATAAGATATGATGCACAAAGATTCTCAATTCGACTCTCTTCCCAAAATCTAACCAAATGCCCAAACATCATTTTTTAGGGAAAGGCTTCTTAGCCGAGCCGAACACTTTTCAGTACACCCTGTTATATATATGTGATAAAATATAGCTTTAAAGTATGCTATATTTATGGGTAATATATGGCAATATCAGAGATAGAGCGTATGTAAATATAAAAGTGGACATTGAAGTCAACACTCAGTGTCGACAGTCTGTTTCACGTTTAAACGCAGTTGTCAGACAAAAGGTCTATATTCCAGTATGGATCTGTTTGGCAGTTTAAAAAGTTGCAGATTTTTTTACTTAATATTACAGTGTTCGGGAGATAATTTCATATTTCCCCGTTATCATCCAAACAAGAAAACAAACAATGAACCAAGGCAGAATTATGACTGAATAGTAAGAAACTGTGTTTACAATTAGTTCATCATATCTTCTATTAGGGTGTTCGGAAAGTAATTTCATATTTCCCAGCTATGAGTCAACCAACCAAATCAGAATCAAGGTGAGAAATTGCGTCTAGGCGAGCGTTCGCAAAATTAAATGTAACATTTTAATCAATATTTTATAATTAAGAAACAAATTAGAAGTTGAAACTGAATGGCGAACAAAAGAGTAGTTTCGTTATATTATTCAAGGAAAATTTAATTTTAAAAAGAAAAAAATGATCTATCTTTCGGTTTGATAAGCACAAACATTACCTGCACTGAGTAACTTCCCTTGTATTAAATAAAAAATTAAGAAAAGTGAGTTATTCCCCTTGAATTTATTTTTATTTTAACGAAGCAATTATATATATATATATATGAGACTAAACGTTAGTAGATACCAAATTTGAGCAGACGCGTTTCTCTTATGTTAAACAGTATTTTATTTCGTCTTCCGGCCTGAATGTTCGAGAAATAACTTCTGTCTGAGTTTTGTATCCGAAACGCAAACAAAGCAATTTCTAAAGAAATAATAATTTTTTTATTTATTAATCTGATATATATACACACACACACACACACACACACACACACACACACACACACACACACACACACACACACACACACACACACACACATACATATATATATATATATATATATATATATATATAGATGGATGGATGGCTGCCCTCGTTTTCCAAGTACACCCGTCTGCTAGGGAGGTTAGTCTGTAGGAATCCTTCTACTCGGTTTTTCGTTGAATGTTAAAATTTGGAGTGTCGGGATTCGATACATTAACAAAATATCGTTACAGGGTCGCTCGTAATTTGGCCGTCTAGAATAATCACACGATTTTCATTGAAGGAATAAAATTCAGTAGAAAAGACAACGTAGTTTCAACAAATAAACATTAATTTAATATAACGACAAGAATACAAGCAGTTGATGATAGATTGGAAAGTAATGTCTTTTTTGTTTGGGTTAATAAAGTTCTGAAATAAAATATAAACTGTTTTTGTGTACATATGTGAGAAACAACAAAATGTAGTGATGTGTGTGTTTGTATGAAAAAGTCAACATGTGTGTGCGTGATTCATAGTAAAAACGGATACGAGAGATAGGAATTGTTTCTTACTGTTGGCGATGTTGCCGTGGTCTAAAGTTTATCAACGCTGTCGCTTTTAACATGAGGTCATGAAGATCATCAGCGAGAGTTGTGTGGAGTTTGGTTTGTATTTGATATTTTAGTGGACACGACAAGTCAATCCCCATTGCAGAAACCTGCTTAGGCACATGTGTCTTTATTCAATTATGGTTTATACTGCAGCGGGTGTTAGTTACAATTCCTGCAAGGGAGTGCATAATATTATCAGCAGTTTGAACAAGGCCAGTACGCACAAACCCTCGGTCACGATGACTTGTGACTTCGTAATAGCAGACCTATTGACGGCTTCCGATCAGTTCCATCTACAGAATTTCGCATATATATATATATATATATATATATATATATATATATATATACAAGTATATGATTGGTATGTACGGAATAAATTCCAATAACCAACAATTATTATTCTTAAAAGAGTGCTCAATCCAAAGTAGAGCAGATATAATTATTTATTTAAAAAATACAACATAAATATGTTATAAAATCACTACAAAAATAGCCATTTTGTTTCAACACCTCCGGTGTCTTATCAAGTGATGGTGTTGAATGTAGAAAATATATAAGAAAGTCTTTTATTATATATACCAGTCGCGTAAAATATGAGTGAACCATTTAGAAATTATAGGTATATTCCTTTTATTATTTCTTTCTTGTTTAAATAATAATAATTTTTGTAATATAAATTCTTAAATGTTAAAGTAAATATCTGTTTATATATCTACACTTACCCATCATTTCATTTTTATTGTTTAGCAGGCAATACTTTGTTTTGTTTTGTTTTTTTGTTTGACTTGATGGTATCTTAATTTTTTAGGGTATTAATTAGGGCAGGCTAGTTTTATAAGTACATTTTATTATTATATATATATTCAAACTACAATAATAAAATGTACTTATAAAACTAGCCTGCCCTAATTAATACCCTAAAAAATTAAGTATTAACTACAATGTTAATACAAGTAGTATTAACTACAATGTTAACTTTTATATATATATATATATATATATATATATATAAAAGTTAACATTGTAGTTAATACTCAGAGGCAACAGGCTTTTTCATGCTAGACGCAATCGTTCACTTTTATATTTATATTTACATTCGCTCTATCTCTGATATTGATCACTTTATCCCATAAATATAACACACCTTAAAACTATATTTCTTCATATATCTATCTATCTATCTATCTATCTATCTATCTATCTATCTATATATATATATATATATATATATATATATATATATATATATATTTGTACACACACACGTACACACACATACATATATATATATTTGTACACACACACGTACACACACACACACACATATATATACACGCATGTGCACACAAACACACACACACACACATATATATATATATGCTTATGTCACAAAATAACATCTTAAAGAAAAACAAATTCAAAAAATTTATGTCATAAGTTATCAGCGTTTAAGAAAAATATGATATATGAAAAAATAAATTAAAAAAATCATTTATTACCTTGCTTGGTCACTTTTCCCCCACCGTAGTTGTTTTATACCTTTTCGAGAAATATTTTCTCGATAATTGTTCTACTGACCTTTCTTCTTTGATACATACACTATATGAATTCAAGCGCAGTACAAGTTTGGCAGCTAGCTTTCATCATTTTACAGTTCAAATAGGTAGATGTAACCGAAAGTTCTGTTACAGTTTCTTCGCTCGCACTTCTTGCTTGTAGAACTTATGGCGTGATCAAATGTAAAACAAAATATGAAAATAAAATATTTAAAAAATAATAAAATTGAAATAAGGTAATCGCTTTCTTTAAAAATCTATATCGCTTCCTCTCACTCTCTTTATACGTCTCTCTCCACTAATGGGAAGGCAACTGTTATATAAAAAGAGGAAGAAGAAGAAACGACTGAACGACATCTGCGAAACGGAAGTTCGGTAATCCTGGGCCTAGTTCATTGTGACTAGAAATCGACCAAAACTTCCGCTATGAAAAAGAATGATATTAACATCGGAAAATAAATAATTTTGACTAATTAAAAGGATAAGGAAACATTTTTAACCGAACCGAGCCGTTTGTAGGCCTCCAAAATGGTATGTATAATGAACCAGGTGGGAGACAGCCAGAAACTCCGTCTGAACGTGTTGCGTGAAGAACTAAGCGGTCGTCTGCTTAAGTTAATTTTCCGTCCTTTTGAGGGTGGCAATAATCAGCAGCTTTGTACTGCAACATGTTTTCAAAGTAACTACATTACTTCAAAATAGAATACTTTCTTTGGAGATGAGTCAATCTTTTGTACATCTGTAGTTTCAACTGAAATACCGATAAATATTATTAGATAAATACCATTAGACCCTCTGGCGTTTCTCCACAAACTCTCTTTCGACTTTCTTTAAATTTCTTAGTGTTTAACCTTTCTAGCACTATACACATTCCAATTTATATGTATGCGATTTTGTGTCTGTGTAGATATTTTATTGATAAACCCTGTCAATGTTGGCTTTAGGGGTAAGGGCATATTTCCTAATGTGAAAATAAAAATAAAAATGAATCTATTTTTATTCAATAACATAAACTGTAATTATGCTTCCATCAAAACAACGATAAATTATGATGATATAAAAATAACAAAAAGCCGTAACAAATAATTTAGTAAGGTATAAGTAGTTAGAATCCTTCAATCCTATTAATAGCTTAATTCATTTTTCTACACACGTTCATATTCGTAACGAAAAAAAAACTCCTATTATATATAAAAAAAAATCTTTTAGATGTATAACCGAACGATTTCAAATTAGTTGACATCATAAAATAACTTCTTTAAAGAAGAACAAATTTAAAATAAGTTGACTACAAAAATTAACGCATTTTTGGGGAAAATAAAACAACATCTTTTAAGAAATATATTTTTTAAGTAGATTCAATCTTACTATCTGAAGGGAGGACAGCATATTCTGTGAAAGTTCGAATTAGTGAAAGAACGGAAAGATACATTCTACAAGTATTGCTCTGTTGTAAGATTGATTGCTCATTGATATATATGGAGTACTTTAAGTGCAATGTTTGTCAAACTAATCTAAGATCTTAGTGAAGTTGATTCCAAGTTGATGCTTCATTAATATGGCCTTCTGTCAGTTTATGGTAAATTTAATATATATATATATATATATATATATATATATATATATATATATAGTCTTAAAGTGTGCTATATTTATGGGATAAAGTGCTCAATATCAGAGATAGAGCGTGTGTAAATACGAAAGTGAACACAGAAGTCAACACTTAGAGGTGACAGTCTGTTTCATGCTAGATGCAATTGTCAGGCCTGACAATTGCATCTAGCATGAAACAGACTGTCACCTCTAAGTGTTGACTTCTATGTTCACTTTTATATATATATATATATATATATATATATATATATATATATATATATATATATATGGCCTCTTTCGTCGATTAAGACGTTTGAGAACCTAACAATTCTGTCTGTTCAGTTCCAAGAACTGAACCATCAGACTACGTCCACATGATTTGATGGTTTGTTCAGAACCAGCTACAATTTTCGAAAGAACTCCAAACTGACAAATGGTGTTCATGAAAATCTAAGTTTTGTTTGCAAACACGTCTCCTATTCTTCTTCTATGTGCTGTGTCCCTTCAGGACGTTGCCGATCATGGCTCTCCAAAATTTCCTGTCCTTTGTAGCGTTTAATACATTTGGTCTGTCTGTTACCTCTCTAAAACCTTGTTTCACCATTCATTTGCTAAAGCTCCCTAGGTAAGTTATGCGTTATTTTTCTCTGTCTCTCTTGCCTTCAACCTGCCCTGTGAGTATTAAATTTTCCAACTCCTCTTTTTCCTCATTATGTTCCCTAGAAATTTTAACAGTCTCTTTCAGATGTTAAGTATAATTGTCTGTTTTATTTCCATTTTCTTTAAAACTTCATTGTTGCTGACATTTTCGGTCTGTTTTATTCTCAGCATCCTTCTGTATAACCATATTTCTGTTGCTTCAAGATTCTTCTTTATCTACGAGGAAATTTTTGGAATTCTGAGTTGTCTTTCTTCTAAACTGGTTGCTATCTAAGTCTAAAGCTCTAAAGGGAATGTACCCTCCGGCTGGATACGAACCTGCGTACAGTAGACTGACTTGGTATTTAACCCATAGCTAGAGGGAGACGAGATGGATGTATGCCTTTCTCAAGTATATTTCTGCGAAACAATGTAACGACTCGATTAGAATTAGAACTCTCTCTCTCTCTCTCTATGACTTCTCATCCCGAGCCGTTAAACAAGACATCCAATACACACACACACCTACGCACACTGACACACGCACATATATACAACACACACATAATATATTTATGTATGCGCACGCTTGTGTGTGTCTATGTGTGAGTGTGTGAGCCTGCGTTGATTGCTTAGTGAATAAATCTGCCTATTTTCTACTGATACCAGTGATCGGCAATGAAGCGTGGGTAAAGTTGGCATTCAAATGCTAACTTCCAAGGCAGTATGGTCATCTGCGCTTCTAAGATCGTGTTGCGCCAATCTTCCTTACTTCTAAATGCTTGTGACAGGCTAAATTAAGATTAAATATCTACCTACTGGGAAGAATGAGAGAGAGAGTGGTTAGCTGAGGTGTGAAAGATTAGAGGCTACCGAACAAAAGGAAAGTGTTCGAAAGCGAAAGATCAATCGAAGGTACTTAGGTACACGTACTAGTTTACGGCAGTCGGACTTAAAGGCGTCGGAAGCTCTTAAAGATGTCACTGGAGGTGGATTAACGGGTTTGTCTCTGTGGGACACCCACCTCATAAATTCTAGTTCGTTCGTGTCTCCTGTTGGTGAGGGACTGATTTGTGGCTTTTCAATAATAAAGATTGATTACATTGGGGGCTTTCACTTCGCGTATGTCATTAAAGATATTGTTGGCTTGCAAATCACCAGTTTACACGTAATTTCTTCAGTTATTTGCTTGAAATATTTCAAATATATTTTCTCAAATCAAATGAATATGTAAAGTGTGTAAAAACTGTCTGAATGTTCTGTATAACCGAGCCGCTTTTGGTTTTTCTATTAATCATTATCAAGGATGTTTTTTTAATTTTTAACTGAATGTGTAGTATATATATATATATATATATATATATATATATATATATATATATATATATATATATAATTACTTATTCGAAAATTATGACATAAATATGTTATAAAATCACTACAAAAATAGCCATTTTGTTTCAACACTTTTGGTGTCTTATCAAGTCTTGTTAAGACATCATAAGTGTTGAAACAAAATGGGTATTTTTGTAGTGATTGTTAACATATTTATGTTATAATTTTCGAATAAATAATTATATTTGCTCTACTCTGTATTGAGCACTCTTTTAAGAATAGTATTTGTTATTTATTGGAATTTATTCTGTATACACCAATCCTATACTTGGGTATATATATATATATATATATATATATATATATATATATATATATATCGTGTGATGGAATGTTTTATATTTGATTTTCAAACACGACCGTTCTGGGTATGTCGATAAACTACATCCGCGTCCTTGATAAGACGATAAACTACATCCAGCAGCAAGGTGTGTGGAACCACCTCTTGGTTGCTGGTTTTCCCAGGTCCGCTCTGACTCGGGGTGGTGGCATCTGTTGGAGTCCCAGCTATGGGAAAATAGTTAACCCCCCAAACTGGAGGTCAAAACACCATGAAAGTGTAAAAATAGGTTTTAATACCAGCAATACGTATTTGGAAAAAATCATTACCAGTAATACATTTTTAAAATAAATATTTCCGGTGATACATTTTTGAAGAAAAAAAATATAAGCAGCAATAAAAATTCTTAAATAACCCATTGAGGTTGATGTACCGTAAATCAAACCAAACCAAACAAAACACGATCAGCGTGTTGTGGTTGTGTTCATAGCTGATGTTGTTGATTGTTGGCTTTTTCATTTTTATTATTATTTTAAAAATAAAATTAAAAATCATCCTTGATAATGGCTAATAGAATAGCCGAAAGCGCTCGGATATGCAGAACTTTTGGACAGTTTTTGGCTCGGAAGTATGGAACCGGGAGAAATTTGCGAGAAAAGAAACTCTTGGCATAACATTTACGGCTACATCTAGCAAGCTCTACTGTAAACTGATGACACCTCGACGCAAGTCTAGTATTCTGCTTAAATTTATAAAGTCTAGGTACCACAGAGTAGAACTATAAAAGTATTTATAAAAAAAGGCCCACAGAGGCAACCTTATGGCGGTGGGCAAGTGACTGAAGCTGAGCCGCTAGATCAGGTCCAATAATATTGCTGATTCTTCTTTGGAATTTATCAAAGGGGCACCGGATCATATGTGGCAGCAATATTCGAATCATGGATGAATGATACTTATAAATATGTAATTTCAATTCTGGAGAGAAAAATTGTCTCACACGACACAATGAACCTATCTTCATAGCCGTTGACCTAGCAATGAATTCAATATAGTCTTTCCACCTCATGTCAACTAAGAACGTTGGCCCGAGAAGGCCCAACGAGTCACTTTCCTGGAGGTTAGCATCAGCCATACTGATGGAAGGCAACAAGGGGTCTCTCAGGTAATTAATGGAGAGAAATTTAGTTTTGGAGGCGTTCAAATTAACAAGTCCACTTTTACTCCAGTTAACGACGAACTTGAGGTCGTTTTGGACAACGTATTCCATTTTGACCTTGTCGGACTGATCAGCCTTACCATCGAGGCAGGAGTAAATCAGCGTAGATGCCAAGTTTAGAAGGTCATTAATGAAAATTAAAAACAGAGTAGAACTAAGGATAGAGCCCTGCGGGATACCCGCGTTAGTACGAAATGATCTAGAAGAGTGGCCGTTCAAGATAACATTCACGATTTGATAGGAAAGATTAAAAAATGTGTCTGGAGACACTGTAACTTGTGAAGAAGACCTGCATGCCAGACCCTGTCAAAGGTTTTCGAGATGTCAATGCTACAGCCTGGGCTTCACCGTTTTTATCTAGAGCATGATAGACTCTTTCAGCAATTATCGTCAGTAGATCAGCAGTTGACCTGGAGACACGAAAGCCATATCATTGTCCGAGAAAAGTCCGTGCGATGAGAGATGATAAACCAATTCCACATTGATTAGGATCTCTAGGAGTTTTCCTAAAGAAAGGCAGAAGGATAATAAGCCGTTAGCTGAAAGTGTCGGACGGTCACCAAAGTTCTTAAAAACGCGAACAGCAGATGATGATTTCCAGCAAGCAGAATGCAGCGAGGCATTTATTATACAGTTTAGAGAGAACAGGAGCCAGTTCGGAAGCACACTTCTTAATCACTATTACAGGGATACCATCAAGTCCACATATTTTTGCGGGGATCTAGGTTAGAAATGATAGCAGATATCATGGAAGATGTTATATGCATATCACTCAAGAGAGAATCAGTTCTAAGTGGGAAGTTAGGCAGGGATACTCCAGATGAGTCAAGAGTAGAGTCTGAGGAAAATTTACGCGCAAAGCATTCAGCTTTATCAGCAGAGGATGAAAACACCTCAAATCGATTTAAGAGGAATAAAGACCTTACACCTATTTAGTACCCTATTACACAGCCGCCAGTTTTTGTGGATATATTAGTAGGGAGTCGTCTATATATTTGAAATAAGAAGAGTTTTATGGTGAAATGTTTTTACGCTCAAATACACCTCTTCTGTTGCCACCAAATCATTATTATCGCCAAAAAACTTTCTTACAATCTAAAAATATTTTCTGGCTTTAAATAACTTGCAAAGAATTGATAAGCCTTAGAGAACAAATCAATCGATCAAAAACCTTGGGATGATGTTATGAATTCACCTCTTCTCTCCAGCTATGGGCTAATTAGTAAGACTTGTGTCACTAAACTATTATTATTTCCAAAAATAAAAACAATTATTACGATCTAAAAATATTTTCTGGCTTTAAATAACCTGCAATGTCTTGATAAGCCATAGAAATGTGTCAAACAATCAATCAAATCTATATATCAGACTAATAGTGGACAAGAGAAAGACAAAATGAAAAAAAAAAGTAAATTAAATCTAAATCTAATTAGAAAGTTAAAACGTCCTGTCAAGAGTTAATGTTGAAATATTATTATTATTTTTATTTCCTTTGATATCTGGCGCTTACACATTTCTTTCCGGGTCCCGCCCAGGGAGCTAAGGTTAGAAATGGCATCATGACACTTTCCACTGCAAAAAAAAATAATTACATAGATAAAGCCCTTCGTAAAGTGTGGGCTGTACTTGTCAGAACAATTTTTTGTATCTCTTTGAGGCATGGACTTCCAGGGATCCCTTCAATCAGCCTACTGGAATCTTTTCCAACCAGTCCAAGGGCTCCAACTACAACAGGAATTGTTGATGTTCCCATGTGCCACATTTTTGAGATTTCTATTTCAAGGTCCTTGTATTTTGACAGTTTTTCGAATATCTTCAAAGATACATTGCAGTCTGTAGGGACTGCCATATCAATAAGGAGGCACTTATTTTGTTTGTGGTCTTTTTATTATTATTATTAGTAGTAGTAGTAGTATTATATGCTGAAATTTAGTCTATATAAGGTTGGATGTTACAATTGCCGTCTTCCGCTGTTTTATAAGTATCGTCAAGTCTACAATAATTTTAATAAACATGCTTGAAGTGTTAATATTGTTAATGTTGGATTTCCTACAATTAAATGAAGATTTTCTTAATGTTAGACATCCCTATGGAGCATAGGGCCGCAGATACACCACGCTAGAACTGCTGTGCTTTCTATAGCAAATAGGTTTTTTACTGTGTGGCTTTGCTAGCCTCACGTTTAATTTTTTAATTTAGAGTTCTCTTTCTCGTAGATTGGTTGCTGACCAAGGCTAGAAAGTCCAGTCCGTCCGCTACTAAGCCTTAGCTGGAGTGGGTAAAAGACGTGGTTTCATACTTTTCCAAGGGTGAGAAAGCGAACGCAATGGCCACGGCTGAAATTTGAACCTCGCATGACAATCTCACTTTCCACAGCGATAACTGGGCGCACATTCACAAGTGGGGAGGGAGCGTTAGTGAGTTTATATTCTTCCCTAAAACTCTTACAAATCACTCTCAGACAAACACGCACACGTATATATATATATATATATATATATATATATATATATATATATATATATATATAATTCCTTTATATATTTAAGCCTGTTTTCCTCATTGGGTGCATCGTACTTTCGGCCTTGTGCCACAACTAAGCTACGCTTAGTAAATCATCATATGTATGCATGTTTATTCTATAAATTATTCAAGTGTAAACGCGTGAATGCTTGTATTTCGACTTGTCGACGTGCGTATATATTAACATGTACATAATTACCTATATGTATTTATAGACATGTTTAACTGTATGTAAGTACGTATAAATGCTTGCATTGACACGTGTGTGTGTGTGTGTGTGTGTGTGTGTGTGTGTGTGTGTGTGTGTGTGTGTGTGTGTGTGTGTTTGTGTGAATGCGCAGGTGCATGTACCTATTTGGATCTCTATTCAGCCGTTGTGGGGCGGTACTTTCTTCGTGTACGCTCTTATCTGGGCATGAACTTGTCACTGGCTGTCCGAGTGGATATTGTCAGGATTAACACCATGCTGCTTTCTCAGACTCTGTGGCTTCTATTCAACTTTTATGGCAACCACTTCACGAAACTATGGACTGGAAGCTCGGGGAATTAATACTAAACACACAATACACCTAATCATAAATCGACTGACTTAAAAGAAATACTTTCTCAAAGATAGTGGCTTTCGGGATGGACGGATTGAATAACTTGAACGGCCCTGCACTTAAGAAGACCCTATGTTTGTCAATGTCGAATTCTGATGACAACATTTTCTAGGACTCGAAAAAAAAAATCCTTCCACATTTACCGCTTGTGCTTGTAATAAATTCCACAGCTGGCGTGTCATCCTAGACATAGCCTGGTCACTAAAGATATTTACTAGGTTGAACCTAGTTTGAAACAAGGACACAAATGTAGAGTCACGAGTTATCTATTATTGATATAGTCAGTGAGACTAGTTCTTTAACCATTATATCACAGAGAAATGTCTTTTAAGTAAACTGGGTTTAATGAGACAAAACCATAATAAAGGGACGCATCCGTTTCATGAATGCGAATTGCCTGTGCCCGAAAACTGGTTTCATCGAAAGGGTTAAATTGAATCTTGAAATCAGAAAATTAAAGGGAGATCACTTTTATATTCGAATAGTGTTATTTTTAAAATTATGTATCAATGAAAAATTATACCGATTAATTCGATAGTTGTTTATTTATTCACGATAATGAATAACTTTTTATCACTGAAATTTTCTTTCGCATAAAAATGTTAATATGTTGGCTTTCTTCTATGAATATTTAAAACCGAGTAAAAAGTAAAGTCGAGAAAAACACATTTAAATATTTGACCAATCTAAAATGTAAGCGCAACTAGATATTAAAAATGATTTCTGTTTTAATTCATACAGGAAATGCCAGTAAAAATTTCAGTTTTCCTATTTGAATTTTCTGATGAACCTTAGTCCTTAATTCTTAAGTTAATGATTGAGTACACTTATGGCGATTTCTACAACAATATGTCCGTAGAAATTTCTCTCTCGCATCCATAAATATTTGAACTTAAGAACTTTAACAAAATATTGAAATAACAATTGAGATTTACAACTTTTCATTTCACTGAAACAGACGTTAAACACTTCTTTCTTACTTTATTTCTTTCCTTCGCTGAAATCAAGTAGCCTCTCTAATATGTCTTTTCCGTTTTTCCACTCGATCAAAACGGAATAAATCAATTATTTATGAAGTATTGACCCGATGTAACGTTTGTACTAACCAAAGTAGGGACAAACAGAATTATAATAAGGTTATTTATTTATTTTAATATTTATATTTTAATCGTTTAATTTATTTATATTTTATTTTCATTGCCCTTTGCAATAAAAGAACAGTAAAAGCTAAGATACAAACCAAAATTATTACGCGAATGACGATTTCAGTGCTGAATGTATGGTAAAAATCAGGTATTCATTATTGTAAATAAATCTCAGATCGACGACCAATATAAGAAAGAAATATCCAAATGTTGGACAGTTTTTGTCTTTATTTTCTCTTGAAACTGAAGCCATTATACAACGCTTGGAACGGCTCATGATAAAACATAATAGACATTCGTTGTATGTTATATTTAACAATATATGTTTGAATATTGTAAATAAATAGACAGACAACAGTATCTGTCTATATTTCTGTGATGAGGTATTATGTACACTATTTACATTATTCGGATTATTGTCCTCATCTTTGTCGCCATATTTATCACAACGTGTGAGTTCAATACCCGGTGGAGAACTTGGAGAGGGGGACTAACAGGAGATAACTGATAACTGGCATCCATTAGACATGGCACGTGGAACTAGAACAGTCTACCCCAGCGAGCGAAATAATGGGTTCAGTTCGACATTCCAACCACCTGAAGAAAGCCGGAGCGTACAACGGCCGAAATGTTGTAAATGTTAGACAGACAACAATCGAATTAACTGGAAAATAATGTGCGGGTAATGCAATTGGATTTCGTTCACAAAGAATGGATTCAGTGAAGTGAGTTCAAATGCCAGCATGGTCTTTTGCATTCACATTTACACAAGTGCCCTTTGGAAATGCAGGAATCCGTCTCGCTTCCCCTTAGCTGTGGGTTAAATAGTAAAGCAGATTGATCTCTTTACTAGTCGAACAGAAGGAAAACTAAATTCCAAACCGTGAAGAAGGAAACGGTAAACTACTCCACTATCTTTTCCAAGAATGTATAAGAAATCACTCACACACACACACACACACACACACACACACACACACACACACACTCACACACACACACACACACACACACACACACACACACACACACACGCACGCACAAAATTAACAAATAAATAAATTAAAAAAAAAACTGCGGAGTGTCATGATCGCCTTTGTCCTGAAGAGACATGTATGTCATTAAAAGTTTCAGATATAAAGTTATCTTTTTTTAAATTTTTATAGTAAGGTTCACTCTGTACAAGGCTCGGGGGCCACTCGAGGTAGAGGGTTACATTAAGGAGTAGTTCATATAGAGAGGAGGTGAAGATAACTGTTAACTCTAGACTTGAACAGGTTAAGAGTGTAGTGATCGAGGAAACATCCTCTTGGGAGTCTGTTTCACAGGTAAATAGTTCGTGAGAAGAAACTGTTGAAGTGGAACTTACTTCTCGCTCATAGAATACGGAGGGAATGAGGGTGGTTTGTTACTATGTAAATGGCATGGCGGGTCCTAGCCGTGAATGTTAGACCTGGCGGAACCAAGGAATGTAGTTCGTCCGAGCACTTTCGATATTAGTAGCGACAGAGCAGTAAGAAACTCTCCACATCTCGCCTGTGTGTGAGAGAGAGAGAGAGGTTGGAGGGTAAAAATAATTATTCTCCAACACGAACTCGGAGACGCTTTTGAACTCTATCAAAACTGGAAAGAGAGGACTGGGAAGACCTCGCCCAAATATGGCAACAGCCCTCCATTTTCGGTCTGATCTGGCTCATTGAATTTTCTAGCATTTGATGTTTCGAGAAAGTGAATCATTCGGTGAGGTGAAGATTCGATTTCGTGCTTTTTGTGAAGCCAGTTTTCGGTCAAATGAGATTCGCTGTCATGATTGTTTCCCTAATGAGACACCTCATATTTACTAGACAATGGATTTTTAATTCTAACTTGCTTTCCATCGATCGATGATTCGCTCCTCACCGACAAAGCGTTTTTACTAAGCTTAGCTTAACATGGTACAAGGCCACAAAAATGGGAGAATCGAATTCATGGAAATAGCCGTGTGAAAGTGAAACTAGCTCGTCTTCCACTAATTTCAGCGAGATTCATTTGTATTTACAAAATGAATCTTATTTATTTACACTACGGATATCTTGTCTAGGTTTTATTCCTAATCATGGGCAGTGGAACAAGAACAGTCTATCCCGTAGATTAAAAAAGGGTACATTTCGGTATTCCGTTAAGTTGCCGAATCGATATACAGCCGATGAAGGCCGAAGCGCACAACGGCCGAAACAGGATAACAACAAAAAAGATTACTGCATATATACATATCTTTTTATTATCAACATTTAATACATTGTATTGATTAAACATATTATTTTCATAATTATTGATTGATTTCTATTATTATTCGTTTAAACAAAAAGTATAAGTGGTCGTTATATCGATTTCCAGTGTAAGATATACATGTGTGTGTGTGTGTGTCTGTATTTACACTTTAAATTTTAATTAATTTTAACTAGATTAAGTGATTTAATTTTATCTTAATTTTACTTTGACTCTTGGGATAATCTTGATTGAGGTTTTAATAATTTAGTAATCCCTCCTTGGCCTGGAAGAGGTTTAGAGCCTTATTCAGCAACCTTCCTAGAGATGGTGTCTCAATAAAAGCGCCCAGCCTTCTGTGTTGTGAAGTGGTTAACAAGAGTAGATAGGTTCGCTTATCGCCCGACCTGTTCACCTTCCATGTTTATTGAACAGGAGTAAATGTTTATCTCGTGTTTCTTGTTTACCGGTTATTTCTTCTCTGGCCATAATTATTTAATTGTCTAAACGTTTTTGTGAATTAACTGAAAGTGGCTGCTACTTTCCATTATAAGGGTACCGAGTTGGCAATTTTTTAGTTGCTGCTTCCTTGGTAGCGCTTAGTGGGGCTGCTCTGATCAACACCCATTTGGCACATGGATAGGAATTCCTGCATGTATTTCCGGTGGGTAACCATGAGGCTTTATGCTTTAGACTTAATCATCCATCTGGCCAGTTTGTATTGCCATAGACGATAGTGATAATTATTTTGGCCTTTTTCTTATTAAAACAAAATCTTCTTATGTGCAAAATACGTGCAAACCAGTAAACAAAAAAATCTACCCACCTCAAGCTTTCGTTCTCTAATATTCGTAGCATTCGATCAAATTTCTGTAGTGTAGAATCTTTTCTCTAAATATAGTTTTAAGGTATGCTATATTGCTTGATATCAGGTATAGAGCGTATGTAAATATAAAAGTGGACATTGAAGTTAACATCCAGATGCGGCAGTCTGTTTCATGCTAAACGCAATCGCCAGGTTATATGCGTTGTATTTTTCCTCGATTATTTATATATACAGGTCAGTGATGCATTGTGGGTAGTCTGTTGTATTGCATTGTGGGTAGTCTGTTGTATTGCATTGTGGGTAGTCTGCTGTATTATTCTAACGGTTATTTTGTTTGGCGATAACGGTTGTGTTTCGAATTATTCTAGGGGCGATTGAGTGGGAGTAATTGCGCGGCCGAATGCAGTTTTAGGATTATTTATAGTGGGGTTAATTTTTAAAATTTTTTATTGATTATTTTATTGTTGGTTGTTATTACTACGTTTTCGTGTGTTTAATGTCCAATGTCTACTGCAAGGAAAGTTGGTTCTGTCGTGTCGTGCCAGAAAATTTTTTCTCATCTGAGTCCATCCTACAAATCTATAAATCAACTATCCATCCTTGCATGGAATATTGCTGTCATATATGGTCTGGTGCGCTCGCTGTACGTCTGGAGGTCCTCGACAAAATCCAGAGACGAATATACAATATGATAGGTCCTGATCTGGCATCTAGTCTACAATACACAGACGTGCCGCGGCTTCCCTCGCACTTCCCGTCTTCTCTCGCACTTCCCGTCTGTGGAACTCCCTTCCCCTTACTTGCTTTCCCGATGACTATAATCTTCAAATATTCAAGTGTAATGTCAATCGACATCTGACACCCTGAGCTTGTTCCCCGTCCTTCTCATTATCCTTTCCTCAAATACACCTCTTTACTCTTGTTCTCAATCCTCTTAACCCCTTGCGTGCTAGTGGCACTCCCGCCTTGCTCGCGGTGAATTGCTTAATATATATATATATATATATATATATACGTTTATATATGGGGGTGAGGGTGGGGATGTATTATTCGAAAAGCAAGAGAATAAAAATTCATTAAAATGCAGCAAAAGTAATACTTTTACTTTGAATCTCGCAAAAAATTTTTTTTCATAATCTTTTAAAGATTTTGCATCTAAGAAACTCTTTCAGTGAGTTGATAAAAAATGGGAATCTGAAATAATGATTTACTAATAGAAGTCTTACTAATTAACTCATAGCTGGGGGTGAAGAGATGGATTCATGCCTTTCACATAAGTTAATATAACGAGCCTGACTGGAATTGAGACACGGCTCTTCAATTTATAATTCGGAGTCGTTATCCATTACATCAAACGCACATCCAAACTATCAGAACCCGCTATTACCAAGCGGTCACCCATCTAGGTATTGACTACGAACTACGTTGCTTAACTTGGGTGGCGGTACGAGGACCGGTGTTTCAACATGATAAGCCAAACATCTGCTGTAAGCCAAACATCTGCTGTAAGCCTCTTGTTTTATTCAAAGAGCTTGTAATACAGAACATTATCGTATTCTACGACTGCTCATCAAAATCTTAAGGAAGAGAGAATTGATATGTTGACAGATTTTTCTAAAGACTCTGATTCTGTCTAAGCGGAATGAAAGAATTTATTTAGAAGTGGGCCTTTGACATGGCGAATAATGTAGATTATATTATTGATAAATGTAACGTTTGTTATATGTTCTTTCTCATTTCTTTTCGACTTTACGAGGCTCTTCATTTTTTAAGATCTTACTTATTTTCATCTTTAACACCGACTGGTTAGAAAAAGAATATTTTCTCTATTTTTTTTTCACTCGACCGATGTGGTTTTACAGAAGGGGTCTTAAAAATCTTGCTGTTATACCCGGAGAACTGAAGCTCGGGGGTATACTCCGTTAAAGGAGAGTCTTTGAAAAAAAAACAAAAAAAAAAAACAAGAACAACCCTCAATATCTCTCTATATTTCTGAGATGAGGTATTATGTACATTATCTACATTATTCGGACTATTGTCCTCATCTTTGTCGCCGTATTTATTACAACGTTTCGGCCGTTGTACGCTCCGGCCTTCTTCAGGTGGTTGGAATGTCGAACTGAACCCTTTCTTTCGCTCACTGGGGTAGACTTTTCCAGAGGCCTAACGTAGTGAGTATGATGCAACTTTGACCCCAAAACCAAAATTTCAGTGACACTTGGAAAGAAATGCAAAGCCCTCCCACCACCACTTCGTGAATTAGAAAATAGTCTGATGATATATACAAATTTTTTTTTGCTATCTGAATTTCTGGCATGAGGAGTTATCATTATTTAAGTTATTTACAGTCGGGCTAATGTCTACATCTTTGTTGTTAGTATCATAAAGTTTCGGTTGTTGTGCTCTACGGTCTTCTTCAGGTG
The DNA here is from genome assembly GCA_964036315.1 of Acanthosepion esculentum. Classification (NCBI taxonomy): domain Eukaryota; kingdom Metazoa; phylum Mollusca; class Cephalopoda; order Sepiida; family Sepiidae; genus Acanthosepion; species Acanthosepion esculentum. Next base: position 126,508,631 of record OZ038477.1, on the reverse strand, counting down.
TTCTTCGAGAAAATAGCCTAGTGGATTAAAGTGTTGGTTCGTGAATAATAATTGTGTGTTCGATCCCTGGACAGGGTAGTACAGAGTAATGACCGATCAGTAGTAAACAACAACGAAATACCCCGAAACATGCGCAGCAGTACGAGAACAATCTACTCCTGCAGATTAAATAAAGGGTTCAGTTCGAAATTTCCCGAACGTTACACGAATCGACAGACACCTGGAGAAGGTTGGAGGACACAAGGACCGCAACGTTAAGATGACAATAGCAACAAAGGCGAATAAGGTTCTTGTTTTGTTTCTAAAAAAGCAAACAAACAAAAATAGCGACATTACTTTCCGATCAATCTAATATGGTTATTTCTATAATCCGTAGCAGATAAAGGACAATGAAGAGAAAAGGTCGAACGTTTGATTAATGCGAAAAACAACAACAGAAAAGATGGGTTTATTTTTTTGTTTTGCCCTTGCTCAAAACACTTGAACAATTCGAAACATGTCTGCAAACATTTACCAGATTAGCGACAGCAATTAGTCAATATAGCTTTGTCGACCAAAAAATATGATCGCCTACATCACACAAAACAAATATCAACCAAAAAAGCAAATTAGGGGAGGAGACAAGAGAAACCTTAATGCAAGTTAGTTTGATTTTAGTGACAGTAGACTTCGATTTCTAATCCACCTTAGTATCATCCTTAATCTCAATTAATCTACCGATTAGTGAGTGTTAGACGTCAAAACGATTTCAGTGACTCTGACTGCGACAGACCTCTTAAAATACGCCGTGTGGGCAAAGAGTGAAATATTGTATTAGTAGTGGGGGCGATAACCTGTTATTATAATAACAGCGGCTTTAGTGAACATGATGAACGAATGAGACTTTTGTCAGCCTCAAGGGGTTTCTTAGATCTCAAGGATTTGGGGAAACAGTCGTTTTGTTGATGTATTTGGATATTTGTAAAATCAGAGAACAGGAAATTGTGGAGAGCCATGATCGCCTACGTCCTGTAGGGACACGGAACATAAAGAAGAGGAATGTTGCTATAAGTTTGTTTCTGGCTTTCGCTTGTACTTATTTTCGAGAATTAGACCTATAGATTTTTGTAGAGTTTTAGAAGCTAATGTTTCAGGGAAAAGGCGGAAACATTAGCAATAATGATTTTAAACAAACGATACAACTTCGCTAAATAGAATTGTCATAGATTGAAGCCAAGAAAACAAATTTAGTCTTTTGTTTCGTTCTCAGTTTCAGCTAAGAATAAGTAATGAACTAATCCAACGACATTGTCTAAATACCGAAAATATTATCTATAAAACTAAAATAATCAACAATCTATTTCAAATCAAAACATACAGCCATGATGACGGTTGGCGATAACCGAAAGCGCTCGACAAAACACAATGGACTAGGGTCTTATTTCAACAACTTAGACCTAAATAATAAAAAATAGGTTGCGAGAAAGCAAGAAAAAAACAGAAAAAAGATTATTAAACGGAAAAGTTCCGTAGTATCTAACAATACATGCATTATATATATATATATATATATATATATATATATATATATATATATATATATATATAGATATTAGTGAATTACTAAGCATAGATTAGATCTAGCACAAGGCCGCATGTATGGAGCACCCAGTGAGGATCGAACTCATTACACAGTCGTAATTGATCTAGTTTGTTAACCATTAAAAACGTCGAAGCATCCAATGATTTACTAAGCGTAGCTTAGGTGTGGCACAAGGCCGCATGTATGGAGCACCCAGTGAGGATCGAACTCACTACACAGTCGTAATTGATCTAATTTGTTAACCATTAAAAACGTCGAAGCATCCAATGATTTACTAAGCGTAGCTTATGTGTGGCACAAGGCCGCATGTATGGAGCACCCAGTGAGGACCGAACTCACTACTCAGTCGTAATTGATCTTATTTACTAATCATTACACCACCTCGAAGCGTCCAATAATTTACTAAACTTAGGTGAAGCATAAAGCCGCAAGTATGGAGCACCCAGTGTGGATCGAACTCACTACTCAGTCGTAACAGATCTAATTTGCTAGCCATTTTCCTTGTTTCCGTCTAAATTATCTGCTGTCTGAAAAGCCCCGCCTTTCATAATCCATCATCAAACGGTTCTTTTTTGATGATATGATTACAAATATACGCAATGTGTTTTCTATGCTAGTTTCATCTTTTTTCAACTATCGCCTCATGTCGTTTTTTTTTTAAGTATCGCCTCTTCACACGTCAGATTATTTCAAACATCAGTTTTATTATTTTTTATTTTAGTTCTGTATGAATAGTATTTTTGTTACTAAATTTGATAAAAATGTGACTTGTTTATTGTTTTAGTATTTGTAGGTTTTACGGTCATCTCACGTTGAAACACCGGTTCTCGTACGATCACCGAAGTTAATCAACATCAAGCCTGGTTAGATGTCTGGCTGCTTGGGAATACCAGCTGCTGTAAACTTGAATATGCTTGGAACTGGAAATCGGAAAGCTGAGATCCAATTCCAGTCAGGTTCGTTATATTCCTTTACGCGCAAATACCCTTGGGAAACGCATGAACCCACCTCTTTTCCCTCCCTTCCATGTTATGGGTTAATTAGTAGGAACTTGTACCAGTAAATCCTTATTATCAGCCAAACATTTTTACTCTAAAATTTTTTCTGGTTTTAAAATAACCTGCAAAAGTTTGATAAGCATGACTCTATCCTTGGTCCTACTTTGTTTTAAAATTTAATTAACAACCTTCCCGATGACATCAGCTCTCAACTTGGTATCTATTCTGATGACACAACCATTTACTTCTGTCTCGATAGAAAGGCTGATCAGTTTGATGACGTCAAAATGGCGGTTGATGTCAAAAACAACCTTCAGTCTGTTGATAACTTGAGCAAATAATGGTTTGTTAATTTTAACGCCTTCAAAACTAAACTTCTCCCTATTGTTTATCTGAGACACTCATTTCTGCATGGCTGATGCTAACCTCCAGGAGAGTGACACGTTGCGCCTTCTCGGGATAACATTCTCGACTGACACGAAGTGGAAAGACGATATTGAATCCATAGCTAGATCAGCTGCTAAGAAAGTTGGTTCACTGTGTAATTTTTCTCTCCAGAATCTATCTTACATATCTATAAGTCTATCATTCATCCATGCTTAGAATATTGCTGCCACATATGGTCCGGTGCTCCTGCTATAGAGATCCTTGATAAAATCCGAAGAACCAGTAATATTATTAGTCCTGATCTGGCGTCTCGGCTTCAGTCACTTTCTCACTGCCATAAAGTTACTTCCTTGTGCCTTTTCTATAAAAACTTTCATGTAATTTTTCGGATGAGCTATTCGCTATGGTACCTAGAATTTATGCTCAGTACTAGACTGACGACGAGGTATCATCAATTTGCAGGTGAGTTGGCTAGATATAACCGTGAATTCTATTTAGTTTCTTTTCTCGCATTTCTCGCTTGCGGGACTTTCTTCTGGCTCCGTGTCTTCCAGTCAACTTTAATCTTCAAAAATTACATAGCCTAACATCAGTTGAATAAGGCCGTTCATATGAGCAACTTTGTTGGCCTTTACTGCTTATTTCTTCTGTTACACCCGAAGATCTGAAAATAGTTAAATTGACCCAAAATATCCAACGTCAGTGTCTCGACAAACTCTGTTTCTCTCAGGGTGCAACGGGTCAATCTAACATTTTTTTGCTATATCTCCTAATCCCTGTTTTGCGAACCATTTACACAAACTCACTTTTCTTTTTCTATGGGCTATGTGCTTTCAGGGTGTGGGAGATCACGTCTCTCCACAATTTCCTGTCTTTTGTAGATCTTATTAAAGTGTATTTTTTACTATTTCTCCTAATTCCTGTTCTGCTAACCATTTACTCAATCTCGTTTGGTAGGTTACGTGCTTTCTCCCGTGCCTCTTGCCTTTAATATGTCCTATGAGTGTTAAATTTTTAAACCCTCTTTCCTCATAATGTGCCATAGAAATTGCAACTGTTTCTGAAAAAAAAATTAAATTTCATAGTTTAATAAAAGGCTTAAAAGCTTAACCCAATCATTAAATAGGAAAACCCTTTATGAAGTCGTCAAAAAAAAAAAAACAAATTGTAGTTTCGTGCGACGTGTTTATATATGAAACAGCCATTTGAAAAAATTAAAAAAATAAACAAATAAAAAATAAACAAATTAATAAATAAACAAATTAATAAATAAATAGATAAAATAAAATAAAACAAAAATTCCCTAGACACTTCAAGACATATCATGGAGCCAAAAGCTATCTTTCGCCGTAACTGACCAGACGGTGAGCGTACACGGATGCCATCATCCGCTTTGAAATAAATACCCCACCCTACTTCGGCTCGACCCCTTTTCCAAAGGTGACTGAAATGTGGATAAGAATTAACTGTTAGACCACCAAACCAAAGTGGCCGCCCCAGCCATTTCCATAGTAATTAATTTTGCGAACCAACACGCTTATAAAGATGCGTAAACTTCAAGATTGGTTATTCCTAAATTTTCGCTTGAGGATGAAACAGGGCTTGATACCTTAATTCAATTTAATTTTAATAATTATATTGAGGGTTTCGGCTCTCGTTTTTGAAACATGAGAACTCTTATGTAGCGGAGGACTCATATTTAAAAAATAATCATATATATATATATATATATATATATATATATATATATATATATATATATATATATATATATATATACATAATACATCTATGTATATAATACATCTATGTATATATAATACATTAATCAAATGTAAATAATGAAAACTTACCTTCGTTAATCAGGTAGGTTGAAGGACACCTCGAAGTAGACAAAGCGACGTCTGACTCCTACGATACCTGAGCTACAACTGCACCACACCGCATGCTACACACCCTCACCGAGTTAGGAGAATAGTGGGAGTAAGCAAAAGAAACAAGTTGCCAATTAGGAATTACGAGTATTTTAAAAATTTGAGGTTAACACAACACCCCATGTGACTAAGACAGGGTTAGAAGAAAAGTCACAACTGAATGTATAAATTCGTTCATTCATGCTGCTTTTTATTCCCCAAATCTCATTTTTGTTTGTGATCAATAGTTCAGCTCAAGAGAAAGGGTTTATATCCAGTGTCACTTCACGTTTGCTAGCTTCTATCGGGCAACTGAGGATAGCGGCCATAAAACTAGAGAAACGAACGGAAATATATGACACATTAGAGCAAATTCTCCAGCTATCAACTTTTTTCTTCTTATCGTAAATATTCTTTTTGTTCAGAAGATTTCAACGAAAGTGACTGGATACTGTTAACACATTTACTACAACCTTGTTTACTTGGACTATTACTTACTATCAGTATACGTAGTTATGCTTTGTGTTTTAGTTAAAGTCGGAACATATTTTGCATTGTAAGAATAATTTTCCATTTACTTTTTGCGTGAATATTGGATTAACAATATTTGAGAATAACAATGATTCTCCCAGATACATGTCCTACCATTTAACCCATAGGTGGAGGAGGAGATGTATTCATACCTTTCCCAAAGCTATTTGCGTGTAAGTGAATCCGACTGTAATTCAAACTCGGCTCTCTGATTTCTTGTTCCGAGCCGCTATCCATTACACCATCTTCACATGTTCGCGTGGAATTAAATGTGTTAAGATTAACGAGCCCTGTAACGTCTTCATACTCTGCTTTTTTAGCTAAATGGAGGTGTGGATCTTTTAATGGAATCGACGAACATTCACCTGGAACAGTTTGCATTCACCTCGCGATGCAAGATGATTAAAAAAACGTATTAATTCTTTTCTATTATTGTATATTTAATTTCATTGCCATAGAAATGTCAACGTCTTTTTTAACATGTTAGGACGGACGTCATAACAAGGGAGCTAACTGACTCACTAGATGGGAACCAAGTTATACCCTTTCATCGAAACGCTCTAGGACAACAGAGAAGTAAAGTGATTTCAAGATGGCTGGCACGCATCCTCACATGTTCCCTATCGAACTATCAATCTACTGGTAATCCACTGGTCATATTTTACATCTATTGTTATCCAGTAGTAAATAAAATGTATAAAGGTTCGAATTGTCTGTTCGTTCTTATTTGACTCAAATAAGCACACCCAGCAACACAACGCAATCACATCTAGAAGATTCGAAGAATGTGTTGAAAGGAATTGCGAACAGGTGAAGACTGTTTGAAATCATTAGCTCTACTTTTCTAAAAAGGGTACTCCCATAGAAGTGTTAATATTTCTTTAATCACCCATTACTGTTTTCGAATCAAGCATGGATCTACAGTGCAGGATGTGCGTGTAGTGTAACAAATGTCGGTGTCGTAAGTGGAATCGGTTAGCCGGATTCGAATTCTCGCCTAGTCTGCTGCATTTACTTATGCCCTTGGGAAAATCATGATATCTGTCTTTCCCACTACAGCTATGGGTTAAATAGCAAAGTGGACGCAAACCTATCGGGAAGCAACCAGTCTAAAGGAAGGATAACTTTAAACTCTGGAGGAGGCAATGGCGAAATCATTTCACTATAATTCCCAAGATTTGTTGATTCCAAATTTATTTTTTACGGCTTGTCAACCTTTCGCAGATTATTTAAAGTCGGAACATATTTTTGGATTGTAATAATTTTTTGGAGATAATTATGATTTACTGATATAAGTCGTACTTTTTAACCTATAGTTAGAGGAGAAGAAATAGCTTCATACCATTTTTGCGCCTAAATAAATATAACTAGCCCGACTGGAATTCAAACTCATCTGTATCCATTACACAAGCCGAACATCCAAGCTTACATCACCTGGTATTCCCAAAGAGTCACCCATCTAGATACTAACCAGGCTCGACTTTGCTTAATTTCTATGATCGAACGGGAACCGGTGTTTCAACATCATATGACCGTAAGTATTATTTTCCCTAAGAATGCATGGCGATTCACATATAATAAATGAAAAGAATCTGAAGGGATATGGGAAAATACTGAATTCCACGCCGTGGCGAAGGCAACGCGAAACCATACCATGATCTTTTCCAATAAACAAAAGGAATGTGTGAAGAGTCATGATCACCTATGTCATGAAGGGATATGCAATTTCTAAAAATGGATCCACTTCCCCGCCAGGTAAGGTAATTTTAGTCTTGTATTTCGACTTATAAATGTGATCCATTTTGTATTTTCCTATATAGGTCAAACCAATAATTTTTTCTTGATGCTCGTGCCATGTAACAGAGCCCAGTCTGTCACACGTTACTCGAAGAGGAGATAGACTATATCAAATAAACCTCATTGTATTGAGTGATATCATGAAGGTGGAATTATTCGACATGATATCACGACGCCCACGCCTATTAGTTGGGTAGTAATATATTTGTGTATGTAGTTTTGCCAAATGCTTACCACTCGCCCTGTCTTTAAGAAAACATCGCAAGCATACGACAGAGTTAATAGATTATTCGTCGACGACCCCCCTTAATGAATTCAGGAATTATTTTTCTGACGTTTTTGCTCAAGAATCTTCGTCCAAAAGACTGGTAAATCATTTAGAGTGCCTCGATAGCAGATTTACCAAGCTTCATGCAAAATTTAATTCAAGCGTGTTGCTCAAATTTGTTGGCCATCGTAAAGATCGCAGAGCCGTTCCAACAAAATATTATAAAACCTCGCGTAATAATGTAATATAATAATATGTATAGATAGTACAAATCCTATTGGCAAACTGTATCAGTGAGCTGTTGCGGACCAATTGGCGTTAGCTATTTGCGTTTTACCATTTAACGATACCCCCCCCCCAAAAAAAAAATCGATACAGTCCAGGAATTTTTCGATACCATTTCGGCGTTCGCTGTTTTATTTTGAGTAGAATGGTATGAAATAAAAAGACAAGGAGAAAAAGGAACAGAAAAATGTGAAAATAACAATAGATCCCGGAAGTTTAATAATAAACAGTATCCCATTTTGAAAAATCGCGAAATGTGAAACAGCGTTTTTAATGGGTAAATAAAACAAAAATCCTATTTTTATGTGTATTAAAAAACAGAGAACTCTTGTACGCCTAAGAAAATTATATGTATATATATATATATATATATATATATATATATATATATATATATATATATATATATATATATTGGGGCATCATTGTCATAAATGCATCAGGGTATTTGAACTTTATCTTGTGTGTCATGGGGACGTGTTGTCACAAGGTGGGAATCACCAGGACCAGTCTCACCTGACCTTTTGCAGCATCCTACCGGAAAACAAGAACACGGCGCCGTGACCCGCCCACAGACAGGACAGGAGAGAAAGTCATAATATATACAGACCTCAACTAGAAAGCTGATATTTATTTAATTCGTGTTATGGACACGCCATTCTCATTCATAAACTACCATTCATCCATGCATTGAATATTGTTATTATATTTGGTCTGGTGCTTCTGCTATGTATTTAGAAATTCTAGATAAAATACAAAGAAGAAACTGCAATGTTATTGGTCCATAGTTGGCATCTCGGCTTCAGTTAGTTTCTCACGGCCGTAACGTAGCTTACCTGTGGCGTTTCTATAAATGCATTCATAGTAATTGTTCTGATGAGCTTCCCCCTTTGGTAGCTAGACGTTATGGGTTTAAAAGCAGTACTAGATTGGCGGCAAGGTCTCATCATTTTACCGTGTAAATAGCTAGATGTAACCGTAAGTTCTCTGCTGACAGTTTTCTCGTACTTATCACTTGTGGATCGTTCTTCTTGATTCTTGCTTTCCAGTAAACTTTGATCTTGAAAAATTTAAATTCAATATCAATCGTTATCTTGTGTCTTCTTAATTTCTGGTCTTTTATTGTTCCCACCCCTTAATAATGTTTTCTTTTTTCTCATATTCTCTTACTCTCAGTAACCTCTTGCGTATGAGTGCCTTTATTGCCTTGCTTGGCGGGAAATGATTAACAAAAATCTAACGCTACGTATCCTTTCAGCAAGTAGAAAGGCATTCTTAAGAAAGTGCTGTTTGTGAATTCTAAAATTCCATCAGATGTCATGACGTAACAATATATAGGAATAAGAATATATCCTCGTGGATCAAACAAGGCTTTTTGTTTGACATTCCTGAAAGATTACTTGATGCCAGGAAGAACGGAAGATGTCCTAATCAAAACGGTGTTAGCGGAAAAAGAAATATAAAAAACTAGACAAAAATTGATAATACTAATAACAGCTTTTCCCAAAGGTTCAAAGGTATTTTATATTTTTATTGTCTCTAAAACAAATAAAATAAACATATCCCAGCCTTTTTTTCTTGCCTGTCAAATCTCTTGTTTATAGTGAATTGAATCATCTTAAGTTAAACACCTAACTGCGTCCAGGATCAAACGATAAAACAAAATCATACACTATCCAGCCTTTGATTAATTTGTTGTTCGGAGTAAGCATGACAAAGCCTGGGGTGACTCATAGGCGCGTTGAAAATGTTTTAAACCCGGACAATCAGATCGCACTGCGCTTGTACCGCTCTTATTCCCTCCTTCTATCACTGGCTTAACTGTCTGCGTGGGGTTCGAGGTCAAGTCAAGAAATAGTAAGTTTTACCAGGATAGATAAGACACTAAGCTGTGCTTATTCGCAGAACGATTAATATCTCTTCAGACAAGGACATTAAGTAATGTTAACTTTAACCTTTTGACTGAGAGGGGTCAAATTTGCTGTTAACTGTTTCAGTCGGTTACAAATAAGATAAATCCTGTGTAGCATGACTTTATATTAAAACTGTAGATAATAAGAGACAACAACAACAACAATAATAATAATAATGATGATGACGATGATGATGATGATGATGATGATGATGATGATGATGATGATGATGATGCAGGGTTAAAAGCTGAAACCGAAGGTTTTATTCTTGCTGCACAGGATCAATACTTGCTAACTAGAAATTACCAAGCACACATACTGAAAAATTATGTTGACCCCTAATGCAGATTCTCTGATAAATATCCAGAAACAATTGACCATCTTGTATCAGATTTTATATTCAGTGTTAGCCCCAACTGAATATAAAACCGGTCAAAAAAGTAAATTTGATGTTTGGTTATTTGGCATTCACTCATATTGGAGTTTTTTTTATTATCAGAGATGGTAGTGCATATCATTTCAGATGAAGTGTTCTCTGATTTTGGTTTATTTTGTAAGTAAATTATAATCCTAACTTTATAATAGAAGTCTAGTTTCCCTTGCCTTAGCTTAATACTTATGCAGGTATACATTTGTTTTTCAAAAGAAAGACCAAGAAATTATAGACCGATCATAAACAAAACTACATAATTTGAATATTGTCTTAATGTGTCTATTTCTTCTGCTCACTTAATAAATATTTATTAGGAGTATTTCATATATATTTTAATTCTATTAAGTTATTTTAGATGTAGAACATTTAAGTTCTAAAATAACCTAATATAGGATTTATTATTCTACTTGTTTGCCATTATTTATTAAATTTTCTCTTTTGTAAAGATGGAAATCACAAGTACAAGTTTATTCATCCAAACTTATCACTTAAACTGTCTATTGCGGTGGAAATACGATGCGAAATTTGTTGTTTATCATTTTATAAAGAAGTAAATTTGAAAAGACTGTTTTTTATTCAAACATTTATAAAAATCTACAAAATTTTCAACGAATTGTGTTTTTTGAAATGTTTAGCAAAAAAATTGACAAACTTTATAAATAGTAAATCATAAAAATTTCATTATAGATGGTTCATATATTTTTATAATTTATGACATTTTTATAAATTTATGAATAAAAAGAATGTTTTCATATTTATTTCTTTATAAATTGGTGAATTATAAAAATTGCATTGTATTAGTTGATTCGCAATTTTAGAATATTGTAAATATAAAATGTATTCTTGTAAATAAACAATCTAATAAATAAATAGTGTTTAATATTTGTGTTTTGGTTTGGTTTGTTTTGTTTTATCAACCTCAATGGGTTATTTTATTGCCGACAAGTTTTTTATTGCAAAAATGTATTGCTGGTAATTTTAAAAAAAATGTATTGCTGGTAATTTTTAAAAAAATGTATTGCTGGTAATTTAAAAAAAAATGTTTTGCTGGTAATTTTAAAAAAAATGTATTGCTGGTAATTTTTAAAAAAATGTATTGCTGGTAATTTAAAAAAAAATGTATTGCTGGTAATTTTTAAAAAAATGTATTGCTGGTAATTTTTAAAAAAATGTATTGCTGGTAATTTTAAAAAAAATGTATTGCTGGTAATTTTTAAAAAAATGTATTGCTGGTAATTTTTAAAAAAATGTATTGCTGGTAATTTAAAAAAAAATGTATAGCTGGTAATTTTTCTTCAAAAATGTATTGCTGTTAATAACTTTTTAGAAAGTATTTCTGGTATTAAACCCTATTTTTACACATTCATAGTGTTTTGACTCAGTTTGGGAGTTAACTATTTACCCATAGCTGGGACCCTGTGAGGTGCTACCACCCTGGGTCAAGGTGGACCTGGGAACACCAACAATTAAGATCAGACGCCTTGGTGTTGGATGTAGTTTATCGTCTTACCCAGGAGGGCTAATATGTTTGTCGTAAATTCTCAAAGAACAAAGAAAATTCACTTTTAGACTACTTAGCGTTCAAGCATGTTAGACTCATAAACCAATTTCTGATATAGTGACTTCATTTCTTTCTGTGACCTTATAATAGACTACACTAAACGTGATAAATAACGAACAGACTATGTCTATTGGCTAACACAATTTTTCCAGTTTGTAAAAAAGTAGCAACATGATTACGCTACATTAGGCGTTTCTTGTCCAAAACATAAAAAATATTAAGCTTATCAGCACGGATATCTGACTTTTATCTAAATTGGATTATCTACTTGGTTTTTATCCTATATTATTCATTGGATAATTACTGGACATGTCTGACACAAGGTCAGTAAAAAATGATCCGCCGGACAGGCTGGATAAACAACAGACTGGGAAGTTTAACAACACTCAGAAAAAGAGGCACTTGCCCACCCAGGATTTTCAATGGATATTACCAACACTCTCCTGAAGAGGAGAAAAATGGCCAATTGCCTCCCTCAGAGGCTTCTATTACCGACCAAAGGCTGCTTAATAATGAGGCAACCATAACAGACCCCTTGCTTTCCGATGAGAAGGCATCCGCACCAGACCAGATAGCGACAAAAGAAGCAGTGACCGAAGATTTACCCTGTGGCTGGAAGACCCCACCCACATGTATTTTCAACTTACAAGAATTCCTGGAAAGGGCCGAGAGTTACGCCCATCTTATTAAAGATGGCGGCTTGTTGGTTGAGCCCCAGGAAGTTGACAAATACAAAGAAAGAACAGTCTCCGTGTTTGTGGTGGATAAGCGCCTACGTAAGGTATGTCGATCCACAAAGGATAACGTTTTGAAGTCTCTGACTTCCTTTGGATTTATGCCTCAACAGATCATCCGAGGTCTTAAACCCTTTATGTGGGACGTACTGCTGCCCACGTCCGACGACTGTATTTCGATGGTGAACAAGGAGTTGTTCACAAAAGACCAGATCCTCCGCACCGAATACAAGGGCATGAGAAAGACCAGGGTGGCAGTTTTCGAAGTCCCAGTTCACGTCAAGGGAGAGGCGCTGGCTGCATATTTCCAGCAGTTTGGCCAAATAATAAGTGTGTCCTCGGACCGCAAGTTAGGGGAATGGAGCTTCATCATCATGCTCACGGAGCAGGCCTTCGGATCCATTCCCTACTGTTTAGATATTGATGGAAGGGCCATACCCGTCATTGTGACTGGTAGAAAACCGACCTGCTGGAAGTGTGGCAAGCCTGGTCATCTGGCGCATTCCTGTCCTACCAAAGCGACCTCTGTAGTTAAGCCTGCCTCGGACAAAACCCCCTCTCAGCAACCCGCCGCTAAGCCAGCAATTGAAACTAGTGTCCCTCTCTCTAAGGAAAAGACAGGAGATTGGCAGGTAGTCGGCAAGAATAGAGGGAAGGGGCAAACATCATCCACTACTTCACCTAGGGCTTGTGCGTCCACAGACATGGACACTCCCACCCCTCGCAGCCGTACGGGTGATACTTCGGTCACTGAACCATGGTCTGTAAACGAGCCGTCCTTTGATAAAATACAGGAGATAAAGAAGCTAAAGGCTCAGTTGAAGGAGTCAACAGCTGCAGCAACATCACCATCATCGACTCCGGCTTCACCAGCGCGAAAATCATTATCGACATCCTCATTAACAGACTCTTTGCGCCCCTCATCCTCTGCCCCATCTTCCCCGTCCAAGGTGAAAAAACACCCCAATGATTGTACGAGAGCTCTCTCTTTCTCCCCGGAAAAGCGGACTGAAAATCCCTTGATTGAGAGCAAAACGCCTGTAAAAAAAGAAAGCGTTACGCCAGGGAAGAGGCCGAGGAGTCCATCAGAAGCCGGCGGGAAAAAGAGGAAAGCAAAGCTAGCCTATAACTCGGGGAAGAATGTGTGCCGGGTCACAACAGAAAGTGAGGAGAAGGCAAAGGACTTTGCCAAGAGGACTAACAAATTGAAAGTCCTCTTGGCCATGAAGAAATGCGGCGACAGGAATTTGGACGATCCCACAAACTTTCCGAAGGCGAAAATGGTCCTAACTGTCGTTCGCATCGGGACCGGATCGCGGCACGTCTGGGGTATGGGCTACATGGTTCGCGTCTTGGACGGAAAGTTTTTTGTCCTGGAAGCCAGTTCCGTTTGTTCCAATGTGGTACCGTCAATGTCCATGGATCAGCACTATGTGCTCTTGTGTCTGCTCGGCATTATGCGAATGGTGGTGTGGACGACTAGACAGAAGGAGTTCCATGCAGGTGAGAAATTTTCCTCTTTGCAACTGGTCTCATTCTTTAGGCATCAGCTTAAGGTTAAGATCAGGGCGGAGAGGGCGCGTCTCTCCTCGTGGAATTTCGGCAAAAGGTGGGTGAAAATTTCGCGCTTGGTGCGAGTGAGAGGTGCTGACCTAGAGTGGTTGTTGGACGCAACTTAAGCAAGAGGATTTGGGGCCTCGAACCGAAACTTTTAGTCATCCCAGCCTTTTAAGGTAAGATAGGACATTTTCATGTTCAGTTTTGGCCTCCTCAGAGCTAAATATTTTCCTTTCAACGTAGCTAGAGCATGCAAGTACATAAGTTCTGTTTTTTTTTGTCCTCCTTTTTAGTTTCTTGTCTCCACCCCTCTCCACGTTTTAGGTGACAGATGTCTCTGTTCTCTGGAATTGTTCATCCCAGTTAATAGAGATTTCTGCCACATTTTTGGAAGGGTCCTACTACTAATATTGTTTTGTTTAGTTTCTTGTACATACATATTTTACATTGTATATAAACATTGGGCTTTTGATTTTTCCCCATCCCTCGATGATTTTGTAAATAAAAATTCATGTTAGGGCTTTTCATCGAGAAAATGTGGTATTTTGGTGATTGTGTTGTGACAGCGAATAGTAAATGTGTTGTTATGGTGAAAGGAAAATTGTAAGTACGAATGGGTCAACGAATGAGACTAGATAGTTTTCAGGTAGGACTAGAGAAGACCAGTCTTTCCCCCCTCCCCATTTTTAGCCCTTGTGGCACATTTTGTATTTTAAAATGCAAATAAATAATAACACAATTTTTCCAGTTATAATTTTAAGGTTGCAATCATTTAAACTTAGTAAATATAATCGCTTTCTTCTAGTGTTATATATTGTTGTAACCTAGGGAAGGTTACTGAATAGAATAATCACACGAAGGTTGGTAATGAACGATAATATTTAGGACAAGAACAACACATAAAAGATTCGCCAGCGGTGCGTAGAAGAAGTAAGTCAAGTGAATTCCACAATGAATCTCCAACTGCAGGATATCTACCAACCGCCCCACGCAGTCAGATGTGGCACAAGGCCGAATTTAATGTGGGGTATCCGAGCCCGTAGGATCGGCCAAAAATTTCCCGTAGATCCCGTATGAAACGGGGTCGGGTATCTGTTTCCCGAGCCGAGACTCTGACCTTCGACATAGCCTCGTCTGTGGATTCTCTCTGCTCGGAGGCAGAAAGTTTGACCAGCACAGCTGGAGACAAATCTCCGACTGCAGACCAACATACAGTATTTACTACTGTATTTATGTTAATGGGGACACACCCATTATCGTCCGTAGGTATGCTACAACACCCCCCTTTTTGGATTCCCTTTGTAAAGAGTCAATTTTTTTTTCTTTTTCGGTTGACTTCGATCCTTTCCGTATCCTTTCTTTTTTTTTTTACTCCGTCTCTTTCGGATTTCTATCTCCGGAGCTTTCTGAGGGATGGGTACATTGAAAGTATCAAAAAGAACCACCATAGGTTCAACCTCGTCTAGAGTAGTGTTCTCTTCAGTTTAATACCTACTTTTAATTTGATTATAGTGCCCCTTGGTGCACCATTTCAGGACCTTTTACTAGATTCCACCATCCTGCCAATTCTTCGGACGACAGTTCCGACTTCCCAATATGTTTTATTTGACTGGTACATACCGTAAAAAACTTTTGACTAATTTTATAAAAACATTTTTCAGGTTTTTGTACCGCATGATCATGTTTTTTTCTTATTGGGTATAAGTTTGTCAAAATTTCGCGCAAACATAATTTCTGCCGGAGTCATGGCTGAAGGCGCCTTTCTATTCGGTGTAAGCCTATACACATATAAAAATTGTTGTAATGCAACATCTGTGGATCCACTGTTGGCTTTTCTTAGATCCCTTGTGAAGGTATTCACAAAACTCTCTGCCCGGTCGTTACTTCTAGGATGGTAAGAGTCAATTGTTTTTACATTTTACAAAATTCTTTGCCGTTATCCGGCACATTCAAATCCGGTTCTCCGAACCTCGCGAACAGTTCGTGTAAAAACTGAATTACTACTTGTGAGGTTGGTTTGTTACATCTGAATGTTTCTGGCCACTTTGAAAAACTGTCTACGACAATTAGATAAGTCCCATTAAGTGGAGCAAAGTCAACGTGAAGACATGACCATTGGCTTTCAGTTTCTGGCCATGGGTTGAACTTAATTGGCGGTGTTTTAGCCACCAAACACAGCTTTTGCACGACTTCACCAGACATTCAATGCCTCTATCCATGCTACGCCAGTATATGTAACTTCTCATCAAGCTTTTCATTTTGGATATACCAGGATGTCCTGCAAACTTTTTTTCAGGATTCTCTTTTGTAGTGCCAAAGGTAGCACTATTCTTTCGCTGTACATGAGAACATCATCGCACATTGAGTTTACTCCCGAATCTGCTTCAGTCCTGTCTTTAAGTTTTTCCTTCATTTCACTAATAAATTTGTCCTCCAACGCTTTACTTTTTATATCTTCCAACGTCACAGGTAAGTTCCCGCAGAGTATTGCATAGTTCCGATGGTAGAGAAGCAATGACCGTGTCTTCTAAAGGTTCATTATTCCTTGGAATAATTCTGGACAACCCGTCCGCATGACTTAATTTGCACGATGGCAAAATTTCATTTTAAAGTTGTAATTCAATAAAATGGTTCCCCATTGTTGTAACCTATTAGCCGTATGAGTCGGTAATCTTTTTTTGGACCCATAAATAGCTATCAACGGTTTATGATCTGTTTGTAAAGTAAACCTTCTACCGTGAATGAATCTATGAATTTTTTTCAGAGCAAAGACAATCCCATAACTTTCCTTTTCAATCATGGAGTAATTTTTCTCAGCTGGAAGAAGCGTCCTGGATGCGTGTGCAATCGGTTTAATCGAGCCGTCTTCTAGTTTATGCATAATTCAGGCTCCTACACCGTACAAACTAGTGTCACTTGCTACGATTATTTCTTTCTTTGGATCGTAGTGTGTCAAGAACAAGTCTGACGTTAGTATTTTTCCTGGCATTCCGTCATCCAAGACCATTTAGCGTCTTTCTTCAAGAGCTCATTCAACGGAGCTCGCAAGCAATGCATATTTGGTACTAGTAATTAGTAATTTGCTAACCTCAGGAAACTTTGTAGGGTACTGACATTTACAGGAGCAGGCATGTCCTTTATAGCACTGGCACGTGCTGGATCTGGTCCCCTGCCCTTCTTGTCAATTATCTGACCTAAATATTTAATTTTGTCCATAAAGAATTCACACTTTTCGTCCTTCAGTTTGAATCCATAGTCCTAAATTCTTCTGAAAAAACTTCGAAAATATTTTTTTTGTGGTCGTCAGTGTTTTCACTTTTCAGCAAAATATCGTCTAAATACGCAACTGCTATGTCCAGTCCACTCAGCATTGTGTCCATTACTTGCTGAAGAATCGCTGGAGTGACCTTTATGCCGAAAGCAGACGATAAAATTTGTACATCGCATGACGTGTATTTATGGTCAGTAATCTTGAACATTCGTTGTCTACTGGAATCTGAAGATACACGTCACTTATACTGATTTTTGAAAATATCGTTTCATGCTTAAATGCAATCGTGAGGATGGCCTGAAGATTGCATTTAAGCATGAAACAGACTGTCATTTCCTGGTTGTTGAATTAAATGTCCACTTCTATATATATATATATATATATATATATATATATATATATATATATATATATATATATATATATATATATATTCTGATACTCCCTGAAAGGTGGACAGAGAGATCCGCCTACGAAACTCTGGAGTCAGGATTCTGAAAGTAACATAAATTAGCGAAGTAACAAACATTTACACGCTCTAATCCTATATATATATATATATATATATATATATATATATATATATATATATATATATATACAGATAGATAGATATAGATATAAATGTGGATATAAACCAAATAATTCGATATTAGCAAGTATATATGCATGCTAACGCATGCATACACAGGGAAGCGAATAAATATTCACTTAATTTAAGCTGCAAACAAAACAGTGGTTAGACAGAGCTAGGAAGTAAATATTAATAAATATACATATACCTACGTTCGAAGTGCAACTTGAAGTTTCTTGGTTGTACCAATGAACTATTACTATATATATATATATATATATATATATATATATATATACAATTTTTAAAAAGTACTATTTTTTACTATATATATATATATATATATACAATTTTTAAAAAGTGCTCAATGCAGAGTAAAGCTTAATAATATTTATTAACAATTATAACAAAAACATGTTATACACCGCTATTTCAGAACTCTATGTGCTTCTTCAGGCGGTGGTAGTCAACTGGAGAAGAAACGATCATTTTATGGTTTCAAAGCAGCGATACTCTCATAGGAAGTGGGAAGGGGAAAAAACTAAATCTCTAACTTGCTAGGCGGAGTCCTGGATTAACAAGTTATTACATTTTCTTTCACATATATATATATATATATATATATATATATATATATATATATATATATATATATATATATATATATATATAAGAGAGAGAGAGAGAGAGAGATATTATACAATGTTACATTAGCAGTGTATAATTAATATTTATTGCGCTACTTTTGTATTGAGCCCAATTTTAAATTAATGTTTTGAGCTTTTAAATTTTATTCTTCGTTCTTTTACATGTGGATATATATATATAAATGTGTGTGTGTGTGTGTGTGTGTGTGTGTGTGTGTGTGTAGAAGAACATGATATATCGATATTAATAGTATCTTTTTGTATTTTATAAATATAACAAAATTATATGTATTGGGTTGGCAACTAAGTTCCCGCTGTTTTTTTTTTAAATTTAAATGTTAAAAAATGTTTAATAAAAAAATAACAACTAATTAATCAATAATGTATTCTCCCTAGTTATTTAGAGCCTCTTCCCAATGTTCAACAAGATTTTTAATACATTCTCCCTTGTTGATTACAGCCTCTTCCCAATGTTCAACAAGATTTTCAATACCTTCTCACTTGTTGTTTACAGCTTCTTCCCAATGTTCAACAAGATTTTCAATACCTTCTCCCTTGTTGCTTACAGCTTCTTCCCAATGTTCAACAAGATTTTCAATACCTTCTCCCTTGTTGCTTACAGCTTCTTCCCAATGTTCAACAAGATTTTCAATACCTTCTCCCTTGTTGCTTACAGCTTCTTCCCAATGTTCAACAAGATTTTCAATACCTTCTCCCTTGTTGCTTACAGCTTCTTCCCAATGTTCAACAAGATTTTCAATACCTTCTCCCTTGTTGTTTACAGCTTCTTCCCAATGTTCAACAACATTTTCAATACCTCGTTGGTAGAAATCACCCTGTTTCGACTCGAAATATTCATCCAACCAAACTCTCAATTCTCTATCAATAATGAATTGACTCTGTTGGTGCTAAATTGGGAGAGTACGGCGGGTCTGGTAGCACTTCCCAGCCATGCGTTTGAATGGCTTCCTTGGTCATATTGGCGATATGAGGGCGGGTGTAGAGGTGCAGCAAAAAAAAAAACAAAACAAAAAAAGCAACAAAAAACAAAAACTCCATGCTGCCGATTAGGTCTTTTCTCTTGAATAGCCGTGTTCGTAATGGATAATCCCTTCCCAGTCCCATCATACGCACAACATCGTTTTACGCGGATGACGACTCGCGGTGTTTTACGCGGATGACGACTCGCGGTGTCGCTTGTTTACCGGGGCTAAGCCATTCCTTACGCTGTTTCATATTGATGTACAGGCACCATTTTTCGTCGCCAGTAATGATTCGGTAAAGAAATCAATGCTTGTGTCCATGAGTTGAGCGGTGACGAACAAGCAAACCATCGGTGATTGTGGCTCATCGTTGATTTTTGTTGTTGTCACTTAAAGCATGCGGAACATATGGTCCACACTTCTAAAACTTTCCCATCGAGTGAAGATGCTTCTCTATAGCAGTATGGAAGCATTCCATTTTATCTACCAGTTCTCTTTTCATTTGACGATAATTTTCGTGCAAAAGTTGGTTTAATTCATCAAACTCAACTGGACGTCCAGAAACGAGATGCGTCTTCGAGGACAATATCTGGATTTCCTCTAAAAATTTAAATTTGAAAGAATAGAAATGTTACATCTAACTCAATCATGTCTCTCTTCCCCCCCTTCACTTCCTCACTTCGTTAATTTACATATACTTATTACTGCCCGTCATAAATGTGTAAATTTCTTTTCATTTTTCGTTTCAACCTTAGGAAATAAAATCTGATGATCCGCGGTCCTTTAAAAGGGTTGTGGTGAAATAATTTATTATATGGAACTTTAAAGTGGTCTGTTTATATATATATATATATATATATATTGTTTTTATTATAAGAGATTATAATAAAAACATTTTTAAACTCGCTACACAAAAGCTTTCATATACTATGATTGTGCTTCGTTAGGCGATGGTAGGTAACTGGTTATAAAATGCTTTTTAAGGGAAATTTAAAAACAAATCGTTACCTCTTTTCCTAAAGTTAAAGTGTGGAGCATTAGGTCAGAAATTAAAAATAGACTTGTGGGTATGTTTTGATTAAACAATTAAATGTCAGATCTACACTAAATAGAAAAATAAGGTCAGAGGGTGGAGGTGGGTGAATTATAGACCTGGGTTCAGTGACGTTTGCGTAGAATATGGCAGCGACATTATATATATATATATATATATATATATATATATATATATATATATATAATATTCTACCATATTATCTGCATGAAAAATACAAAAAATTCAATGTTAAAGAAGTGCTTACGGGAGATAACAATGGATGAAATGTGTAGAGTTATTTCCCTTGGACTTATATTTCGTTTGGTCCATACTCTCAGTTGATGAATTTATTTAGGGAGTTTGTTAACTTTTCCTCGTAGAATTCATAGCTTCAGAATTCCTTATTTATTAGGATTATTAAAATAAATAGAAAAAATACTGATTTATTCACTGGAAGAAACTTATAAAAGAACATGACATAAACCAAATTATATAGCAGTTTTGTGCACGAAATATTTCAAATATTTACAAACATTAAATAAATTAGATTTAATTAATAAATTTAAAAATACTCGTAGATTAAAAAAACCAACAAAAAACATTGCAATAGAGTGCATCGAATTTGGCCAATTATTAGCAAATTAATTCTCTAGATAACTATTACTGTCAATCCTCATTGTGTACCTTACACATGTGGCCTTGTATCATGCTTTGCTAAGTATCGATAGTGTTGGGGATGCGAAGAATGAACTAAGATTTTTTCTTGAGTGTTAGTGAATATATCAGAAGGACTCTTCGTCAGGTTGCGCGATCTTTTCATGCATCCACAACAATAAATAATTCGCAAAATAAAACAAGACAAAACATGTATGCAATTCAAACAGACAAATGCATTTATATACAATTCGAATATTATTTACAAAATGTTATTGCAAGGTATTATATGTCTTATGTTTGTTAGTGAACGAAGATTTTGTTTGCTTTTTACTGTCTTGGTGTGTTTGTATTACAGTCTATAAGAAATCGTAATTAGTGTTTAAACAGCGTTATTTATGTCCGTATTGTTTTTGTAATGTTTAGAATTGAGTCATCAGAAGTAGTCTACCCTTAACCGTAGGTATGTAATATGTTCGATAATAGTATTTACTTAAATTGTAGTGAGTGTTGATAATTCACTTTGGATAAGTAAAGTCTTGCAAGTTTGAAGTTCTTTGTATTCACAGAGTAATCTTCGAATCGAGTTTGTGGGTGAGTCAGTTGTGGTTTTTCGCGCGGGAAAATTATAATCGCAAGTTACGTGGATTAGATTAGCGCTTCTCTTTGTTCGCTGGACTGACTGGTCTGGTCAGTTGGAAATCTTGCTTATATAAGGTTTCAGATGTCAGAATCGGCTCAAGTAAGTTTTGGAGCAATTTAACTTCCTCGCGTGAAGTTTTTGAATTATCATGTTGCGAGCCAATAGAATTCGCTGCTTAGCACAATAAGGTTTTTGATTGGTTAAGTTGATTCGCGTAGGCGTGTAAAATGGAATGTTCCTGTTGCTAGGGGTGATAAGGTAAATGGACGAGTCCACAATACAATACCGTTAGCTTAGGTTTGCTACAGAAATAATTTGGAATTCGAGGAGTTGCTTTTAGAATCTTGGCAAAAATCAGAATTTTTCAAAGATTTTTTTTCAGGCAAACACATCTTTTCAATCTGAAATATAAACAGTTTTTTTTCCTTACCTTGCAAAACGATTTGATCTTATGTCGTTCGAATTTAAAAGTTAAATAAAAAAAATATGGATATCAAGAACGCCAAAGGCTTTACCTAACTACCTCCATGAGATCGCTAAAAAAAGTGCATAGCATGAATAAAAAAGGTCTTAAACTTGATGAAAATAATTTTTTATTGGTTAAATGTTTGTTATTATTAAAAGGTAAGATCAAAGTATTTTTGGGTATTTTTTTTTACATTTTTTAATTATTCCTAGCACGTCCGAAATTTTCGTTAAAAATCTTATATTTTTTGAGTCATCAATTTTTTAATTTTATAACCAAAATAATTTTAATTTTTAATTCTTTTAAAAATCAATTTTTTAATTATAATTTTTCAAAATTTATTTTAAGAAAATTAGAAATTATAAAGTTTATTTAAAATAATTTGAAACAAACATTACTTACTTTCTGCGCCGAAAAATATTGTTTAAAAATAAGATAAAGCAGGTGTCACATTTGGTGTCACTTGACAAGTGATGAGTGATGATTTCATCACGTATTGACAACTTATGTGAGGAAAAGTTATCGTACGTGTTAAGGGGTCTCCTCTTTTCACACAAATGGACTCAACCGAGGTTTACATATACTACCATCAGTGAATACCCGGTAGTACGTTAAGACAGTCGAGAAGTCAGTACGCTGAGTAGTATTAGAGGAGGGTAATACAAGAGTAACCGTCACAGCACCTAGACTCATTAAGGAGTCATACCGCGATACTTCAATACCAAGACTGTATATGTATCATTGCTACTAACCCGCATTCCTAGATCTACTAACCCGTATTACCAGTTTGTATTATTACGTTAATACTTTTATTTTCCTTATCTATTCCTGGCGTTTGTTATTTATTGATATCGGATTTCATCCCGGAATCCACAACAAATTGGCGACGAGTATATCGAACTCACACAGGAAAGAAAGAAAAAAGAAAAGTCTCCCCCTCGTCGACAACAAATTGGCGACGAAGGATATCAAACTCACACGGGAAGAAAAAATTTGCCGTTTTTGCCAGTATCCACATCAACTTGGCGATTTACGAGGATTAAAACACGGAAAATCGAGTTTTTCGTAAGTCTCTTATCATGGAGGATTTTAAATGTATTTTAGTAGAACTTGTAAAACACCAAAATGAACAGCAATTACAACTCCAAGAATGACAAAACGAACAACAAGTACAATTCCAAGAAAGACTGGAAGAAAAGCAATTACTACAAACCCAGAAGGAAGATCAAGAAATACAAAGGCAAAATGAAGAAAGACAAATGCAACTCCAGGAACTAATATTAAAGGTAGTGGGTAACAAACAACAAAATATCGAAAAAGAGGCGACTTTTTCCCAAGACGCAGTGTGGAATACGATAGAAACTTTCAAATACTCTCTAGAAGAGGATAAAAATTTCTGGGATTATTTTAGACGCCACGAAGACATCTTTAACATCGATTGTCAAAACTGGACAGAAGCAAAGAAGCTACGTCTGTTGCTCAGAAAATTAGGAACTGAAGAATACACAAAATTTGTGGATTACATTTTGCCAAAAAAGACGAACGAATTAACGTTTGACGAAGCAGTTACATGTCTTACAGAGCTATTCAGTCCAAAAACGTCACTCTTTCACAAGAGGTGGAAATGTCTTAACCTGGTAAAGGGCGAAAATGAGGACTATTCCACGTTTGCCGCAATCGTGAATAAACATTGCGACGACTTCAAGTTGGCAGAATTAACACCGGACAATTTCAAGTGTCTCATCTTTGTTCAAGGGTTAGTCTCAGCAAAAGATAGTGAAATGCGCAAAAGAATGCTTTCAAAACTACAAAATGAACCTGGACTAACACTACAACAACTATCAGAAGATTGCCAAAAATGACTGAGTATAAAGAAAGACTCGAAAAACATTGAGGAGTCAGGAGTTTCTCATATACGTAAGTTAAACAAAAGTTTATGTTCTTTACCCTCCCCGGAACGAAAACAAAAATTCTATAATAAGGGAAAAAGTACAACATATAGGGCAAATTATGACGAAAATCGAAGCAAATATAAATCCCCCCCTCTGCATGTTATCGATGTGGAGGACTACACTGGAACAAGGATTGCCGTTTTAAATATAAAAACTGTCTTGTATGTGGAAAAATGGGGTACAAGGCATCCCAATGTAGGAATAGAAAAGCTACTAGTAGGATAAGAGCTACTAGGATGCATGACGAAGACAATACCAACATATGGAAATTTGTGGAACTTGAAATCTTAAATAAAAAGATAAAATTGCAACTAGACTCGGGTTCCGATCTAACGATAATTAACCTACAGGCATGGAAAAAGCTTAACAGACCAACCATGTTACATACACAAAAAATTGCTAAGTCGGTGACAGGAAAGTGTATAAAATTCGAAGGAGAAATAATCGTAAATGTTAAAATTCACGGGAAAACAAAAAAACTCAGGATATACGTAATGAAAGATACAGAAAATCTAGTGGGTACAGACTGGATGAAAAAGTTCGACGTATAGGATTTACCTATCAGCTCGTTTTGTAAGGGTGCAGATAGAAGTGAATTGAAAAAAAAAAGGCCAACCAGTATGTAAAAAGAAGCGAAACGCGCCATTTGCTACCACAGATGAAAACAATAAAGAGTTATACAAGGCAAAAACGGAACTACGTGTGACCATGCGAGAGATAAGAAAAGAAGCAAAAAAGGATGAATTTATTCAGAGGACGAAGGAAAAAATAAATAAAAACCGGTATACATCTACAGTGCTCGGGAGATCATTCAAACAAGAATGGGTCTATTTCAGTAACAATATGGCTTATAAGGAACCAAAAACAATAATTAACAGACAAGGAAACGTGATGTACACAAAAGGCGAAAAATTTACCCACAGAAAACATATTGACCAAATACAAAATAGACGGGTTGAAGAGCCAAGCTCGCCACCCGCAGAAAATGACGAGTCGATGGAGGAGATCTTTGAAGTTTTTGAGATTCAAAGACCACAAGATGACACAGAAATTGGAAGGACTAGCAGGAAGACAAAATTTACAGTGTCTCTAATTGTCGACTATAAGAAAAAGGAAAAGATATTAACTCACTCTAAAAGGGATTTAAGAAGGGGGGTATTGAGTGGTCTCCCCTTTTCACACAAATGGACTCAACCGAGGTTTACATATACTACCACCAGTGAATACCCGGTAGTACGTTAAGTCAGTCGAGAAGTCAGTACGCTGAGTAGTATCAGAGTAGTATTAGAGGAGGGTAATACAAGAGTCACCGTCACAGCACCTACACTCAGTAAGGTGTCATACCGCGATACTTTAATACCAAGACTGTATATATATTATTGCTACTAACCCGCATTCCTGGATCTACTAACCCGTATTACCAGTTTGTATTATTACGTTAATACATTTATTTTCCTTATTTATTCCTGGCGTTTGTTATTTATTGATATCGGATTTCATCCCGGAATCCACAACAGTACGGAAGCACAGAAGTGACATCATTATTTAGATTTAAGTGAACCAATTATTTACC
The DNA here is from genome assembly GCA_964036315.1 of Acanthosepion esculentum. NCBI lineage: Eukaryota > Metazoa > Mollusca > Cephalopoda > Sepiida > Sepiidae > Acanthosepion > Acanthosepion esculentum. The sequence goes on along the minus strand of OZ038477.1, from coordinate 126,482,873 downwards.
TCGTTATTTTATGGAGAACTTTCAGCGCTCTAATTTTTTTTTGGGGGGGGGGTTCTTTTTTTGTACTTAGCTTTGACCTTTACGTTTACGATGCTTTATGGAAAATATATTATGAAAAAAATTAAAATAAGTCTGTTGAGAGTGAGATAAAATTTCATAGGAAAGGTATCTAATTAATTTATAAGTACCTTTCTGATGAAATTTTATCAGAAGTGTACATAAAATATAATTTTATGGACATTTATTACATTTTACTGTGTTTTTTGTATTTCCATTCATTTTATTATTAATTTTGATTTTTCATTTATGGAAAAATGTCATAACTGAGATTAATATAAAAAATAAGATCATATAAATTTCACAAGATGATACTAATACTTGTAGCCTTCTCAGTTGGAATTGAAAAATCTAATTAACTTCTTCACACGTGTTTAGCACGAACAATTCGCAAAAATAAAGACCGTAACAGAGGGGAACAACGCTTATAGTAACTCAAATAACATGATGTTTTATTGTTTTCATGTACGATCTTCTGTACATTTGAATTACAGTCGTTTTATGGACGCAAAGGCTATGCAAAAATGAATTTTTAGTACACTGGTGGTCCGTTGATTGTAATAAGTTTTACAATTTATAATCTGTAAAGATAGATCTACTTAATAACACCATAGACTAAACTGACCACCGTTTTCACTAATTTTATAATATTTAACAACTTTAATGTAAAAATAATAAAATAATTTAAAAAATAACAAATAAGTGTTTTAAAAATTCATTTTTCATCGAAAAAGTTTTTTTTTACTTTCAGACAATATTATCCACATTCCTAAAAATAACTAAAAGCAAATAAAAGGATTTGAAATTAAATAATATCTTTGTTTTCTTGAGTTTTGTATGTTACAATTCAGAGCTGATTTTCAGGTAGAGGTGGTCTGATTAAAACAAAAATGATTGCTTTCCTCAAAGCCTTGTGCTTTTAACTAATATAATCACTAATTTGAGCAGTATTGAATTTTCATAAATTAGTTAGGAGGTGGGTGGGGGTAATAAATATAAAAAAATTGCTACGACTTTAAAAAAAGAAAACATAGTCAAAATAATTTCCATCATTTGTGAATAGTTTCTGAAAGTTTCGCTAACATCTAGCAATTATTTTTAATTTTGCAAGATTTTCCAAATTAATGTCTGTCATACAAAAAAACAAAACAAAAAAGGCTAAAATTTTATGTTATTTCGTAGTTCCGCTGATACAAAGAGGAACAAGTTTTTTTTAATCAAAAGTTAAAATTTTCTAAAAAGAAGGTAAAATTTTTAAAAATTAATTAAAAAATACTTTGCTCTTTCCTCTTAATAATAACATAAACATTTAGACGATAAAATTGTTTTCGTCAAATTTGGGGTCTTTTTCATCATGCTATACTCATTTTTAGCGATCTCATGGAGGTACCTACTTTAACCATAAACTTTAGAAACGCAACATCAGTCAGCTAAGTGACAAAACTTTTACTAATATTAATTCTAATAAAATAATTATAACAATTATATTTATCCTTAATGCGATAACACAAACACGTGACATCTTCATTATCGAACAGATGCCATCGATTACACAAGTGAACCTTAGTCGAAACAGTAGTTTAGTATTTTACAGATGCCAATTATTACACAAGTGAACCTCGATCAAAAACGTAGTTCAGAATTTCTCCAGATGTCATCAATTAGATAAGTGAACCTCAATGGAAACGGTAGATCATTATTTCTCCAGATGTCATAGAACACATGAATTAATATCAGCAAATATGAGTATTTGAAACAAACCGTAGTTCAGTATTTCTCCAGCTGTCATCGATTACAGATGTAAACATCAATCGAAATTGTAATGCAGTATTTCTCTAGATGTCATCGATTAAGTGAACCTCAAACGAAATTTTATTTAAGTATTCTTCAAGAGGTCCTCGATTACATAATCGAACCGCAATCAAAAGAGTGGTTCAGTATTAAAGAAGCTGTCATAAACCTTACAAGAGAACCAGAATCGAAATCGTAGTTCAAAATTTTCCAGATGTCATCGATTACACAAGTGAACAGAAATTAAATGCGTAATTCGGTATTTCTCGATATGTCATCGACTGCGCGTGTGAAACTCAATCGAAACCGTAGTTCAATATTTCTCCACTTATCATCAATTATACAAGTGAGCATCAATCAAAACCGTAGTTCAATATTTCGCCAGATGTCATTGATTACACAGGAGAAGCTCAATCGAAAATGTAGGTCAGCATTTCTCTTGACGACATCGATTACACAAGGGAACTGCAATCCTTACAGTAGTTCAATATTTCACCAGATGTCATTGATTACACAAGAGAAGCTCAATCGAAAACGTAGGTCAGCATTTCTCTTGACGACATCGATTACACAAGGGAACTGCAATCCTTACAGTAGTTCAATATTTCACCAGATGTCATTGATTACACAAGAGAAGCTCAATCGAAAACGTAGGTTAGCATTTCTCTTGACGACATCGATTACACAAGGGAACTGCAATCCTTACAGTAGTTCAATATTTCTCCAGATATTTTACATTAGACAAGCGAATATTAATATGTCGTTGATTATACATCTAAAACTCAATCGAAACCGTATTTCAGCATTTCTCCAGATGTTATCAATTAGAAAAGAGAACGGCATATTGAAAGAGTAGAACAGTACACTATTTACATTATTCGGACTATTGTCCTCATCTTTGTCGCCATATTTATTACAACGTTTCGGCTGTTGTACGCTCCGGCCTTCCTCAGGTGGTTGGAATGTCGAATAGTCCGAATAATGTAAATAGTGTACATAATACCTCATCTCAGAAATATAGACAGAGTAGAACAGCATTACTTCATAGGTCATAGATTAGAGAAGAGAAGAGCAATCGAAACCGGAGTTTAGTATTTCTCCAGATATCATCGATTACACAAGTGATCTACAATGGAAACAGAGATTCGGTATTTTTCCATATAGGATCAATTTTATAAGTGAATCACAATCGTAATAGTCGTTCGGTATTTCTCCAGATCATATCAATTACACAACTGAGCAACAATCGAAAGGGCAGATCCGTATTTCTCCAGATGACATCGATTACACAAATGATCCTCAATAGAAACCGTAGTTCACCATGTCTACCGATGTCATCGATTACACAAGTGAACGACAATAGTAAGTTCTTCAATATTTCACCAGATGTCATCAACTAGAAAAGAGAACAGCAATCCAAATAGTAGATGAATTAGAAAAGAGAATGTCAATCGAAAGAGTAGATCAGTATTTCTCCAGATGTCATCGATCCACAACGGAAACCGTAGTTCAGCGTTTCTCCAGATGTCTTCAATTACACAAGTAAAGGGCAATTGAAAATGTATGTCATCAGTTAGAAAAGAGAACGGCAATTGAAACAGTAGGTCAGTATTACTCCAGATGTCAATGATTACAGACGTGAACAGCAATTGAAACTGTAGTTCAATTTTTTCTCCAGATGACATCGATTACACAAGTGTATATCACTCAAAACCGTAGTGAACCACAATCGAAACAGTACTTCATTATTTCTCTAGATGTCATCGATTAAACGAACCTCAATTGAAATCGTAGCTCAGCATTCTTTAGGATGTCATCGATTACACTTTGATCTCTAGTTTTCCAGATATCATCCGTTAAACAAGTGAAACGCAATCAAAACAAGAGTTCAGCATTTCTCCAAATGTTATCAAATAAACAAATGAATTTCAATCGAAACGGTAGTTCAGTCTTTCATCATATGTCATCGATTACAAAATTGAGCCGCGATTGTACACATGCTCTGCATTTCTCCAGATGTCCCCGATTATGCAAGTGAATCTCAATAGAAACCACTGGTCTGCATTTCTCCAGATTTCATCAATTACATAACTGAACCGCAGTCAAAACCGTAGTTCATTGCATAACCGGGGACATCTGGAGAAATGCAGAGCATGTGTTCAATCGCGGCCCAATTTTGTAATCGATGACATATGATGAAAGACTGAACTACCGTTTCGATTGAAATTCATTTGTTTATTTGATGACATTTGGAGAAATGCTGAACTCTTGTTTTGATTGCGTTTCACTTGTTTAACCGATGACTAGTTCATTATTTCTCCAGATGACATCGCTGACATAAGTGAACACCAATCGAAATGGTAGGTCAGTATTCCTCCAGATGTCATAGTATACACCATAGTTCTGTTTTCACAAGATGTCCTCGATTAGGCAAGTGAACGTCAATCGAATCTTAGTTCAGTGTCTCTTTAGATGTCTATTAAACAAGTAAAACTCAATCGAGACCTTAGTTCAGCATTTCTCCCGATGCCATCGATTACTCAAGAGAAAGATTCTTTGCGATATAACTTCACCCAAAATGTTTTCTCTATCTTTTCTTACAGTACAACTAAAACAATCCAAACAGTAATTCAGTATTTCTCCAGATGTCATCAATTACAAAGTGAACATCAGCCAAAACCTTAGTTCAGTATTTCTCCAGAAGACATCGATTACACATGTGATCATCAGTCGCAAACTTAGTTCATCATTTCTTCAGATGTCTTCGCTAACAAACGTCTCTCTCAGTCGAAACAGTAGTTGTGTATTTCTCTAAATGTAATCGATTGCACGAGTGAACCCAGTCAAAACGTTTTAGTTGTACTGTAAGAAAAGATACAGAAAACATTTTGGGTGAAGTTATAACGCAAAGAATCTTTGTAATTCATTTCTTTTAATTTGAAAGAAAAGAAATACTCAAATAAATAAAAATTCTGTTTGAGGATTTGTAATTCTTCTTTTATACACACATATTTCCTCTACAAATAATTGGTGACCACTGACTGAGAACAATTTTAAAATTATTGCTGACTCATCGTCATAAGATGTTTTTAATGTAAACATACAAATCCAATCATCTACAAACAAAACATATCGATTACATTTACAAATAATTGGTGACATCAACAGATATTGTAAACTGGTCGATATTTCAATAACAAATAATTGTTGAAAACTGGCTGCATTCCGAACGTATGACTATATAGACTTTTGCCTACCAAGTCGAATATTCAAGTCAGAAAAGAAATTGTGTCTGATAACTGTTCCAGATTACAAAATACTGGCTTTGCCCTTGATAGTGTGTAGATCTTTCATTCCACTCGTTTTGGGGCAAGAATCAGCAGTTAATAGGATTTCTTTTATTACCAACGAGCTAACTGATTGCTAATCTCATGGTGGTTGACACGATGCTCCCTACAAATGAATCTACATACACAACTTTCGGAATTACTTACAAACTTTACGTATTTTTATTTGAGTAATTACACTTTAAAACCTTTACGTAATTGAGAATTCAGTCTTGTGTGCATCCGATCGAAGGCTTGGTCAATTTTCAAACATTTTTCGAATCCGAAAATCCGAACAATTCCTGTTCAAGTTTCGGACACAAATTTGGTCAACTTTCGAAGACATTTCTTCTAAAATTGAGAAGCAATCTAAAAAAAAAACTTCCTGCAACAACAAATACAAGTCTTCGATAAGAGTAGACTATATCAAACATATCTATATAGAAAAAGAAACATAGTCGCAACTATATTTTTCAACAGATGCCGTTTCATCATTATTCAACTAAAGGTAAAGTCATTCATTTTTCTCAGCAAACATGCAAGATTCACAAAGAGAAACATATTTTCGGTTGTGAACTTTTCGCTGTCTATCTTCATAACAGACATTTTCGTCACCTAGAAGATACAGACTCCATCACATTCATCGATCACAACATCAAACTTTTTTTTCATTAATACATAAGTGAAAAATACACCATTTATATAATTCACAATTTTTAAATGACATCGTCCCGAGAATATTATTGGTGACGCATATTTACCAGTTACCTATTGAAAACGTTGAGCTACTAAATTTCGTGTATTTTGAAAAAACAACTTAAGGACATAACAATGAAATAATTTTCTAAAAAAAAGTGTGTTTCATTGATAAAACTTCCTTTCACTTCTGTGCCTCTTTCAAGCCGAAAAAGAAATTTCCAATATTAAAAAAAAAACAAAAACAAAAAAAAAACAACACATTTTGTAACCTGGAGAACGTTCAACTGTATAAAACAAAATGTCGACAGATTTTTCCACGCAGCATTTTCCACACATCGCTTTTTCTCGAAAACTCATACAAACTTCGGGAACTTCTCATATTATGTACTAATGGACTTCTCAAAAAACTTTTTCGCTACTTTAAAGGTGCATCGTTCCCCACTGCTGGAAAGAAGCAAACGGAGTAACTACTTCCAAAAACTTCCTCCTTGGGCAGCCGCGTCCGATATTACAGAAGAAAATTACAAAAGTAATGCATACTCCATCATTACGCCTATTGTAGAAATTTTCCTAGCGACACACAACAGAAATTCTTCGAACATCCACAACCATTTTCAACTTAGAAATATTTAAAATTTGCTCTATTTATGGAAGATGTGTGTAGGATATCAAATAGATCGTACGTAAATATAAATACTGTGAAAGTAAAACTAACACTGCGTGATGACTTATTTTCACGCCTGAAGAGATCGTCAGAACACACACAAAAACAGATCTCTCTCTCTCTCTCTCTCTCTCTCTCTCTCTCTCTATATATATATATATATATATATATATATATATATATATATGAGTTAAATATCAAATGCAGTTCAAATATGAATCGGAATCTGACAGGATGATAAAATAAAGAACACATCGGAAACGTATATCGATCTAACATGAATTATCTACGGTTTTAATGCATGTGACACGTGTCTGACCAATAATAACTGAGCCAAACGTAAATGAAAATACCAGAGTTTCTGTCTCTTTGTCTGTTTTCTGTCAATCTCTGACGAGGCTTTAATATGAATGAAACATATTAGATTGATATGCATTCCTGTTTGTTCTTTATTTTATCATATATATATATATATATATATATATATATATATATATATATATATATATATATAAATATAATTATATATATATATGATTATATGTACATATATATAAATATATATATAATTATATATATAATTATATGTACATGATTATATGTACATATATATAAATATATATATATAATTATATATATAATTATATGTACATATAATTATGTATATATATATATATATATATAATTATATATATAATTATATGTACATATAATTATATATATATATATATATATATATATATATATATATATATATATATATATATATAGACAGATAGATAATGCTTTGTAGTATTTTTTTGTCCAATTCTGAAAACTTCCATCTTATTTTTGTTTGGTAAGCGGGACAAGCAGCAAATTACATTACTGAAATTATATGGACTTTCTTTGCGGTATATTATCTTTGTGCAAAATATTCTCAGTCTTGCGTGTTGTCATGCGTGTAATTATTGGACAAATGGTCAATACAGCATGTTTATTGGAAGGTGTTCTAACCGCTTAGCGCTGTATTCTAATGGGAGCGATGATGCGAACAATTTTAATGGTTTCAAATCAATTAAAATCACTTATATTGCTTAAATATATATACAAATCTTTAAAAACCTGCATTTGAATGTGTGTCTAACATCATTAAAATGCATTTTTACTGTCTGAAATTTGAAAAAAAATGAATTCTCACTGAGTCTGGAACCTTTAAAAACTTATGATTTAAATAAAAAAGTAAAATGTTAAAAACAGAATTTTACTGCGTTTGAAAACTTTAAAATTCGCATTATTATTGTCTAAAACCTTTTTAAAAATACATTCACACTGCGTCTTTAAATCTTTAGAAGATTTGCATTTTTATTGTGTCTGAAGCCTTTTAAAAACAGTATTCTTACGTTGGAAACTTTAAAAAAACTGTATTTTTACTGCGTCTGGATCCTTTAGATAACGACATTCTTAAATCTATATATGGTGGTCGAACTGAGAAGGAAAATGTCAGAATAAACAATATTGATGAAGAGAAAAATATAATAAAAATAACTCTTTTGCCTATTTGGTTTACGTGTGCATTCACTGGGTACATTGGGCTCCTTAAGAGTTAACTTTGTAATCAGAAGAGTAATTTGCGTGTAAATCTATTTCAGAAGTATAAATGTGAAAAGTTAATCTGGTTCAACGTCTTAAGCTGCTTGTACAGTTACCATATCAGAAGAACGTAAATAGCAGATTTCCTTTTCTAGCAGAATGACCAAAAATTTAACTAAGAAAAAGTGAGAAGCCGTTCTTTCTTTCTTTCTTTCTTTCTTTCTTTCTTTCTTTCTTTCTTTCTTTCTTTTCTGTCCGTCTGTCTGTCTACCTCCCTGCCTGCCTACCTTTTATTTTTATTTTTTCTTTCCGCACCGTGTATTTGTGTCTTTCTTTTTCCTCTACCCGGGCAAGCTCGGCTCGCAATTGCCAAGAGACTGGCCTTGATCGATATGTTCACTTGCGGTCATTTTTAGAAGCAGCAACCCGATCTTTCTGCTGTAACTAGAAAGTTGCCAGGGAGGCGAAGGGTCGTGCGAAAAGGAACAGTTCAAGATGAGGACTCCTTACAAAGCGGACACAGAAGCTGATACGACGGTTATCAGGGGAGATCTGGGGCAGGGTCATAGAGAAGAAGCTCTTTGGCTCATTCACGCACGCACGCACATGCACATACTCTTGTGTAATCACGAGCACCAACATTTATAATTATATCTACAAGTACAAATACTTGGTCACGTAAACACGCACACACCCTTATAAAATAATAGGCATATTTATACAAGCATGCAATCATTAGAAACAAAGAAAAGAATACTGAACTATTATGCGATGTCTGTCCTCCTATATGGCAGTGAATGCTGGACGATCTCCTCAAAGATGAAGAAGAGACTTGAAGGAACAGAAATGTAGTTCTAGTGCTGAGTATACCATGGACCGAATATGCGAGCAACGTCGAAGTTCTAGAAAAATGGACACAAAAAGGAAAGTTACACTTTTAACAGGAGGATTTCGTCGGCAACAAAGAAAAGTGTACTGAACTGCAACGTGATATTTGTTGGACGATCTCCTCAAAGATGAAGAAGAGACTCGAGGCAACAGTGGTATGACTCTACAGAAGGATGCTAAGGATACCATGGATCAAACATGTAAGCAACGATGAGCTTCTGGAGAAGGTGCAAACAAGGAAGAAGCTGATATTTAACACCAGGAAGAGGTAGCTGAAATTTCTGGGACACGTAATGAAAAAGGAGTGCTTGGAGAATCTGATACTCACAGGGCAGATAGAGGGAAAGAGAGACAAGGGAAAGTACGATGTGACATACCTAGCGGGCTTAAGCAAGTAGATGACAGAACAAGACCTGGGAGAAGTAGAAAAGGGACAAAACATATTGAGAACTACAAGGGATAGGGGGAAGTGGAGAGCCATAATCGCCTATGGCGTGAAGGGACACGGCACATAAAAGTAGAAGATACTTTTAACATTAGGAAAAGACAGTTGGAATTTTTAGTACACATAATGAGGAAACTGGGTTTGGAAAATCTGATACTCACAGGACAGGTTGAGGTTAAATGGGTCAGAGGAAGGCTACGTGTAACATAGAGAGCTTGACTAAATGGATGGCGGGACAGGGTTTGGAAGAAATAACAAAAAGACAACAAGAGCTAAAAAGGACAGGAAAGTTTGGAGATCGCCTAAGTCTTGAGGAGACATGAAACATAGAAGACGCAACCTTTCAAACCTTTACCATCCATCTTTGTGCATCTTTTACCATCCGTTCATTTAAACTCGTTAAGTCACTCGTTGTTTTATGTTTCTCTTACTTCAATGCGCCTTGTGCGTGTTAATTTTACCACGTTCTCTTTTTTAACTTTATGTTCTAGAAATTTCAACTGTCTCTTTCTGATTGTAAGTATTGATTTCTTTGTAGTTTCCTTAAAAACCTTTTCGTTTCAGTCCATGGTATTAACATTCGTTGGTAGAACCCCATCTCTGTTACTTCAAGTTTTTTTTTCTTTTAAGGGAAATTTCAAGCACTCACTTCCATATAGAAAATTAAATAATATATAGTAGGTCAGCCTTGTTTTCAGTGTTTATAATGAGATTTTCATCTTTCTTAATACTTTACTTCGTTTTTGGAAGGCATCTTTCGCTATTCCTACCTACTGTCACATTTTTCATCGCCTATTAATATACTATCAAGATGGCCTTATGTACATTTTTAAATACCACGTCTCTTCAGAACGTATGTGAGCATGATTCTCCACAGTTTCCGTTTCTGTGAATTACCCTAACTTCCTGAGAAAGTTATGAAATGGTTAGCCGCTACCTTCTCCATGGTTTTGAATTGTGAATATTCTTCAGTTTAACTTCTCCACAAGCCAAGAGACCCCAGTGTACCTTGCTACTTATCTCAAAATTGTGGGAAAGAGTAACGTATTAATGTCTTTCCCAAGGGCATGAGTGCGAAAATGAATGCAACAAACTCAGCTGAAACTTGAACTCGGTTCGCCGATTCCACGTTCTGTGTCGATAACAGTTACGCTATCCACACATCTTTGCGGACATACGCACTAAAATTAATGCAGAAATTATACTGTAGTTGCTTTCGTTATATACTATGCTTAATGTGGTCTGGCAAAATGGCATGTGTGTGGGACACCCACCGAGGCGCGAATTCAATACAATATTAATCATCTAGGCCATACGAAGGCATCTGGAGTATCGTTAATATGATTATCAAAATTCATATCCATTCGACCTCAACGAAGAAACACCAAGAAACAAAACATCGCATTTAAGGCTAAAATCTTTTGAGAAAACACTCGCCAGACGTTTAGCAATGTTTGTATCTCGATTTTATCTCTTACGGTGGTTGGGACTAATTTACTCACTAATAATGATAATGATAACGATAACGATAATTTTTAGGAAAGCACTTTGATAACCCACGTCAATGTCACGGTGTAGTTTGGCATTCGTGGATTCAAGGAAAACGCCCCGTGACATGCATATTCAGATGTAAAATTCTTATCAATAGAGTGAAAAATTTAGGTTGTTCGATAAGGAGTGCTGTAGTTTGAAAGATGTCTTTGACCACAACCAAATGTCCTATAATGTTATTGGTGTGCTATCAATATTCAATACTGACTTAAGTCCATTCACAGTAAAGGATACGCTAAAAAGAAATATTTACTATCTGAAATAATTTTTATCTCGTAAATCTGCGAACATGCTGACGTATATATATATATATATATATATATATATATATATACGTCTGCATGTAAACTAAAAATGTTATATATATATATATATACGTCAGCATATAAAACAAAAATTATTTTCATGTGTGTCTATATCTGTGCATATATATATATATATATATATATATATATATATATATATATATATATATATATATATAACATTATTTTAGGATATTAAAACATTTTAAAAATCGCTACATAATAGCAATTAAGTTTCAACACTACAAATGTGTCTTCTCAGGCGATGTTAAATTACTGGCGAGTCTATTTAGCTCTACTCTGTATTGAGCCCTCTTAAATGTTACGAACAGTAGAATTATACTCCATTTGTTCTCATTTTATCTGGTTATATATATATATATATATATATATATATATATTATGTATTTATCATATATAAATATATATAGAAAGGGTCTGATTTATATAGATGAAATTTGTTACTATAAACAGTTATTTAGTGAAATGCACTGTACTGACCATTTTTTTCGCGTTCTTTTTTTTCTTACAGTAATGTTCATCCTGTACAAGACCCAAAAGCCTCTCGATGTAGAAGAGGGTTACAGAGTAAGAGGTGATGTTTATGGATATACGTGAGGAATGTAACAGTTGACCCTAAACTTGAACAGGTTAAGATTGTAGTGATCGGGGAAGCATTCTCTTTGCTGTCGGTTCCACAAAGCAGCGGTTCGTGGAAAGAAGCTGTTCTAGTGGAACTTACATCTCACCAATGTAATACGAAGGCAATGATGGCGGTTCGCTACAATGGGCTCGGCATATCCGGTCTTAGCCGTGAAGTTTAGAACAGGTGGAACTAAGGAATGTAGTTCATCTGAACACTTTCCATGGAAATAGCGATAAGGCAGTGAGTGGAGTTTCGTCTGTGAGAAAGGGATCTCTACGTTTCGACCATTCTGCCTTCTCCAGGTGTCTATCGCATTTGCTTACCTGCTGGGAATGTTAAACAACGCTCTTTATGTTATCCATCGTCGGTATTAATATATTTGTCACATCCGTTGTTTTACTTTGGAAATTTTAGAAACTTATTCTCCCTTTGATGCCGGTCTGTATCTCTACTGAACAAAGCTATAATTCTACACTGTCTGACTCAAAGATAGAACTGAAAGCTTTCACGGAAATTGACCAAACCAAGCCACGCTAAACCAAGCTACGCCAAGAATCGTAGGAAATTCAAAATATTAGGTTAAATAATTTCCGTTTTTGTCTATCAGCTTTATTCTTCAAAGAATAAAGTACACATACATTTTATTCACTTATTATTCATTAATATTTGCAATGACTTATTGTTATTTTTCAGGCAGCTCGTCAATACCTTCTGAATAAATATTCTGAAATAGGGTGAGTACATTTCTCGATTACGCAGGTCGGTAGGCGTAATACACTTTGTTTAAAATAAAAAAAAAGTTTGAAGTAATAAAAGCATCGTATTAAAAGAAAATCTGTTACTGTATTTTCCAGCTTACATGACGAACATTTTTTTCATACGTGTGCTTCTTTCAAGATGAATATAAGGCAACGCCCAGGATCAAGTAAGCTTGGACGATAAGGACGTGGATTGGTATGTGGATGGCTTGACTGATAGGGACGTGGATTGGTATGTCGAGTCATTACACTATAATGTTAACTATCTATCTAATCCAGCCTTTTATATGATGTAATCTCAGTACTTAGTTGTTACAAGTATTTCCATGACTATAAACCTTCCTGGAGCCGAGCCACAAGCTTAAACATACTCTGTTTACTAACAGCGGTGGGAGCCTTTCTGCTCTTGAGTAGTATGTCATTGCCATACAAACAAAATAGGACGAATGATTAATGTAAACAATACGTGGCGCCAATATGTGATGGACACATGGTGAATGTGTTGTTGTATGAGAATGACTTTTATTTTCTTAGAAATTTATTTTCAAGCCGCAACGTCTTGCAAGCCAGAAAAGACGGTACCTCTTTAGAAATTACTTTGTTTACGTTTCGGATACAAAATCGATCAGATACGGGCTAAACGCTGGAATATACATTCCTTGAAAGGGCAAATAAAACCTTGTTCACCGTGGCCGAGCTGGATAAAGAACGCCGGATCAAAGCTTGGTTTCTCATAGAAAGGGTAACACTGGCTCGAACACTGCCGAAAAACCACATTTTGTTTATTAAGTTTGCTCGAGTGCGCCGGCCGGTAGACACAAAACCCACTGTTTGAAATTTAAAAAAATGGGTCGTCTATTTGAAATAAGGGTGTGACACCCGACCTCTCTTACTGTACTGACTGTACTCTCTCTCACTGACTGTCTAAAACACCCGAAGACGTTTGCTTATATGGACGCCGATCAAAACCTGGCGTGGGGTCGGACGTGGTGTGGCCACCACGTTGATTTCAAATCCCCAATAAGGATTTCCTTTGTTTTCGGTCAGAAATATTTATCATTTTCCATTTTTGGAAATCTTCTTCCACTCCCACCCTCTTCTGCTCTCATATGGGTATCTCACCATACTTTAGAGGGCGTCAACGGTTTTCCCACTTCCTCGCAGTAACATCTCATACCTATCCTCTCAATGGGCGGTGGCAGGCCTCCTCCCTGCGTCACATGATCACCTCCGCCTGGCTATTCGGCCAATAGGCGTCAAATGATAATCTCAATTTTTATCCAACTTCACGGCATATGGAATTCCTCAATCAAGTTTTTCGCCAACATTAAGTGGACGGAATTTTGGCGAAAATTGGGTTAATTAAGAAAGATACAATAACATGGCTTTTGTTATCACAAACGAATTTCAACAGAATACAGATGTCCTGTCCAGCCGACATCTCTTCAATCCAGGGCCGGACTCTGTGTGCGGTCGGCAAATGACCCATTGGTTACTGATAATATAAGTTCGTCATGTTGACACAGTTAATGTTTTATCTGCCCAAAAGCTCTGGGATTCATCAACTAATTTTTACGACAATGACCATCAGAATTTTTGTGGGTGGCCTTTTTTTCTTTTATCATCTAAGTTGTTAAGTCTTGTCCCTCTGTTTCTTTCTTTTCTTTCTCTTTTTCCTTCCTTTGTCCTCGCAGAGAATTTGGCATATCTCAGCATCAAACTTCAGCGAGAAAGTAAAAATGATTATCTTGATTCGCACTTGAAAATAACAAAACAAAAAATCTCTCCACCGATCCCCTGTTTTGGGAAAATAACAAAACTAAAAGAATATCGCTCAGCATGTCTTTCGTTATATCTATCGGTCTAAGTTATCGCTCAGTATGTCTTTCGTTATATCTATCGGTTTAAGTAATCCCCGTAATTAACTTCTGTGGTTAATTAATTGGTTAATTAACCTGCCGTTTCTAAATAGTGTTACAAGGGTATCCACTAAAAATAACGTTTTAAGTAATAAAAATAATGTATATATGTAATGGTTTAATTTTGCGAATTAAGATTTAGAAGAGGACTTTTCGACGATTTTTACAGGTCTTCCCAACTTGGTTACCGGAGACAAACGAATACCCCTCAAGCATGTGCATGAAGATTTAAAATGGCGATCAGCGTGTCTCTTAGTAATTCCTCTTTTAAATCAGAAGTTTACATGCCGTAGTTTTCTATTGGATGTTCCCTCTCAGCGGCAGTTGGCTAAGTTCAGTCTATCGTAGTACTTCAACTGAGTGCGGGTGTACTGTATTTATGGTATTTTAACATATATATTCATTTCAGTTTATTCATGGTCCTCCACAGAAGAAAAACCAGAGACTATGGTCTGAATTTGTAATGAATGATGGCATGTATTGTGAATCAATCTTAAAAATTTAGGATGTTGATTTAGTAAATACCAAACACTTCAAATACCTCGGTCTACGCATCAGTTGCAACAAATTTAGTATGAGAAATAAAGAATTTAAACATAGAATAGATTGCCCTAGAAGTAGTTTCTCCAACACTGCACATTACTACAAAACCAAAAACTTTAACCTAAAAAGTTTAATCATGTTCTTAAAGAGCCTCGTCAGATCGAGGCTTTAATAAGAATATTATGCATAGCGCCAAACCCGTTCAGAAATATCTTAACAGTCTGCTGTTTAGAACAGCTTACTCAGATCAATAGTTAAAATAGTTTGAGCGGGGCTTATGGGACTTGGTGAAGACTACACTTCATCGAACATTGTGGATTGGCGATACAGAAACACAAACTCTCTGTCAGATAACGGAAACCACATCGCTTGAGGACTTTCAGCAACTGATAAAATGGATAACTCGAAGAGAAAATAATGATATAATCAAGATGATGATATTTCACACTACTTCGAATAAATTATTACGAAGGAACCCCCCATCAATACTGAGCTTGAGCATTCCACACCACTTCAAAGAAAAGGTTAGGAAAGAAACCTCCATCAATACTGGAAAGAGCGAAATCAGTTCCGGGAATTGAGCATTCCACACTACCTTAAAGAAAAGGTTAGGAAGGAAACCGCTATCAATACTGGAAACAGCGAAAACAGCTCTGGGGTTTGAGCATTTCCCATCACTTCAAGTAAAATGCTAGGAAGAAAACCTCTGTCCACTTCAAATAAAAGGTTAGGATGGAAACTTCCATCAATAGTGTAAAGAGCGATAACGGCTCCGGGGCTTGAGCATTCCACACCACATCAAATAAAAGGTTAGGAAGGAAACCCCTATCAATACCGGAAAGAGCGAAAATAGCTGCGGGGCTTGAGCATTCCACATCAATTCATATAAACCCCCTTCAATACTGGAAAGAGCGATAACAGCTATTGGACTGGATAAACTTTTTAAAAAATTTAATAGAAAGATTTTATAAATTTAAACCGACAGTAGTACGGGCTGCTGGATCAATAAATGCACAATGTTTTCTTATAAGAAAGGCGGTAAATGTTACCATTACGTGCGTTTCCTTCTTCCCATCTCTTTCCCCCGATTCTTCTCTTCGTCATTTTCCCTAATTTCTTACCGATTATTATTATAATGCAGGTTTTTCGATTGGAAAGCGGAACTGATTCCGGCTCAGAAGAACAGGGGATTGGCCAGGCATTTCACGTTTGTTCTAGGTACAAATATGTAATGCTTGTGTACAAGAAACAGAAAGAATAACATAGACATTTCGTTGATGTCACCAAAAGATGAAATTACGTAATCTGAAATCTCTGTCGCCGGCCCGCAAAAAAAAAAAAAAAAAATGAAAAAATATTGAGTCATTAAAATTAGGCGTAGAACCGTGCCAATCCTTGACATTCTGAAGACGAAGGGTGCAGATTGTTGGTAAAGATGCTTTGTGGACAGTGGTTGGTTGCATGTCCGGTTGCACTCTCATATCCCTGATACTTAATATTATGTCTCTGGTAGCACTTACTCAGCTGCTGACCCAAATCTCTCCATCTTGAACGGCACGCAGAAATTTGAAAAAAAAAGTTATTCATTGTAGAGAGGAATTGATTGTGTATTAGGCAAAATGTTGGGTGCCTGCTGGAGATATAATCGTCTCGAAAACTTGTGCAGAGAATCCAATCCTTATTAGGCGCTCCTGTTATAACAACCTTGTACCAAACTAATATGAACCAAGTGATTCACATCGTTGATGTGAAGTTTTCACTAGTGTAGTAATTTCAGAATGCCCTTGCTTCACCATAGCCCCACGGTAACCTATTAGGCTGAGTCATAAATAATTTCCGTTTTTGGGGACCAACTATAATGATGAATGTATCATTCTAACTGACCCTTTCTTAAATACACAGGGTGTCCATAAAGTTCGTGTGCACTTTAAAAAATTTATAACTTTATTTGAATTTGCGATAGACATAATTTGTAAAAAGGATTAGAAAGAAGTAAATCTATATTTCTTAAGGTTTTATTGAAATTTTATGACGGTTCCGTATAGGATGCAGATCTGATTCCTTTTTTGTTTAATACTGTTTATTATTAAAAAACACAGCATTTACTTAAATATTTGTATCTATAAAAAGAATGTATAAACATAAAAATGTCTTTAAAATGATGATATTAGTCAGAATATAAATATTGCAAATAATGACTATAGTTAATCATGAAACGATGTACATGGAGTCTTAGAAATATTTCTGGAGTTCGAAAAATTATTTCCACTGCATATCCATTCTGTCTTGATGAGCTTCAACAGAAGTATCATGTATTCTTAATGATTGCTAACTCAACAGAAGTATCATGTATTCTATAATGCTTGCTAATTCAACAGAAGTATCATGTATTCTATAATGATTGCTAATTCAACAGAAGTATCATGTATTCTATAATGATTGCTAATTCAACAGAAGTATCATGTATTCTATAATGATTGCTAACTCAACAGAAGTATCATGTATTCTATAATGCTTGCTAATTCAACAGAAGTATCATGTATTCTATAATGCTTGCTAATTCAACAGAAGTATCATGTATTCTTAATGATTGCTAACTCAACATAAGTATCATGTATTCTATAATGCTTGCTAATTCAACAGAAGTATCATGTATTCTATAATGATTGCTAACTCAACAGAAGTATCATGTATTCTATAATGCTTGCTAATTCAACAGAAGTATCATGTATTCTTAATGATTGCTAACTCAACATAAGTATCATGTATTCTATAATGCTTGCTAATTCAACAGAAGTATCATGTATTCTATAATGATTGCTAACTCAACAGAAGTATCATGTATTCTATAATGCTTGCTAATTCAACAGAAGTATCATGTATTCTTAATGATTGCTAACTCAACAGAAGTATCATGTATTCTATAATGATTGCTAATTCAACAGAAGTATCATGTATTCTATAATGCTTGCTAATTCAACAGAAGTATCATGTATTCAATAATGATTGCTAATTCAACAGAAGTATCATGTATTCTATAATGATTGCTAACTCAACAGAAGTATCATGTATTCTATAATGCTTGCTAATTCAACAGAAGTATCATGTATTCTATAATGATTGCTAATTCAACAGAAGTATCATGTATTCTATAATGATTGCTAATTCAACAGAAGTATCATGTATTCTATAATGCTTGCTAATTCAACAGAAGTATCATGTATTCTATAATGATTGCTAATTCAACAGAAGTATCATGTATTCTATAATGCTGGCTAATTCAACAGAAGTATCATGTATTCTATAATGATTGCTAATTCAACAGAAGTATCATGTATTCTATAATGATTGCTAATTCAACAGAAGTATCATGTATTCTATAATGATTGCTAATTCAACAGAAATATCATGTATTCTATAATGATTGCTAATTCAACAGAAGTATCATGTATTCTATAATGATTGCTAATTCAACAGAAGTATCATGTATTCTATAATGCTTGCTAATTCAACAGAAGTATCATGTATTCTATAATGATTGCTAATTCAACAGAAGTATCATGTATTCTATAATGATTGCTAATTCAACAGAAGTATCATGTATTCTATAATGATTGCTAGGAGCTCTTAGTAACGTTTACCTGTTTGCCATCTTTCCCCGTTCCCCCAACCATTTACACAAACTCGACAGTTAGGAAGCCCGTTACATCCCCTTCTCCCTTTTGTATTTGATGTGTCCTGTGAGTGTCAAATCCTCGAACCCCCACTTCAAGAATTTTCACCTATCTCTCTCTGATTCTGGTTATGTGTCTTTTTTTGGCGCTCTGACTATGCTATTCCCAGTATCCTTCTGTAGAACAACATTTCTATTACCTCCAGTCGTTTCTTCATCTGTGAGGAAATCATCCATCATTCGTTGCCATATATGATGACTGATATTCCAGCACCCTTTTGTTTGTGTCTAACTAAATTTTCCTGTTTCTATTACTTTGCTTAGCTTTTGGAAGGCATCTTTTGATATTTCGGATTTCGTTTTCACGTTTTTCATACTGTGTTAAAAACACTTCTCAGCACTGTTTATTTCAGCGCTGCATTCATGTAAACGATAAATTACTTTATCGGGTGGATGCCTTCCATAGAGTGATAGCAAATCTAATCTCACAGATCAACGCTAGTCTTGTGAGTTCGATACTAAATAGAGACCTAAGGGACTCGGGTTCAAATCATACCTTGGTTGATTTGTCAGAGAAGTGACTTTATGATATCGGCCCTGGAAGGTGATTCCTGTCTGTGTCACCCCTTTAGGAAGTACCTGAGAAACGTACCACGAGTTAACTCAAACTTTGTGAGGGACATTGGAGTAGATGAAACTGTTCAAAGCCGTAGATGGTTATGCTAGCACGATGTAACAAATCTTTGTGACCGAGGGTTTGAGTGCACAGGCCTTGTTCAAACTGTTGATCACGCCAGATTATGCGTTCTCTCCCAGACACTGTAACTAAGGTCTGCTCAGCCTAGTTGCAGTATAGTCTACGGGATAACTTTCGAGAAATAGAAATATGGTTGATGAGGTGTCTGAAACCGGAGATTAACTAGCTAACTCTAAAACGATTAAACAGCTTTTAATTAGGTTGCTCAAAGATGGGGGGGAGGTGTCTAAGATTAGCGGCCTCTAAATTTTTCAGTACTCAGGATACGTTGTAATTTTTACATATTTTCACGGGCCATAGAAAAAATTATAAATTAATTATTAAAATTCTAATGAATGAATACCTTTAATTTGTACCTTTTTTTGTAATCAGCGTGTTATCATACACAGGTAAAGTGAAAGGTAACAATTACAAGCGAAAATACCTTGCTTTCACTGAGACATGAAGTATAATGAGTAAAAACTATCAAACGTTAGCAAATTCTTAGAAAATTACTTAACTCTAGATGTGAGAAGAAGGTTACACATTTCAATAATTTAAGTTGCTGCGGGCTGGATAAAATTTTATGTCAAGCCGGATATAGCCCATGAGCCGGATGTGGCCTTTGGGCAGGATGTGGCACGTGGGCTGGGGTTTGTGCACTCCTATCCTTCAATAAGCTAAATTAAATCTTAGTATTTGGTAAATATTAACAATTAGAGAGTCTTAGGTAATTTGATTTCTGTAACTGCGTTTTTTTCCATCACATGTAAGGCCAAATCTATAAATTAACATGCATAGGAAAAAAAAATCTAATATTAGGTCGACTGATAAATAATTTCCGTTTTTGTTTATCAATTTTATGCTTCAAAAAGTAAAAATACAATTACATTACAATTAAAATTACAATAACATTTATTCAAAGTTATATTCACCATTATTTCCAAGGACTTATCGCCGCTTATCAAACAGCTCGTCGATGACTTTTGAGTTAAATGGTTTTGATGTAAAAAGGTTTTCAACGAATTCTTCAATCTGGTTTTCATTAGAGAAAGTTTTCCTCACCAAAGCATTTTGCAGCGATCGAAAAAGGTAATAATCCGTTGGTGCAGGGTTAGGTGAGTATGGCGGTTGGGGTAGAGCAGACTAAACAGGTTCCAACATTTTTTTTATGTTATTCTTGCTGTATACGGCTTTTTGTTGTCATGGAGAATAGAGGTTTTCATTTAATCCGCTGTGTACGCTGCCATTTCAAAAACCGACGTATGTTAGTGTATTACAAATTTATTCTTAACTGGCACCTATGCGTATTAGTTACAATGATACATTCATCATTAAAACTGGTTCCTCAAAACGGAACTTACTTATGAATGAAGCTAATAACTTAATTTTCTAATAGTTTCTTCACTGTGTGTTTTTCTTTTGTGATAATATTTATTATTGTGACATATATAGTTTTGCATTTTTATTTTTACAATCAGTAGTTTATCGACTTGATTCGCTTAAACATTTCAAAAGAAAAACACTTTGTTAAATGTTTTTCTTCCAGAGACGGATATGCAATGTGATAGGTCCTGATCTGGCATCTCGTCTACAGTTACTTTCTCACAGGAGTGATGCGACTTCCCTTTGTCTTTTCTACAATTATTTTCATTGCAACTGCTCTGACGAGCTACTTTCATTGGTACCCCAACTGCATGAATTTAAGCCTGCTACTAATTTGCCATCTCGGCCCCAGCCTTTCACTGTTGAAACAGTTAAATGTAATCGCCTCTTCTATTCCACCCGCATCTTCTCTCGCACTTCCCGACAGTGAACTCCCTTCCTCCTACTTGCTATAATCTTCAAATATTCAAATGTAATGTCAATCGATATCTTCTGATGCCTTCGTCCTGATCCCCGTCCTTCTCTATATCCTTTCCTCAAACACCCCCCTCTTTACTCTTGCTCTCACTGTCTGTAACTCTTTACGTGCTAGTGACACTCCCGCCTAGCTCGGAGAGAAATGCTTTAAAAAAAAACTTCTACTACAAAAGGATATTTTCCCTCCTGGATATTTATTCAATTTTTTTATTAGTACGGTGGCCAGTTAAAACTGCAGAGAAAAAGGTATCCTCAAATTATGCATTTCTTTTGTGGAAAGTTAATCTTTATCTACACCCTTGTGCAAATTAATTGAAACATCTACTTTAGTTTACTTCCTTTCACCATACGGAGAGTTTTAGATCTACTGGAATGATACGGTGTAATCAATTTCTATTTTTTCCTCAGATTAAGTCATTTGCAGTGATGTGCAGTAATATGAATCTATTTTCGGGAATTATGATGAAATTTGATTGGCCTTGAAAAATATTGCGTCATTCATAATTACAACAGATTTTTATCACGCCCAAACACTATTGTCTCGACTGTCGGTTAGTTGTCCTACGGCCATTATCTGTATTGGACTTTACTCGATGAAAGCATACGGAAATTGTAGCGGAGCACGAACACACTGGCAATCCTTACCAGGGAGAAAATCAAAGTACTATAGATTGAACCGGACACTCTCAAAACCAATCGAGAATCTGTGGTCAATCTGCAAGGAACGATTTCGTAGAATGGACATACGAAGTAGAAACATGTGCACTGGGTCATGTTTCATTGGAAAAATACAAAAAAGTAGATAATAACGGAATTATTCGTCTTGTTTCAATTAATTTGCACAAAGGTCTATCTGTAGTGTTAACTTGTATTGCCTCCGCTCATCTGCATTCTTTTTGAAGACACTGCAAATGCAGAAGTCCCGTTTTCGATTTGAGTCGACTTTAATTATGACCTTAACGTTAACTCTGCTTTCATCTCAAGGCTGTCTTGGAGCTTTAAACTAAACTGAATACGGCACAAGATCACTCAGCGAGGATGAAACTTACTACAATACAGTGTAACACGGATATAAGAGAGTTGTCGGGACCGGATAAGAAGTCTCTTATATCCGGGTTTATCTTATATCCGGGTTTCTCTTATATCCGGGTTTGGTCTATTTTATATACATTAACACAGGCTCTAATTTGGGACCAGAGAAGATCTCTCTTATATTCGGGTTTCTCTTATATCCGGGTCTCTTATATCCGGGTTACACTGTATTAATAGTGTGAAGTTATTCCACTTTCCTTCCTAAATCACTGCCACTAGAGGACGCTTTCTGAACCTACACTGCAATATTTTTGTCATTCACTTTTCCCCAATTGCTTTAGACACGCCAGGATGTAGGTCTATCGTGAAAACGCGTTTCCTATTAGATAAACGCATACACACACATACGTATGCAAATTCATTTTACTTCATTTTCTCTAGGACTCCTACAAACATTTTATATACACGAACAATTCACTAGTCTTTAAATAGTTTCATACATGTTCATTTTTAGTCACATACACACAGTATCATTGTCTTTGTAGCTCGCAACAATGTAACTTTTTGTCTTGTTAATAATACATTATCGTTTGTTTGTATATATATTGATTTTAGATGTCTCTATTATTTTATTACAAGGACTCACATACCGAATCCGCCATTTTTGTTTCCCAACTCAAACACCAACGTATATACCATCCACACCAACATTAAATGAAATGTATTCCTTTAGTGTCGTTTGTCATTGCCATGTATTCTCATTCTGTTTTTTTTACGTCTTTAAACTTTGTCTTCTTATCACCCGAAACGAAAATATTCTTTCAATATTAACATTTACTTGTAAATGGGTTATTCCCAACCACAAGAAATAGTTGCGGACAAAGGTCAGGTGCACTGAGTAGGGACTGGCAGCTATGCAGCACTTTTCTTATGGCAAATGTCTTGTGGGTAGACGTAAACAGTAAAGAAAGAAAACAAAGCAAAAAAAAAAAAAAAAAAGTCAGAGAAAATAAGAGCATCACTATATGAGGGCAAATAACGAAGATTTCAACACTTTACTGATTAATATTCTCTGGTAAAGTTGATTCGCTTTGACAATCCATCAAGGACTGAAAGAATAGCGAAGAATGAAGAAAAAAAAAAGAGACCAGATAATACCATGAAGAAAGGTAGGAGGAAGAGCTGAATGAACAGGAGTAGGAAGAGGGCTTGAAAATGGAAATATTGAAAGAGAAACAGCAGATGGTGAAGAAGAGCAGAAAGAAGAAGAAAAACACCCGGAAATGGTAAAGGCAGTAAATGTTGAAAAGCATGAATATATATACATATATATATATATATAATTATATATATATATATATATATATATATATATATATGTATATATATATATATATATATATATATATATATATATATATATATATATAATTATATATATATATATATATATATATATAATTATATATATATATATATATATATATATAATTATATATATATATATATATATAATTATATATATATATATATATATAATTATATATATATATATATATATAATTATATATATATATATATATATATATATATAATTATATATATATATATATATATAATTATATATATATATATATATATATATATATAATTATATATATATATATATATATATATAATTATATATATATATATATATATATAATTATATATATATATATATATATATATAATTATATATATATATATATATATATATAATTATATATATATATATATATATATATATAATTATATATATATATATATATATATATATATATATATATATATATAGTGTTATAAATGTAGCGAAAGTGCTCTACTGATTATCAGGAGCTGAATATGAAGAAATATAGTCTTAAAGTGTGCTATATTTATGGGATAAAGTGCTCAATATCAGAGATAGAGCGTGTGTAAATGTGAAAGTGAACATAGAAGTCAACACTTAGAGGTGACAGTCTGTTTCATGCTAGATGCAATCATAGGGCCCGATGATTGCATCTAGCATGAAACAGACTGTCGCCTCTAAGTGTTGACTTCTATGTTCACTTTCACATTTACACACGCTCTATCTCTGATATTGAGCACTTTATCCCATAAATATAGCACACTTTAAGACTATATTTCTTCATATTCAGCTCCTGATAATCAGTAGAGTACTTTCTTTATTTATTTCTTTATATATATATATATATATATATATATATATATATATATATATATATATATATATATATATATATATATATATATTATAAAAAGCTTAAACACTATTATTCCATGGTTATAATTTATTACATTGGAATCATAATCAGGAACCAATTCATCAGACCTACAAATTCAAAAAGACTTTGTATTTATGGAATATTAGTGTTTAAGCCTTTTATATTATATTCTTGCTCTGTCCTGGACATTGAGTTCTACCTGGATTCTATCCTCTTGGAAATTTATATATAAATATATATATATATATATATTGACCACTTATATTATATATATATATATATATATATATATATATATATATATATATATATATATATATATATATATACTAATGCGGGAAGTAGGAGATAACTAAAGGCAAACACAATACGGTGATTAAAAATAAATTTTATTTAAAAAAATCTCCATAATTTTTTCTTTTGCCTTAATCAATCAGGCAAATCGATGAATGGTTTCTACTCGCTTTTTTATTACTTTTTATATTATTGAATAAAACTTCTTCATTTGTGAAGAATTTTCTTTATCGATTGTAGATGATTTGCGACGGTTCTTTGAGTTCACATTAATTACGAAACCATGTTGTGGCGGGCAGCATACCGATTATCAATTGGGAAAAAAAATTAGGAAAATGGATCCAATGTTCGGCTAAGACTCTTTATAATTTCCCTTAGGAAAGGCATGAATCTACTGTCCCATTACCAGGAGCCATGATAAAAGATCTCTCGTCACTGGCACTTAATGATGTTTGAAAGTGAAGAGAGTGGATTAAAGAGTCCTCTTCCATAATTACCATATTTGCCGTGAAGGTGACATTAATGATACTGTTATCATCAGAGACAGGGATCAAATCCAGTCAGTTCAGTCAGTTATGTGTCATGCGTGATACACACTTAGGCGATCATGTATCTTTCGATACATGACTGACGAGGCAGATTTTTTTTCCCGCAGTAGGTTGCCATTTATTTCTGCGGTAGACCAGTTGCCATCCAATCTGTCCTGCTATTTATCCATAGCTGGGGAGAGAAGAGGAGGATTCATACCTTTCCTAAGCGTATTAGCACGTAAGTGAATGTAATGGATTCGACTGGAATTCAAACTCTACTCTCCGATTCCTCAATCCGAGCCACTATCCATTACTCCACCGTAGACCCAAATTCGCTTTTCCCTGGATGTACAGATCTATCAAATTGTTTTGACAACACGTTTATGATAAACATTAATTTCTATCGGTAAGAAAGTTCCCAAATATTTAAGAACCTTTTCATTTCGAATCACAAATAGAATAATTCGCAGCTTACAATTCACGGAATTCAAGCAAGTTGGCATTAATGACATTTAATATGTTTGTCCCTCACCAGTCCAAAGCTACATAATTTTCATCATTTCACCCCAAGCAAGAGGGTAATGCCACTAATACACTGGAAGAGAAAGTGAAAGAGAAGACTGAGAATAGGGAGGATTGAGGAAAAAACAAAAGATGAACGGAGTTGAAGACATAAGATGGCGAATGATATTGCAGTTACATTTTTGAAAACCGTAGTTATCAGGGAAGCAGTGAAACAGAAGAGCGTTCTACAGGTGAGAAGTGCGACAAAAGAAGCTGTTGGAGTAGAAATGGCAGTTACAATTATCTGTTTCAACAGCAGAGGGTAGGACCAAGATGTCAATCTAGTAGCACACTTAAATTCATATATTTTGGTAAGCACCCAAGGAAGAATGAACTTCCTGCAACAGTAATGGCCTGTTAGATTAGCTTGTACTCATCGTTTACGGGCTTTCTAAAAAAAAAAATTCAACCGAAGAACGCATTTTAAATAATTTTGTAGCGAAAGACAAAATCAACTACCTCGAAAAAGTGTTCGTGTTTTATGTGTGGTCTGCAGAAGAAGAATTGATATTTACTGTATATTAAATAAAATTACGGCACAAGGCCAAAATAGGGAGGGATTGAGGCTGGTCATCACTAACTATCTTGTACCTAGCTAATCAGATTCTCGACCCATTCACGCATTACAATTTACCCATTCACCACATAACTTGTCCATCACCAATCAATCCTGCATGCACCATAATACCACATCCTCTCAAGGGGGTCCTACAAAACGCGCCCCATCCCATAATAATATAATGATTATATATGTGTACTTAAAAAAATATGGATGAATAAAATGAGAAGGGAGAGAGATGAACCCAGTAACAAAATAAATATTAACACAAAACAAACTAAACATAACTGATATTAGTAGGGCCCGTCCAACCCTCATAAAAGAGAGGCCGCTGTATTCTGCCCATTGGACAAAATCAAGAGGCTCTCTCGCTAAGGGAGTGGGATAGGAGAAAAATATACGGACATGGGAAATAAAAAGCTGCTGCCGAAGAATTAAAGAAAATAGCAAAAACCTGCTACTTTAAGTCTCAGAGAAACGATGCTAATGTTCTTTGCTCCCTGAATGGCTTGACGAATCAGAAAAATCGCTCGGTGAATAAAGGCCGATGCATTTAGCTTACCGGGAGAACGATTTTTGAGCTTGGTGGACGAACGTGCGTTTCTGCAGTTGGGAAGTGAAGATCGGATTTTCTGACTCGTCTTGTTATTACTACGTTGCCTGTTGGACTGTTACGACTGATTTTCGATTGAACTTTGAATTGGCTACAAGTGTCGGGGACGAGAGAAATTGCAGGCATTAATTGCTACAATAAGTTTAAAGTTTTTTTCATGCTACAAATTTAAATGCCTTCGGTTTCTACTTGAAAGATAACGGCCTAAAGCTAATCCGAATTTAAGGAAAAATAATTCTCGTATATAAATAAACTTTTTATGCATTTTTTAAAACATTAGCACATTTTTGCGTCACCCATCAACTCGTCGAGCCGCCTTTGTATACGAAAATATAGAAAATAAATTTGAAATTCTCTTTAGAATCCAGTATTTGTCTTAGAGATGAGTTTCTTAGTCTATTGGTAAATGTAAGGCTTAATTAACTGGATTTTCTAAAAGTAATGCTTACGCTTTACTTAAAAAAGAATAAAAATAATGGAAACAAAAATGAAAGTTATAATTAACATCAGGGAGAGACAGTTGAAATTTCTACAGAAGGATGCTGAGGATACCAGGAACCGAACATGTGAGCGACAACAAAATTTTTAGAGAAAATGGAAACAAAAAGGAAAGTTATACTTAACATCAGGAAGAGACAGTTGAAATTTATACAGAAGGAAGCAGAGGACACCAGGGACCGAACATGTGAGTTATGACGAAGTTTTTAGAGAAAAAGGAAATTTATGCTTAACATCAGGAAGAGACAGTTGAAATTTCTGGGGCACGTAATGAATAAGGATGGCTTGGAAAATCTGATACAGGGTAGGTTGAGGGAAAGAGGAACAAAGGAGAATTTATAATGGCGTCAAAGCGATTAGTCTAAGCCCGATATAATATTATAAGCGCTAAGAGCGAGTTTTAACAGTGGCGACGAGGGATCGAATCCCATATGGAGTACAAGAAAGTACATTTTGCTTCGGCGCACATAACAATGACGACGAGAAGTTAGAACCACATAGGCTTATTTTTTTTCTTTGCTGTGTGTAAAAAAGAAGAAAAAACAAACAAAAATATTCTTTAAATATGGAAGAATTACCAAGTGGTAAAAATACACCAACAACAACAGCAACAACACCACTTGTTGGAACTCCAGAAATGACAACAAAATATAACTGAAATATTACGGAAGAAAACGGAAAATTCGCCAAATTTTTTCACTTTCGACACGGTGGCCCAATGCCATAGCTAAATTCATATACAATTCAGATGATGGAATTACCTTTTTATTTATTTGAGAATATACGAGCAAATTTTCAGAGAAGAATGCAGAGACTGGGAAGACGAGAAAAAAACAAGAATTTTTTTGAGAAAGTTAGCAGTGGTAGAACATGAAAAATGCTGTAATGTTGTACTGCCGAAACAAACAGGAGGGATTTGCTTTGAAGAAACAGTAAATATTCTGACTAAAATTTTTAGCGAAAAAAGTTCGTTGATCAACACTTGTTGGAAATGTATAATCTGACGAAAAAAGAAGACGAGGATTTTGTCACATGTTGGAATCGTTAACAAGGAGTGTGAAAGATTCAATTTAAACGAACTGACTCCGGAAGTTTTTTGAAGGGTTAATTTTCGTTCAAGGTTTAACGGCGAAAAAAGATACAGAAATACGTGATAGATTTCTAACGAAACTAACAGAATAAAAAACTATCACTACAAGAAATATCGGATGAATATCAGAGAATCCTAAATCTGAGACACGATATGGAAGAAATTGAAGAAAAAGAATGCGCATACATACAAGCTAAAGAAAAATGTGGAAAAATAAAAAATAATCCATGTTTCAGATGTAGAAGTTTACATCTCGGAGACGACTGTCTCTTTAAGTATTCAGACTTCTACAAGTGTAGAAAATAGGACATAAAACTCACATTGTAAAACTAAACCAACGAAAAGTTCTCGCAGAAAAAAATTCGTACACAGCGTTTGTCACGGAAAAATAATTACGGAAAACCAGAGAAAATTTGTTTATATGAAAGTTAATAATATGGATTTAAAAACGTAATTAGACGCTGGTAGTGATATCACAATAATTAACAAAGTCATATGGAAAGGAAACGGAAAACTTACATTAAAAAGAACTTCTAAAATCGCACGTGGCGTGTCGAGTAAGAAATTACTTTTTATTGGTGAAATGACTTGTAACGTTTCATTTCGTAGCAAGTGTGTAAAAGTTAAAGCTTATGTGTTAAAAATACTACAAACTTATTCGCTACTGACTGGATGGAATTATTTGAGTTGTGGGATTTACCTACAAATATTTATTGCAAAAATGTAAGTGGATAAATTACCAGTTTAAAAAAAAACAGTGTAAAAATTTAAATGAAAAATTGAAAAAAAAAAAGAAGTGAAATTTTAAGTGGAAAAAAAGGGTCGACGCCAGTATTTAAACCGAAACTTAGTGTACCATTCGCAACATTGGATCGTCAACGAAGAATTAGACAGACTTGAAAAATAGGTGTAATTGAAAAGATTGACTATTCAATATTGTCAGCAACAGCGGTGTACGTAAAGAAAAAAAAATCCGTGTTTGTGTTTATTTTTCGACAGAGTTAAACACGCTTGGAATCCCATAACAACCCAATACCAAAACCAGAGGAAAATTTTGCGGATTTAAACGGCGGAAAACTTTTTCTCGGAGTTGCATCTTTCTGAAGCGTATTTGTAAATCCAGTTTAGAGAAGAATGTTCAGAGTTAATAACTATAAATACGCAAAAGGGATTGTATAAGTTCAACTGACTTCCTTATGGGCCTGGAGAATTTGATACTCACAGGTCGGAAAGAGAGACAAGGGAAAACAACGCATAACATACCTAGCGGCCTTAAGCAAGTGGATGACTGAACTTGGTTTGGGGGAGGTGGCAGAGGGAAAGGACTTGTTGAAAGCTGCAAGAGATAGAGGGAGGTGGAGAGCCATGATCACCTACGTCCTGAAAGGTCAAGGCACATAGAAAGAAGTACAAGAACTTACCAGTTATCCTGGAAGAAATAAAAGTAAAAGAAAGATAAGACATCTTTATTTTGAAAATAAAAACCACTAAAAAAGTAAGAAAGATAGACGATTTTTAGAACGCAATCCAGATTTGAATGCTATATGTAGGAGTACTTATGTTTGCACAAGGAGTAGTAAAACCTATCATATTACGAAAGCGGATAATAAAAGGATTTCATAATATACATCCGGGAATTTCAAGGATGAAATCTCTTATAAGAAGCTATGTATACTGGATCAAATTGGATCAAGACACTGAAAAATTAGTAAAAGCCGGCAGAGGTTATGCTCTAGCAGTAAAATCACCGACCACAAAATTGCAACCTTGGCCAAAGACAGATATTCCATGGCCAAGACTGCACAAAGATTTCGCAGGTTCAATAAACCGATCACATTGTCCTGTGGTAGTGGATAGCATTACAAAGTGGCCTGAAGTTTGTAAGTGCAAAAACGCGACTTCCACGATTATGGTGAATTTTTACACGAACTGTTTACAATATATGACATTACGGATGCCATAGTCTCGAATAACGGTACACAATTCCCTGCTTACAAATTTAAAGAATTTTGCAAAATGTTCTCGATTGAACATATTACCGCCGTATCACCCAAGATTAAACGGACAAGCTGAACGGTTTGTGGATACTTTTAAAGGAAATTTTAAAAACTACAAGTATAATTACCAGAAAAAGGAAACGTACGGAAAAAACTAGAAGTTGACCCAAAATGAAAGAAATACAAAGTTCAGTACGTGATGAACTCTCCAGAAAGATCAGTGGGGTGAATACTAAAAAATAAAATAAAATATTTACTAGTGAAAAGAAAAAAAAACATCTCAAAAGTGGGAATGTTATGGAGTAAATAAGGCACCAGCGGTAACAAAAATGAACTAGGCAAGACACCTTGAATAAAGAACTCAGTGAGTCAGAGGAAATTCATCGCAGTCTGTCCAGGCTCGCGAAAAAACAAGACCTTCGTCTATGGGCAGTCGGGGTACTGTCTTCGGATAGAGTCTCGGCTGAGAAAAACAGACCAGTACTGTAACCGAGCCTGCTTTTGACCAGTGACTCGAGTACAAACGCTCGGGTTCCCCAAAGTAAACTTGACCTTGTGGGGCGACTGGTAAATATCAGTCCATCGCAGTTAGTCCCAGGCTCTGGATGAGGCAAGACCTCTGTCTTCGGGCACAGAGTGACTCAGTCGGGCTTTGTCTTCGGACAGAGACTCGGCTGAGAAAAACAGACAAGTTGGAGTCAGGCAGTTCGCTTTCTGACAAAGACCTCTGTCTTTGGGCAGTTTGCGGCCCAGTCTGAGCTTTGTCTTCAGATAGAGACTCGGCTGAGAAAAACAAACCAGTACTGTACCCGAGCCCGCTTTTGCGGGGGCCGGGTGAATTTTAACCAGAGACCCGGGGGGAAACGCTTGGTTCCCAACATAAAACTTGACCGTATTTCACAACTAGTCCGCAGTGGGACGACCGGTAAATACCAGTCCGTTGGAGTCAGTTGCGGAGAATTTCTAATGACGTCTCGGTGAGTAAATTAAGCGAAACATAATATTATAACCTCTAGGAGTGAGTTATAACACCATATGATACCAGGTAAATTTTCGGTCACATTAATTTAAATTTCTAATAATTGCCAGATTATAGGTGGATGCTTGGAGTTTTCTACTGGTCAGCCATTGCCATTCTATAACTAATTATCATACTTTTTGCAGGGGTTCTGAATGAAACGTATCGAGAAATAGTGGTTTTAAAAGTTTTCGGGCTCCTAATATTTTTAGTTTTATATTTTCCCCGACATGCAAATATTTTTTTCGCAACAACACTGATGGTTTTTCTAAATATAGTGAAAGCCCAGACATCGAATCCCGTAGCCATTCTTTTAATGTTCAGAATAACGTTAAAAGTTTCCATAAAAACAGGACGAAGATAGTGAAATTGTCAAAAATAGAATCCATTGAGCAATATCTCTGAAAATTCAAGAAGCGGATTTTCAGAAATACTCTCGAAGTTACAAGGCACTGGATGTGTTACGGATCGACCAAGACGTGGTTGCCCTCAAGTGCTACCTTATCGGTTGGCACGGATAAGGATAAGGATTTCAAACGTTCAGCAAATGTAAAATGATAGATGAGGGTAAATTGTCAAATACTTTGAGAATATGAACTGAAGCTAAGAAACCGGTATTAGACAAAAAGTATCAGAAGGCAAAATTAAGTTACTCAAAGTGGCATGAACTATGGAATTGCAGATGCTTTTTTCTTCTTTTTTTTCAAGCGTTTCACCCCAAGCAAGGCGGGAAGCCACTAGCACGCAAGGGGCTACAGAGAGTTGGAGTTAGAGCAGATAGGAGTGATAGAGGAAAGGATGAAGAGAATGATAGAGGATAGATCAGGGCATCTGGAAACGTCGCTTGACATTACATTTGAATAGTTGGAGATTATAGCTATCAGGGAAACAGGAAGAGGGGAGGGAGTTCCACAGGCGAGAGGTGCGAGACATGAAGCTATTGGAATAGAAGAGACAGCTACATTTAACAGTTTCGACAGTGAAAGGGTGTGAGCGAGATGCCAGCCTAGTAGAACGCTTAAATTCATGAAGTTTGGGAACCAGCGAAAGCAGCTCATCGGAGCAGTTACCATGAAAGTATTTGTCAAAAAGACAGAAGGAGGACTAAATTCATATCAGCGATGAAATCAGGAAGAAAGGAAGCTGCATCGAATGACCATTTGTGAGAAGTTCTGCATCATAGTTCGACAAAAAGATTGAAGTTAGAACCTGATGCTTTTTAAAGTATGGTATAAGAAGTTAAACTTACGGCAGCTTTAGTAGCGCCAAATACATCCACTTGCTAAAGGACTATTTGACAGCACGTTTAGATGAAGACGACATTTTTTGGAATGACATTGGTCCGGTTCAGAAAAACTAACCAAGTTTATACCTAAGTCTATATGCAAATAATCGCCGGGTTTTCATTTTAGTCTTAACGAAATATTTGTCAGCTTTATGCCTGAGTGGAAACGCAAATATTAGTCGGGTTTATACCTGGGTCTATTCACAAATATTGGTCGGGTTTATATCTGAGACTATATGCAAATATTCGTTTACGCTTGAGTCATTACCCTAACACCGAACGTGCTTATGCCTGAGTCTATATGCAAATATTTGTCGGTTTATGCTCGAGTCTGTAAATATGCACCCAGAAGTTGACACCTTTTGTTGGGGTGGGGTGACTTACCCCGGTCCTGGAGATGCAGTCGGCATATTCTAGGCCATATTGGTAGAATGAATCCATGTAAAAAAAGTCACAGGAAAATGTCACAGTAAAAAGTTACAGGAAAGAAAGAAAAGGGACAAGCAGACAAAACCCCAACGGTCAAAACCCAGCAGACAAAATCCCGGCTTCTTATCTGAAAAGTGGACGAA
Organism: Acanthosepion esculentum; assembly: GCA_964036315.1. NCBI lineage: Eukaryota > Metazoa > Mollusca > Cephalopoda > Sepiida > Sepiidae > Acanthosepion > Acanthosepion esculentum. Next base: position 126,449,118 of record OZ038477.1, on the reverse strand, counting down.
ATCCCAGTCTCAAAAATAAATTGAAAACATTTTAATGTCTAATTGAGACTTTCTTCACATAAAGTCGAGTCTTATGAGATATCAGAACTCTGTAATCATGAAATATATCGAATATGTGACCCTGGCATTGTTAGAAAACTTTTTATACGGCTTAATCTATTTTTGTATACGATGCCCGTGGTTTGTTTATGTTTTGGCGCATAGTTTAAAAAACACCCTACTTGAAGCTTTCTTCACATAAAGTCAGGTCTTATGGGATACTAGGACTGTCTAACCATGAAATATATCGAATATGTGACCTATTGCTAGAAAACGTTTTTAGAGGTTGGATCAATTTACTATTAATTTCTTTTGCAAAAAAAGCGGACCCATAAATTCGTAAAAAAATAGATATTACCAGCCACTATAAACTGTGACTTTTTTTCCCGAAAATTGTGTATTTTT
>OZ038477.1:126418674-126443674 GCA_964036315.1 Acanthosepion esculentum | reverse complement strand
CAGCATGCAAGGACAAATGGTAGACTTATAAATTTGAGGCAGATTCTCATGAATAAAATTGTCTAACAACGACATAGTGGACCAACTTTCCTAGCAGCAGACCTTGCAATAAATTAAATATAATCTTTCCACTTCATTTCAGCCTAAAATATTAACTCGAGAAGACGAAACAAGTCACTCACCTGGAGGTTAGCATCAGCCATGCCGATGGAAGACAGAAAGGGGTCTCTCAGATGACTGATAAAGAGTAGTTTCTATCTATCTATCTATCTATCTATCTATCTATCTATCTATCTATCTATCTCACTCACTACATATCTATCTCAGTCTTTTCATTTTGCATCTGTCTATCCCAGTCTCCTCATATCTATCTCTCTCTCTCTCTATCTATCTATCTATCTATCTATCTCACTCGCTACATATCTATCTCAGTCTTTTCATTTTGCATCTGTCTATCCCAGTCTCCTCATATCTATCTATCTATCTATCTATCTATCTATCTATCTATCTATCTATCTATCTATCTATCTATCTGCCCACCTGTTTGGGCATTTGGCAAGTTTGTCTCGCTAAAACAATTAAAAGTGAATAGTAAGTTTGATCCGCACTTGGTGCCGCATGCTTTCGGACTTGTGCTACATCTAAGCTATACTTAGAAGACCACCATATCTGTCTATCTGTAAACTAATTCAAGGCAAAAACAATAATAGCTTATACTACGCCGTACATCAGCAGCTACTGTATTACGTATTCTAAACGGTTTTCTTCACCCGCCTTAAAGAGGCGTTTAGCCCATCATATTTCTACCAAACTAAGCTAAATTTAGTCGTTAAGTAAGTACAGCCTGCAAGATTGGTGCCATAACGACTAAAGACATATTTACGAGGGTGCATGTTCGACCCATGAATTCCGTATATAAGGTGATGGCGAAAAATAACTATTTTCTTGTGTGAGATAAATTCTTTTTGCATCGCTAGGTACTTTATCTACGTACTTATCCCTTCAAGACATAAGTGATCATGGCTCTCCACAACTTCTTATAATTATTTGTCAAAATAATCAAGTTGAATTTGTTTTTCTCTTTTTTACATGTCATGTCCTTTCAGGACGTAAGTGATAACAGTTTAGCACAGTTTCCCTTTCTTTATTATCTGTGAATTGTCACTCATTCTTGGAAAGGATAGTGAGGTAGTTTGGTTTTTGCCTTCATCAATTCAGAGTATTTTTACTTTTCTAGTGGCTGCTATCATTAGAAGAACTATTTGAATGTTAATGACCCTTCTCAAACTATAGAAAATTCGAAAATATTCGTTTATATCTTATCTAGGAATGTGACCCATTTCTTTCCATTTAACGTCCTGCATTTTTTTGTTTTTTTTATATACACGTTTTTTTTTACATATCGCCTTTGAATATTTTTTTCGGGTAGCATATGTTGAAATACCTTTTTAATACACAAGATCCTATATCACCCAACAAAATTTCCAGTCGTCCATCATTTTCTATTCATTTGCTTATCGCCCACCCAACTGCTGAAATCAGCCACCGGTGGTCGATATCGCCCATTTACTACAAGCAGTATCCGTGAACATTTCACGGGTTGGCTATTAAAGTTTTCTGCCGAATGTTAATTCTTAAGCTAATGATTGAATAAGCTCCTTGCGAGTTCTACAACTTTTTTTAATTTCGGCATTAAATGACCCATAAATAGTTGTTATACCATTAAACAAACAAATCAATAAATCAACCATGTTACTCAGGCATTTCTCGGTGTTAAAATGATGTCTGAATGCGTATTGGCTAAGTTTAGTCTGGCAAAATATCACAAGTGTCGGGTACATAGAGAGGGCCACATTCATAAAACTGGCAAATTGTTTAACGAGACGGAATCTCTAACGTAAGAAATACTTATTGATATTAACTTTGCTTACGATCTTACAGTGCATGGCCTCAGTCATGGGAGAACAAGTGAGACCTCACTACGGTAGTAACGGTGTAGACTACTCATTTATTAACATCCCGAGGGCTAAAAATCGACTCTGTCTACATTCCAAAAGTTGAATAAAGTGTTAAGAAACAGGAACATTTCGTTAGAAACAGAGTACTGAATGTTTGCGTAATAATCCTTCTCCATGGCAGAGAATTCTACACAAGTTCCAAGTTAAACAAGGCCTTCCTCATTTGTATATTGTGGCGTAGCAAAATATTTCTACTCCGAACTGAAGCTATTTTAGTAGCTACCTCATTTTTGTGATCTTGTGTCATACTAAGCTAGATGCCTTTTTGGGTATATTTCTGTGAAGTTATGGTCAACAAGATTTCCCACAGCTCTCATTTTGGGCGCACATATTTTGTGATCTTGTGCCAGACTAAGTTAGATTTATTAAATGCTCTTATAGGTATATCGGGATAAAGGTATGGTTAACAAGTTACTCTCACAAAGCATTATTACTGAAGTGAATTTTGTCCTCTTTAGATGACCTAATTTTGTGGTCTTATGTCAGACTATGTTAGATTGATTAAATGTCTTTGTGAGTATATCGTTTTGGAGCTATGGTTAACAAGCTAGTCTCACAAAGTATTATAACTAAAGTGAATTCTACCCATTTTGGGAGACTTAATTTTGTGATCTTGTGCCAGACTAGCTAGATTCATTATATGCTTTTATGGGTATATTGTTATGAAAGTATGGTTAACAAGTAAATCACACAAAGTATTATTGCTGAAGTGAATTCTGTCCTTTCTAAGTGCTCTAATTTTGTCATCTTGTGTCAGACTAAGCTAGATTATTAACTGTTTTTTTTTCAGTATATCGTTGTGGAGCTATGGTTAATAAGCTTGTTTTAGATTTGGTTTGTAATTATTTAATAAAAATTAATGAGTTCCCTGGCTATAATCCAGTCAAGGTCTTGTTTTATTTCGTATTTCTCACATCTCAGATGAAGAAATACAAGATCAGATATCCTTCAAGGAAGAAGGGTTATGTGGGAGGCTGAGCACCATTAATTGTAAACAGGATTCTACACATTTTTTCAAAATAGTAGGACAATGTGTGTTATGCTTCCGTGCCAAATGGACTATTTTTACGGTGCTGTAAGCTAAGAAAGGATTTCCGTCAGAACTGTATTCCTTCCTTCCTTCCTTCCTTCCTTCCTTCCTTCCTTCCTTCCTTCATTCCTTCATTCCTTCCTTCCTTCATTCATTCATTCATTCACTTTCTTATTCATTCACTCATTGAGCCAGCAATTCTTCGTTTGTTATTCATTCACCAAATAATGGCGTGTCCGCTGTCTTCTCGCGTGAATTTGACATTCTCGCAGTTGTTGAGGTTTGTTTGATTTTTTCCTCTTTTTTTTTCGTTTTATCGGGTGGGCCTATTAAATGAAAGGAGCGTAGAGCTCCTATGCCTCTTGAGAACGAAAATGTAGTCTGATATTAGAGCCCATTCGTTGGAATACAGACCCAAAACTTGCCACCTTCCCCACCATCTCGTTCATACCAGTTCCTTCCTTCTTTTCAAGTTGTTTTTTGTGGTTGCGGGCTAGGTGGGGATTTTGGCTTTCGACTGACCCCTTTTTTTCTTCCTTCCACTCCTTTATTTTTCGTTCGTTCTTCAGTGTAGTTTTCCTTTTCTTTAAGCGCCGTCTGAAAATTTATTTCTTTTATTTCTTATTTATGCGTTCGTAATTTTCATTTCTTCCGTTAAGTGAAATATTACTTTCATAAATTCGTTCATTTTCGTATAAATATACTCATTCATTATTTTTCTTCCTTTACAATTTACATTATTATTATTATTAGTAGTAGTAGTAGTATTTGTGCCGATCTCCCCCATTCTTTCTTTCTTTCTTTCTTTCCTCCTTTTTCTCTCTGACTCTACTACATAAAGCCATGCTTCCTTCTTCTTCCTTCTCAAAAGTTACAACGTTGCTTTAGCACGTTAATTAACCACATTTTTGAACGAATTTCTTGAATATTTATTGTCTCTCAATTTCTTTTCTCCCCGACTCTTACACGACTTCGACCCGCATTTTTTTTAATACACTTGAAGGCACCAAATAAACAAACAAATACATAAAAGAAAAAAGTACCGTACATCTGGACACAGAAAGGAATGCATACCCCTTTCCAGCATCTTACCCTTTCTTCCCGCCTCAGATAAGGCAAAACTCTTTTCCCTTTCTATACAGCCACCGCAATTTACTTTAAAGTTATTATATCTTCTGTGCTCTTGCGTGCGGGTTTGTGTATTTGCGTGCTACCGTGCGTGTTCATGTGCGCGCACAGCTGTGTGTGTGTGTGTGTTTGTGTGTGTGTGTGTGTTAGTCGTTTCGCATTTTTAACTGTTTTCTTATCTATATTCTTTTATTTGAAAAGACAAAAAAAATTTGAACCAAATTAAGAGTTATCTCCCCTTTCACGAGAGAATCGCTCCACTGAACCCATGACTTTTCAGTACGTTTTTGTGTTTACATCTGATGAGGTGCTGAAAAGTTTTCGGCTCGACCAAAGAGCCGGTAAAGAAACAAAAGAGAGAAATATATGCTGTTTTTTATCATTTGTTTATATACTAAATCAGGCCAAGAACTTTTCAATATCTCCTCTTAAAAGAGATTATTTTTTTCGCTACTTTGGCGAGGAAAAGTGCAACATAGTGTTCCGAAGGCGCATCGAAATAGCGAAAGAAGCCTTCCACAAACTAAGCAAATTATTAAGACAAAAGAAATTTTCGTTAGAAACAAAGAAAAACAATTGAACTGCTGTCGTATCTATCCTTCTGTATGGCAGTGAAAGCTGGAAATTTTCCTTAAAGATGAAGAATAGACTAAAAACAACAGATGTGGTTCTACAGACAGATGCTGAGAATATGACAGAACATGTGAGTAGCAAGGAGGTTTTGAAGAAAATGAGATCTAGCAAGACAATTATGCTTCAAATCAGAATTACTTAAAATTTCTTTGACATATTATGCGGAAGAACGACTTGGAAAATTTAATTCTCACAGGGCAAGAGGGGCAGAGAAAAACAGCGAATAACCTACCCAGCGAGTTTCTGTGAACGGATATAAAAGCAGAGGCAAATAATGTTGGTAAAGAAAGAAAATTTGCTTAGAGCTACAAGGGAAGGAAGTTGTGGAGAGCCATGATCGCGTATGTCTTGAAGGAAAACGGCACATAAACGAAGAAGACATAGTAATTGTGAGTTCAATCCCTGAGACTGACAGTGCGTAGTTGGATTCAGGGGAAACGGAGCGAGTATTATTATTATTTTAGTATTGCTAAAAAGAAAAATGATGAAATACCCCGAGACATGGTCAGCAGAACAAGAACAATCTACCCCCGTGGATTAAATATAAGGTTCAGTTCGAAATTATCGGATGATTACAAGCACCTGGTAAAAGCCGGAGAGCATAATATCCCCAGAAATAAATATGTATGCATGGTCAGTTGTATGTTACATGCTCAAGAGTAAGATATCCTAAAAATGTATTCTTCGCTGTTAAAAAGGGGAAAAAATAAAATTTTCTTAAAAATATATATATAAACTCCTGTGACTTCTATCCGTCCGTCTGTCAGTCACACCCTTTAAAAGAGCCATACATTGACCAATCAAAACCAAATTTGGGGGAGAAATGCAAAAAGGTAAGGGGGTACGAAGTGCAGTATTAAATTTTTTAACGTTTTATATAAGCTGCCTAAACTAACCGAAATCAGTAATTTTCGAGCGAAAACAACTCGATTTTGACTAAATTTTAGGTGTTTTCGTAAATTTACAAATACCAATTATTTTAAGAAAAAAATCAGTTTCCAGTTCGCGCTGCTTTTGCCAGAACTATAAACAAATCACAAGTTGGGATTTGGCTCCAGAAAGAAATATTTACGCATGGCCGGTTGTATGTTGCATGCTCAAGAGTAAGAAATTCTAAGAATTTATTCTTTGCGGTTAAAAAAAGAAGATATTTTCTTAAAAAATATTGTTTACCATGAAGTCCTATTAAATTAAATTATAGAAATTATTAAACAGCGAAGTAGAGTTATTTGTCAAAGTATTTTTTCAAACAAATCAGCTTATTCAAATTTTATCGATTCGTTTGCGAAATTGAACGTAACTTAGAGTTTGTAAATCTCGGCAAAAAGTGTTGGTGATAATTTAAACAATACTACATACTTTGAGGATTTCAACACGCGTCAGCGTGTTGCAAAAAAAATTCTAGTCACAAAAAAGCCGGGGACAATTGTCCGCATATAAATAATGTAATTAATGATAATTTCTCATTCCAGTAATTCAAACAGAAAAGAAGAATTCCAATTGTTGCACGAGTCCCTCTTTTGTAGGACAATCTTAGCGAGTTTTCCACTTTAAAAACAACCAATGATTGCGTAGATATACATCATGTAGACAATACATATGAAAGAATAGTTAATATATAAAAAATGTTAAACTACTAGGTGGATATATTTCGACTTTTACTTCTGAAATGTTACTGAAGGTATCACCACTTTTAATTACTTTTAATAACCATGCACGCGAAATTACATTTAGCATGAAACCAAACGGAATCGAATTATAGTTTCTGTCTAGTCTATTGCGCTCACTTTCACGCTAATGCAATTCCACATCTCTTATCCACCGACCCCCAACTATAGGTTAAATTGAAAAGTAGACTTGCCTCCCTAGTCCTGTCCATCAGTCTAGAAGTACTACTTCGAAATCCAAACCTTGAAGAATGCAACGGGAAATCACTCCACTATCTTTCCCAAGACGTCATACAAATTCGCAGCTAACAAAGAAAAATAGAGAGCTATGAACATCTACGTCCTGAAGAGAAGGGGCATTTTAAATGGCACCTCAGAGTAACTAATGATCAACAAGCCTGCCTTATAAAAGCTTACTTGTGAGTTTGATCCTCACTTGGTGCTCCGTATTTTTGTCTTCGTCCAAAAACTTATTTACATTATTTGCAGTCGGAATAATATCCTCATCATTGTTGTTATGATCACAACCTTTCGTTTGTTGTGTCCTCTGAATTTCTTCAGGTGTATGTTGATCCGGATAACCAACAAGGATTTTATAACTGAACCCTTTATTAAATCTCCGGGGATAGATTGTTCTCGTTCCATTGTCCATGTTTACGGATATCTTATACTTCGTCAAGGCTTCAGTAGCATGAAGAAAGAGAAGCGGTGGCGGAGGGAGTCAAGCTTGACAGTAAGTCTACAGCAGCAGTAGTGTAGACAACAAGAACATTAGGTTTAAGGTTCTAAGTTTTAGATTCAGAAATATCCTATAGGATTAAAACGTTGGCTTGTGAATGTGATGGTATAGTGGTGACATCGTGAATGTAATGGCATAGTGGTGGCATCGTGAATGTGATGGCATAGTGGTGACATCGTGAATGTGATGGCATAGTGGTGACATCGTGAATATGATGGCATAGTGGTGACATCGTGAATGTGATGGCATAGGGGTGACATCGTGAATGTGATGGCATAGTGGTGACATCGTGAATGTGATGGCATAGTGGTGACATCGTGAATGTGATGGCATAGGGGTGACATCGTGAATGTGATGGCATAGTGGTGGCATCGTGAATGTGATGGCATAGTGGTGACATCGTGAATGTGATGGCATAGGGGTGACATCGTGAATGTGATGGCATAGTGGTGACATCGTGAATGTGATGGCATAGGGGTGGCATCGTGAATGTGATGGCATAGGGGTGGCATCGTGAATGTGATGGCATAGTGGTGACATCGTGAATGTGATGGCATAGGGGTGGCATCGTGAATGTGATGGCATAGTGGTGGCATCGTGAATGTGATGGCATAGGGGTGGCATCGTCAATGTGATGGCATAGTGGTGGCATCGTGAATGTGATGGCATAGTGGTGACATCGTGAATGTGATGGCATAGTGGTGACATCGTGAATGTGATGGCATAGGGGTGGCATCGTGAATGTGATGGCATAGTGGTGGCATCGTGAATGTGATGGCATAGTGGTGGCATCGTGAATGTGATGGCATAGGGGTGGCATCGTGAATGTGATGGCATAGTGGTGGCATCGTGAATGTGTTGGCATAGTGGTGACATCGTGAATGTGATGGCATAGTGGTGGCATCGTGAATGTGATGGCATAGGGGTGGCATCGTGAATGTGATGGCATAGTGGTGACATCGTGAATGTGATGGCATAGGGGTGGCATCGTGAATGTGATGGCATAGGGGTGGCATCGTGAATGTGATGGCATAGTGGTGGCATCGTGAATGTGATGGCATAGTGGTGGCATCGTGAATGTGATGGCATAGTGGTGGCATCGTGAATGTGGTGGCATTCACTCCCTTGATCGGGTGGCACAGAAGGTAGACAGAAGACAGACAATAACTGAGCAGTATTAAAAAAAAGGAACAAAATAGTCTATAGACACCGGAACGTAGATTAGATAAAAGGCTCAATTCAAAATTCCCTGAAGTAGGAAAGCCCAGCTGCTGCTGCAAAAAAAAAAAAAAAAAAAAAAAAATTAAGGGCATTTCTCCAACTATACATAATGCAAAAGTCTCTTCACCCCATATATCCCAACAGAAATTAAACTAAACTTAGTGAATAACTGAGTGTTATGGTTAACGATCGAGTGGTGTTCATAACTAAAAATTAGTCCCTTCGATCCTCGCTCGATATTCCTTACATCTGTGAAAAAATAAGCTAAGATTAATAAATAACAACACAGAATATTGTTCTGAATGCTAATAGAATTCTTTTGTTCTTTTGGTATCACCAAAATGTTTCAGCCGGTCCCTTCTTCGGCCTTTCTCGGATGTACAATTCGGAAGTGAAAATGAAAATTTTTTTTACTAAGATTCTGGGTGTTGATTTGTCAACTTTTAACGCATGATCAGTTTTTATTGACGGAAAATGTGTAAATGTGTTTAAAATTTTGCAGATTAAAGTTGGTTGGAAAGCATGGGGCCGGAAGGTAGTTCCACAACACAAGTGTGAGTCAAGAAACTGACAGCAAAGAAGTTATGGGTACATCTAGCTAGCTCAACAGTAGATTGATGAGATTTTGCCGCCAGTCGATTATTGCGGTTGAATTTATAAAGTCTAGGTGGCATAGAGTAGAGCTCATCCGAACAATTACCATGAAAGTATTCATAAAAAAGGCACAGAGAGGCAAACTTATGGCGGTGGGCACGTGACTGAAGACGCGCAGCGAGATCAGGCCCAATAATATTGTTGATTCTTCTTTGGGTCTTATCGAGAAGCTCTAGGAAACTAGCAGGGGCACCGGACCATATATGGCAGCAATATTCTAAACATTGGCGAATTGTAGACTTATAGATATGCAAGATATATTCCAGAGAAAAAAATTGTCTCGCTCGCCACAGTGAAATTTTAAGGAAAATGGAAACTGAAAAGAGCCTTGTACTTAGAATCAGAAAGGGATAACTTAAACGTCAAGAACGCGTAATAAGGACAGAGTGCTTGGAGAAGTAAACCCTCACAGGACATATTGAAAGCAAGAGGTATAAAAAACTAAGACCTAAGTAAAGAGCTCGTGTAAATCGTTGGAAGAACAAAGATTGGGAACAAAGAGATGGTGAAAAGACAAACATTAGTAAATGTTAGAAAAATAGGAAGTTATGAAGAGCCATGAGCGTCCACTTCCAGAAGGAACAAGGGATATAGAATAAAAAAAGTGATTGCTAGGACCTTTATCTCAGTTTGATATCTCTTCTCACTTCAAATATGATCTGTCAAATCATATTTTTTTCCTCTGCCACTTGTTATGGCTTTCCTATGTTCATCGATTCTGGCTTGAGATGTCAGAATTGATGAACATAGGGGTCGGGTAGTTTTTATCCATTGCAGAGACAAGCTAAATTTTCGCTGACGAACTTCTTCTCCTATATGTTGTGTCACTTCAGGACATTGGCAACCACGAATCTCCGCAATTTCCATAATAAAGGAGGTTTGAAGAGAAATGGCAAGTCACTGAAAATGAGAAATCACACTGATTTACGATGGGTTTTCAAAGTGAAACAGATCTTATGATGATGATGATGATGATGATGATGATGATGATGATGACATATTTGATTTCTACTTACCTCCAGGCACTATGCGACACAAGTTCAGTTTAATGTGGGGAGTCCGAGCGCGTACGCCCGGGCCAGGTCCCAAAATAGCCTATTCCTCGCAACCATATTAATACATACACCCCCACCTCTCTAGAGCAATGAGGGAGGTACTGCCGTGGGCAGCTGTTTTCCAGGACCGAGCACCTCATGACAGAGAGATGATAACGTGATACGACACATCGAATCTCGCAGGTCCGTTATATCGCTGAATTAACATAACACAATATTTCAGAAGGCATCACTCAACAGGGTTAATTATTTATTTACTAAGGGTGGCTTAGATTTAGCACAAGGACACAAATATATATCGATCTAACTATTCAGTCATCCGCGAGATTAGCTCACTAACCATGGCACTACAGAAAGGCGCCCATATCGACAAATTTAGAACCCTATGAAAAAAGAGTGCCCAAGTCCGCACGCACGCACGCATTGATATATCGGACTCTGTGTCTAATCACTTGTGCGAATCTTTAAACACTTTAGCGGCTAGCCTCATCAACATCAACAAAAAAAGAAGACATGAAATTAATTGCTTACTTAAAAAAAACAAAAACAAGCAAACAAAAAGGAACTGCTTGCTTATGCCGTTTTTCAGAATAAAAGGAAACTGATGTCGCTAATGAGGTGAGGCAACTTCTAATTTCGGCTCGCTCGACTCAGAATGAGCAGAAACAGGAACAAATATCGTTGTTAAATCTTCGAACTGACAACGCGCATCCACACCTCCGTGTTTGTTCCCACGAATGCATTGCCTAACACGGATGAATATTTTCACCCCATATATATATATATATATATATATATATATATATATATATATATATATATATATATATATATATATATATATATATATATATATATCTGTGTGTGTATAAGGTATAAGCAAAAGTTTGAAAACCGGGTTTTCATTTGTGTAAACGATGTCCCAGTTTTCAGAGAGTATGAACTTTTTCTACATCTCTCTGCCTCTGTTCCTCTGTGTCTGTCTTTCACTCTGTCTGTCTGTCTGTCTATCGATATATATATATATATATATATATATATATATATATATTTGAAATGAGATATTTAAGTATTTACACTATTTACATTGTTCGAACTGTTATCATTTTATTGTCACATTCACGGTTGTTGTATGCTCCTGCCGAAAAGTCGTGAACGTGACAATAAAGACGAGGATAACAGTCCGAACAATGTAAATAGTGCATATATACATATATATATATATATGCACTCTATCTCCGATAGTGAGGACACGTACTCTAACATATAGAACATTTTAAACAACATATATATATATCTATATATTTAAAAACATTTTTATGTTTAACATTCTTTTTATAGATACAAGTATTTAAGTAAATGCTCTGTTTTTATAATAAACAGTATTAAATAACATTTACCGGCCTGAATGTCCGAGAAATTTTCATAGAAAATATTCGTCCTCGACAGAATTCGAACCTGTATCCTATACGGAACCGTCATATAGCCTGACGTGCCTTACCGCTCGGCCACTAAGGATAGTGCGGTTGGCAGGGTCGAATTTTCTGCTTATAAACTTCAATCTTTACTCGTACGTCTTCCTCATGTTTTTATAATTTACCGCTTTAGCTCAAGCGAAATCACTGCTCTTTACACTTACTTTCTTCGGAGCCATGGTATCGCTAAAGGAATTTTACAAAATAACGGCTATTTGACGTTTCTCCCAGGGAAGCAGTTTAAATGTGAAATTTTGTCCAAATCATTTTTTGGTACCCATCGACTAACAATAACCTGTTTTCGAAAACAGAAACACGCGAGACTAAAAAAATATGAAACTTTTCTAATTCTTTTCTTTTAACGACCAGACAAACGTTGTTTATAAATTAGTGAAGCCGTGATACATGAATCGAAGCTATTTTAACCATTTTTAATTGTTCAGTAATAATATATAAAGATGAAAAAATTACCTTTTAAATCCTATTAAGATATTAATAAAGGTACTGGTAATATTAGCTGTTTCCTTATAAGGAAACATTCGACATTCATTGACCAAGCAGCCACTGCTCCTATCGGTTGAAAGCAACATTTTCAGGAAAATAGGTTGCTAAAGTCCAGTAACTGTTATCGCTCTTTCCAGTATGAATGGATGTTTTCTTTTTAACCGGTTGTTTGAAGAAGTATCAACATATTGATTACGTCATTATTTTCTCTTCAAGTCATATGCAGTACTGACATCCTACCTGTTCGCACCGGTTCGTGCGAACCGATTCTGAAAATTATAAAAGCTTAGCGAACCGGTTGTTGGATTATTCGAAAATAATCTGTCTAATGGTCTAGGTAAAATGTTAGTTACGCTATCTTCGTGCGGGCGCCCGTTGGAATTCTAATAGACACACGACCACTACCGTTTTGAAGTTAACAATGAGGCAAATCTTCTAGTCATAAATTGGATCTTTCGGGCGGCAGCGATTCAGTTCGAAACATTAACACAGGTGATAAGACCAGAGTTTTAAAAAAATCATACATCTTTATAGAAATATGATGAGAACAGAATTTTACTTTGAAAATATCTTAATAAATAAATGTTTTCTATTAAATTATCAAAATGGATTAATTCTTTTTGATACTATAAAGGAATTTTTTCCATTCCCAGACTGAAAATAAAATAAAATAAAAATAAGCACGATATGTTCCTAAAGATTACTTGCCGTTATAGAACCGTACCTGGAATTTTAGGATGCCACCACTGGTTACATGTGCTATCCATTTTAGTTCTTGCTGCTGCTGAAAGTCCTCAAGTAATATGGTTTCTATTTTAAGACATTTTTATGTTTATACATTCTTTTTTATAGATACAAATATTTAAGTAAATGCTCTGTTTATAATAAACAGTATTAACAACATTTATCGGCCTGGATGTTTATTATAAACAGAGCATTTACTTAAATATTTGTATCTATAAAAAAGAATGTGTTAAACATAAAAATGTCTTAAAATAATTGTCGGACTTTGTCCATTTCATAATGTATGGTTTCTATTATTTAGTACAGTTTCTTGTTTGTGATCCTGTAGCGTTAGTCCAAGAAGGATGCTCCTCGGTGAGACCTACATGCGTCGAAGCCATTTTAACCATTTTTAATTGTTCAATAATAATATATAAAGATGAAAAAAAATCTTTAAAAACCTATGTTCAAAATTCCCAAAGGCTAAGAAAAGGTGAGAACAATTCCAAAATAATTTAATTTGGAAATAGTTTTCTAATGTTACTCTGATTTAAAAATAAAAATCAATTAACCTCAAGCAAAGTGATAATGCCATTAAGGCGCAAGATGGCTACTGGAAGCGAATGTAAATGAAAAGTCTTTAAAAGGAACTGGAAACCTAAAAGCTAACAAGGAACAAACGTTTACTCCAGTTCAAAGGAACGGGGAGAAGTGTGAATCGAACGATAGGCGAATCTATCTAGCGTTCTTTTTCTATATGCCTGTATGATTTTGCATAAATTTAGGCCAAAGCCTGGCTCGGGTTTCAAGGTAAATTTTTATTGATCTATTTCTTCCTTTCTCATACGATCACCGAAGTTAAGCAACGTCGAGCGTTTGGGAATAACAGGTGCTGTAAGCTTGGGTGTGCGGGTGGTGTAATGGATAATGGCTCAGAATTGTTAATCGGAAGCCGAGTTCCATTTCCAGTTGGGTTCGTTATATTCACTTACGTGCAAATACCATTGGGAAAGGTATTAATCCATCTCTTCTCCCCCAGATATGGGTTAATTACTAAAAATTATATCAGTCAGTTATGCGACATGCGTGATACACGCTTAGGCGATCATGTGTCTTTCGATAAATGACTGATGAGGCAGATTTTTTCCGGCAGTAGGTTGCCATTTCTTTCTGCGGTAGACCAGTTGCCATCAAAGGGTGGGAGGAGAAGAGGAGGATACATACCTTTCCCAAGGGTATTAGCACGTAAGTGAATGTAATGGATTCGACTGGAATTCGAAATCGGTTCTCCGGTTCCTCAATCCGTGCTTCCTAAAATTCTATCACTAAACCATTATTATTTTTAAAAAAAGAAAGTAAAGATTCTGACAGTTTAAAAAATAATCTGGCTTTAAATAACCTGTAAAGGATTGATAAGCCGTAGAAAACAAATCATTCATTCAATCTTCCTTTCTGAAAAAGACTATCTTGATGATTATTTCGACAGTGTATGTGAACCTCGAGACCCTTAAGAAGAAAATGGGGGGGGGGGAACCTATGTGCCATGTCACACAGCTCTCCAGAATTTCCTATCCTTTGTAGGTCTTACCAATGTTTTTCTTTATATTATCCCTCCAACTCTTTGTTGTTCCATCTATTTGCACAATTGCGATAGATATGTTACCGCCCGTCACTCTTTTCAATATGTCTTGTGAGTGACAAATTCTTCAAGCCCTCTTGTGACCCAGATATGTCAAGTCTGCCTCTCTAACTCTAAGAACAAGTGTCTTTTTTGTTCAAATTTTTCTGTTAAACATCCTTATGGTTTACATACTGCGCCTATGGTATTCTCAGCTTAATTCTGTAAAACCACATCACTATTGCCTCAAGTCTCCTCTTCACCCGTGAGAAAATTGTTCATATTCATTACCATTGAAATTTCTGGCACATTTTGAGGAAAGACAGCTTCGAAAATTCAATACTCACAGACGGTATTGAGAGAAAGTTGGGTTGAGAGAAACAGCGAGCAAATTGCCTAATGAGTTTGTGAATAGATGACAGAACAGGAATAAAGGAAGATGGTAAAGAATTACTTCGAAATACAAGCGACAGGAAGGTGTAGATAGCCATGACCGTGCACGTCCTGAAAAGACACTGCACATGAATGTGGATTGAATATGATATCGAGTGTACGTGCGCCTGTGTGTGTGATGACGTGAAATCTGAAAGTAAATTCTTAGATACGTAGTTAGAAAAATATTGCGCTAGTTCGATAATTTCGTAAAGCAACTGAGCTGACAATAAACAGGATTGTAATTGCGATGCTAATATTAGATTCTGTGACTGACAGGAATGATGTGCTGGCATTGTCTGCAAGCGATAATCTAAAGCCAGCACACAAGTTGAAGATAAAGTTTAAAGGTTCGCGCATTACTGTAAATTTGATCTCGTTAGCATCGACGGTGGTATGCAAATTTCGCTTTCATCTGCATAGTAAGGATTTAAACTTTCGCCTAATGCGCATCCATTTACAAAAATAAGCGTAAAGAGGTTCAAATGTACAAGAGTGAGAGTAATAAATCGGGATTGCAGCATTTAGAAAACGTAAAAATAGTCACATCGATGGATAATCAAGCGGAGAATGTTAAAATGGTATGGTCACATCGTAAGAGCCAAAATTCTATCTACTGCCACTTTATGCAAATGAAGAGGCAGACAGTGAAAATGATATAGGACGAGAACGTCACGGTGGATTGGAAGATTGTTGTAGAGTAGCTGACCCCCCCACCAAAAAAAAATTGACTGGTCTAGGACTATTTAAACAGCACTCTCTCGTACTGAGGAAGAGGATTTAACGATTAATCGTTACTCTGCTTGTCGACTCTCTGCCTTCGGGCGGAGAGGAACTCAGACAAGGCTATGCCTACGGGCAGAGACTCGTCTGGAGATGTAGACAGCCACCCAACCCCGTATATACGGGGTCTGCGGAGAATTTTTGCCCGTAAAAAACGGTCTTTTGCCACATCCCGCTTTGTGGGGAGGTCGCGGGTAAATACCGAGGATTTAACGATTAACATTAACTCTGATTGTCGACTGTCTACCTTCGGGCGCAGAAGAACTTAGACGAGGCTATGCCTACGGACAGAGTCACATCTCGGGAGGTAGACACCCACCCAACCCCGTGTATGTGGAGTCTACGGAGAATTTTTGCCCCAGCATACGCGCTCGGAAATCTCCACGTTAAAAAAAACGGTCTTGTGCCAAATCCCGCCTGTGTACCATATTATTCTCCGGAATAAACTACTTTTTATTTTCTATATGTGTGTCAACCTTTCCTATTTACGACACAACAAAGATCCTTCACAAAATCTTAGACATTGGCATGCAACCGAGACATGTAGGGGGAGCTGGTCAGGTGCTGAGTTGTGCAGCTACTCTACGACTTATCCTGGTCATGAGACTGATGATGATAATGATGAGGCAGCTTCGATAACAGCAGAAAGACGCGTATATCTCTTACCAGATTTCCACTTACCCCGCAACCCTACGACACACGTCTCCAGTGGTTCTATGAGCGAGTACTCCGGGGAATCGAATTGTACATTGTCATGTTCAGTGATGAGAGATGATTCTGTCTTCAGGCAAGTGACGGTCGTTTTGCGCGTGCGACGTAGACCTGAGGGGTGATATCTTCCAGAGTGTCCCACGGCACACAGGCTCAAAATGTTGCTAAGTACCGTAGCCTCAATTGCACTTGGTGTCCTTAGAGCGAACATTGAACAGTGCCATATCCCTTCACAAGATTAAATGCATTCCTGCAACAGAAAGGCGATTTGATATTTTAGCAGAATAATGATCCCCAGATTGAAACCCATGCTATTTACCATTCACTCTAAGATATCGACAACATAACTGATTAGGATGATTTCTAGGTCTGTTCCCCGTTGATCATATACGAGACATAATGAAACGATGACAAGCTCGTTGTTCACTCTCCTACAACTACTTCTGTATCGTAAAAGATTAAATGGCGTAGAATAATGATCCGTATGATTCGACGGCTATACAGACATATAAATGCGAGAGTAAAGGTTTATGTAACGACAAAGGATGATACATATATATAATGTGGGGTCTGGTTGCTGTTGATAAACCACGAATTTTGAAACCTGTACCTTTACTGGCATGTAAAATTATCATAATTCAAACTGTATGTTTAATCTCGAGTATATTGTTAAAATATATTCTGTCTGTTGCAATTTTATTTTTCATCTGTACACACACGCGCGCGCACACACTCATATAGGTTAGAAAAAGATGGGCACACACACACACACACACATATATATATATATATATATGTAAATGTGTGTGTATATATATATTGTAAAACATTTGCTATGGTTATAGGGGAGAAATCATTTTTACATGTAAAGGGAATAAGAATGGGACACTGTAGAGACACCAGTAATTTTCCGCTTTAGGCGATCATCAAAATATATATGTATATATATATATATATATATATAATATATATATATATATATAGTTTAATGTTATGCTATATTTATGGGATAAAGTGCTCAATATCATTTCTGATCCTGTGCATAAGCGTATGCAAATATAAAAGTGAACATTGAAGTCAACATAAGGCCTGATGATTGCGGCGTTTAGCTTCTGAATGTTAACTTCAATGCTCCCATTTATATATATACATATATATATATATATATATATATATATATATATATATATATATATAATGATAAATAATATGATATCTATCTATCTCTCTATATATATATATTTAAAGACATTTTTATGTTTAACATTCTTTTTATACATACAAGTATTTAAGTAAATGCTATGTTTATAATAAACAGTATTAAATAACATTTACTGGCCTGAATGTCCGAGAAATTTTCATAGAAAATATTCGTCCTCAGAGAGGATTCGAACCTGTATCCTATGCGGAATACAGGCCGATAAATGTTATTTAATACTGTTTATTATAAACAGAGCATTTACTTAAATACTTGTATCTATAAAAAGAATGTTAAACATAAAAATGTCTTTAAATAATTGTCGGACTTTGTCCATTTCATAATATATATATATATATATATATATATATATATATATATATATATATATATGAATGATAAAAATATAGTTTTATGGTGTTCTATATTTATGAGAATCAGTACACAACATCACGGTTAGAGCGTATGTAAATATGAAATATTAAAGTGAAGACTAAAGACACTACCGAGAGGCGACAGTCTGTTTCATGCTTGAACGTAATCATCAGGCCGTTTTTTTCACTATTCATTCCAAAGAACAAATATATAATTTTGATCAACAGTTTTGTGTGCGTGCGCACGCGCGCGTGCACACACACACACATACACACATATTTAAGCAGACTTAGTTCAAAGATAGCACTGATTGATAAAACTGCCAGTCACTATTCACTGTTGATTCCTATATCTACACACACACACATACACACACACCCACACAGTCTCTCTCTCTCTCTCTCTATATATATATATATATATATAAATACACACACACACACACACACATATATATAAATATATATATATATATATACAATATATATATATATATTTGGTCCGCCGTTGATCAAACTATATATCCATTTACTGTAGTCAAATTAGCTTCAAAATTAGGTCCACAAATGTCGCATGATACTCTTGTACATATATATATATATATATATATATATATATATATATATATATATATATTCCTTTTTGTTTTTTCCTGGATGTTATTTGTGCTAAATGGGTTTAGAAAGGAAAAAGATAAATCTCATTGAACTTATTTGCCTTGCAACAAAGTTTTTTTTTGTTTCTTTGAAGTTTATTGACTGACGACTTCCTTCTTTCTTTGGTCAATTGTTCTCTTTGATTTCATGCGAATCCCGATACTACATCCTGTTTACCTCTGCGATTGTTTTTCTTCAAGTGAATATTTTTAGACTCGAGCTCACCGCATTTCGACTTGTACGGATTTCTTTTGGTTCGACAATGCTTGCTTTTAAATTAGTTCACCTCATCGCCGTTAAGAAAAACGAAAATATTGTTTAGTCATGTCGTAAGTTGTATTTATCGACCGTGTCATTTTTTTTTAACTATTTGCATTATATAACTCACAAAACATGGTTGTTTTATAAACATATCTAAAGTATTATTTCCAGCTGCTGTAAGTTTGGATGTGCGGCTGTAATCGATTATGTCTCGGAATTTTTAATCGGAGAGTAATTGTAAGCTCAATCCCTGGACCAGGTAGTACGGAATCAGTGGACACAGGACTAGCAATACATGAGCCTTATTAAGATAGAAAGATGAAATATCCCTAGATATGGACAGCGGAATAAGAACACTGTATCTCATAAGATTAAGGAAAGGTTTCAGTTCGTTACCCGAATCGACAGACACCTGAAGAAGACCGGAAAGCTCAACGGCCTGAAACTTCGGGATAATAACAATAAAGCTTAGCGCGTTAGTTCAATTGTAAATAATGTAAATGAAGATCATTTCTCATCTCAGAAATTCAAACAAAAGCGAAGATGAAAATATTGACTGTCCGACTTTATTCTTGCTCGGATGTTAAGCGAATAATCGAAATGGGGTTTAATTAGTTCGAATAATGGAAGCTTCTAGACGAAAGCCGAAGTACGAGTTTCAAAATTGTAGTGTAGATTCTTCTTTTATTACTAAAAACGATACGTGTTACAAAGAATTGGCTACGCTGGTCAGTGGTTGTGTGCTTTTGGAAAGCACTTTGACATTAAAAGCACTTTCTTTTTCTTTAGTTTCCCACCCTGTAAGAAAGCTATGAAGACTTTAGAACAACCGCCAGAGAGGCCACATTTGGAATCAAGTATCCCCCAATTGTAGAATGATTTATTTTCTTACACTCAATCTAATAACTTGGCAAAACACCATTTGCTGTAGCGCGCCTTCAAACCACGTGCGAACTGACGCCTTCTATTGTTACGGACGAACTTCTTTTCCTTCAATCAACCCCGAAACTGTCGAAATAGTTCCTCTTATCCTCTTAAAAATTCCTCGTTTTTTCTATGCGCCTTGTTTCTTCAGGTCTTGGGCGATCATCGTTTTTCCCATCTTCCTGTCATTTGTAAGGTTTTTCTTTTTGCCATATGTCCTGATCCTTGTCCAATAACTCAAGTTCGTTAAGTAGCTTGTTCACCGTTTTCCCTCTATCTCGCTTGACTTCAATATTTCAAGTGAATGTCAAATTCTTTCCTCATTATGAACCCTAGATATTTGAAAACTCACTTTCTGATTCTAAGTATAAGTGTAATTTTTGTTACGATTTTCATCGTCATCGTTACGCAAATATTCAGTTCATGGTATTCTCATCCTCCTCCTGTAGAACCGCATTTCTGTTATCTTAAGTAATTTCTTCCTGTGTAGATATTTTCCAACTTCCACTGCCACATAAGAGGGCCGATATTGCATAACAGTTCAGAACTCTTTGTTTTCAATGAAATCCTGTTTCTTGACACTTTGCCCATCGGGCATCTTTCGCTATTCAAATGTTTCTTTGGATTGCGGTGTCACATTTTTTCCCTCCTCTATTAAGACAATTCCTAGAGATATAAATCTTCGTACTTACTTGATTTTGGTGTCATCATTTCGTAGTTCGCATCTTGGACTATTAATTTTGCTGACAACCATTTGTTAAAAAAGAAAAAGAAAAAAGAACATGAATAAAACGTTTTGGTTTTGTAAACTCTTTGTGGATTGACTTCTATCACATAGTTCCCGAAATTCATCATTTCAACCCAAAACATTGTCTACTTTTTATTCTATGCCTTAAATTTTAGTTGCGTTATGTTTCAATATTACACAGGGGGTCAGTCAGAAATAATGCGCAATTTCTCGGTCCAATTCAAATTTTACTTCCTTTTAAAATTTCGTCAAGTGTGTACACTTTATTTCTGATCCTGTACAGTCGACTCACTGCTGTAAATTGACGGTCTTAGTAAAGTAACTAAAAATGAAGATGAAGGAAAATAATTTTCAAAATCAATACTAAGTTTTAAGAATATATCTTTTAATAAAGAAGAAAAATAATAATTTTTCTATTGCTACTAATGCTAATAGAAAAATCAAACACAAATCAAATATAGCGGCAATAAATATGAAAAATGAAGTAATGAATTGTAGAGTAAATCTGGCTTTCTGACCAGTTGAAAAATTCTTATAGCTTAGTGGTTGAAGTAGTTGGGCGTTTGCCAAGCTTTTCTGAGGCAAACTTTTACACATCTCAGCGTGAGCTTATCCAGTATTTCCGATCAGTGCTGTCTAATCGCTGACAAAGATGGACGGCCTAAGTTAGGTTACGTTGTGTGATTTTACAATATGTTAATTCTTAATGGTTTATTTCATACCGAATTTTATACGGCACACCGAGTGAGGATCAAACTCAGTACTTAGGAATAATAGTGAAACTAAAAGTGTGTCTATAAAACTAAGATGTCAGTAAATACTAGTAGAAATTGCTGATAATCGGAAAAAAGGTTTTTACAGTGTAACCCGGATATAAGACAGTTGTCGGGACCGGAGAAGAAGTATCTTATATCCGGCTTTCTCTTATATCCGGCTTTCTCTTATATCCGGGTTTCTCTTATATCCGGGTTTGATATATTATATATACATTAACACAGGCTCTAATTTGGGACCAGATAAAATCTCTCTTATATCAGGGTCTTATATCCGGGTTACACTGTATTTAGATTTCTTTAGCCATGGTCGTCTTAAACGATCACTGTTTCAATTGTTTGTTTAAAATTTATTTTTAAATAAAGTAAATTAAATTTCGTCCTGGGTAAGACAAACTACATCCGCATCTTGAGTAAGACGATAAACTGCGTCCAACAGTAAGGCCTCTGAGGTTTTGAGGTGAGTAGAACCACCTCTCTGTTAGGGTCCCAGCTATGGGTAAATAGTTAACCCCCAAATTGGGGTAAAAAATAGGTTTTAATGCAGCAATACATTTTTGTAAAAACATTACCAGCAATGAATTTTTGAAATAAAAAATTATTACCAGCAACACATATTTGAAGAAAAAATATTACCACCTATATATTTTTGAAGAAAAAAATATAGTCGCAATACATTTTTGAGGGAAAAAATATTACCACCAATATATTTTTGGAAAAATATTACCAGCAATAAAAATCTTGTCGGCATTAAATAACCTATTGAGGTTGATATGCCGTAAAACAAAACAAACCAAACCAAACCGTAAATTAAATTAATCTTTTAAAAGGTTAGTTTAGTTAATTTAAAGAGACATTTAACCTTGATAGGTAAATATAGGGCTAGTTTTACAATCAAGTTCAAAAGGTAGACACAGGTCCGTTTAACACGAGAAGATAGATATAGGTTCGGTCTATATTAAGGCAGCGTATTCTTTAATTCAGATCAACTCAGAGTACACCCGAGGGTAAAAAATGGAGGCCTATTTCAGATCTCATCTTTTCACTGGGAGTGATGATTTTAGTTGCATTTTGGGCTTGGTTTGTGCTTGTTTGCTGCTGTAGGCAGCTTAAGAAATTTTTGCTATAGGTCTGATTTACACGAGGGTAAAAACGTTAGATACTCGTTGCAACGTCGTTTGTTTTTGTGTCTGTATTTTATCTCTTTTTCCCCTGTTAAAGCAGAGCATTTTTAAAGGCAATGAACACGAAGAAAAATCGATAGAACGAAAACAAATAAACTACAGAAAGAAACAACAGAAAAAAAGGGAAATATATATGAAATGTTTAAAACACATGATTTTGCCACATTAAAAGTACACCAGCTGACTTACCAGTAAATGCGGGATTTGAAAACGCATCGTCATTTCGAAGATTAAAAATACATTGTTTATAAGAGATTCCTTATACAGTTTCCGTCTTTCTGGGTCTTTTACAAGGATGCAGTGGTTAACGAGATTGTCCCTAAAAGAGATTACTGCTACTCTGCTAATGAGTTTACGGTTTATATATTTTCCTTACTCATGATCTTTTACTCAATACTTTTCGTCTTTCTCTTGAGTAGTGATTGCAATGTAAACTTATAGTTGTTATACTGTTATAATTGTGCTTGTCCCAACCTTCGTTAGGTCGCACGACCGTTACGCCCTGTCAGTACCTCACTTTACGCACATATTACGTTTTGATCGCATGGAATGAGGGGGAAAAGACACTACTTGGTTTCAGTGAGAAAATGAAAGAAAGAATAGAAGAATAGAAGGTTGAAGTGTTTAATATTTCCTGCCAATACCCTATAAATAATGGACTATTCTGTTTTGATAAAAAAAAAATAAAAAATTTCGGAGACGATACTTAGGTTCAGTGAGAAAATGAATGAAAGAAAGAAAGGGAAGGCAGAAGTGTTTAACGTCTGTTTCAGTGAAATGGAAAAAATGTTGTTAATTTCAAATCTTTTTATTTGTACCCACTTCTTAAAATAACGACCAGCATTCATATTTATGATTGTTATTATAATATTTTCTTAAAGTTGTTAAGCTCAAATATTTAATGATGCAATAGGAGAATTTCTACGGATATTTTATTGTTGTAGAACTTTGCTATGAGCTTATGAATTAATCTTAGGCTTTAAGAATTAAGATACGCCAGAAAATGAAAGTAGAAAAACCCTTAAATTTTTATAGGTTAAAACTAATTATTTTTTTCTGACTAGGTGAGCCACATTTGTTGCTTTGTGCAAAATAATTTTCTTTATATCGAAAGATCTGAGTGAAAAAATTGAATATTTTAAAATTTGCAGAAGTTTAATTCGAGCAGCGTCAAAAATGTGATTCTGTCTCGTGTAATTTTCCAGATTCTGTAAAAAAAAAAAAAGATTACACAATTTTTCATTAATTTTTGATTAGTTCAGCGAAAGATTGAATCTTCTAAAATTTGCCTATATTTACACACACACACACACACACACACACACACACATATATATATGTATATATGACCGAAACTGCCAAATTAAATAAATTCTAATTAATCCCGTGGCTGAAAACAAATTTACCAACATAAGCAGTTCCGGATCTCCCGCAATATTCTATCTTGTCAGAAGATATTAAATTGAGAAATATTTTATCATTTAGACCATATTTATTTTATCCTTAAACTTTGAACTGATATCATTGACTGTCTTTCTTTAGCCTCAAATGAATTTATTATCGCGTTTCTGTTTTTTATCCATGAATTCAAATATTTCGCCTATGAAAGTTCATTTATTGTTGTTGCTCGTTCAATCTTCTTCTTCTTCTTCTTCTTGCCTTTCCAATTACGATACAATTTCTTCTGATGTATTTTCAATTATGACCGCCAAGAATTTTATTGGTCACTTGTTATTGCTATCGACACTTGCACAGCAATAATTACTTTGCTCTTGTGTGATTCCCACAATTCGTTTAAGGTTAATTATAATGGCCGTCGATTTCCAACCAGATATCATCAAACAAGAAGCGGCCATTTTGATTAATAATTTAAATTGAGACTCGTCTGAAAAGAACAACTCAGCACAAATGAGGAATAAACAAAACATAAAAATATTGCAATTTTAAGAAACGTTTAAATCTACATTTAATGCAAGAAACTATGAATATTTGAATAATTTTTAAAAACAGAATTTATTTTCCCAGTAACATGGAATATCAAAAACTGAAAACCAAACCAAGTTACACAAGCACAGAAAACACAGCATTCAGTGTTCAATTTTTCTAAATACAGGTTTTCAAAGCATGTTGAGGGATTGTCTGGTGAATGTTGACTTGTATGTGAATATCTTGAGCCCACACTATGTTAGAGATATTAGCACATCCAGGAATGCGAGTTTGTTGTCGTTTTCTCGCTCCATTGTGAACTGTATAGATGATCTTATTGACTTCACATGATCCAGTAATAGCTTTATCTCTTCCTGGTATGGACAGAGTATGAAGATCAGGCATATATCGACAGGATGAATGCTTAGCAATGGGCTCGCCATTATAACCAACAATGGCAAACATATACATGGAATACTTCAAAGAATGGCTTTAGAATCCACATCACTAAAACCAACCCTATATCTGAGATACGTAGATGACACCATCATACTCTGGCCGTAT
>OZ038477.1:126346174-126413674 GCA_964036315.1 Acanthosepion esculentum | reverse complement strand
ACTTACGTATACCATCCTCCAACCATCCACCTTCAATCATCAAACAAATGCCCATATCAATCAGCTGAAAACTCATCAAACATAGACATTTTCAATAACAAAAAACACGATATGACGAAGCACTAAGAGAAATTGGATACACACAACAACTACAATACACACTTCCACAACCGAAACGCAAAAACAGAAAAAGAAACATTATCTGGTTTAACCCTCCATACAACAAAACCGCCAAAACAAACATAGGAAGGACATTCCTAAACTTAATAGAAAAGCACTTCCCTGAAACATACCGATTAGCAAAAATATTCAACAAAAATAACGTTAAAATCAGTTACAACTGCACAAAAAATATAACCCAAATAATAAAAAGCCTCAACAAAAAAGTAACAACCTTGCAATAATGCAACCAAGGAACCTCAATGCAACTGCAGAAATAAAACAAGATATCCACTACAAGAAAATTGCCAACAAAGGAATATAATATATAAAGCCAAGGTAAGTGCAAACAACAGCACAATGTACTACATCGGTATCACTGAGGGACCATTCAAGAAAAGAAAAAACAACCACAACCTTTCATTCTCCAACAGAAAATACTCAAAGAGCATTACACTATCCACATACATATAGCATCTAAAAAACAGAAATATTACACCAAAAATAAGCTGGAAAATATTGAAAAACGCGTCTGCCTACAAAAACATTACAAAGAAATGCCTACTTTGCCTACACGAAAAGGTAGCAATAATTTCTCATACCCAACAAAAGAATTTACTAAACATAAGATCAGAAATAATTTCCAAATGCAGGCATGAAAATAAATACCTATTATCAGAATTTATGCCAAACGGATAAAAAATGCATTATTTTTTTGCCTTATTTTCTCAATATCTCCCTACCTATGCACTAGATTTTGAATTTACACCCCAATATTATCTCAAGTCTATATTACTTTTGAGCTTTCAATCTGCGTATAATTTAGCGTTTCTTCCATGTGACCTAGTATTTTTAAAAACAACTGTATTAAGTGGTCCATTCGCCATTCTTGCCTGACAACATGCGAAACCATGACACTTTAAATTGCACTATAAACGTGTATATGTGTATTTATTAATATATACTTCATTGTCCGATTTAACTACACTGAGCATTGTTTCGTTTGCCCCCTAAATTAAATTAAATAAATATTTATTTGCTTATCTGCGTTTGCACGCTATCGCACGGATATACAGTTGCTAACATCTCGTTATTTAATTTATATTCACACTTATATCTATCTATCTCTGTCTGTCTGTCTGTCTGTCTGTCCCTCTATATATATATGTATCGTATTTATTCAAAACTTATAATATAAACATGTTATAACATCACTACAAAAATAGCCAAGTCAAGTGATGTTGTTGATTGCAAAATAAAGAATTTTGAAAAGTTCAAAACCAACCAAACTCTTCTCAATAGGGGAAGCATTGTTACGTAAGCTACAATGACCAATCAAAATACAAGTATATGAAAAACAAAACAGAACAGAAAATAAATAAAGTAACATATATAAACAAAAAATAATAACAAGTTTTATTTGAATGGGATGAAATCATGGCCCAGAGCATTTGCTTCATAATTACAGGACTAAAAGTGTTACAATATCAACAGTGGTGGTCAAAAGGATGTCCTCATCCTAGAAGTCTGTTCGATCCCGGAAACGAAATAACATCACAAATGATTCACGACACTCCTACGTATTTCTCAATACAAGTTGAAAACTGTAAAAAGCATTCATTTGATGGCGCATTTGATTGCGAGAGAAATAATCCATTTTAAAGAGATTACTAATGCAAAGAGATTATGTTTCCAGAAAACTGATTTAAATCCGTGTTTGACGGAAGCCATCATTACAAGTGAGGTAAAATTCTCCGCCATTGCTGTCATTTTTGCGTACAGTGTAGCTTCAAACATGGATTTCATTGGAACGGATCATGTCTATCGATAAGGAAGGGATTATTAAAAGTTAATGTTAGATAAATCTTGTCAGAAGTTCGGAGCTGAAGAATTTTCAGTTTTTCTGCATGATACGAACTGGAATTTCTGAAACGATGAGTTGTTCCTATTAAATTTCCTATTATTTCTGAGGGGATGAGTTGTTCCTATTATATTTCCTATTATTTCTGAGACGATGAGATGTTCCTATTATATTTCCTATTATTTCTGAGACGATGAGATGTTCCTATTATATGTCATATAATTTCTGAAACGATGGGCAGTTCCTATTATATTTCCTATTATTTCTGAAACGATGAGTTGTTCCTATTATATTTCCTATTATTTCTGAAACGATGAATTGTTCGTATTATATTTCTTATTATTTTTGAAACGATGAGTTATCCCTATTATGTTTCCTATTATTTCTGAGACGATGAGTTGTTCCTATTATATTTCCTATTATTTCTGAGACGATTAGTTCGTATTATATTTCTTATTATTTTTGAAACGATGAGTTGTTCCTATTATATTTCCTATTATTTCTGAAACGATGAGTTGCTCCTATTATATTTCCTATTATTTCTGAGACGATGAGATGTTCCTATTATATGTCATATAATTTCTGAAACGATGGGCTGTTCCTATTATATTTCCTATTATTTCAGAAAGGATGCGTCGTTCCTATTATATTTCCTATTATTTCTTAGACGATGATTTGTTTTGTATTATATTTCTTATTATTTCTGAGATGATGAGTTTTTCCTATTATATGTTATATTATTTCTGAAACAATGAGTTGTTCCTATTATATTTCTTATTATTTCTGAGACTATGAGTTGTTCCTATTATATTTCCTATTATTTCTGAAACGATGACTTGTTCCTATTATATTTAATATTATTTCTGAAACGATGAGTTGTTCCTATTATATTTCCTATTATTTCTGAGACGATGGGTTCTTTCTATTATATTTCCTATTATTTCTGAAGCGATTCGTTGTTCCTATTATATGTCATATTATTTCTGAAACGATGAGTTTTTCCTATTATATTTCCTATTATTTCTTAAACGATGAGTTGTTCCTATTATACATTGATTCATTCTGAAGCTTGGCTGTCATAAGGACAACAATGGCATAGAAAGAGGTCCCAACAAAACAGGGTATAATATCAAGAATACATCGTCTGGAAAATATAGTATAAAGACGCCCGGAGAGTATAAGAAAGCTAAATATAGCGTTAATAAGGAAGCCTATTATCTTGACACCTTTTTGGCTGATATATTATTCGGCCTTCATCAGATATATGCTGAATTCTGTGATCTTTATATATTACATTTCGTAATGTTAGATTGACCACAAAGCCCTGACCAACTTAGGAAGCGGAAAGAAAACAACGCAATTTTATCGAGAAACCTCAACATTTATTCTTCAAAATAAAGTCCATCATTCTCGTCAATCTTCTTTCAGCAATCGGCCAGCATTCGAATCTGTCTTAGAAGTCTGCTGGCTTTGAATCTGAAAACTATAAACAACCTCCTTTCGCGTCATGAAAAGTGTTGAATCGATGGTCGAGAGGAAGTTTGCTATTGAGCGGAATAGGCCATAGTCACTCGGGGCAGCATTAGGACAGAATGATGAATGTGAAAGAATCTCAACACTGTCCATCTGTTTGAACTTCTCCTTAGTCAACCTGGCAGTGTGTGACCTCGCATTGTCTTGCTGAGACAAAGCCCAACCTCCATTGACCAAAGCAGTATACTCCTTCAGTTTGTCGTACACGCGGTCTAGCTGCTGACAGTACAGTTTAGCGACCGTGTGGAACAAACTTGAAATGCAGTACACCTTGGAAATTCCACCAGATAGAGATCAAGATTTGATGTTTTCTTTCCGCTTACAAAGTGAGTCAGGACTTTCTAGAATTTTGACAGCAAGAGTTTCCTTTAAATCAACTAAACTTAATCTAATCAGGCCTAACTTCATAATACTGTAATATTAAATATAAATTGGGTATTTCTTTATCACCAAATAAGGTAAACCCATGAGGTTATTGACACGTGCAATAGATTACTTGCCCACGTATCGCTCTTCGAACAAAAGTGGCTATATTTCTCCCGGTCACATGCTCAAGGAACAGTACTCTCCACGGACAAGTTTTTACAGATATGATAATCTCCGAATCCTGGTTTAATTCAATATTCTGTTAGCCCTTCAGTCCATAAGAGCGTTGTCGAGGAATTGCCTTTGTGGCAATTGCAGATAGATTTGTGTCGTGTCAAAAGATTCAGATCCGTTGATATGATTCGCGTATAGACTTTTATTTCTATCAGCTTACAATTTTCAAAGGCAAAATGTACCCGAATCGAAAGAGAATTAATAATAGAATGGTAATTATCAGGTTTTAGCCTGAAATATTTTATTTTGTAAAGATAACTGTTATAAAACAGTCGTGTCTTGGAGAAGTGAAATAAACGAAAGAAAATATTCTTTTGTACTGGCAAAGGTAAGCAATTACTGTCAGGCAGCATGAACAAGATTTCTATAAAATATTCGAACGGATATTTACATTTTTTGTCCCAGTCAATAGGATTCAGCCGGTATATTCTCTAGCGTATCTCAGCTGCGTATGCAGAAAGTCTACTTCATCTCTATACTTCTAACGTCTCTGACTAAACACTTAAATTTTATTTACTATTTATTTATTTATTTTTACCTCAATAGGATTAGATAGATTTTCCTATCGTCCGGTTCACACTCCTTCTAGTTTTGTTTTTAACAGGAGTAGAGGTTTATCCCTTGTTTCCTGTTTAGGATTGAGTTTCCGGTCTCTTCTAAAGTCTTTTCACTCTCTTTCACCCTCAGTAGCTCTTGCGTCTTAGTGACATTATAGCCTTGCTCGGAATGAATTGATTAAAAATATATACAGTTTCTGTTTCTCTCGTCCTGATGGAATTCAAGTATACGTATCATATAATTGTTTTATAAGACAATATAGTGACGTCATCATGGAGTTGCTGTTAAAGAGCTTGCCTACTGCGGGGGTTTCGATCCTATCTAGGAAGCTCTGAGATAGACTAAACTAATTTAACTTCATAAATATTATAGGGAACTTGGCATTGAGTAATCGCTAATAAGCTAATCTAACCGAACTGGATACGCTACTTTTTGAAATCTGGTGCTACATTAAGCAAATTCAAGTAAATGTTATTATTAGAGGATGATAGGGGACCACAGAACAATGGTTAGCAATGGGTCACGAAGACTAATTCACTTTGTGTTGTATCCTTAAAGAGGTTACAAACAGACAAAGGTGGTACTCGAGTGAAGGAACGGCAACAGGCGCGTAGATGAAAGGTTTGTTGTAAAAGAGAATACGCTACGGAAAGACAGGGAATCGGGTAGCAAGCTAGTAATTCCCGAAGCAAGGATATCTACAAACCGCCCCACGCGGTCAGATGTGGAACAAGGCCAAATTTAATGTGGGGTATCCCAGCCCGTAGACTCGGCCAAAAATTCCCCGTATAAAACGGGGTCGTGTAACTGTTTCCCGAGACGAGACTCTGCCCTTCGGCACAGCCTCGTCTGGGGATCTTCTCTGCCCGGAGGCAGAGAGTTTGACCAGCACAATTGGAAACGATCCTCCAACTAATTCCCGGAGCAAGGTTATTTACCTTACCTCCCCCCCCGCGAGGCAGGATGTGGCAAAATGCCGATTTTTAATGCGGGGCGAAACCGAGCCCGTAGGCCCGGGCAAAAATTCCCCGTAGACTCTGTAAAAACGGGGTCAAGTAACTATCTACCAGCCCAGTTGAGACTCTGCCCTTCAGCATAGCCTCGACTGGGTTCCTCTCTGGCTTCGGGTAGAGAGTGCGACCAGCACAGCAGGAGACGAATCTCTAACTAATGCCTGAAGCAAGGATACTATCAACCGCCCCACGCGATCAGATGTGGCACAAGGCCGAATTTAATGTGCGGTAACCGAGCCCGTAGGCTAGGAGAAAAATTTCCCGTATATTCCTGATACCGTCAGTCCATATAGACGATAGGTAGTGCAAGACATTCTATTACAGCACTTTGCGCAACGTATTTCTTTCTTTGTAAGTTGATTCAAGAGTGCGTTCTTCATTCGTGCAGCGATTGTCCTGAATAGGAGATTAGACATTACACAGCAGTCCAGTATTCTTTTTGTTTCTAGGGACATTTTCCAATCCCTTAATACTTTTCTCAGTTTCTGAAAGGCATCGTTCCAGTTAAACTATTAGGAAAATTAAATTACTCTTTTCTTTCTGATAGTTATGAATATTTTCCTCTTCTCCTTAGAACTTTCTTGTTTCTCGAATGCCTTGCTTTGGATTTAAAATGGCTTCGAGAGAATTGATCCTGTAGATCTTACCTGCATAGGAAAACTGCCGTATACGAAGAATGACGCAATTACAGTGATAGAAGTGGCTTGTAAAATTCAACACCCGAAAAATCAAATTAGTAACCTTCTATCATCATTGATCAAATCATGTATTTTCGCCTATTATGATGATCACGTGTTCTCTTATGGAGGCTCATTGCTTTGAACGCCTACTGGGATTCAACTTCCTCCCAGACCTGAAGTGGAATCCATTGATACAATCCATCGATAAAAATGCAAGAAAAATGGTCATTTCCTTGTACCGTTCCAATAAGTAACCGACGCCTCCTGATATGCGCTAACTTTACAAGAACTAGATCAAAACAAAATAGAGTATTTATGCTATATCTGGGCTGGAGCTCCCCAGTCCTTACCTGCCTTTCTTGATAGAGTTCAAAACCTTCTGTGCGGTCTTGTAAATGATGCATCATTTCTACCTTAAACCCCTTCCCTACAACGAAACGTTGCAAGCCTATCGCAACTCCATCGCTAATTTTATAACAACTGTTCTGATGGCCTACATTACTTAGTTCTACCAATTCAGACTTCCACAGCTAAGACCAGCCATGCCCCGTAC
Source organism: Acanthosepion esculentum (assembly GCA_964036315.1). Taxonomy (NCBI): domain Eukaryota; kingdom Metazoa; phylum Mollusca; class Cephalopoda; order Sepiida; family Sepiidae; genus Acanthosepion; species Acanthosepion esculentum. Next base: position 126,406,717 of record OZ038477.1, on the reverse strand, counting down.
ACGAGGCCGAACATTCCCATTACCTTTATGTCCTATTAGTAAGAAGGAAATTCTTCCTAAGAACAGCTACTTCGTGTAACAGACTCCTGGGATGATGCTTTCCCTATAACTACAATCTCAAACACTTCAAGTCTAGGTTTAGCTATTATCTTTCCTACATATCCTCATAAACTACATTTCTTACCTCCTCCTCTTATTGGTCATATAACAACCGCATTCAGTAACCCTTCTACATTGAGTGGCTCTTGAGCATTATATTAGGTGAACGTTAGTAAAAATAAAGTTGTAGTAAGTGTAGGCAAGGATTTCTGTTGGGGGGGGGGTTCTAGCAGTTCATTCGACATCACCGACCTTTGCATATATTGGAATATTTTCAAAACCAATCCAAGGGCTTCAACTACAACAAAGATTGTTGACGACCTCATTTTTGAGATTTCGATTTCAAGGTCCTTGTATTTTGATAGCTGTTTGAAGATCTTCAAAGATACATTGCAGTCTACAGGGACTTCCATATCAATAAGGGGGCAATATTTTGGTTGCTACGGACATTTAAATCTGAAAAATTCCACCTTGGAATATTTATCTTTTTACCCTTCCCTGGTACACTTTTATTTTCAATTTGGAAAAAATATTAACTACAATTGTCTAACTAAATGGAAAGTCAGAAACAAATTTTCTGTTGTAAAAGTTGCATTTCCCTTTCTTGATAAATGAACTCACCTGATTGTTCAGTTAAATCTCTGATCGCAAGAGCCCGCCATTTTAGTCGGTTTTGGAGTAACCTCAACATTAAAAAACAATGTGTGGCTGAAAGTTCTGGGACGTATAGTAGGTATATCATTTTTTCTCATAAAGTTTTATTTAACCTTTCATACTGAAACCATATCATCCATGCAAAAAAAAATCTATTCCGAACAAGCTGGTCATATTAATATTATTTACAGTGATTTTGTCTTTAGACATTTTAAAATACATTTAACAAATTAAGACTTTTTTCAATATTGGAGCCCTAAAAAGTAGGGATATTCGATTTGTATTTTTAATTTTTTGTAACTAGACGTGTGTGTGATTTAACACTTTTGTAAAATTGTGATAATTACCTTTCTTTATTAAGATGTTTATGAAATTTGGGTGAAACTTAAACCTGACAATCCAATGTCTAAAACTGAACCTCATTCAATATACAATTGACTCTCTTGACCATGTAAAGCTACTTAACTTTTATTAGATTTTTAATTTAAAAAATGACCAATAAAGTGTTGGATGCGTCTTATTTAGCCGAAACAATTTTTAAAAAGTCGTATGCCCTGTCAAGATGCAGCTCTCCTCTCTAAATGGCCAAGACTTCTTGATAAAGATAGTCGACAGGTTTTTCGTTACCTTCTCCGGTTTTGTATTCATATTTCTCCTCCTCAAAAGCTGGTCGACAGCCTAACGTGTTGTATAAATTAACTTTTCTTTGAATACCATATCCCTTTTGAATCTATGCAATAATGGCTCACCACAGATTCCTTTTCTTTAAATTGACGGCTTCTTGGGAAAATCTGGTTTCTCGTTGCCTTTTCAAGAGTTTGGAATATTTTTTACTCGTTACACTAGCCACATATCTATAATATATTTCTGGTACTTAATTTTAAGTAGAACTATTAGAAATACTTGCACAAGGCCAAAGTAGAGTAAATCGGGGCATAAAAATATGTCGTTGCTAATGTTCCAAATAAGGAATGTATAACTGTCATCCTTTTAATTCAACCAACAAAACCCTGCCTTTTACTTTGATCCGAACGCTGTTTTTGTAAGATGACAAATAATCCTCAAGGAAAATTGAACTACAAAATCTAAACTTCTGTACGCCTGTCAGACGGTATTGACCAACTTCATCAAAATTATTTCTTGAACTGCTACAAACTGCAGTCTAGTACCTCTGATTCTCTACATATTTATTTACTATATTTTTGTTATCTTGATTTCTTTCGGGAGGGCACTTTGATGTGGTGTAATGGTTAGATAGCCTGTCTCGCTTCATCGATTATGACTGAGTAGTAAGTTCGATCTTTACTGGATGTTTCATACTTGTAGCTTGTGTCACATCTAAGCTACGCTTTGTAAATCGTTAATTTATGTAGGAATGATAAACATTATGAAATAGAAATTAAAAAAAGCTTCATCTAAGAATTCAGTGTTGTGATATGTACCGTGTTTTCTGGTGCGTATTAAGAAACATTTTGAACGAAAATTCAAAGATGGAGGGGGTCGTATTATCCACAAGTACACGTTTTCAGAAACTTCTACTCGGCTTAAAAAAAATCTTATTTGAAATCGCACGATTGCAAATATACTCATCACAATAGATAATAAAACACAAAGTAGGCAGGTGTTTGGGGAGGTTGTGTTAATGAATTAAATTAAATGGAAGAAAAATTGTTGAGTAAATTAGGTTGCGTGATGAAATTAACAATTTCCTTTCACATTAAATTTTAGTATTCAACAAACATAGAATAAGGACAACATGAGAAACAACTTTTTGCATAACAAAGAGGTACAAACAACTGGAGTAAAAAGGTAGTTTTAAAAAGTTCAAACGTCTTTTTATGTTTAGATGAAAAGTTATCAAAGTTCTGGTTTGATAGATTATAATTTGTTGAATGGTCTGTACAATAATGAGAGTGTGTTTTGGTATTATTGTAATTTGATGTAATGAATATGCATACACCTGGGTTCCCCACTCAAAGTAATATGATTGGCTGGTGTCAATCATAAATACAGACTGATGTGGAGGTACATTACCTACGCCTATTGCCTACGACTACGATGAGTACCAGTCCATTACGGCTACCTGTTAGATTGTCCTACCCGGTTGCAATAGCCAAAACCACTTAGCTACTTCGAACAAATATATCCCTTTTCGGGACATATCATAATTTAAGAAAAAAAATAAACAGTTCAAGTTTGTACTTAAAGTAGAGAAATATTGTTTACGACTTACTTTAAGGTTTACGGAATTGTCGCTCTTTGATTTGTTTTCACTCGTCGTTCAAAGAGAATATTCTAGTTGGGGTAAGTTGTTCTTAACAAGCTGTGTTTATGTTAATTGCAATGATTAACGTTGAGCTTGAAAGCGTATGAAAAAGATTCTTGTATTAAGTTGAATGTGGAAAACTTGATTGTTCATCATAAAATATTGCTGTGTGAGTGAGTGTTCTTTCAGGCTGTAATCATGTTAAGGAACTTTAACGTAAAGCATGGAAGTGTGTGACGAGTTCAAAGGATTTCGATAGGCTCACTATATTTATTGTACGTAAAATATACAAATGTGGCACAAGGCCAAAAAGGGGAAAAGGGGGGGGGGAAGGACGGCCATCATCTGTCTTAAGATTAAACTTAGCTAGTCCCAATCACTGACCCAGACATACAAACAATATTCCTTCCACCAAAACAACGCATTCTTACTTGCCATTCTTACCTCAACCACCATAATGCCTCAGAAACTCTATGAAGTCCTAAACTAGTCCCCATATTTACAATTCATTGTCTGTGGTGGTGGTGGGGGGAATAAAAATAACAATTTAAAAATCTAAAAACCCCAATGATTTACATATGTCTACAAAACTATATACAAGAAACTAAACAAAAATTTTGTGAGTAATGATTTTCTAAGCGTAGCTTAGATGTGGCACAAAGCCGAATGTATGGGGCACCTAATGAGGATCGAACACGCTTTTCAGTTGTAAATGATCTTGCAAGACAAGCTTCCTAACCATTACACCACGCCGAGGTGCCCTTTCGATCGGCTCACTGTCGAAGATGAAAGACGTTTCATATTTTATTTCTAACTTTGGTCACGTGTTAGGCTCACAGAGGCTTGAAAGATTTTGGCTGAATTATTTATTTAGTCAGGTCAAGAACTAGGTCGATGTTATTAAATATTAAGTGACCAATTAGAAGTTGAGATTTTCTGAAAATATATATTAATATATTAATATATGAAACTTGAGGGGAAGTGGATAAAAACGGAAAACTTAATTACCTTTTAAGTATCCGATGAATGGGTGTCTAAAAATTACCCCTCTTCCCTTTTCGTAATTTTTTTCTTTTCATAATCTAAAATTTTATATTCGATAGATTAAAGTTTTTTTTGTTTGTTTTTTTTTACTCGTCAATATGTTTTAAACGATTTTATTAATTATATCTATTTGTACTCTCGGTTTAACTCGTTGTAATTTATTTATTTATTTTATTTGTAAATAAGTTTTTTTTTAAAGTCCTTTTAAGGTCGAATTCTCTTTTATTTTTGTAAAAAGCAATATATTGGATGTAAAAAATAATCTTAATGGGATGTGGGTAAAAACGGAAAACATAATTACCTTCTAAGTATCCGATGAAAGGGTGTCCACTTAAAAAAGGAAAAATTCTCCACAAACAACTTAAATAGAGCACACACCATTGTGATTGGCTATTGATCAACTACCAATCAAATGCGTGATGACGGGGTATATTATAGAAGTTAGTGTCTGTAAGCATTTTTAGAGGGCGTATCAGAATCCGATCAGCTCTGATGGGGTCGACTTGGTGAGGTCAGTATGATGTTTGAAAGACCCGAAACTGCCCAATGATCCAAATCAGAACATCACTGACGACGCCCTCTAGCGCTAAAGAGCTGAATAAGCTCTGTGATCCACTTTTTGTACGAAAATTCATGTTGATAAAAAAGGTGGCAGCGGGATGCTAAATGTTAATAAATTATTTACAAATGGTATTTGATATATCGGCAATATGTTTTTTTCATTTTTAATGAAAGGCTTTTTTTATTTTCATAGTTTATTAATATATAGAAATATAGTCATATCAAACAGAAAAGTATAAATGAACACTTGAAAATGTATTACTAGGTATGTTTAATTAGCACTTTTTTTATTTATTTTCACCGAAATAAGATTTGAGCCGGAAATTAGAAGAAACAAACAATGGCTAAACATCCGGTTCGGTTATAGTCTTTAATATAAAAAATTAAATATGTTAGTGAAATATATGTACAACTTTCAATTTTAATGGACAATATGGTATAAATTTTCAATATATATATATATATATATATATATATATATATATATATATATATATATATATATATAATATATATATATATATATATATAATATATATATATATATATATATAATATATATATATATATATATAATATATATATATATATATATATAATATATATATATATATATATATAATATATATATATATATATATATAATATATATATATATATATAATATATATATATATATATATAATATATATATATATATATAATATATATATATAATATATATATATAATATATATATATAATATATATATATAATATATATATATATATATATATATATACGTAGGGATCGCTGTACTCCGGGGTTGTATTATACTCAAGGATGTAATTTATTCTGTTTTTAGCTTCAGAAACACGGGGGCGTATTATACACAAAATTCGTTCGGCCGATAATTCAAACTTTAGTTTTATTTTAAATACTTTCGTGTAGTTGAATTCTAAAATTTGGTTTTGTCATGAAAAATAAGTTTACTGCGAATGGAAATTGACCAGCTTTAATAAGAGAATCTTTGTAATAAGGAAATTCAGTGCGGAAGAGAGGAAGATACGCTAAATAATATTAAGCACCCGAGAGCAACTCACTTCTGTCTATGACTGTACTGGGGATCTCCACATTAAACTGACCTTGTGTTACGTCCTGCCAGTGCGGGGGCTGTACGTAAATACTAATTCATTACTAAATAGCGAGTTTGATTTTCACTGTAGCCTTGTCACATCTAAGTGTCGCTTAAAAATCGAGTAATTCTCCAATGAAATGACTGATTCAGTTCTGTTCCCGCTCCGTAAAATAAAAATGTCAAAACATCTTCCTGGGATATTTGGAGGTCAACTGAAAACTTTAAAACTGACTAGTTAACTAGACAATCTTGAAAAATCTTAAATTAAAAAAATAATTTCTCTATATTTCTGAGATGAGGTATTGTAACTACTTACACTATTTACATCGTTCAGAGTGTTGTCCTCATCTTTATTGCCTTATTCACAACGTTTCGGTGTTTGTACGCTCCGGTCTTCTTCAGGATCTGCCTATATTTCGAAGATGATGTATTGTAACTATTTACACTATTTACATCGTTCGGGCTGTTGTCCTCATCTTTATTGTCTTATTCACAACGTTTCGGTGTTTGTACGCTCCGGCCTTCTTCAGGATCTGCTTATATTTCTGAGATGAGGTATTGTAACTATTTACACCATTTACATCGTTCGGACTGTTCTCATCTTTATCATATTCACGACGTTTCGGCAGTTGTACGCTCTGACCTTCTTCAGCTGATATACGCTGGAATTTCGAACCAAACCCTTTTAGTCCACGGGAGTATATTGTTCTAATTTCACGTGCCATGTCTCTTTTGGATATCTCAGTTCCAGTTAATTCTCTTTAGTAACTCAACTCTCCAAGTTTTTGTACTCTCTGTTGTAGCCAGGTATTGAACTCGTAACTCTTTGGGACAAGTAACGTTTTGGATCACTCAACCAACGCTTTTATCCACTGGAAATTCCAACGTATATCACGTGAAGAAGGTCGGATCATACAACGGCCGAAACGTCGTGAATATTGTAATAAAGATGAGGACGGCAGCACTCGAACTGTAAATTTTAAAAAAATTGTAATTAAAAAATTAAATAGGAAATTGTTATTCTTCGACTAGATGCTCGAAACTCCTGACCTTGTGCCAGGCTCAGCTAATAGGTATCAATAATGAAGAAAAATCATTCGTAGTCTTTTGGTTTTTAACGAAATCTAAAAGCAGTCTGAGCAAGATAAAAATGGTTATCTAGCTTAAAATGAACGCTGCTTTTTGGCAAGTGAATGTAGTACACTGATTAACGATCGATTCATCGATTATATCGCTAAAACCTGTCTTGGATTGGGTTTATCGGTGGATGTAGAGAATAGCTTTTACAAGAAGTGTAAGATCAAAAGTAGTTTAAGAAAATCTTGATATGAAAAAATGCTGTAGGTATTAAAGTATTTAAGATACGACGGCGCACGCTCGCTCGCGGGATACTTGCTCATACAGCTGCACACGTACACTTGTTCATTATGTAGCTTAAGCTTGTATGTACGAATATATAGATATATGATATTAAAGAAAGACCGTCCATGTATTCTTATAAGTAGATATTCGAGAAATAAAAATAAAAAAACACGGTAAGAATAATATTTATTGTATATTAAGCCTTTAAACCAAATAAAAGCCGGATGAGAAAAGATGTTAAAAATCGCAATTTTCAAACACGCCTTTCTTAACGAGAAATAAAATGAAGTTAAACTTTGAGAAGGAGTTGCGTATGTTATATTACTTATGAATTCTAGTTTTTTGGGACTTGTTGTTTGTCACGATTAGGGTCTTAAACGTTTTGTAGATGAACGTTGTAGAAATGAATCATTGGGTATTCAAACATGCTCTGACGATTGTGTTTAGCATGAAACAGACTGTCGCCTCTGAGTGTTGACTTCAATGTCCACTTTTATATTTACATACGCTCTATCGCTGATATTGAGCGTTTTATCCCATAAATTTAGCATACCTTTAAGCTAAAATAATTTTCCACCTTACAACTCGTTTCCTCACAGATGAATCGTTGCTAGTCCTTGCTGTTCTGTTGCTAATTTCATGGCAGATGTTCAGACGAGCTACATTAGTTAGATCTTCCAATCCAGACCTTCACATCCAGGATCCGCCTCACCATGTACACAGGTTCCCGAGGATTGTTTGTTTATAGAACCGTCTCTCGAGAGGATAGTTTCCTCGGTCACTATAATCGTAACCTCAACTGTTATCTATCGTACAGTATAATATGCACATCTTGCGCCTTCCTTGTACGCTCTTTCAATTTCATTTAGCTTACAGCCACGCCACGTTAAAACACCGAAGTTAAACAACTTTTTGGATGTGCGGGTGGTGTTATGGATAATTGTTAATCGGAGAGCAGAGTTCCTATTCCAGTTGGGTTCATTATATTCACTTTCCCGCAAATACCTTTAGGAAAGGTATGAATCCACTTCTTCGCCACAAGCTATGGGCCAATTAGTAAACTTGTATCCTTGAGACATTATTATCTAAAATAAAAATAAAAATCTTACAATCTAACAATATTTTCTGGCTTTAAATAACCTGCAAATGGTGAAGCCGGAGAAAAAGAATCACACTGATTAGCTACACAGACTTGTCTCAGATTTATTTACATTCTCTGGAATAGGTTGTTCTGGATAGTGAACGTGACGGAGTTGGTCGGTAGTATTATGCATATCCACAAAATACTAATTTACCAGATCTTCAACCAACTGAACAACGTTGAACCTACAATAGACTTCGCTTTTGAAACTGAAACCAACTACACTCTTCCCTTCCTAGATATCATATTACATAGAAATAATAACGAACTCAATTTTGACGTTTACAGAAAGGCTACAAACAAAAATGACCTGATCAGTTTCTACTCAAACCATTCTCTGGAATATAAATGTATAGAAAACTACCGTGGCCACAAAATGTGGAATCATTTATACATTGATTGGAAGATAGAATCCATCTCCCCTTTTATATCCACATTTCGTGTTTGCAAAATTCTGTTTAGATATGAATCCACATCTTCTACCCTCCTATGGGTTAATTAGTAAGATATGTGTCACTAAACCATTATCCAAAAAATTAAAAAAATTCTTACCATCTAAAGATTTTCTGGTTTTAAGTAATTGGCAAAGAGTTGATAAGCCGTAAAAAACAAAACAAAACAAAAAAACAAATGAATCGTCCAATCAAACGAACTTCATTCAATAACCTTCTACCGTGGGTGGGTCTTTTTTGGTGGGGGTGTCTAACGGTTTTGCTTTTCCAATCTTGAGTTTACATTTCTTTTCCTTTTTTTTTTTTTTACATCGTCCAGATTGCCTTATCCAATCAGTATATTTGTCGCTTTTATTCCTTCCCTTAACCTGTTTAAAAAAATAAAAAATAAATAAATAAAAAGACACTATCTAGACATAAATCCCTCCTTTCATTCAGATGTTATGCCCGAGGAAGGCCGAAACAGTTGGTCGGTAACTTTTGTATTTAAGAAAAAAAGTGTAAAATAAAAAGATCTAGTAAAATTATGAATATGTTGACTCACTTTCAGTAGGATTCCAGGCCAGAATCCTAATTTCGCTTCTGCATGCAATTCTATAGATAAATTTAAAAGATTTATAGATTTCCGTTGCATACTTGCGCATAGAATGATTTCTTGAAAGCCTTAAGATATCACGGTGTCCAACCGAAGATGACTTCGTGTATGAGAGGCGCACTAGTAAAGCATATCTGTATACTGAAAGCTGTGAGTTCTGTGCCCGGGTTAGGTAGTGCAGAAATGCATACTGACTGAATGGAAATGTAAATCGGCAGAAGGAAGAATTCTGTTCAACTTTCCCGGAAGGTTTATGCAGGCCACATGCATGAGGAAGGTATGAAGGTTCGTACCAAGCTGTAACAGAACCGTTTTGAATGAATAAATGTAGTTTCTAGGTTATGAATTGGCTAAGAAGAAACTTTTTCGTGAGAAATTAACACGTGGTTTGTTTTTATAAAGAATTTGTGTTAGAGATCTTTAATAAATTAAGGAATGGAAAATATCATTAGAAGCAAAGAATGGCGAAACGCTATTTAATATCGATCCTCCTATATGATATGGATGTTAGATAATTTCGTCACAGATGAAAAGGAAACCTGAGTCAACGGACGTGGTTCTGCAGAAGGATGCTGAGAATACCATGGACGCAAAATGTGAATAACGTAAAAATTAAAGAGTACTAAAAACCAAACATTTCTGGGAATCATAATTTGGAAAGTTGCCTTGTTGAATTTGATACAGGATTTACGGAAGGCAAGCGGATCAAAGTGAACCATCAAATAACATATCTAATGAGATTGAGTAATTGGATGGCCGAATAGGTTTAGGCGGGACATACCTTCTTTAGAACTAAGGAAAGGTATTTGTAAAGCGCGATGATCCTGCACGTCATAAAGGAACATATAATAAAAGAACAAGAATATATTTGATTTCGTGATATAAATATTAAATATTAATCTATAGTAACTTCGGTATATGTCCCTGTCTGTAACTGACGATTTGCAGATTGAGACACTTTGTATACTATAAGGCTGGTGAAGAGCGGAGTGATTTATTGAACGTCTGATTGATGACGTATTCATTTATCAGACTATCTTATGTTTTTTGTTTTTTTCCTTCTTTGAAGCTAGTCTGTTGCTGGCATTATTAAGCAATGCTCAAGTCTAGAAAAGTGAGTGCTATGCAATATTTATTCTTAAAGTAGACATGCTATTGTCCCTGGTGAGATTTAAATCGATGGATTTAGATGTGATTTTCAATCTCTAAAAGTACACTTTTATCTCGTTATCCACGAGGAATTGGTTCCATGGCCCCACTCTCACCGATTCCAGAATCTGCGCATTCTAAAATCCCTTATGTAAAATATGTTATTTGCATATAACGTGCGCACATTTTTTATAATGGAAAAAAAAGCTTTAGTTTACTTAAAATATCTAATTGTACATACAATGTAAACATTTGCTTGACTGTATGGACAATTTTTTGACAGGAAATCAGCATCTGAAGGTAAGTTTTTTTCCTTCAAGACATAGGCGATCATGGCTCTTCACAAATTCATTTCATTTAGTTCTGATGGTTTCTTGAGAAAGAAGTCATTTTCCGTTGCCTTCTCGACGGTTTAAAATCCAAAAGTTTCTTCTAAACTAGCTGCCACCCAAGGCTAGGGTCCCGGTCTATTTAACCCATAACTGGAGAGGGGGAGATGCAATTTATTTCCTAAGAACTTAGTGGGAATTTGATCGTAACAAACCTCGGACGTCAATACATATTTTATGCTTGAAACTGAGCCAATATAAGGCACAAGAGCCACTCGAATTAGTTATAGAGTGAGATGTGATATTAATATAAGAGGATGTGATCGGAAGTGAAGATTGAGGATAAAGAGGATATACAACGATTAAAAGTTTAAGCTTATAGTTTTCAAGGAAGCATCCAAGAACATTCTTGTTCCACAAAGTATCTCTACTTGAAAAATGTTTTCACTTGAACCTTGTCCTTAAAATTGGAATATGGGGGAAATGAAGGCGATTCAACTCCGTCGATGCATCATACAACCTAAAATGTAAATATGACCATTGATGTCGATCTTAGTCTACATCCAAGAAATTCAAGTTGCAATACGGATAATAGCCACAAACTACTTCAATCTCAAGCGACATTGAAGGGCGAATTTGACTATATTCTCACGATTATTTAGCAAGTAAAAAAAATGTAAGTCCCATTTAGGCAGCTTCTTCAGCAGAACTGTCACTTTGTGTAACAGATTCCAGCGAGAATTATTCATTGATCACTACAAACTTAGTCTATGGTCAACCAGTATTTATATCCTACATATCCTCATAATTTGCACCTCTTGTTCCTTCCTTGTGCACCCTCATAAGAACCTTGTTTAATAAAACCCTCTACCTTAAGTGACTCTTGGGCCTTTTAGTGGGTGTAAAATGCTATAAAAATCATAGAAAACTGAATCTGTGTTTCTATAAATTATCATTTGACATAAAAAAGCATTCTATAAACTCGAACGAATCCAGAATAAAACTACTGTCATTCAATCACCACAGAGAACGCTATTTACATTATTCGGACTATTGTCCTCATTTTGTCGCCATATTTATTACATCGTTTCGGTCGTTGTACGCCCCGACCTTCTTCAGGTAGTTGGAATGTCGAACTTAAACCTTTATTTCGCTCACTGGGGTAGACTGTTCTAGTTCCACGTGCCATGTCTAATGGATGTCAGTTATCAGTTATCTCCTGTTGATTCCCCTCTTCAAGTTCTCTACTGCCTTAACCGGGTATTGAACTCACACTGTTTGGGTCCTGTGACTGGATCTAACTAACGCCTTTATCCACTGTGCCATGTGTCCTTGAAATATGGCGACAAAGATGAGGACAATAGTCCGAATAGTGTAAACAGTGTACATAATACCTCATCTCAGAAATATAGACAGATACCACAGAGATCCTTTTCCGCCTGCCATCGACATGGCAGATGCTAACCTCCAGGAGAGCAACACACTGACTTCTTGGCCTCACGTTTTTCTATCATATAATGTGGAACGACTATAACGAATCAAATGCATCGTCTACTGCAACGAAAGTTGATTTTCTGTCGGGCAAGGAATTTTTTCTCGTCAGATTTCATCTTGCACATTTATAAATATTCCACTCGTTCGTGCATTGACTACTGATGCCATATCTGATCTGGTGTTCCTGCTACACATTTCGAAATTCTTGACAACATCCAAAGAAGGATTTGTAATGTAATCGATCCTGACGCTACCTAGATATATTTGGATACAAAAATAAAATGTCATTAAATTTTAGATGAAAAAGCCTCCATAACGAATATCTACCAATTATCGACTAATTACTGGATTTGAAAAAAATCCTTTATTTACCGTCCAATTTCCGCAGGAGAACGGTTGTGCAAAATACAAGTAGCGAACAGACGAGATGCAATATTGAAACAATGAGCACTGCTTGACGAAACTTGGTCACATGATTCATCTTTCCGCGCATATAACGGTGACGCTAACCGCATGCGCTTAGATACAAAAATAAAAAGTAATTTTTAAGCGAAAAAAAAAATCATTTGAATTATCTGCGACTTTGTAACTGGTTTAAAGGCTTGCTAAAGTTTCTACTGTTTCTTTTAAAGTGTTTCTGTCGTTAGAAACAAAGAAATGTATATTGAACTGTTACGTGAAATATGTCCTCCTATATGACAGCGAATGCTGGACAGTCTCTTCAAAGATGAAGAAGAAACTTGAAGCAACAGAAATATGTGGTTCTAGAATAATATTAAGGATATCATGGACCGAACATGTGAGCAACGATGAGGTTTTAAAGAAAATGGAAACAAAAAGGAAACCTTTGCTTAACATCAGGAAGAGGCAGTTGAAATTTCTGGAGCACGTAATGAGGAAGGGGGGCTTGGAAAATCTGATACTCACAGGACAGATTGAGAGACAGAGGTAAGCAGCGCATAACATAGTTGATGTGCTTGAGTAAATGGATGGTAGAACAGGGTTTGGGAAAAATAACAAAGACAGTAGCTACATGAGCCAGGAAGATGTGGTGGACCTTGAGTGCCTACATCCTGAACGTAAAAAAAATTGTGTATTCAATCTCTAGTAATTAGGTATAGCCTGTATTGAATATAAGCAAATATGGAGGAACATCCTCTTTTTCAAGTGGGACAGAACAAGAAATTGGTGTAGATGAGTCTGGTCTCTGGGGATTCAAACTTAATGCAGCACCTCACCACTGCACTAAAGTGGATGATCGTGGGTTTCTCTGATGCCTTTATTGCGGGGATTAGTTTGGTTAGTTTCTTACTTTACGTATATGTACATGTTTGAGATTTAGACTTTAAAACCAACCAGTGTCATGTTTGCCATTCGTAGGAGGTAGATACAAATAGTATGAGCAGTTAAGAATCTTGTCGTGGCGGCCAGTTCGCTCGTATCATGAAGTCGGTCTAAAGTTGTTCATTGGCAAGATAATTTGTGTATAGCGTAAAAAGTATAAAAATAGTTTTAAAAAAATAAAACTAAACAAAATAGTCTTTTTTATTTTTTTTTTATTGAGAGACTGCTTTAAAAATCGAATTTGACCTATTTTTGTGTTCTATCAGCTCATAATGCTTACACAAATGTCCGACTTCAAGAGATATTTATATTTAGGTCTGGAAAAAAATCTCTTGAGCATTTGAACTGACTTATTTTAAGTGTTTTCTTTGTAACAAATGAACATCTATAGACGTGTATGCATCGGCACAGAGAAAATGTTATACATGAAATCGACAGACGTGGGAGGAGCCATAGTTCTTCTTGATTAAAAAAGAAAAGAAATCTTAGAAAGATATCAGCCATTCTTTAAAATCACAAAAAAAATCGGATTTTACAAAATATTTACATTTGATAAGCGTTCGAGCACTGATCAATTGGAATGAGAAATGTTTTGTGAAATTTACTATTTTTCCTGTTTGAACGATGTTGAAAATCACGAACGTCATTTTGCTACTCAAGGCGTAGCGAAAAAAAAACCCATAGATTTTGAGCCGGGAATAGTTCGACATTTATCTTGGTTTCTCTTGATTATTCTTGTCAGTTAGAGCTTCTTGCTTCCTATATAAACACTTACTTTCAAGAAAAAAAAGGCTCGTATAGTAAAGTACAGCCATCAAAAACCTGTGTGTATTACATATATATATATATATATATATATATATATATATATATATATATATATATATATATATATATATATATATATATATATATATATATGTATGTGACGGGTAACGCTTTTTATTTAAGATTTTGCGCATGCGTAGACCGGTTGGCGTAATTCACTGTTAATACATGAAAATGGGGCTTCTAGTCCAAATGCGAAGTATCCACTATAATAACGTTTGAAGTAACAGAGATGTTTGATTAAAAATATATCCATTCATTCTTTAGAAATTTGCACATACGTGTCTTTATGAACCGATGAAATTAACTGGAGTTTTTATTGTCTCAATAACAACTTAAGCTTCTGATATTTTGTAAGCACAATGTAACTGCAAAATCGCTGTCTGTTCATTAAGCTAAATCTATGTAGGAACGAAAATAAATGGATGAATAAATCATATACATTTTATTCGGCAAGTTTAAAATGACAATTTTATTTCTTTTACATTATCTCAAGATTTCACGATCATTATTCTCATCTCTGAACTTCTCTCGCCGCGTTTACCTGTGTCTAGTTTTTATTTATGTGGAGTATCGTCATCTTTGTTTATTACAGAATTTATGATGTATTCTGTTGTCTTCCTTTTAAGTTGGTTCTTGCATACAACTGAACTTTAATGCCACGTTCTACATTTCTTAACCTCCTCACCAGGATCAGGTTTCCAATTGTGAAAACCAAGACGCAGATCCTAGTTTCAATAACTCGAAGAAGAATGAAAAAAAACCAAATCTAAATTCGAATAGTTGCTAAATTAAAATCTTAATATATTTAAATCTCGTGTAAACATGAACTTCGGTTTTTATTGCAAACATTTGAAAAAAAAGTCCCTTGAGAATCAAAAAACGCCATAGAACATCTGTATTAAAACTATTCACCTTGAAGCATTCATAGATAATTTTTCAAACGTGCAATCATGCATAAAAATAATGAACATGGTCATTTGCATTCATCTATGGAGGAGTATGCTTTTATTGAGAATTATATGTTTCCAGTCACTAGGAAAATGATCACTCTTTCATTCTAATACGTACGTACAGTTTGGTTGGGGGGGGGGACCTCATTAATCCTTTTAATAGTGGTCTCAATATATTGTTGGCATTAAGAGCATAATAATTAACAAATTTTTTTTTCCATTTTTATTTCACCCCAAGCAAGACAATGAAGCCTCTTAGACGCAAGTTGTTACTGAGTGTGAAAGAATGAGAAAAGGAATCATTAAGGAAAGAGAACAATAAAATAACAGTTAAGTAAGCAGAAGATAATTGATATCGCATTTAAATTTTCAAAGATCAAAGTTGACTGGAAAATAAGAAGTTGGTAGGGTGTTCCACAAGTGAGAAGGGCGTGAGAAGCTGTTAGCTACAGGTAAGGGCTGTACTATTTCAACAGTAAAATTGAGACCAATCTAGTCATGCGTTTAAATTCGTGAAGTTGAGGCGCCAAAGAGGAAAGCTCATCAAGATAGTTACCATGAAATATTTACAAAAAAGGCGCAGGGAACCGACGTTACGTCGGTGGGTAAGTGGTTGAAGCTGTAAAAAAAAATATCTGGCTTTTATCGAGTCACCAAGTTACTAGTGACTGCTGGTTGGTTTTTCCACTTCCCGACTTCAGACTTCCGCAAATTTAGTGTTTCATATGAAAGTGTCTTATCACACTGTGGAATGATATATATATATATATATATATATATATATATATATATATATATATCTTCAAATGTGAATGTCTACTTTGAATTTTCAGGTGTTTTCTTACAATGGGTAAAAATTCGCTAGATCTCCTTATTGCCGTGTTGATTGATTTTTTTATTTTATTTTTACGGCTTAACCTTTTTACAAGTTATTTAAAACCAGAAAATATTTTTAGAATGTAAGAATTTTTTAAAGATGATGATTTACTGATACACATCCTACTAATTAACCCTTGTGGGAGAAGATACCGATTCATACGTTTCATCAGGGTATATGTACATAAGTGAATATAACTAACTCGACTCTCCAGTTTACAAATTCGAGCCATTAACCGTTACACCACCCGTACATCCAAGCTTATCGCAGCTGGTATTCCAAAGCGGTCACCCATCTAGGTGCTGACCAAGCTCGTAGTTGCTTACCATTTTTCTTTATGCGTTGTCTTGGCATGATTATGAGTCGTAAATAACATCACCAAATCACATTAAATTACGGATGGTGTCGCCAAATATTTCCCGAAAACGCAATCAGCACAACTTCTGAAATTTGACGAAACATTAGAACTGATCGGTCAGATTTTTATACATGTTACTGTAGGCAATATTGTTGGATTTCTTTAAAATTTTCTGTTTAGAAAGATTATACTGGTTTGGCTATGAATCTTTATTCAAACATTTAACTTGTTTAATGTACATCTTCTGCTTATTAAGTTTATTTTTCCTGTAAAGTGAAAACATTTAACGTTTTGTTTAGCCTTATTCTATCTTCTTCAGGCAACTTAAAAATCTCAGGACTGGAACTTTCTTTCAATTTTCCCCGAGGGAAAAAAAACTGACATTGTATTTGTATTATAAATTTGACCCAACGCTTCTAAAATGTTAAATGATCCCGATCGCAAATTTTTCTTTATTTTTTTACGAGCGAATAAGTGAATTTAAATTGTGCCTATTCCTTTTTCTATTCACCAAATATGCTGTACCAAGTTGTTTGGAGGAAAAGTTACTTTTGGTACGGTTAGTTTGGATTCATTTCGGTTTTTGTGTTGTAAAGCATCCAATTTTCATCGCCTGTCATGATTTAAATTCAGTTAAATAAGTTTTTTTTCTCGCTCATGTGAGCGATACACATAGCGCCGAACATTACCAACCTGGTGCAGGTGATTTTCTTGATTTAAGTACTTGTTTTGTATTTTGATTATTTTTCTTTGTATAATGTTGATTTATTAGGAAGTAATCTCTTCATTTGATTGTTATCAATCTCAACTAGCTTTTACTCGACTGTCGAACATAGGTGAAACTTGACAAATCATTTTTCCCACATGACACGATTTGCAGAAATTACGCGTTTTTTTTGTTTTTTTTAATTTCGTTTCATTTGAATTTTTATTTTATTGATATAAATGATAGGCTGAAAATGTTTTTCTTTCTTGTTAGAATCAAACAAAAATAGACCGATTTTGACAACTTTTCTTATTTTTAATTTACTCAAATCTGATAGCTGTCACGATACAATCAAAAACGATCATTTTGAATGAATTTAGATGACATGAGAACATTGTTTTTAATTAAATACAAAGCAAGAATGAAACTTATCACTAACCCAGTACGTAGAGACAATTCTGAATTTAAAATGAAGACTTCTATAACTAAAAATTAGGCATTATTTATTTACTTACATTTTCTACTCGTTTTTTTTTTTTTTTTTTGGTTACCTACATTTTCTTTATTCATTTTTTTTTGGTTACCTACATTTTTTTTACTCGTTTTTTTTGGTTACCTACATTTTTTACTCGTTTTTAGTTATTTATCTTTAGAAGTTAGGCATTAGTTTTCGCATGACCAAATGCTATACGAAAGATTTATCATGCTTTACGTTTTTTTATTTATTGGTGTGCTTGAAAAGACAGGAATTATTTTAGTCTTTTCTACTCGCCAATGTCCAGTATAGGCATTAGTATATCTGTAATATACCTTACAAAACGGAAGGACATGAATAACCTAAAAAAATGAATTTCAGAAATGAGTTATAAACAAAGCCTTTATATACAAAACTGAAGTAAGTATATAAGTGATCTCGCATTTTCTAAAACGGAAATTTAAAGCGCATAAGATAAGGGGTACGTAAACGGGAGGAATATGACTTTATATGTAACGTCAGCAAGCGAGACGTAGTACAGTAGTGGTGTTTTTTTATATTTAGGATGCGTAGGATTTGCCCCGTATTCTGTGGTCAGCCAAACCATAGTTATCTGGTTTACCTCAGTGATTCTCACCAACGTGCTGTTACGTGCTTCCGATTGGTCCCTTAAGGCATCAATAAATGCTTCCAGTCGAAAAGGAGATAATTGCTTTCTACATTTCTACAATCCTCATATAATGTTAGTCATCTTAAGGAGTTATTGAATTTAATATCAGTTTTTGTATTTATTTACTTAAATCACACACATGTAAGGTTGCAAGTTTGATAATTTCCAATCATAATCTGCCTTGAAAATTAACTAAGGAAAAGAAAAATCTTAGTTCAGAACCTGATCACCGGTGCTATTAAGGAAACCCGCAGTTGCCTTCAGCAAAATTTCTGGCATAGACTGAGTATGTTAGGAGGGCAGCTGGACTCAGCCCCGAATATGGAGATATAATTTCCCGTGGCCTATAATGTCCATTAATAATTATGCTCCTTACTTTCGATGAGATGCTGCTGTTATCTAAATATGACATATTGTTACATAGTTATAAATACATTTTAATGCCTCCATTAAAGTATTAAAATTTCTGTTAATGATGGTGAAAGTTTGTGCTTGAAGAGATTTTTTTTTACATACTTTAATTCCTGAAGCGCCCTGGTGTGTAAAATGGTGAGAAAGGGTAATCTATTTTACTGTTATTTAGTAGATCGATCCTCACGAGTTGCCATAAACAAAATTTAACGTTAACTCAAAAGTTGCCAAGTCAAGCAATCAGCCAAGCAAAAGTAACATTAACCATTATCACACCGAAATAAAAAGTATTTGTAAACTTAAGTAATTATTTTATTTCGTAATCCATGTATATCACAGCTGACAGGCTTCTCGTGGAGAATTGTTTCCAAACTAGGAATAGAAGAACTATTGTATAGATATAAAATGCACATTCACAAAAACGATTCCCCAAAACTATAAATTCCCCTCAATGGGGCCACCCGTTCGCTGTGAGTGGCGACATATGATGCCTGGTAACTGAGTGACTTTTGATCCAGTATAAAATGACCAGCAGTGTCCACAACACATCACTTCGGTCTCTACCTGGGATAGACAGGCGGGTGGAATAGCCCAATCCATTCCAATCGGCTAATCACATAGTGGCAAAGGTTATTTGGGATGATAGATAATGGCCCTGATATGGCTGCGAATCCTTACACCATATTATACTTGGGTAGATATGGTGAGGGAATGCGGGTGCTCGAATCCACTTTCATCACAACTATACCGTCTGTGTAGCCCTGGCTGATCAGGGCGATATGATTAGTCCCCCCTTGATAGCGTCCTTAAAGAAGGAACTCCGAGGTAGATGAGGAACACAGACGGCGAATACAAAAATCAAAATTATATGGCTATCTCTTATAAATGAACCAAGAGACAACATGAGACTTCTGAAACAGAAAGTGAAAATAAAATATCAGAAAAAAAAACAATTTCCAACTTTCATAGTTATAGAATCACTAGATGACGATATATCAAGTTTCCTTTTGTGTTGCAAAGGGTTATATCGGCCTTGATTGAACCAAAATATGTAAATAAAGAAAAATATACACTTTTAATTCAAGTAAAAACCAAAAAAGACGCAGAAAAATTACTAAAAATCAATCAAATAGACAACAATAATGTAAATGCTTACCTCCACCAATTTCTTAATTCACCTAAGGTAATAAAATCCCAAAGCTGTTACTCTGCTCACCAGAAGAATTTAAAAAGGATGATACCCTAAAAAACCAAGGAGTAACAGACGTCAAAAGAATTCAAATGAAAAGAAATGGCACATCAATAAACACAAACGCGTACATTTTGACATTCAACAAACCTACTCTACATAAAGAAATAAAGATAGGATACTCAATAGTCAAGGTATAGCCATACATTCCTAATCCCCGTAGATGTCACAAATATCAGAAATTTGGCCATCTACAAAATCCTTGTACGAGAGCATCAGTCTGTTAAAGATGTGGGGAAATTGAGTCGGGTCATGAAGAGTCACCCTGTGAAAGGCCTCCTTTATGTCCAAACTGTAAAAAAAATCTCAGTAAACTCTAAAGAAGATGGAAAAAGGAAGAGGAAATAATAAGAATAAAATACATGCAAAACATCACGTTCCAAGAAGCCAGAAAACAGTTTGAATCGTATTCACTTCCAACATCATAAGAAAATATCGCTAAAATATCAAATCACCGAAATGGCATCCAAGAGAACAATTCAATAAGAGACCATGATCTTGCAGCTCTAATAAATGAATTAAAAAGTCTAACAAAACTACTAAAATGTATTCATCCCACATAAATCAAACTTCCATAGACAAAACAAATCCTATCCCGTCAACCTCAAACAAAAAGAATCTATATGTACAAAACAATTAACTTTGAAAACCATAATCCAACCACAGAAATCCTTCAAGAAATGGAACCCTCTGAACATTACCAAGAGAATCAAAAAATAATACAACCCAGTACATCATTGAAGACCCAAGCGAAATGGACACAGATGAACAAAATTCTATCCCGTCTCAAACAAGGGAATGGTCATCATCCAAACAAAGATTGTCCAAAGAACGTAATGGAAAATTTAAGGAAACAAGATCAAACAAACAAGCAGAAACAAAAGACTTTCAAAGAACAAAACCTGACAAGAAACAAAGCGCTAATAGGCCGGAGGGCGTAGAAATTATGGACACTTCACCCACTAAACATAAATCGGACAAATAAAAAAACATCAGGGCTCAAAACATTATGAAAGTGTAAAAGTGGGTTTTAATACCAAAAATACTTTTGAAAAAAATTATTACCAGCAATACATTGTTGAAGGAAAAAAGAAATTACCCAGCAATACATTGTTGAAGAATAAAATATTACCAGCAATACATTTTTGGAAAAATATTACCTGCAATATATTTTTAAAGGAAAAATTGGGTCGGCATTAAATAAACCCATTGAGGTTGATATGTTGTAAAACCCAATCAAACCAAAACTTAAATATTTGTATCTATAAAAACAATGTATAAACTCTCTATATATTCCCTTACAAAAGACAGCGGGCGGTCTCGCCCTATATGACCAAAGGGACATTTAGTGTTAAAGATTTTCAGCTCACTTATGGTACAGTATTAATGGTATTAGTAAACTAAGGGGAAGAGTAAAACAAGACTTTCACATTTGTAACTAAATTAAAAAAATGTGTTTGTCTAAAAACTGTGGTCTCTCATGATGTCAAATTCCTGAAAAGAACTTTTTTCATTTAACCCATTTAGACTTATTCTTTTTGGGGCAGGAATTTTCAGAACCTCAAAAACATAGAAATTGGTGAACTCCATAATAATCTTCTAGTAAATACAAAGTATGTCTTAAATTGATATTTTGTGCACGGAACCTTGTATTTGAACTTTAGCTTAAAAATAGTTGGGACAAAACATTCTGCATGCTTGCTACATTACGCAATCTAATTTTGAACAATTCTGGTTGACAAAACGTTCAGAATGATTTACGAATTTCATAAGCAGATTTAGTAGACTGTACTTAATAAGTTCCGGGTATACAACTATGAGAAATATCCAGGCTTCTTTCTGGTCATCTTCAGATGTCCATTGTTTGGCTGATATTTTTTTTTTTTAAGTTTATCACCCCAAGCAAGGCTGGAGGCCACTAGCACGCAAGGGGTTACAGAAGGTTTGGAGGAAGAGCAGATAGGAGTGGTAAAGGAGAGGATGTGGAGAAAGACAGTGGATCGATCAAGGCAAGGGGGTTACAGAAGATTTGGAGCGAGAGCAGATAGGAATGAAAGGTGAAAGGATGTGGAGAAGGGAAGAGGATAGATCAAGTCAACTGGAGATGTCGATTGACGTTACACTTAAATAGTTGGAGATTGTATTTGTCAGGGAAACAGGAATAGGGAAGGAAGTTCCACAGGCGAGATGTGCGAGACATGAAGCTATTGGAGTAGAAGATACGTCTACATCTAACAGTTTCAACTGTGAAGAGGTGGGAACGGGATGCCAGCCTCGTAGGACGTTTAAATTCATGAGGCCTAGGGACCAGCGAAAGCAGCTCCTCGGAGCAATTACCGTGAAAGTATTTGTAAAAAAGACAGAGCGAGGCAACGTCGCGTCTGTGAGAGAGCGACTGCAGACGAGATGACAGATCAGGGCCAATTACATTGCATATCCGTCTCTGGATCTTATCAAGAACCCTGAGGCAAACAGCAGGGGCTCCAGACCATATATGGCAGCAATACTCCATGCAAGGGCGAATGGTCGATTTATAGATTTGGAGGATCGATTCCGGGGAGAAAAATTTCCTGGCTCGGCACAGGGAACCAACTTTCCTTGCGGTGGATGATGCAACTGACTCGATGTATTAGTTCCATCTCAGATCAGCGGACAGCGTGAGA
The DNA here is from genome assembly GCA_964036315.1 of Acanthosepion esculentum. Lineage (NCBI taxonomy): Eukaryota > Metazoa > Mollusca > Cephalopoda > Sepiida > Sepiidae > Acanthosepion > Acanthosepion esculentum. Next base: position 126,383,919 of record OZ038477.1, on the reverse strand, counting down.
CCGAGCAGCCGCAGAGAGGAGCTCTCGAGAAGTTGGTCTTCAGACATTCTAATGGGATGCAGGGATGGATCCTTGTAGTGGTTAATAGAGAGCAGTTTTGTTTTGGAGGTGTTAAAGCTAACCATCCATTTCTCGCCCCAGTTCACAACCGATTGGATTTCCTTTTCTATTTGAACTGCCAGGTTAACTTTGTCAGCATCACTAGATTTGTGTTTGAGGCATAGATGCCGACTTGGGAGTCTATGGCGTCAGGAAGGTCGTTTATGAATATGAGGAACAGAGTAGGGCCTAGGATGGAGCCTTGAGGAACACCTGCGTTAGTGGGATAGGAGCTGGTGATGAATCCATTGAGAACGACCTTCAATTCACGGTTTGACAGGAATGATTGTATTAGGTCAAACAATCGACCTGTGATACCATAACCCTGGAGCTTGCGAAGAAGGCCGGCATGCCAACACTCTATCAAACGCTTTGGAGATGTCTAGGGCCACGGCACGAGCTTCACCGTTATTATGAATAGCTTGGTAGACAAATTCAGTGATGGCCGTAAGCACATCGGCTGTAGATCGGGCAAAGCGGAAACAATACTGCTTGTCTGAAAGCAGATCATGGGATATCACTTCGGTGTTGATAATGGCCTTGAAGACTTTGCCGAAGAGGGGTAGGAGACTGATAGGACGGTAATTAGTAGGGTCGGAGGGGTCACCAGAGTTCTTAAAGACAGGAACAATGGTTGAGGACTTCCAGCAGTCAGGAAAACAAGACTCCTTGAGGCAGTGGTTGTATAATTTAGAGAGGGCAGGCGCCAGTTCAGGCGCGCATTTCTTCAGGACAATGGCTGGTATCCCGTCACCACCAGTAGCCTTGTGGTGATGTAAGTTAGAAATAATGCCCAATACCAACGACGGGGATATGTGCAATCCGTTCAAAAGGGCCTCGGTTCTGGGAGGGAAATCGGGCATGGGTATCCCGGAAGAGTCTAACGTTGAATTGGAAGAAAACTTCCGAGCAAAGCATTCAGCCTTGTCGGCAGACGTCGTCGGGACCTCAAACTGATTGAACAGGGGAGGAATGGAGGGTTTGCTTTTGTTCAGAAAGCTCTTGCAGAGGCGCCAATAATATTTGGAGCCGAATTTGCGGGATGCAATACGTTCCTTCATCCGAGCAGCAAATAGTGACTTGGCTTCGTTGAGGATACGCTTACACTGGTTACGGGCAGAGGTAAATAGGCGTCTATTACAGTCAGACACATCACTACGAAAACGGTGGAAGAAGTGGTGATATGGAATATCTATTAATTGTGTCTGTAATGATAGTTATTTGTTGAATCCGTGTTTCACTATCTGATCCAGGGATTGAACTCTGAGATTGATGAGCGTACTGGAAATTGTTCATTTCAAAAATGAAATACAAAGGTGATTTTGTAAGATTGGCTTAGATATGACACACAACCGAAAGTATGGGGCACCTAGTGAGGACCCAACTCGCTATTCAATCGTAACTGATTTAGCAAGACAAGTTTACTAACCATTACACTACGCATGGTGATTTTTCTAAACGTAGCCTAAATGTGGCACAAGGCAGAATGTATGAAGCACCCAGTGAGGATCGAACTCACTATCAAAAATGAAATATGAAGATCTGCAGGTAATATAATAAAATAATAGATGCAAACTTGGAAATTATTTTAGAGTAAGAGGTAAACAATCCAGATATTTGGCACAGGTTTGAAGAGTCACAAAATTTCCTTTTGTCTTTCTGATCATTAATAATTATGCCTGCTACAAATATATGTCGCTACTGAACTGGTAAGTGAATATGACGCAGTACAGGGATATGCGAAAGTAGGTATACAGTAATGAAAAACAAAACTGAGCACTAATGAATCCTCGAACATATGCTACTGGTAATATTGGTATAATACTTACTGTATATCTACTGTATTCTGTGTAGATATTTGGCCACAATGATTTTTTCTTTAAATGTTTCAGTTGAAGAAGTGTTATATAGGAATAAAGTGTCGCTCCCGTCACTTGAGTTTGAACATAGATCGCCAGTGAGTAAATACAGGCGATACCATTATTGGATTAAATGGATCACGTGACCATAGAGGAAACGCATGTGTGTTGGAAGTAGCTGACGATTAACGATCGCCATTTCTATTCTATCCTCTATTACTATACGGATGGTTATTTCTAGTCTACCCTCTATTACTATACGGGCCGCTATTCTCTACTCTATTCACTATACTATTTTTCTATAAAGATTACCATTCGAACGAGTATTATCGAACAAGTACTATTCGTGCGAGTCTCATTTGAAGGCGTCTGACACCAGTATTGTTCAACGGCGTTACTATAGTTGTATCGGCGATTACAAGGTCTCTACTACCACGAGCATTACGAAAGTGACAACTAGTATTTGTTGACATTACAAAAGTGTGAAACGAGTGTTGACATCACAAAAATGAGTTTTCAAAATGTCATCGTTGAAGGCTGCTGAATATCTGTAGAAGATTGTCCAATACATCGTCATTCATCATTCTGCTCTTAAGTTTAAAAATAATGACTTTTATTTTAAGCATTTTATCAATCTTTTTCAAAATCAGTGTGTAATACAAGTAGAAGGTTTTGAATATTTTTTTAATTGCATCTCCTCAAGGAAGACGGGAGTGCCATTAGTACGCAGGGGTGGGGGTACAGAGAATGAAAGGGAGAGAACAGACTGGGTATAGGCGGGATTGAGGAAAGGATAAAAAGATGAAGGGTGTTCAAGGCAATAGAAGATGACGATTGACGTTGCATTTAAACTTTTGAAGAATGTAGTTATTAGGGAAGCAAGTAAGCGGAAAGGAGTTCCACAGTCGGTAAGTGTGAGAAAAGAAACTTCCGGTCGAATGATAGATTTCTAAATGTGCAAGATGGATTATGAAAGAAAACCCTGGCACGGCGCAATGAAGCTACTTTCCTTGCAGTAGATGTAACTATTGATCCAATGTAGTTGTTCCACTTCAAGTCAGTTGAAAACATGAGCCCAAGAAGGCGCAGTGAGACGCTCTCCTGGAGTCAAGCATCAGCCATGCTGATGGCGGGTAGGGAAGTGTTTAAATGAGAAGTTTAGTTTTGGAGGCATTAAAATTTGCAAGCCATTTCCTGCTCCAGTTAACCACTGATTGGAGGTCATTTTCAAGAGCAGCAGCCGGGTTAACTTTGTCAGCTATGAGGGATTTTCTGTTGAGACAGTAAATGATAGTGTCATCTACATAAATGCCTACTTTGGAACTGATGACAGCAGGAAGATCATTGATGAAGATCAGAAACAGCGTAGACCGAGGATAGAGCCTTGGGACACAGTCACGTTCGTGTGAAAGGATCTAGAAGCGATCCCGTGTTCTCAACGACCTTCATTCCACGACTTGATAGAAATGAATGGATTAAATCAAACTATCGCCCTTTAATACTGTAGTCCTGAAGGTTACGGGGAAGACCAGCATGCCAAACCCTGTCAAACGCCTACCTAGAGCCACAGTTCGAGATTCACCGTTATTAGCAATAGCTTGATGTATATATTCAGTGATGGCCGTAAGTACGTTAGCAGTAGACATGGGAAAAACGGGGTTCATATTGTTTGTCAGGTTGTGAGATGTAAGATGCTTAACCGCTTCAGCATTGATTAAAGCCTGGAATACTTTGCCGAAATGGGAGGGATACTAATAGGGTGATAGTTGTCGGAAGGCTCTCTAGAGTTCTTAAAAACAGGGACTACAGGCGAGGACTTCCAACAAACATGAATATAGGAAGCAACGAGGCAGTAGTTGTATAGTTTAGAGAGGACTGGAGCCAGCTCGGGAGCACATTTCTTTAGGACGACGGCTGGTATCCCGTCACCCCCACTTGTCTAATCTAGAAATGATGTCCGAGACCAGTGACGGAGTTATGCGCAAGTTCTAGGGTGGAGGGATCAGGTGTGGTACTCCTGATGAGTAGAGTTTTGAGTTGGAAAAGAATCTCCGAGCAAAGCATTTAACCTTATCTGCGTTACACACGACAAAAGGCTATACATAGTTGCAGCATCGAGTTATGTTCGAATCTGTTCCAAAGTAATGGATTCCGAAACTAACTCGACAAACACGATTACGGGCTACACCTATCGCTATCTCCTCCTTCTCCATGAGCTGATTGCTTAGAGGGGAGACAAGCTCTCGAACATAGTCCGCTCTATAAGTAGGTATCACATATGAAAATTTCAAACAGGTACTAGGTGTTATCTGATTGCATCTTTTTAATCTACATGATTAAAGAAACTTAGCCGTTTTTATTTCATCAAAATAACTCAAACCGTTTAATTTTGGCAGATTAATTTTTATTTTTGACATTGACAGCCATTTTTTTGTCTATTATGAATTAGGACAAAATACCATATTTGGACTCCTATATTTAAAAAAAACAATTAAGATACATAACAAAGAAATTAATAATAAAATTACAGATAGTATCACTGCATATTTCTTAAATAAATTAAGTCTGAATATGCAAATTTTATAAATCAAAACTTCTGCAACGACGTGCAAACAACTCATAACCGAAGGTTTGACATTTCATAAAACTGGAAATAAGACCCATATTCATCCCAAATTTCGAATATCACATTATGACTATACCAGTAACATGCCTAATGTTTTGGGGGAGTGATAGAATGGATATATTCTGGATTATTCCACTTCAATATTGAAAAAAAATGCTTTTTAACCTTTTGTCACAAAGTATTTGAAAGGCCGATTTTAGACTTGCTTGAATTATCATAAAATGAATACTTCTTACACTAGAAACACCAAATTTCATATCTAGCCATTTCTGGGGGTGCTCTTTCCATTTATCATGGTTAAAATGACCTAAAATCAACAGATTAGAATGTATATGAAGCAGATGCTGAAGAAGTACAGTCCTGACTCAACATGTACCATTTCTGGACTGTAGAGAGAGAGAAGCTTAACACACGCCAAGCAATACCCACTAATGATTACTAATAATCCGTATGAAATAAATATTAATAAGAAATAATAATAAATTAGGAAAATGAATATTAAATCATAAATTTGTATCTAGATAGCAATAAATCGTAACTAAAATCCATTCATTAGATAATTTAAAAAGTAAGAAAATTGTTTGAAGGGGTAACTTTAAACAAAATGTTACTTAGTAACTGAAATGCTGATAATTATTGTAAGAATATTGCGAAAACATATTCTTTGAATATGAACATTTTTCGATCAATAAGTCCTACTTTTTTTTTTTCGTGATTTGAATCTGAGCGTATATTAAACAAATCAATTTTTGTTTCATATTTTTTATGACGAAAACGGTTTTTAAATCCCATTTACATTTTACATATAGAAAATTAATATTTAAAACAAATTCTTACCAATTTCCTTGAAAATTTCGTCCATAGAAAACATGCTGGTCGATTCTTGTGTGTTCGTGTTGACGCTGTGTATTGAGTCTCGCGTGGAGTTGAAATGATGGCCGAGCGAGTCGCACATGGTTACACATAATTGCACACGTGCAAAATGGAGCTATCGTTTCATATTTTATTTTTAGTTTCATAGATTATTAAATGAGCGTTTTGATGTTTTTTTTTATTTTTTATTTTTACAAGAAGAATTTGAATTTTACGATCAAACTTTTCATTTGAATTGTTTACAAACTTCTTATTAAAATTTAAAAAATATAAAATATGTGAAAATGAAGCTTAGAATGTTAACTTTCAAACTAATGTGTTACCAAAATTGTAATAAACCCTGCGGAGTGCGCATATTACAGAATTTGAGGAAGTCTAAACTGCCATCAGTGAAAAACATGGCCAAAATTTTGCGAAATCACCAAAATGTCTCTATTTTCAAACTGTAATGTTCATCGCACACTGTAGTACATATAAAAATAAATAAGATAGAAACAAAGTTCATGAAATAAGCTTTTATTTGGTATGCATTATATTTTTATGGAGATATTGAATGAAATAACACGGCGAGTTGAATATATGCATTTTTAGTGTTTAGTTAAGAATTTCATCGGCTGTAAGCTGAGTGTTGGGATACCTACTTTAAGCCTCGATGGTTAAGGAAGCCATTTTGGTCAACTCGTCTACCAAGCAAAAAGAATATATAAATTGCATACATGTATGTATGTATGTATGTATTTATTCATGTAGTATGTATGTATTTATTCATGTAGTATGTATGTATTTATTCATGTAGTATATATGTATGTATTCATGTATGTATATATTAATGCTGTTTTTAATTTAAATAAGTTTTGTTACTTAAAATGAATGTACTTGTTGCTTCTAGCAAATAAGGAAACATTTGTAAGATTGTCAATCATGGATCAAGCGTTTTCAATTAGCGGACTAACGAAGATACGTTGACAAAAAATCTGAGTAGATCATGTATTTCAACTCTTATTCGCTTTTTTCTTATTTTAAATAAATCGTTCACGAATATATTTCTAAAGTCGTTGATGTCAGTTGTGAAATAGTCACACTTGATTAAAAAAGAATATTGAGCTAGAATCGCCTTCCTTGTACTGGTTGATGTCCGCTGAAGAGGCTTGACTGCTATGCAACTCACCACCGCATCGACATGTCAAAGACATCTTTATGTATTCAAATATATTTACCTCGAGACGAATTCGGATTATTCTATGTAGAAAAGATTATTTATGTCTCTACTTTCAGTTCTAATCTAAAACCGGAGTCTGCTAACACATCAACTTTCTGTGCGTCCTTCTCTATATATCACTGTCTCTCTCTGCTGGGTGTGCGTCTCTCTGTCTCTCTGCTGGGTGTGCGTCTCTCTGTCTCTCTGCTGGGTGTGCGTCTCTCTTCCTCTCTCTCTCTCCATCTGTGTGTGTGTGTCTCTCTCTGTGTCTCTCTCTCTCTCTGTGTCTCTCACTCTTTCTCCCCATCTGTGTGTGTCTCTCTCTCTCTTTGTCTCTGTGTGTGTCTGTGTACGCGTGTCTCTCTCTCTCTGCGTGTAACGCTAAAATTTCAAAGTTTTAAAGCTCTATCATTTTTATAATGTACGAAAGTCTGTACCAACTATCTCTACCATATCTCTCTCTCTCTCTCTCTCTCTCTCTCTCTCTCTCTATATATATATATATATATATATATATATATATATATATATATATATATATATATATAATGTAGAAGCCTTTGGGGTTGGCAGGTTTTTTTAATCGATCGACTCCATGTCCCTGTCCTTCGCGTATGCCACATTGAGCTATTGTCTTTGCGATGATTGGTGAAATAGCGTATGACCCCAGTGTTAGGCTTACTGTTGAGTAATGCGACATTAACGCGCACTCAATGCATTTTCTATTCGGTGATTTCTGTTCTCTCCAGATCAAACTGGCATTTTTTAAATCAAAACTGGTCAAGTGTATTAGCGCGAACGCTCAGTATATTTATAGTGCTGTTATGCAGAATATATCTGCCGTCTTCGTATATTTCTTTTTGTGCTTTCTGGCTGTTTCGCCGATGTACATCAATTGACATTTTGTACTGTTTTGTATATTCCTCTCTATTCTGTTGCTTCTATCTCGTTTGATGTTAACTGTATCTCTTATTGTTTTAGTAGGTGGTGTTGATGAATTTTATGTCCCTGGTTGGACAAGTCTCTTTTGAATAGTGGCTAGTATGGAGTTGATAGGTGGGGTTGTTTTCTTGATTTTGTCGGGATTATTATTTGTGGCTTTTAGATTTTTTGTAATTCTGTAGATTTTGTAGGTTTGCGTTTTGACATTGTACAGGGCATAATTCGGGCATTGGAAGAGTTTGAAGGTGTTTTCAATGTATTTCTCTTCTTCGGGCGAGAATTGGTGGTTACTGTTTCTAGGGGCTCTTAAATGAAAATAATTCAAATTATTTATTGCTGCCGCAATAATTTCGTCAAAAGAATCTTTTCAGAACGATATCTATGGAAATTGTTTAAACAAACAAATGTCGCTAATCTTGTCAGTGCTTCAAAACTGTTTAAAAAAAATACAAAAACAAACAAAAAAAAAGAAAGAAAGAAAAACTTCAAAACCTGATATTTTCGGTTCGCTAGAAGATGTAGAGTTAAGCGTTTACTTCCCGAAATTGAAAACCCGAATATATTCCCTCACCACTTTAAAAAGTAATTATTTCTCAAAAACCGAAAATTGCTATTAAAAATATAGGATATGGGGCAGGCATAGATATATATTGACGAAGTCTTGTTTCGTTTAGCACAAGGTCAGAAGGTGAGATAAGGGTCTGATTTGTGTCTCTCTGTCCTAATCATCCCAATGGAGAAGGTTTGTCTTCGTTTAGTACTGATATATTCGATCCGAATACTGACTCTTGGCGTCTGTGAAACATGAAAAAAAATATCATGTGACTTCTAATAATTCAGAATTCTGGTCAAATATGCTAGCGATGGATATGGCTGATTGATAATATATTTACCAGTATCTATAATTTTATAACTTGGATGTATTGGGGCAGTAATGTTTCATTTTTAAGGTTTAGTTAAAGATGAACGAAAGCTAAAATTATTCAGAGAATTTATTTTAAAGTATATACAAACATTACACACACACACACACACACACATATATATATATATATATATATATATATATATATATATATATATATATATAATATAAAAGGCTCAAACACTAATATTCCATGGTTATAATTTATTACATTGGAATTGTAATCACGATTCAATTCATCAGACATACAAATTCAATTTGTAGGTCTGATGAACTGGTTCGTGATTACGATTTATTCTCTTGGAAATATATATATATTGAGAGAGAGATAAATAATAAACAAAATGACAATAAAATAAGTAAAATAAATTAACCCAAACAAATTACCAAATCACACCTGTTAGAACAGACTAAATAGAATAAATAAATAAAAAACAAAATCAATGAACCCAAATAAATAAAGTAAATAATAAACAAATTAACAAACCATTATGATCAAAATATTAGTTAAACTATAAAAACCAAACCAAAAATCGGACGAAAAACATAGCTATAACTGTTATATAACGACAAAAAAAGAAAAAATCGAAAACCGAAAAGAGTAAATAAAAATATACAGTATAATAAACAAATAATAAAAACAAGTAAAATAAATTAATCTAAATTCATCCAAATAAATAAACAAACCGATCCCGATATATTAACCGTTAGAAAAAACAAATAAGTTAATCAATCCAAATAAATACATGAAGTAATAAAAAAAATTAAAAACGACTCCCGCCAAAATAATAGTTAGAATAAACTACAACAATAAACCCCAAAATTGAATAAATAGCTTTATCTTCCCAAAACAAAACTATTAAATAAGCGATATGAACAGTTTTTATTACGTTAATAAAAACACCGATTAAAATAAAAATAAATGACAAGCAAAATAATTTAACCGAAATAAATAAACAAACGACTTCCGGTAAAATAACCGCCAAAATAGCCTACCCACAATGCACCACTGACCCGTATATATAAATAGCCGAGAAAAATAACAGCACTCGTGGTCTGACGATTGCGTCTAGCATGAAACAGGCTGTCGCCTCTAACTGTTGACTTCTATGTTCACTTTTATATTTACACACACTCTATCTCTGATATTGAGCACTTTATACCATAAATATAGCACACACTAAGATTATATTTATTCATATATATATATATATATGTGTGTGTGTGTGTGTGTGCGTGCGTGTAATCCGGCCCCTTTGCGCCTTTCCGAATGCCATGCTGAAGATGTGATGGCTAATGGCTCTTTTTGTTGGGGTCCCTCAGCCATAGCTAGAGGATATTCCCTCCACGAAAACAGCTCTTCAGGGTGTAGCTGGATGAAGAGGATATGACAAAGGAACAGATTTTTTGATAAAAACTATCGGTAAAAACTAAAATTAGCATAAAACCATACGACAAAAGAAAAAATACTTTTATTCCAATAACCATGTTATATATATATAATCACACCCACACACACCTTATTAAAAACAAGATTTATCGATTCATTTTAATGATCGACTAAAGCAGGGACGCAATTTTTATTTGATTCAACTTTAGTTTAAAAATACTCGGGACAAAACAAATAACTTTAACTCTGAATTTTTTCTTAAAAATGTTTTATTACCAAAATGATTGTGGAAAGAAAGGGACTTATCTAAATATAAAAAAAATCTCATTTCTAGATTTTTCTCATCGACTTCACAATGATTATTTTATCACATGTCCGTACGAAATATCTACTAGTTCTAACTTTTGCATTCTAAACTACAACAGTAAATACCTTAAAAATATAAAACTGCTGTCATTAATAACCTAATCCAAAGAACTCCTTTCCTCATCTAAAATACATTTACTTAAAGAATTAAATAATATAAAACAAACACATTACTAATAATATTGACAAAACATAATATTGACAATAACGCCATTTAACATAAATCAAATGCACCACAATTGCAGTAAAGACGAAGCATCAATAAAACACACAAATCGATAAAAAGAAATGCATCAGATTTATTACGGCAAACAATTCAAAACTAGCAACTTATTAAAAATAATATCCCAAACTGCCAACCTCCTATATAAGATCAATGGTGCCTGCATATACTTGCCCATTAGGAAAATGTTTCTCTGTAAATAAAAATAAAAAAACAAGTATGTCTTACATAGGATATACTACAATTATACTCTCGCGGAGACTCACCTGCCACTTACTGGACCATATTATCATCAGACAACACATAATCAGCATAAGGATAATAGTAATATTACACAGCTACTTGTAAATAGTACCAAGATATTAGCAATGTATTTTCGTCATTTGTTTCCCTCTTATTTCTGGAAAGGAAGAAATGCTGTAAAAACAGTGAAGAAGATAGGCGTCGTTTATGAGGATGGTGCCATAGCTGAGTGCAAATTCGTGATTCAATCTAGATTTAAAATTGGAAGTTTAGGTCTGGAAGACAGAATATTCTGGTACGACTGCAGTCATTGATAACGATCAAATCGAAAGGCTGATTAGAAACAATCCAAGTTCATCGACATTGGACAGCATGGCGAAACTCCGCATATCACTTGAGTGCTGTAAGGCATTTGAAAACACTTGCGTGCGCGAATCACTACGATGTTTTGGGTACCTTATGCTTTAACGTCCAAAAATATAATGGACTGGCTATCCATCTGCGACTATCTGCACAAACAAAAAGACACATTTTTAAAAAAAAAGAACTATCACAGGGGATGAAGAATGGATTGTTTACAATAATGTGGAGAGAAAAAAATGTGGAGAGAAAAAAAGCAAAAGTCTTCTTCCGCAAAATCGGACGTTCATTTCAGTTCAAATATTGCCCTGAATTACTGATTAAATTTGAAAAGTGTATCATCACTTATTTCGATCGTTTCACAGTTGTGTAATAACAACTTGTATCAGTTCATCACACAGAAAGATGCCAAGTTCTGGGATGGTAGAAATAGGAAGCTGCTTCCGAAATGGCGAAAGGTAATGGAGCAGAATGTCAGGCTGACTAAATCTGTAGAAAAATTTAAATACTGCCTTTGAAAAAACAGTATGAATTTTGTTTTGAATATATATATATATATATATATATATATATATATATATATCCCAGTGTGAAATGCGAACGAATAGAATCCGACGTTCGTAACAATCCAAACGTAGAGCAATATTCTTTATTTTAGGATATTACATCAAAAACATGTAAAAACGCTACACAAATGTAATATTTTGATGTGTATTAACACATCTCATCAGGCGTTATTAAATAAATGGTAAGTAGACAATTTATTGAGATTTAAAGACATCGTAACATTCAGTTTTAAATATTTTTAAATCTCAATTACTTGTCTACTCATCAGTTATTTACTAACGCCTGATGAGATGTGTAAATACACATCGAAATATGATTACATTTGTTTAGCGTTTTTACATGTTTTTGGAAGTAATATCCTAAAATAAAATGTGTGTCTGTATATATATATATATATATATATATATATATATATATATATATATACACACATTAAAATGTGTGTCTGTATATATATATATATATATATATATATATATATATATATATATATATATATATATATACACACATTTTATTTTAGGATATTACTTCAAAAACATGTAAAAACGCTAAACAAATGTAATCATATTTCGATGTGTATTTACACATCTCATCAGGCGTTAGTAAATAACTGATGAGTAGACAAGTAATTGAGATTTAAAAATAGGCACGGCTTGGATTGAGGAATCGGAGAGCCGAGTTCGAATTTCAGTCGAATCTATTACATTCACTCACGTGCTAATACCCTTGGGAAAGGTGTGAATCCTCTTCTTCTCCCTCCAACTATGGGTAAATAGCAGGACAGACTGGGTTCTATAGCCTTGGATGGCAACTGGTCTAGGAGAAGGACAACTCTGAATTCAAAACCTGCGGAGGGGCGTTTGGGGACCTTGTGGCATCCGTTGCACCAGGTGCCTGTATTCGTCCCTCCAAAAAGTGTGGATGGCCCTGCACAAAGCCTTCACCACTATAATCAAATCCTGTGCGGGTGTCGGGCTTTCAGTTCCTGGGAACTGATCTGTCTGACCCTCATACGTCAAGTTCGACGGGAGAGTCCATCATATATATATATATATATATATATATATATATATATATATATGAACAGAAGTAAGAAAGGTTACTTATTTAAGAACTCATTCTTCAGGGTAACTGTGAAAGTCAAGGTAAACTATGGAAGAAGCTAAATGATGCAATTTAATGCCTAATAAACGAAAGTGAGTAAATGTTGAATTATTTTTTAATGTAACTATTTATTTTTATGTTTTTTAAGCATTTCACCACAAGGCGGTAAGCCACTAGCACGCAAGGGGTTACAGAAAGTTGGAACAAAGATGAGTGATAGAGGAAAGGATGAAGAGAAGGATAGGGGATAGATCAAGGCATCTGGAGACGTCGATTGACATAACATTTGAATAGTTGTAGATTATAGCTATCAAAGAAACAAGAAATAGGGAGGGAGTTCCACAGGCGTGAAGTGCGATTCATGAAGCTATTGGAGTAGAAGAGACGGCAACATTTATCAGTTTCGACAGTGAAAGGGTGAGAGCGAGATGTACAGAAATTCCGACAAAAAATATGGGTGAGAGCGAGATGTACAGAAATTCCGACAAAAAATATGGGTGAGAGCGAGATGTACAGAAATTCCGACAAAAAATATGGGTGAGAGCGAGATGTACAGAAATTCCGACAAAAAAATGGGTGAGAGCGAGATGTACAGAAATTCAAACAAAAAAAAATGGGTGAGAGCGAGATGTACAGAAATTCAAACAAAAAAAAAATGGGTGAGAGCGAGATGTACAGAAATTCAAACAAAAAAAAAAATGGGTGAGAGCGAGATGTACAGAAATTCAAACAAAAAAAAATGGGTGAGAGCGAGATGTACAGAAATTCAAACAAAAAAAAATGGGTGAGAGCGAGATGTACAGAAATTCAAACAAAAAAAAATGGGTGAGAGCGAGATGTACAGAAATTCAAACAAAAAAAAATGGGTGAGAGCGAGATGTACAGAAATTCAAACAAAAAAAAATGGGTGAGAGCGAGATGTACAGAAATTCAAACAAAAAAAAAAATGGGTGAGAGCGAGATGTACAGAAATTCAAACAAAAAAAAATGGGTGAGAGCGAGATGTACAGAAATTCAAACAAAAAAAAAATGGGTGAGAGCGAGATGTACAGAAATTCAAACAAAAAAAAATGGGTGAGAGCGAGATGTACAGAAATTCAGACAAAAAAAAATGGGTGAGAGCGAGATGTACAGAAATTCAAACAAAAAAAAAATGGGTGAGAGCGAGATGTACAGAAATTCAAACAAAAAAAAATGGGTGAGAGCGAGATGTACAGAAATTCAAACAAAAAAATATGGGTGAGAGCGGGATGTACAGAAATTCAAACAAAAAAAGATTCCTTTTTAGTTCGAGAAATTAATTTATATTTGTTTTAAAATAATAGGTTATTATGAATTTAACCGTTTTTTACTTTTTAAAAATGTTAATGCTTATGTATGTTGGCTTGAAAGGAATATTTTTTTAGGAAAGGATAGATTTGAAAAATCCGATGCGCCAATTTATGTTTTGGTAAGATTCGATAGCGGCGCTCTCAAGAATTTTCCGTCGAAGTTACAAGTTTTATTTAATGTGACATTTTTTTTTCCTTTTTTTTTTTTTTTTAGATCAAAGTTATTTATATGTATAGTATGACTAATGCATTTGACAAAGTATTATGCTTTTTGTGTTCACCGATACCTTTTTCTTTTTGGTTTTGTAATTTCGAGTTCCCTATATATTGTAGGGAACACTTATGACAGTTTATCATTTAATATATAATAAAAATATAGTTTTAAAGTACACTATATTTATGGGTTAAAGTGCTTAATACCAGGGAGAGAGCGTATATCGTCGGAGAGCTTTGACCTCAAGGTCCACTTATATACCTACATTAGAATTATGGATTATTTTTGCTTCTTATATCCATAAATTTTTGATGTGGTTGTAATTATTTTAATAAGTTTTCCTTTTTGTTTTTCATCTTTTTAGATATATTTTTAGTTATATCTGAATTTTTACACAAAAGGAAATATCCGACCATGATCACATAACGTTCCGTGTGGCAATGCATTTTTTTTATTTCACCCCAAGCAACGCAATAAAGCCACAAAGACGCAAGGGGTTACTCAGTGTGAGAGATTACGAGAAAAAGAAAACATTAAGGAGAAAACAATAAAAAAACAGCGAATAAGATAACGATTGACTTTTATGCAGCAAATCTGCTTATCATGCGGCAGAAATAATTTCTCCACAGGCACCAGTAATCACTAAATCTAAGAGTAAAAAATTAAATGCTGATTTTCAAGGCCTGTTGATCCATTCTATTGGCACAAGACAACTTTCATCCAACTTGTAATTGAGCCTTTAAAATCAGTAGGAAATAGTGCTGTATTTAGCTATGTACAAAGATCTGCCACGTATGTCACAAGGATTTGAGTTTGGAGTAATCTGTGAAGACAACTCGTTAAATTCAGTATGGACGATTGAGATTGAGTTGTGATAGCATCATTTTATAGCAGACACATGTAATGACGCATTTTCATATAAGCAGACGGTAAATATAAATGATAAATCATATCAAACACAATTCAATAGTCGTTCTGACTGTATCGAAATATATTTTTCAATGGGTGCCTAAATAATTATTTCTCTCTGACTGCAGTATTTTGGATTATTTCATAGTTTCAACTCGTTTCGCCTTTATTTTTCTCAAAAGCGTTGAAAATAACAGATTGTTTGATAACAGGAAACGTTTTTCTTTTCCTTTACTTATTCATAGGGTTTTTTTATTACTCTAGTTTCTGTAAAAGAAATTTCCAATAGTAATTAGATAAGAGCGAAGACAAACTGAAGTAGTCGACTCTAAAAAAATAAATAAAATAATGGTAAAATATCTGGCTTCCTGTTAGCTCCAAAAGCCACATATTTTCTGACTAGTACTTTTACTACTACTATTCTTTTTCTATTACGGTCGCTGCTGCTACTGCTATTATGACTGACAAGACGTGCCATTACAAATTCGTTCGCGCACGCTGTTAACTACGACAGAGGCGAGGTCCGCTCCAGTTATCAAACATCATTTTTGGCATAATCGTCCTTATCATTACCATTCATTAGAGACAGGATAATGTAACAAAACAATACCGTAATATTTCCCCCCTCCCCCTGCTTTAAAATCCTTCTAGTCTTATAAAACGCCCGCACCATTTATTTCTTCAAGAACATCCGTCTTGTTGATTCCACGGGTCTTTGTAAAATTCATAATCGTAAGTGGTAGCATATCGCATAAATTTTTACGGCTGTCTCATTTTTTTTTCTTTCGCCAGGCTATGTTAATATCCCAGCTGACTTCATCGCTGACAGCGTCCTCGCCGTAATAAAGTTTTATTGGTATATATTGATTTTTTTTCTTTATAATAGTAGTAGCAGAAATACTAATAAAAGAAAAAGCAACACGCTAATGAAGTAAGTTTTTTTTCCCAAAACTATCTCTTAATCTTTGTTACTTTGGCGATCTAAGAAGATTAGAACGGAACACCCCCACTAAATAAATAGTGGGGGAGCCTCTTTTTCATATTGAACCAGACTACCTTTATAAACCACTCATAGCGACTAAACACGTCTCTTCCACTATATATATATATATATAGTCTGTGTGCGTGTGTATATATATATATATATATATATATATATATATATATATAGGTGATGGATTTTTTATTTATTAATCCTACAGATTTTATTACTTAAACGTAATTTTTAGTGGAAACCCATATCTGAGTAGACACCCCGTCTATTTATTAAACAGAATATTTTCATTTACCGGTCTTGAATATTCGAGAAATATTTATATATGCTGGTGTTACGGAATAGTTGTAAAAATAACTCTGGGGTAGCTAGAAGAGCAGCCCCTAAACTTGTTTTACACGGATCTTTTTTTTTTCCTCTTCTCTTAAATGTACTCGGTTGGGTCAGCTTCGACAGGCGGCCTTTTGTCAATGCTTTTCATCCTGGCTAGCGATAACCAGCAAACGCAGAACCAATTCTTGAGCCAGCAGCGTGAAACTGCTCTGTGTCCAGCATGGCAAGAAGAACGCAACCCAACCTTTCTGACTCGGCTTCTCTTCATCCTCAACGCCTCTGCTTGGGAACAGCATTGCCGTCACGCCTGCACGTCCCTCGAAGAAACCGCCACTACCACCTTCGTTATCAACTTTTCTTCATCTTCATCTGTTCCTCCGACTACCACACTGAAAGCAGATGTGCTACCACCGACGACTCCACCTTCAGCAAAGCTAAAACCCGACACCGCTACCATTACCTCCTCCTCTTGTACCGTCTCAGTCGTTCTGCAGTCGGCCTGCTAGCCGCGTGTGGAGACATTCCATAGTCCGCACCATGTTGTTAAAAAAACGAGGTGGACGCCGACAAAAACAACAACAACAACGACGAACGAAACAATACGGGGATATTTACCATTTGTATTACCCATATCAACAGGAATAAAAACAGTACGATCATCATAATCGCTTACACCAGTTCTATCATCAGCATCATGATTGCTATCGACAACAACACCGTTATCGACAACAACAAAACAATTGTTTTTCATATATAGTCAGCATCTTCGTAAAGTCTTCCTCCTTGTTCAGGTGTCACTGGTCGCTTAGAACAAGGATTTTGGGGAAAGAAAAAACAAACAAAAAATAACTAAATAAAAACGACGGTGGTAAAGTTGGTGCTCTGTTTGTTGTCAGGTGCTTCGTTTCCACACGATATGGATTTAATAACTTATGCACTTACTTGTTGATTAGCTCCATTTTGCTTACCTATTCTTTTCTGTGACAAGCTAAACCAAATAATCATGGTTCGAGTACAATCGGCCGCTTTCCTTAGCAGACACTTCGAGGAAATAATTTCTCCATTTGTAAACTGATTTGCCTAACTTGAAACGTTTAACACGGGATCTATTTAAATATATATATATATATATCAAAATCATATTGACGGTCACAGTAAGTAAATATTCAAACATACATTTTTAATTTTATCTATTATGCACATTGTTGTTTGAGAGCGCGCGCACACAGACCTATCCTTCTCGTATATATATATATATATATATATATATATATATATATATATATATACAGACACACACACACACACATTTACATGAGTTCGTTCGTATAGCTATGTATTTATAAAATATTATGTAATTATGTGCAAAATGTGATATATTTATCGGTAACGCAGCCTGGTTTCCTTTATTCTGCTATTCCGTCAACATTAATTGCCTCGTTTTACCATAACTGTGTATCTCATTTGTATATAGGGGAGATCAGGCTGCTAGTGCATTGTTTCGTGGTAGAATTTTTTTCTATTAATATTTTTACTATTAAGGATTTACAGAGCAGTATACTTAACAGTAAATTTTATAAATAAGAATAACATTTGAAAAGTGAAAATATAACAATTGTAACAAAAAAAAAAAAAACTAAATTGTTTTTATTTATTTTTTACGGCACGAGTTAGCACTTTACAATTATTATTTTTGGCACGAGAGTACTAAAAAGACATTTTATGTGTATTTTAAATTCTCTACAAATCAAACTACAATAGTATGATAGTAGTTTCACTTACGACCTTCATTTATAGAGTCTAGATGTCCATAATTATTGTGAGTAGAATTAGCAAACATAAATGTATACACGGAGGGTTTATAACCAAGTTTAAATACTTCCTGTTGCTCAAGTACGCCAGGGGGAAATAAGCTAAAGGTACGCATTAAGCAGTTTGACCCAAATCTCCAATTTTGGACACCCGGTGAAGATCGAACTCTGTTGATCTGCAAGATTAGTCAGCTAATAAACGATCTGGTTGTCTCGCGATTAGTGCGTTCCATTCCCACTTGGTAACTAACTAATAATGGCCTTGTGCCAGACGAAGCTTTGTAAATATCTACATCCAACAGGATATATAAATCAATGTGTAGCGATTTTTAACGTGACAGGTTACTCGCCGCCAAGATAGATACGTACTCTGAGAAGGAAATTGTCAGGAGCGCATTCATCTCTGAGGATAGATAAATTGGTAGGTAGGGTAGTAAGTGTGTGTGTGTTGGTTTTTTTTAAATATATTTTTAAGGCACCTGTGTAAACATACGTGTTCATCGGCCAAAGGATGGTATTCGTATATGTAAGTTTGTCTTTATATGACACTAGGATTTTTTTTGCAACACTCTGACGCGTGTTGAAACCCTCACAGCATTTAGTATTGTTAAAGTTATCACTAACATTTTTTTGTTGAGATTTACAAACTCTACCTTTCGTTCACGAGAAGAGCTACTTCACGGTTATTACGTACCCGAGTAAAACTAACCTGTACTTTGTACTCCATTTACCTGTTTGCATTTCTTCTTCCTAAAATTTGGTTTTGATCGGTCAATGTCTGGTTATTTTAGAGGGCGTGATGGACGTACTAACGGAAGTCCCAGAATTTTATATATAGATGTATAAATGTCTATACATGACTGAAATGAAAAACTTAGCTTAGTATGTTGCGGGCAATTTTATCTGGGATACCAAGTGAGGATTGAACAGTCTATTGTAGCGAAACAACTGCCAAACAAGTTTGTTCTCCATAGTAAGCATTTCAATATCTACACTTACTGTCATATCGACGAGGGCACCATGTATACGCTGAGGTTAGCCCAATGTAAAACTAAATGAATCCCGCAATAATGCAATAAAAGGATTGTTTTGCTTACTATCGCCACTGTTCATTGTTACTAGTCAGTAGTCAAAGAATTTTGAAGATGATATGAGTAGAAATCGCAATATAAACAAAACTAACTTTATATACACTATTTACATTGGTAAATATTTATCGTCACATTTCCAACGTTTCGGCTGTTGTACGCTCTGGCCTTCTTCAGGTGATATCTGTTGGAATTTTGAACCGTACCATTTTAGTCCTGAGATATTCAAAGATATGGTACGTAGAATTAGAGCAATCTACTCCCGTAGACTAAATAAAGAGTTAGGTTCGAAATTCCAACAAATATCACCTGAAGAAGGTCGGAGCGTACAACAGACGAAACTTCGTGAATGTGACAGTGAACATGACAAGTACGAACACGTGTAAATAGTTACAATGCCTCATCTCGGAAATATAGTGATTTTTCCAAGCGTAGCTTAGATCGAATGTATGGGGCACCCAGTGAGGATCGAACTCACTACACAGTCGTAATTTTTCTAGCAAGACAAGCCTGCTAACCATTACACAGCCTCGAGGTGCCCACCTCATATCAGAAATATATACAGACGTTAAAACTAACTTTATATTATAAATCAAATATTAACTCTTTAAACATTTACTCTAGTGCGTTAATATAAAGATTATCTTGCTATTTGGGTGCCCCGTCTTGGTTCGTAGACTTGGTACAATAGTGGGGGAGGGAATGGGGAGAGGGTGGAGGGTATGTGATGTAACTGTTAGTAAGGCAAAATTAAAATCTAAGAGTTCGAAATTCGATTAGGTCTGTTTATATCCACTCACCATTCATCACCTCGGAAAAGGCATGATTCCATTTTCCCGACTGACCTCTGTCGACCAATAGGGGTCGTAAAGACTTCGAAAACAACCTATCTACTCCACAATGCTATGATTGGCATAAGGTCATATCGTAAAACCTCACATGCGTACATGAGTGATGCCAGAAATTGTCTGGTTCTCTCGGCACTTCCTCTTTGGGATGCCTTATGCGCTGACCTTGACCTTCCTCCTTGAAGGAAAGGTGCAAAATTCGTGGGGGAAACCCCAAATCTGGAAGTGGACATTTCGCCCGAGACACTACCAAGAAGCCGAGAGGCGATGAATAAGCACTTTGGAAATCTCTTTCCCGTAACTGCAGTCTCTGCTCAGGAAGTAGCTTGAAGGACCAACAAGATTATGATTCACACGTGTTTTAGCGTCCTTTATAGCTTGGAGACATGTAAAATTTTTTAGAGATTTTTCGACTGCTGTTTCAGGTCTGTTTGAATTTGGAAGCTGTTTTTGAGAAATTTATTTTAAATTCTAATACAGGGTGTCCATAAAGTTTGTGTGCACTTTAAAAAAATTATAACTTTATTTGTGTTTGCAATAGAAATAATTTGTAAAAAGGATTAGAAAGAAGTAAATCTGTATTTTTTAAGGTTTTATTGAAATTTTATTTAAGTTTCCACATGTCCCCCAGCATTAGCAATACAAAGGGTAATACGATTTTGCAGTTCACGGAAAACATTTGCCAACTGATTTACAGTAATGCCTGAAATCACATTAGGTATTTTAGCTATACTTAAAACTAGGTACATTAAACTTTATAACATTTTTTACAGATTATTTCTATCGCAAATACAAATAATTTTATAAATTTTTTAAAGTGCACACGAACTTTATGGACACCCTGTATATGTGATGCATTATTTTTCCACATTGTCTGCTTAGTAAAACAAATTTATTCAAAATATAAAGGCAATATTCAATTTACTTGAATACCTTTCAAATGACGATTTTTAAGGCCATAATTTATATACGCATCTTATCTAAATCATGGCTAAGAAAATGTAACACCCACAGGACATTTACACTATTTACATTCGGACTATTGTCCTCATTTCTATTGGTTTTATCACAACGTTTCGGCTGTTGTGCACTCCAGACTTCATCAGGTGTGTGTCTATCCGGGTAACCTACAAAGAATTCCGAACTGAACCCTTCAGTCTACAGGGGTAAGCTGTTCTCTTCCTCCCGCCCATGTCTAGCGATGTCTCGTTTATTTTTAGCGCTCTTATTGTTCGCCTTGTTTCCACTGTCTAGAATATATTTATGGCCAGAGGGACAGAAAAGCAGCGATCTTGTGTAAATGGTTGGCAGAAAAGGAATTAAGAGATACCAAAAAGACAAACTTTACTAAAAACTGCCAAAGACAGAAAATTGTGGAGAGCCATGATCACCCACGTTCTGAAGGGAAACGGAAGGATCTAAGGCTGTTCAGTGAGGATAGCTCTGAGAATAATCATTAGTGAAGCACTCAAGCATGTTCGAATTCTGCTATGGTATGTTGCCTCTATCAAGGAATTTTGACTTAAAAAGTAAAATGTGCAGGCGGCCATAATATCTATTCCGACAGAGTACTCTGATAAAAGTCGTCAACCGATTAGAAAGGGACTGTAGGTGTTACGATACCATTAAAAACATGTAGGTGTTACGATACCATTAAAAAAACATGTAGGTGTTACGATACCATTAAAAAACATGTAGGTGTTACGAAATCATTAAAAAATGTTGCATTCGTTTTCAGATCAGTGAAGTTCACATGTTTGTTTTTGTCAATAATCTTAGATATATGAGAGGTGTGAGATGAGAACAGATTATCGGTACAGTAAATAGTATAAGTGAACTGCCCTCGCCTAGAACCCACTCCTCCCTTTGTTCTCTCATTGACTGTTTTCTTGATAAAATTTCTACTCGTTGATATATCCCGATGGTTGACAACTGATTGTATAAGTAATTAGTTAAAAAAAACACCCAAAACAATAAATCCATTGCAGCATAAGACTGTTTAGCTCAGTTAACTTTGACAGGGTTCAGTCACTTGTATATTAGCAAAAAATAATAATAATAATAATAATCGGATGTAAATGTAAGCATTTTTTTCTCAAATGCTTATCATGTGTGGATGTACCTAAGAGTAATAATTTTTCTTTTTCCTAAAACCTTTTCAGTTTGTGCAAATGCTTATAACTCTCTGGCTGTTGGACGGTTATATTTATTGTGGATTACCATATCTCGATTCACTAGCAAGATTAAAACTGTTTGGATGATGGAATATTTTCAGCTCAACCCACTTGACAAAAACTGACCCAACAGAACTGTTACACGCTATTTTGCCAAGGCGACCATCACTATTTCAAATATTAAATTTAGAACAAGAAGGGAATGTTAATTTTTAGAAATTAGGGAGATCGTCGAATTCCAGGTGAGATCGTTACATTCACTTACTTGCAAATTCTCTTGGGGGGAAAAAAACAAACTATGAGTCTATCTTGTACTCCCCAACTGTTGGTTAAATAGGACATACTGCTTTCTAAAATATTGGTTGGCAACCGATCTAGGAGAAGGAAAACTGTTTGATCCGGTTGCGGTACATGTGGTGACCCTATGACCTTAATAGGTCATAGGGTCATAGGTTTTACGTGATGTCATGGTTAGCAAGCTTTTCTAACAAATGTGTGTTTGATCTTTACTTGACAGCCCTTTGCTATCACTGTACTAAATTAACGTCTAAATAACGTTCTTATAGAATATATATCACGGCGTGATAGTTAACAAGCCCATCTGTGAAACACTACGAATTGAAGTTCAGTCCTTTGCCAATTATACTGATTTAAACGACCTCTAGCGCTTATATGATAGCGTGGCGGTTAACGAGCTAGAATCGTAAGTTCGAGTATCCTCCGAATTGAAAATTTGTACGTAACTTCAGTATACGTAGCCCTACTATATTATTCGTATTTGCTAACTGTAAACTTCTAAGTGTGTTTTGGTGTAATGGACACTGGAGAGCCGAGTTCGAATTCCAGTTGGGTTTGCTACATTCACTTACCCTTGGGAAAAGTGTGAATCCATCTCTACTCCCCCAGCTATGATTTGAATACCAGGACAGATTGGGTTTTGTAGCCTTCGTTGGCAACCAGTCTACCGTAGAAACAGCAACCTACTGCGGGAAAAAACATCTGCGTAGTCAGTCATGAATCGAAAGAATCCTGATCGCCCAAACGTGTATCATGTGATGGCACTTGACTGACTGAAGGTTCGAAGAAATATGTAAAACTAATGGAGATTTCGTGAATAAAATGTTTTCGAAATCATTTTTCACATGAGAGCTTTTAGCAACTAGGCTGAAATGCCTGAGCTCATCGCTACAGTCTTAGGGACAAAAAGCTATTTGAGCAGAACATTTTTACTGTATCAGGAATTCAGTTCTCACTGAGGGCCCTATAAGGGTGACCGATTGCCAGACAAGATTTAAAAACATATCTACTGAAATGCCTACCTTAGACTTATTTTAACTATTTATTTTCTAGATAATAGCCAGTACAGCTTTCGAATCTTGAAACAAACAGTAGCAAAAAAGTTAACACGGGACCAGAAATCCAATAAATAATATTCCATTGTAAACAAAGTGGTAACAATCAGATGGGCACTCTGAAATCCTGTTTCTGTTTTTTTTTATACATAACACACACACACTTTAGGGAAATATACGACAAAGTGGAAAATAGATTTCCGAAAATTGTTTTTGAGATATATAAAAAATATATATTTTCCTATAATGGGAAATAGGAAATTATGACTCGTTGCATACACAATAAAAATTTCCTTTTCACTTCATATGAACGAAAGATGAAAAGAAATATCTACATTTCATACCTCCCAACCCCTCAACGATACATTTCCAATAGTCTTCTTTTTCTCCTCCACTTCTTTCACACTTCACGTCGTGCGTTTGTTCCTTTATTTTTAAATAAGCGTTCATTAAATTTAAAAAATAAAGCCTTAGGAAATCAATTAGAGATGTACATAGATATAGATATAGATAGTATAGATAGATATACATAGATATACATAGATAGAGATAGACAGATAGACAGGTAGAGATAGACAGATAGACAGGTAGAGATAGACAGATAGACAGGTAGAGATAGACAGATAGACAGGTAGAGATAGACAGATAGACAGGTAGAGATAGACAGGTAGAGATAGACAGATAGACAGGTAGAGATAGACAGATAGACAGGTAGAGATAGACAGATAGACAGGTAGAGATAGACAGATAGAGGTAGACAGAGAGAGAGAGAGACATAGAGATAGAGAGATAGAGGTAGACACAGAGAGAGAGAGAGACAGATAGAGATAGAGAGATAGAGGTAGACACACAGAGAGAGAGAGACAGATAGAGATAGAGAGATAGAGGTAGACACAGAGAGAGAGAGAGACAGATAGAGATAGAGAGATAGAGGTAGACAGAGAGAGAGAGAGAGACAGAGAAAGATAGATAGAGAGATATAAAATGGACTGGCGATTGCATTTAGCATGAAACACTGTCATCTCTGGGTGTTGACTTCAATGACCATTTTTATATTTATATAACCTATTATATATATATTTTATTGTAAAAAAAGGAAGAACAGTAAGATATATAATCCGGTGTTCTTATTGATATTTTTATTTTTACAAAAACAGTGCTCAATGTAAATTTACAGAGCATAAATATTATTTACATTTAATATAATTGAATTTGAAGTTTTTGTTTTCTGTTTTTGAAACATGGTAATTCCTGTGTAGCGATGAAACCATATTTTTAAATCAGTTAATTTATAATATAACCTATTATATATATCCACCTATACAAAAGTGGATGATAGAAATTTATTCTTTGTATGTGTTTTTTTTTTTTTTTTTTTTTTGTTTTTTTTTTTTTTGCATGTGGGAGCACAAAGGTCATTATCAAGCACTAAGTCTGCAGGAGAAGCTAAAAAAAATCTAATTTCCAAATAACTTTGCCATCTCGCATGTCAACTAAATATATAATTTTAAGTGGCCTCACAGTGGAATGACCATGTCACATTTTTGCTCAATTAAGCACCGGTTCTGCAAATACAAATCAAACGGAAATAGACATTGCCAGATATCCGTTTATTGTTTGGGGCTCGCAGAAATTATTACTTCAACGATCATTGTTTAAAAACAAGTTTAAGAAACGGGTCACGGCAATCCTTACTGTGTATGTCCTTGTGTCAGTATGTTCAAAAGTTCCTTCCTTCACTCCTTTTCTCATATGCACTTAATTTGGTTGGGCGAAGCTATCAAAACTGTTTCGCCCCATTTAGTAAATGGGGGCAAGGATGCCTGTTTTGAAAAGGCATTCGAAATTCTGTCTTTGACCTGACAGGAAGACCGTAATCATTGAGGAATACTTAACTGTCGCGATATATACACCTATTGTTAGTAATACTTACCTTAAAAAAAACTTTTTTCAATCATTTTTATAGTAACATAACACATTGTTTTTACACACACACACACACACATTGGACCCTCCCCCATCGTTTTCGACGTATGAGGGTCAAGCATCTCAGTTCTCAGAAGCAATAACTAGACTACCAGCACATATTATTTAATTATAGTGGTGAAGACTTGTGCAGAACCAACCGCATTTTTGGAAGACCTGAATACAGAGAACTGGTGTACAGTGGGCCACAACGTCTCCAAACGACCCTCCGCAGGTTTTAAATTCAGAGTTGTCCTTCTCTTAGACCGTTCGCCACCCAAGAACTCAGCCTGTCCTGCGATTTACCTATAGCTGGCAGGGAGAAGTGATGGATTCATGCCTTTCTTAAGGGTATTAGCACGTAAGTGAATGTAATAAACACTCGTGACACTTGAAGACCTAAATTTGAAGCTAATTTGACTACAGCAAATGGATCTATAGTTTGTTAAACAAGCGTAATTTTATATCTCGTGTATGATGCGACCCCCTTAAAATTACCTTAAAATTTCGGTCATCTAAAGTCACATAATACACGAGTATATGCAACGTGTATGAACTGACAGCCCAGACTCCAGCACATATGTTTTGATTATAATGGTGAAGGCGTTGTGCAGAACCATCTACACTTTCTGAAGGGCCGAATACAGAGACCTGATGCAGTACGTGGCACAAGGTCCCTAAATGACTCGCTGCAGGTTTTGAATTCAGAGTTGTCCTTCTCCTAGACCAGTTGCCAGCCTGGGCTATAGAATCCAGTCTGTCCCACTATTTATCCATAGCTGGAGGGAGAAGAGGATTAATACCTTTCCCAAGGGTATTAGAACGTAAGTGAATGCAATGGATTCGACTGGAATCTCCGATTTCGTCTTGTATAAATAAACGATGTGATCTTTAGAAAGTGCTCAATACTTAGTCCGTAGGCTAATATTCCCGAATATTTATGCATATATAACATTATTTTGAAGCATTCAAATGATGCTTCCTCGAAAGTAATGCGTGTTTTTGACGCGGAATGAACGGCATCGTAACACCTTTGGATAGAACAACTATTCAGCAACAAGACACCTTTGTCTATTTGGGTTCAATCCTTGGCAATGCCTTTGTCGAGGCCAATTTCATTTTGTTCAGGTCCTGCTGAAACGTGGCTAGTTCAACAAATCACTGTTGAAACGCATTACTCCCCGCCTCTGTTCCCAGAGCTACGGTTTTCTCTACGTACACACTTAGCAGCCTTTGATGGATACACTATTTTTTTTAACAATGAAATTCAATGACATTTGTTTTCAACGCACTTTCATATCAGATGCCACTTTACTAGATTACCGCTTAAGTTGCTGTCTATAAGAGGCAAACAAAAATATGGGTTATTGTCGAAAGTTTCAACCTATACAAATATACCACCGACCTAATAAAACTGGAGATTACTTTCGAAGCAGAACACACACACATCAAATTGGGTGCTCGACTTTATTTCGAAAAATCGGATTTTTAAAATTTTTTTCATATTCGGAGCGAGAGCTATTCACCACTCTCTCGTGATTGTGTGTGTGTGTGTGTGTGTGTGTGTGTGTGTGTGTGCAGAGGTCGTGTACCGATTTTTTGGTAACTGATGACCTAGCGCCTTTCCTAAACCGGACAAAGTTACGAGCATGCCTTTGAATTTCAATTAATTGTCGGACTAATTTACTTAGCGGGCACAGTGGGCGATGCTGCTAATTGTTAATACAAGTTCTAACAGTCAAAGATGCTATAAAGATTCATGATTAGTAGGTCAGTGGGACGTATTAAATTGTTATTACATAACTACTCTTGATTCGGCAGGATTTTGGAAACAAGGATACCGGAAAATCTGCGCACACACACACACACACACACACACAGTGTTTCAAAAATTTCTTATTTGGGATGTAAATATCTGAGTAACTATATAGTTTAGGAAAATGAAACTAAACAGGCTTATTGCTGATCAAAATAAGATTTATTCATCAAAATTTGAGAATTTTCATAAGTATGTAGATTTCGTGATTTCAAAAGTTTTCAATATGCGTACCGCTTGTGACCAGGCACATTCTTCTTGTTAGTCAAGCACGGGCAGCCTTCATCTTTGAACTTTTAGTTGTTCTTGTGCAGCGGCATATCAACACTTATGGGCTATTTAATCCCGAAATCTAAACATTTTCTACGCAATTGTATTTATTTTATTTAACATATTTTCTGCTAGAATATAGATCGACTTCTAAAAATTATTTTCTATATGTGCTTACATGTTAAATGTACGATGTAAAATTTTGGCTCATGTCAAATTCCTATATCGTTTATGTGCTGTGTGCTTTCAGGGCGTCGGTGATCATGGCTCTCCACTATTTTTTATAGCTCTAAGTTTATAGTTTTCTTACTATCTGTACCAGTTCCTGTTCGCCCATCCATTTACATAAGTTAGGTTGGTTACAAGCTGTTTCCTTTTGTCCTGTCTTTAGTAGGTCAAGTGAGTGTCAAATTCTCCACTCCCTTTTTCCTAGTTACATGGCCCAGAAATTTCAACTCTCTCTCTTTGATTCTAAGTACAAGTTTTTTTTGTTCCTGTTCTTTTTTGTTTCTTAAAACTTCTTTATTTCTCACCTGTTCCGTTCCTGATATTTCCAGCATCATTCTTTAGAACTGCATTTCTGTTAGCCAAAGTCTCATCTTCAACTTTCAGGAAATTGTCAAGAATTTTCTGTCATGTAGGACTGATATTCCAAAACAGTTCAATACATTTTTTTTTTGTTCCTAACGATTTTTTTTTACCGAGATCGATATACACCGAAACATTGGGATAACAACAACAAAGATGAGGACAATAGTCCCAATATAAATAGTGTAAATAACAGTGACTCTTCATCTCAGAAATTCATTTTTTTTGTTTCTTAATTGGAAAGCATTTTTCACTATTCTGTGTTTTCCACCTTAAAACCTGTTTTCATATTTACAGCATTCGAACTATTGTCCTCATCTTTATTGCAATATTCACTATGTTTCGGCCGTTGTAATCCCCGGCATTCTTCAGGTGATATACGTTGGAATTTCGAACCGAAATTTAGTCCATTTTTGGATAACTCGGTTTCAGTAACTCAACTCTTCAAGTTTGTGTTCCCTCTGTTGTGGCCAAGTATTGAACTCACAACTCTTTCAGCCAAGTGAATTTTGGATCACTGGATCAAAGCTTTCATCAACTGTATCCTTCCAAGTGAATTCTTTGGACTTATGAACTAATATATTGGCCATCATATTACTTTTTTTACATTTTTTGTTGTTTTTTTTCTAGCTGTCTGTATTACTGGTTCTCATATTGTATTCATATCTAGGCTTGGCCGGCTTAGATTTTTTGTGGCCTAACATACGCGCTGATACTTTAAGTTCTCGTATGATGTAAATAGTTACAATACCTCATCTCAGAAATATACAGAACA
Organism: Acanthosepion esculentum; assembly: GCA_964036315.1. Classification (NCBI taxonomy): domain Eukaryota; kingdom Metazoa; phylum Mollusca; class Cephalopoda; order Sepiida; family Sepiidae; genus Acanthosepion; species Acanthosepion esculentum. The sequence goes on along the minus strand of OZ038477.1, from coordinate 126,354,673 downwards.
TGTTTTTCTATATACACTTACGATTTGCTGGTTCACTAAATATATAATCATTTTTCTGTATGTCATGTCCTTTCAGGATATAATACATCCTGGATCTCCACAAATTCCTTGTACTGCAAAGTGGCATGAAATCTTGAGGGTGGGTGGGGGTTGGGTAGTCGTGTAACATCCGGTTGCCTTATTCACAGCTATCGAACTCTGCCTACCCTGCTATATAAACGAAATAATAAATCTTATTATGACAGGTTATATAAACGGTGCATATAATTTTTATTTTATTTTATTCATTTAGGTATATTATATAATAATTGAAAAGTGTAAGTATAAAAAATCGCATTAATCCTTATATAAACATCTATATGCTATATAATACGTTAAATGTTTTTTGTTCTGTACAAAACAAGCTTTATTAGTTGATACCACCAGGTGGCAGTGTCTTTATGAGAAAGACGGGTTGTTCGGTTATGTTTACATCACCGGGAGGTGAAAATACCGACTCCATGAAATAGCAGAGAGTACGACAAAAACAAATGTAAAAGACATTTAAAGACTCTCATATGAAAACCTAAGAATAGTAAATTAAAATATCAATTTCTTCCTTGCCGTCACGAATAAACTAGTTGTAGACATTGTAACTTAATGAAACGTCACATGACGTTGTTAATGGGTTGGTGGGAGAGTAAATCTAAAATGGTCGAAGGATAAGATTGCTATCACATTTTTCCATGTTATCCAGTCTGGGCTCCATGACAGAATTTACAAGCGCGCTCTCTCTCTCTCGCCCTCTTTTTCTCTCTCTCTCTCCGCTTTCTCTATAATATCTGTCTTGAGAGACGAACCACCCTTACGGTAGGGATTAGATACCTGAAAACTATGCTGTACAGTCACAAGTCATCGTGACCGAGGGATTGAGCGTTCTGGTCTTGTTCTTTCAACATGAACCGCGATGTAGGTGTAGAAGGAACACAAAACATGACCGAGCAGGCGTCTGCAGCATAGGTTAGAGAGCCACTCGTGTAAGTGTGCTCAGAAACGAGCAGCTACCCATTATTTTGTGTGGTGTAAAGACAGAACACTTTGTTGTTTCCGTCTATTGGGATGTTACCCTTCTAATCAACTTCATACCTCGAAAAAAAAAAAAAAGAAAAAGAAAAAATGCTATTTGACTGTCGTCATAAGCAAAATGAACTGATTTTTTATGAGTGGTTATTTTAAAAGATTATCCCAATCTTGCAGTCGGAGTTCAAATTACAAAACAAAAAATGAACGGAATTCTCAGTTTGAAAATTCCTGAATTCCTTTTGTGTTTCGTCATAAAAAAAAAACAAACTTCGACACAAGGTCATTTACCTTCTCTAACTTTTAAAAGAGGAAAGAGAAACCTGTTAATACATTTTTAGTTTTTTTCTGTTGCTCTTAAAAGCAAATATGAAACTCATGACATCCACCATAAAACCCAACTCGCGTTTTAACTTTATAAATATAAAAGCTCTATTCTGTCTGAAACGCTTTCATGAATTCCTGATCACTAACAGTACGTTTCTTTTTTTCTGTATTTCCATAGAGAAACCATTAACATCGTATTTACATGAAGGTATAAAAACCCTATTCTGTCAGTAACGTTTGTATTAATTTCTGACTACGAACAGCCGTTTTTTCCTTTTCTATGTACAATATACACATTGAGTATTGAAGAAAATTAGTTCAAATTTTAGATAAAAAATTGCAGAACTTCGTACTTTGACTAAAGCAAAATGAAGTTGAGTGGTAGAGTATCAGTCAGGTGGACAGGAAGAAAAGCTAGAGTGGAACCTTTCCTATGTCTGCAGTTAGCGTTAAAATAGTTTCATTTTTCTTTCTCGTCGCAATTTACTGTCATCCTTTATGTAATCGTTTTCTTTTGCATATTTAAGATGAATCTTACATAAAATAATAGTGATACAGTGTAACCCGGATATAAGAGAAACCCAGATATAAGAGAGATTTTCTCTGGTCCCAAATTAGAGCCTGTGTTAATGTCTGTCTATATTTCTGAGATGAGGTATTATGTACAGTATTTACATTAGTCGGACTATTGTCTTCATCTTTGTCGCCATATTTGTCACAACGTTTCGGCCGTTGTAGGCTCCGGCCTTCTTCAGGTGGTTGGAATTTCGAACCGAACCCTTTATTTCGATCACTGGGGTAGACTGTTCTAGTTCCACGAGCCATGTTTGATGGATGTCAGTTATCAGTTATCCTCTGAAAGTTCTCCACTGCCTGAACCGGGTATTGAACTCACACTCTTTGGGTCTGTCACTGGATCTAACCAACACCTTTATCCACTGTATCATGTGTCCTTGAGGACATATGGGTATGAATTTCTGAGTATTATAAACCTAATTTTTCAGCAACCATTTTTTACCAGTACTCGTATTGCAATTTTGCTGTTATCAGTGTATGTTTTTACCAGATCTCATATTGCAACTTTTTTTTGTTATCATTGCTGTTCTCTGGCACTCCTTATTACTGGTTCCCATATTGTATTTATTTCTATGCTTGGCCGACTCAGGAGATTTTTGTGGCCTAGCATATGTGCTGATTCCTTAAGTTTACGAATTTTCCACTGGTGTCCCCTGTCTATGATCTCAACCTGATCCCACAGGGGACGGTGATCTCCCTTCTCTCTCCATATGGTACAGTGGATAAAGGCGTTGGTTAGATCCAGTGACAGACCCAAAGAGTGTGAGTTCAATACCCGGTTCAGGCAGTGGAGAACTTTCAGAGGGAAAATTACCAGGAGATAACTGATAACTGACATCCATCAAACATGGCTCGTGGAACTAGAACAGTCTACCCCAGTGATCGAAATAAAGGGTTCGGTTCGAAATTCCAACCACCTGAAGAAGGCCGGAGCGTACAACGGCCGAAACGTTGTGACAAATATGGCGACAAAGATGAGGACAATAGTCCGACTAATGTAAATACTGTGTTAATGTATATATAATAGACCAAACCCGGATATAAGAGAAAGCCGGATATAAAATACTTCTTCTCCGGTCCCGACAACTCTCTTATATCCGGGTTACACTGTATAACATGTATCTGTGTATGTTTTCAGATATTACTTTGGTTATGAATAGGGCTAATATATATAATTGTGTATTTGGGCAGCAATCCCTCTTTTATACAGGTTTCATTTAAAAACCACTGACTAGGTATTGCGATTAGGGGTTTTATTCAATTTTTCTTTCGTTCGTCCAAGTGGTTTCTTTACTGGCCATAGTATGTAGAAACTGTTCAAATGTTCTTTATATCAAAGCGCTTTCGGCTATTCTATTAGGATTTTTTTAACTGAAATATATATATATACGATCTTCAGTGCATTATTTATACACGTAATTTAAACCATAACTTCGATCTCAAGTGTGCTCTACTTATTAAAAGATACAAATAACCGAAAGACTTTTTTTCTTTTTTTTTTTTTTTTCGTCATTACCAACGTGTATAGTAAATATTCAAAAGCATACTAAAATTGTTAAAGTTTATTACTGGTTACTAACTGACTCATGCGACTGCTGCTGTTACTACCGTATTAAAGAACAAACAAAAACCAAACTTGACCATTGAAAAGCAACTCTGTTTTATATATGAGTGGCGAGCCAGGAGTTCGTCTAACTTTTCCCTTTGGGAGTTACTTAAAGGAGCACGTTTCTATATGGTGAAATCAGTTGACGCGATTCCTGGGAGGCCCGAGAAGCTGATAGCAAAATCTGCTGCCAATATCAAATTTTAAATAAAACCTCATGCTAAATACTTTCCTCTCTTATCCATTTCTTGTAAAAATTACAGCTAATAGATAAATTATATGTATTTTAAAGTGGCGTGTTACTTTTCAATTACCCCGTATGTGACTCTCTCTCTCTATATATATTATTTATTTTGTGTTGTATATATATTTAATTTTAGGGTAAGCGTCGCAAGTATTGACAAAAAAAAAAGCCTTTTTTTTTTCTTAATTATAAAATTAAAAGAAACACACACACTCCAATATTAATTAACCTTTTGAAAACGATAGAAAATGCCAACATTTTCTCTCTTGAAACCCTGCCTTAGACCTGAAACTTTTGGGAAGTTTTCTTTGATCTAACTTTACTTTTTACGGAAAAAGGAAATGTTTAAAATATTTCACAAATTCGTTTTCTATGAGCAGAAATTGGAAGGAGAAAACATTTTCACCGGTTGTCAAACATTTTCTTGTTAATACGGTAAAAATTCTTCCTATCCATTGGCCCTCATAAACGATTTGAGATCTTGCTACGGGCCATATAAAAATGTCCCCCACACTTCAGGACTCCATCGACTAACAATCACCTGTGTAGAAGTAATTGGTAACTATCTATGTACGAAGAGTGTCCTGCACATGTGCAACTGTAGATTGTGCATAACCTAATCTAGAAAAAGTGTTACAATGGAGCTTTGTCAATAATTGAATTTATTCGCAACGCTGGGTAAATCGAATTTGTTTGCTATACCTAAGGCGCACTCTTTTTGCGTATAGGGGCTCGAAGATACACCACTGAATCCATAGCTCGACACGCAGTTATGAGATGAATTTTGATATCAATTTTGTTTTTGTTATATAATTAATAATCAACAATTAGTTAAATGCATAGAAAATATTTGCGAGTAAATGCTTTTGTTGGATTTTTTAAAGATGATAAATTATGATTTTTCTCTTACGGAACATGCTACTCGCCATGGTTGTTATGCTGAATGCTTCGGCCGTTGTACTCTCCGGCCTACTTCGTGTTTCTGTCGTACTTAAAAAAACATTGAAATTTTGAACGCAATCCAGCAGTAATGAGTTCAATCCTTGCATCGAGCAATGAGATAGTCAAGCTCCTGTTTAGTGGGAAATACTGACAAAGGACACACAATTGAATCTAACAGATAGAACTGACTACAAGACTAGCTTGTTAACCATAACTCCATAGCGAGGCAACAGTTATAGATTACTGAACAAAAGCTATTTAGTGGTTATGCAAATGCGGCCAATGTTGTATTTGATACAAATAACCTCACCATTTATATTTAGTATTACAGGCAGAAAGACAAGTTTATAATATCTGGCTACTAATTCAAGTAAGGAATCATGACTCTCCACAGCTTCTTTTCCTTTAATATGTGTAAACTGCGCACTTTCCTGATTGTTGTTGTTGTGAAAAATAGTGGAGGGGTTTCCTGTTGCCTTCTGAACGATTTAATGTAATCTCTCATCGTCGAGTTGCACGCCAAGGATAGAGATTCCAATCTGCTAGGCGATTTTACACAGCCAGGAGGGACAAGAAATGAAATCCTTACCATTTCTAAGGGAATTGGCACAAAGTTAAGTCTCAACTTGAATTTGAACTCTATTCATCTATTTTTCACGCTGTTAATCAACACTTACCAGCTGTATCAACTCCGTTTATAAAACCCGGGATATTTGTAGCCTAATTTTGTGTATGTATTCAGTAGAAATTGATTTTATGTACCATCACATGCACGAAGACGAGTGTCTATTGCCGTAGCACGAAGACGAGCGTCTATTGCCGTGGCCACGAAGACGAGTGTCTTTTACTGTGAAGTCAATGTGTTCTAATCCTTCATAATTTTAAGTGTCCAAATGTTTTGACTACTTAAAAAAAAAATATTCCGGCCCATAAATTATTTTCCAGCTGTAGGAATTCCCTTTTTTAAAGTTTTTTTTTTTAAAACTAAGAATTTTCTTCCATCTTGTTTCATCTCGAGATTTGATTTTTTTTCCTCATCTGTTTATTTCTGCGTCTTTTCTTCAATTCAAGTTAAAAAATGTTCCTTGGTTTCTCTTGAAGATTTATTGTATGTAAAAATACAATTGCGGCACATGGCCAAAAAAGGGGGTGGGTTGAGGCTGGTCGACACTATCTTATATCTAGATAATCCGATTCAAGACCCATTCACTCATTACAATTTCCACATTCACCATAAAAACTCGTCCGTCACCGCTCAATCCTCCATACACCACAATACCGCATCCTCTCAAGGGGGACCTACAAAACGCACCCCAACCTTAGTTTCTCTTGATCCACCGAAAGAATGTCAGCGCCGATTTTATGCCCTTACACCCACCTCTCAAGTAAACAACAGCTTCGCCTTGTGTCAAGACAAAAGCACGCACCCAGTTCCATGTCACATGCGTCATAAAATCTACATCCGGGAATTTAATTCTACTCTGTGTCCATATCCGGCATAAAAGTCGTTAGAGTGGATCGCTAAATGAGGTATGCCATCAATTTGCAACACACACACACACACACACACGCTCTCTTTTCAAAATGCATAAAACCAAGGATTACTGAAAAGTTTTTTTTAGATGTGGCACAAGGCCGTAAGTAGGGGACACCCAGTGAGGATCGAACTCACTACTCAGTCGTAATTATTCTAGCGAGACAAACTTGCTAAAACCATTACACAGCCTCGAGGTTCCCACTTGTCTATTGATATATAAGGTTATGAACAAGGATTTTTTTTGCTTGTTGTAGGGAGGTGGGATTCTGTTATTTTTATGCATTGATTTCCTGTAATTGCCATAGAACTTGTCTGATTTTTTTTTTTAAAGACTAACTTAATTCTTAAATGTCCGTAATGACGAACTTTGTCGTATTGACCCATTCTTTGTTAATGCACATAATTTTTATCTGCAGAAAATTTTTTTTTAGTATTGAAGATTTTCTCATTAAAATAACGAACAGGGAACTGCATGAGGTCTGTCATCCAAATACTAGAATTTTATGCATTTACCTGGTATATTTTCACATAACGCATTAACTTAAATAAAATAAATACTTATAAAAAAAATAAATACAACGAACATCCCATATCAGTTTTTGACTCCTGTCATTAGCCCAGGATCCTGACAATGGGTAAATAAATAGCCGAAAGATTTTGTTCTAAAACTTTATTAGATAGTTCTTTCTGGCGTACATTTGAGTTTAAGGAAAGTATTTCACAAAGGTTTTTTTCTAGCTAGAAGTGGACGGGGGCCAAAAGAGAGAAGCAAAGTAACCAGCAGCGTCTTCACTGGCTGTCAGACATTCTCCTGCAGTAAATGCGAGATATATATATATATATATATATATATATATATGCTTCTTTCGCGTGGCCCTCACTAACCATCTGAGTCTTTTATGAAGTCCAAACCCCCCAGTCTTTATTCGCGAAACCAACCATACACACCGTCACGGATGAGAGAGAGAACAAGCACCATCAAAACCGTACCTTCAACTGATTATCTTTACTTGATTATTTTACTTTTGTCAGGTATGTTAAAAGAAACTAGTCATTTAGACACAAAGAATGCAAAAATGTTCTTGGCCTTACCATTTCTCCAAATCAGTATTTCAATGACCAAACGTTGGAACCCCTCACCTTTTTTTTCTTTGTGTGTGAAATTGCGAATTGTCCAGTACACCTTCAAGATCTCATTTTGATTGTTCTAAGAGTAATTATTCAAGTCTAGTTAAAAGCCAGTGTTTCAGATGCTGATTTTCGGAAGGTTTCCAGCTGAACAAACAACCAAAAATCGTAAAAGTTTAGTTTAGATTTAAACAGATTTTGGGCCTCGAAAAATTTCGAAATTCCGGTTTGGTTTAGTCTGTTTTGTTTTATGGCATATTAACCTCAGAGTTATATATATATATATATATATATATATATATATATATATATATATATTGTGTGTGTGTGTGAATGAAAGTAATATTTTTTTCTTAAAATATATATATTGCTGGTAATATTCTTCCTTCAAAAATGTATTGCTACTAATATTTTTTTTTACAAAAGAGTATTTTCTGGTATTAAAACTTATTTCTGTACTTTCATAGTTTTTTTACCCCAGCTGGGACCCTTAACAGGTGCTACCACCCCGAGTGAAGGTGGGAACACCAGCAATCAAGAGGTGGTTCCACGCTCCTCAAAACCTGATCAGAGGCCTTGCTATTTGATGTAGTTTGTCATACCCAGGACGCGCGAAATTCCGATGATTGCAGTCAGAGTTATAAAAGGGTTATAGATAATGTCATTGAAATTGGAACATATTTACATCGTATGATTTGTCATAATTAAATGTCATTGGGAATATATTTCCAGTTTAATGTGACTGGAATATGTTTAAAACTGCTATGGCCATGGAAAATTACCAGCAAAAACTATTTGCTAGCGATGTTACACTTATTTCGGCTATGCCTTACATAAATTAAATAAAAACGTTTCCCTGACTATAGAAGGGATTGATTTTTTTTCTTAGAAACGACTTTATTCAATTTGTTCGTAAATTATATCGGCACGTTGCCGAGTGGTGGTTAACACGTTCGATTTCCAACCATGCGACCCAGGTTCGAATCTCACCATGGTCGATTTATCAGGAAGGGGACTTAATGTTCGTGTGCGCCGCCGTCGAAAATCGTACCTCTGGCTGACTCGAGCATTGTGAGGAAC
>OZ038477.1:126263674-126343674 GCA_964036315.1 Acanthosepion esculentum | reverse complement strand
CACTCATAGTAGGGGCGGTTAGTTAATCCATATTACAGATGCCTGCTCAGACACGATTGCTACTGGAAGTGGAACAGAATGAAGACTTTAGCGAGAAGGACAATAAAAGAAAAGAATTCACGATGACAGAAGATGGCGATTGATATTGAATTTAAATTTTTGAAGATTGTGGGTGACAGGGAAGCAAGAAACCAGAAGAGTTTTACAGATGAGAAATGTAAGAAAAAGAAACTGTTATACTAGAATAGAATTTTAAGGTTAAAACTATATTTATTTCAATCCTAAAACGATGAGACCTAATCGCCAATCAACACCAATCGCGAATTCACCGTAGTGAAATGTTAAGATTCCTTGATGCTAAACGTGTTTTGAAATAATTTAGTATCTGGTTTCTATGTAGGGTATCTTGTATGAGCAGTACGAAATTCGGTAAATTAAAAAGGTTTGGTTTGGTTTGTTTTAAGACATCAACCTCAAAGTGCTATTTAATGCCGACAAAATTTTTATTGCTGGTAATATATATTTTTTTCAAAAATGTATTGCTGGTAATAATTTTTCCTCAAAGTTTATTGCTGTTATTAAAATCTATTTTTACACTTTCATAGTATTTTGACTCAAGTTTGGGTGTTAACTATTTGCCCATAGATGGGACACTAACAGGTGCTACACCCCGGGTCAGGGTGGACCTGGGAATACCAGCAATTAAGAGGTGGTTCCACGTTCCTCAAAACCCCTGATCATGATCAGAGGTCTTGCTGTTGGACGTAGTTTATAAGAAAATATCTTTGTGGTATTTCAGATTCTAAGAAATTTCCCCAGCTCAGGCTAAGTCAGCTTATACTTGTCTAACTTGGCATTCTCTATTCTTATTATTTTTTCTTAAATTGAATGAGAATTATTAATACTCGTCCAACTATTGGTACTCTTTATATTAATCCTGGAAAGGTAGTGGAGATGTTTAGTCCTCGCCATCAACATTAACTGATTTCTAATGTTCCAACAATGACATGCTTATTCACATCTGTATCGCGCATAAATACGATTAAAACCCGGAATGTCTGCGGCCATTTTGGGTGACGATTAATTTTTTCTTTTTAAATGGTTTCTTTAAAAACAAATACAGTTTTGTTTTCCAATAAATGGGCGTCAACAAAATTGTAACATGCATAATATAATAATAAGCATAAAAAGCCAGACCTATTTGTGGTCTGCACGGATAGCTACCACCGAAATAGCTTCTTAGGTATGTATTCTGTTTCGGCTCACGATCAGAAGGCGTGAATTAATAGCTGAGAGATTAAAATCTGATAAACTCGTCTAAAAAGATGAAACCACAAGATAATTCTTTTTCCACATTTTCCTTTATGACTATTTCGCTTTTTCTTACAATAAGAATATACCTTTCGGTATGTGTGAGAGATATTGTCGTCATTAGTAAAGGTTCACTGTCGCTATGTTGGCCTTATACTGACATATCAGATTCCATCTAGGATTTTACTTCATGAATCTCTGCTGTATAGACTAATTTATGTTAGTCTGGCACAAAACTACAAGTGTGAGTTATTCAGTTCGGATCGAACACACTATTGCATTTGTGATCCTCAACACCTTGTTTGTTCAGTGCTCAGAATTACTTCACAGTGAAGATATTTACTAAACCGTAACCTCAAGTTTGTGGCACCGAGAGAAGATCGAACTCGTTAAACTAATGATTGGCGTTTCAATATTTTATTATTAGTATTGCTAGTATTTACTAAGCCTAGTCTGTCATAAGACGAAAGTGTTTGGCACCCAGTGCGGATTGAATTCACTATATAAGTAAAACGGCTGCATGAGCAGTTGGCTTTCCGGCAAGGAAATTTTAATTAGTTTAAGAATGGTAGTTACATCACTCATTTTAATGGAATACGGTTAGCCAAATATTCACATGAAAAATAAAACTTAAATTCCGACAACCATTTAAAAACTAAAGCAATGATTTGGAACGCATGGCCGACATGGAGGAAGATTTGAATTTTTTTTTTTTTTTTTTGGTGGGTTAGGCAAATTAGAAACTTACGTGATAAGTGCGAAAAGCATTTTGTAGTTGGAAACGGAGTCGTATTAAAACTTAGGTAATTAATTTTAAAAATTAATAATTAATTTTTAAAATGTTAAAATTTTTCACTTTTCACTGTCGATATAGGACATTAGAAATGTCGGCGTTTCTACGCGAGTGGACACAGTAGAAATGTCGGCGTTTCTACGCGAGTGGACACAGTAGAAATGTCGGCGTTTCTACGCGAGTGGACACAGTAGAAATGTCGGCGTTTCTACGCGAGTGGACACAGTAGAAATGTCGGCGTTTCTACGCGAGTGGACACAGTAGAAATGTCGGCGTTTCTACGCGAGTGGACACAGTAGAAATGTCGGCGTTTCTACGCGAGTGGACACAGTAGAAATGTCGGCGTTTCTACGCGAGTGGACACAGTAGAAATGTCGGCGTTTCTACGCGAGTGGACACAGTAGAAATGTCGGCGTTTCTACGCGAGTGGACACAGTAGAAATGTCGGCGTTTCTACGCGAGTGGACACAGTAGAAATGTCGGCGTTTCTACGCGAGTGGTACCTATCTTTAAAAAGAAAGATCTTATTGGCTTAGTCTCGTTAGACACAATTGAGAATGTTAAGGCTTCGTGATTAGTTTATGAAAAAGGATCGTGTTCGATCTTTTCATAATGGCGTGCGTTTAATCAAATTTATTGTTTGCTTCCTGATTCCCATAGTGGAAATATTTAAAAACAAAACTTTCTGCATATAATTGTTTATTTAAAAATAATTAAAAATTTGGTTCTCAAAATTTTGCAGGGGTGATGTGGTCACAGAAATTCTGTACACATGCAGTTGCTTTTGTTAGTACATACATATACTTGCTGTTTTTTTATATTCATTGTTTTGTGTTGTTTATTTTTACCAGGAATCACATAAGTCCGCCAATACTGGTTGCAGGACAAATATCCCAGTACCCCATAAATATGTTATAAAATGTCCACACACTCGTATCAGTAATGTAAAATTCCACAAAAAAGTGGTGATTTATTTTTACCCGAACAACATAGTAACCCACAACATCTTTACCTTTCCTTGTTATTATTAATTATTTCTCTTAGCAGGATGAACAAAAAAAACAAAAAATTAAAAAAATGGAGAGTTCAATTACCAGAGGAAATTAACTGAAAACTGAGATATCCAGAAAAGGCATGGCACGTGGAACTAGAACAATCTACTCCAGTAGACTAAATGTTTGAACGTGGGAATGTTGTTCATAGTTTGCTGAATAATTCTCGCTGAACGTTACTGCATGGCCGGGTGAGGAAAACGATTGAGAATGTAAGCACTTGCAACACTTTGCTTATGTTAGGATCTTTGATGTATGGCTTCCACATCCCTTAAGCGGAAGAACATATTGTATCGTATTAGTTAGTTACAGAAGTTAAAGATGTAGGCAGTTAATATGAATACAAATAAATTACTTTTTTTTTATTTACATCTTTTTTTGTAATTGATTGATTGACAGGCGAAAAAGTGTATAATTTATTATGTGGAATGCAGGTACTTTGGGTTAGACTAAATGAATCCCAACTAATCGTATTAAAAGCCGTTCCTCATCCCAACAAAACGATGCTATGTCTATAGTAGGATTGTTAAGGCGTCCTCTATCATATATATATATATATATATATATATATAAAAGATGTCTCTTTGTCACTTTTTCACTCCAGATCCATCCAACCGATTTTGACCAAACTTGGATATTATATAAGGGATAGGTTCTTACCGTAAAAAATCGATAATTTAAAAAAAAATCAATCGATAAAATCGATCAAAAATTGATAAATTCAACTTTTTTCTCCGATTTCGTTCAAACTCGGTATATAGGTTACATCATGACGAGCTCAACGGTACCTCATTTTAATTTCTACGCCACTGCGTTTAGTGAAAAACGAAAATCGATTTCAACACAAATCTTAAACTAAAAACTCCCTCAATTTTCAAACAATCTACTAAAAACATCACTCAATTGTAGCCAACAATAAGTTGATTGTTTAACAGTCATTTAACTTGGTAACTGAGTCCACCTATATAGTGGAAACCAGCGCAAATAGCGAAAAATGGCTATTTTTAATGGTTTCTTATTTTTCGTTGATCTTTTAACTCCTATTCATCAAACTTAACAATTGCTTTATAAATATATCTTTTACATCCTTGGTAGCACACTGACAAACTGAACTTCAAAACAATTGTGGTCTGAAATGGGTCTTCATGTTACCTGTGTTACTCCTTCATGTCCTCGGCTAACTTCGATTGAATAAATACTGACTACTTCTGTTATATCAGTAACTGCATTAATTCAAAATGTTTTTTTAATGAAAGTACTTTAAAGTAATTGAAGATAGATTCGGTTACATCTCGGTTACATGATGCTGTTTTTGCACCATTCTAATTGAACGCTTTTTCTGATCGACCAGCTCGGTTTGGCTGCTAGTCAATTCTAAGAGGAACGACTGATACGGACAACCGCTGCTTTTAATTAGACAAACTAAACGCAGAAAATGATAAATTAAAAGGAAGAACCTAATATTCCATTAGGATAGCACATTGAAAATCGTTTCTTCGATAAAGAAGTAAAACTTATTACAACTTGTCATTGAAAAAATTAACTCCTTAGTTACTCATCAGATACTACGATTTCAGATGGGCATTTATTCTGCGCGTACCTTTAAAAATTCTTTGGAAGATTGTAAAAGGCCCTTAGAGCTTTTCTTCGCCAAGAAAGAGGAATTTCTGAGTGTTTGGAATAATGCAGTTGTTTGAAAGATGGAAGAAGATAATTGGATAAATCGGCTCTTAGCTTGTTCTGTAATGTGGAAAATAGTCTCTATTTTAATTAATACGCACCGAATAAAATTCTTCCATAACTTTTGGCAAATTCTTACTAAGCTAACCATAGTCTGTTACACGTAAACACGTGCACAGTCTTTAAAATTAACGAAATTGGTAATTTCTCTGCAGTCGGTGCCAAACCTACTTCCTCAGAATTGTCAAGAGAATTAGTATGTGGAAAATGAGGAAACCATTTTGTACATATTTTTGGTCGAGCGAGCACAAATCTTGTGCAATCTATGACCTAACACTTACGAGTCCATTCCGTTCATCTCTGAATCTAGTTTTGTGCTATCATTACCTAAAGTCATAATCCGATCAACCAGTATTTACTTGTATGATGATGAATTATCAGTGTTCGATAGTCTATTTGGGCGTGTCGACGGGCGGCTAATTAGATGAAATTGATTTTGTTTTGCATTTTATGCAGCAATACATTCATACTGACTGATCAGGACCTGTTGCTCTATAACAAAAAAATCGCTAATATTTTAGGATCGAAAACGACAGTCATTTGGAAAGTGCGCGTCGAGTAACTTGAAAAATAAACTAAACGAAATGCTCTATCCTGTTGAATTTTTAAAACAGGACTAAGAAGCGTGTTCCGGTTGGTCAATAGATTACCACTTCCGGTTGCTGATTATTTGGGTTTGTAGCGCTCGGGCTTTTTGCTGACAACCAGGAAGGATAAGGATACTTCGATAATTCATATTTGCAACGGCATCATGTTACAGTTCCTCTAAGCTCGCTGACTGGCTTCCATGGAGAGGACGATTCTTGAATGGAAAGACTGTTTGTGTTGACTAGAATTGATAAAACATGACTTTTGTTTATGTTGATATATTTTATCAACTTCTACAATTTTTGCTCGTCATGAAGCTTTCTATATATTTACAAGATTTTTGAGATTTGTGATAAAACCTTCTCCACTTTAAAAATAGGGCTGGTATATACGCGTGTTCCACTAACTATGGATTAAATAGTAGGGTAGAATAATCCCCCCAACCTTGGTTGGCAGTGAATTCTAAATTCAACATCCTGGGTATGACGATAAACTACATCCGACAGCAAGGCCTCTGATCAGGGGGTTTTGAGGAGCGTGGAACCACCTCTTAATTGCTGGTGTTCCCAGGTCCACCCTGACCCGGTGTGGTAGCACCTGTTAGAGTCTCAGTTATGGGCAAATATTTAACCCCAAATTGGCGTCAAAACGTGTAAAAATAGGTTTTTATTATCAGCAATACATTTAAAAAAAAAATTACCAGCAACAAAAATGTTGTTGCCATTTAATAACCTACTGAGTTTGATATGGCGTAAAACAAAACGAACCAAACCAAATCTAAATTCAAAACAGTGGATAAGATAACCGGTAACCATTCCACTGTAAATATATCTACATGTATATACACATAAGTATGTAGATAAGTTTGAACTGTTTGCCTGTTGACGCAAAATAGAACACAAGTGTCAATGTGTAGGGATGTCCGAAGTTGTTTTAGTCGAAAGCGCTCGGCGCACAACATTTTTGCCAAAAGCTATTCATAATGTATGCAGACTTGTATACCCGTGTTCATAAACTATCAGTTCTTAAAAATGATTGTCTATGGGGTTTAATAAAATATTAATAATCATTTTAATTCTATTTTACCTTCCATCAGCCTGGCAGGTGCTAACCTCAGAGAGAAACTCATTGCGCCTACTTGGTTTCACGTTTTCCGCTAAAATGGACTAGAATGATTATATTGAATAAATGTCTAAGTCTGCTTTTAGGACAGTCTGTTCACTGTTGTCCTAGACCATTTTCTCGGCAGTTCGTGCGTCTGACACATTTGGTTTGGTGCTTCTGTTTTATATCTAGAGATCCTTGACAAAATCCAAAGAAAAATCTGCAACGTTATCAGTCCTGGCCTGGCATTTCGGTTTCAATCACTTTCTAACCGCCATAATGTAGCTTCCCTTATCTTATCGTATGAAATTTTTCATGGTAATTGTTCCGATGAAATTTCCTTGTTGGTATCTCGACTTCATGAATCTAAGCGCAGTACTAGATTGACAGATAGGTCTCATTAATTTCACAGATAAAATGGCTATTGGTAACTGTAAGTTCAATGCTAATAGATTCTTCTCCCGTACTTTTTGCTTGTGGGTCTCGCTTCCTGCTTTTCTTTTCAACTACGATCTGCAAAAATTGAAACGCAAAGTCAAATTGTCATCTCCCGTCTCGTTGCATCCTAGTGTCTTTTATTGCCTTACTGGAAGCGAAATGATTAAAAAAATATTAAATATAAAAAAAAAAAATTAAATTAGTGTGAAAGTGAACGCAGGCGGTCATGCCGGTATTTGAACTGGTCTCGCTCATTCAAATGGTTAAAAAATATTAATGGAAATGCGAGATAACTTTTCATGTCCTGTTCTTTCAGGGCGTAGGTAACTATGGCGTTCTACAGATGTTTTCTTAATCAACGAATTTCCATCATGACACTGGATAGATGATCTCCACTGTTTTGAATTCTTTTCCTAGCCTGGGTGCCACCAAAAAACTAGAAAGCCCTATCTATCCTATTTAACACACAACTGGAGGAAAGAAAAATCCATGCCCCCACTTTTCCAAGGGCATTAGTGTGAAAGTGAACGCAGGAGGTCATGCCGGTATTTGAACTCGTCTCGCTCATTCGACACTACGCGCCGATAACCGTTAAGCTACTCGCACATTTCTCCCTGTTTAATGATACAAGAAAAATATCGTTTTTTGTCAAGTCCTTATCAATTTTTAACATGTTATTATTTAAATACATTTACCTGATATGGATTATTTTATTTCATGGAGTCAGTCATTTCATTTACCAGTTTATTAAACAGATTGGCATAGTACTGCCCTCTGCTATCGTCATAGCAAGAGACATATCAACATTACAATTATAAAGTTAGAAAAGAAATCTACAAATACAATTTTATATATATATATATATATATATGTGTATATGTGTGTGTGTGTATGTTTATGTGTGCGTATGTATGTGTATATGTATGCATGCATGCATGTGTGTATGTATGTATAGCTGGCCACTCGTATTCGAGGATACCCGTCTATTAGGGCGCCTAGCCAATCCCTATTGCAGACGCTTGCTCAGGCACATTTGTGTTTATTCAACACCCACAGCACTCCCCCCCCACCTGTGGTTTATATTGCAACTATGTTGCGCAGACTTTAGTTACAATTTCTGTTACCTAGCATGATCAACAATTTGAACAAGACCAGCACACTCAAGCCCTCGGCCACGATGACTTGTGACTTTGTGGTATCACAGCTATCGACGGCCCACAAGGGTTCCGCCTACCCAATTTCACTCACAAAGCTTGGGTCAGCCCGTGGTATGGTTATCAGGCACTTTCCAAAGGTGCCGTACGCTGGGATCTACCCCCTCCGGTCCGATAACATCAGGAAGTTTCCTTGCTAACAGATCGACCATGGTGAGAATCGACCCGGGTATTCTGGTCAGAAAACGAACATTCTAACCATTGCTCACGTGTTCGAATATATATATATATATATATATATATATAATGTGTGGACTCTCCTATCGTATTCTACGTAAATTCGTAATGCGGTTCTATGATGTCGTACATGACCACGTGAGAAAATTTTTATCAACAGAACTGTTATTTACATTATTCGGACTATTGTCCTCATCTTTGCCATATTTATTACAACGTTTCGGCCGTTGTACGCTCCGGCTTTTTCAGGTGGTTGGAATGTCGAACTGAACCCTTTATTTCGCTCACTGGGGTAGACTGTTTTAGTTCCACGTGTCATGTTTAATGGATGTCAGTTATCTCCTGTTAATTTTTACCTCTGAAAGTTCTCCACTGCCTTAACCGGGTATTGAACTCACACTCTATAGATAGATATAGAACTATGTGTTTAGATGCGAAACTAAAGCCACTATACGAAGCTTAGAACGACTTTTGATCAAACATAATAGATATTCGTTATCTGTTATATTTAGCAATATATGTTTGAATAATGATCTGCTGCCCCAGTATAATATATATATATATATATATATATTAATATTATTTGTCCTGATCTGGCGGTTCGGCTTCAGTCACTTTCCCACCGCTGTAAGGTTGCCTATGTGTCTTTTCTATAAATACATTCATGGTAATTGTTCGGATGGACTATTCGCTATGGTACCTAGAATTTAAAAAAAAATTAAAGGTAGTATTAGACTGGCGTCGAGATCTCATCAATTTAGAGTTAAGCTGGCTAGATGTAACCGTAATTTCTATGCTAACAGTTCCTTCTCTCGCTTGTGGAACTCCCGGCTCCATACTTTCCAGCCAACTTTAATTTGAAAACATTTAAATGCAATGCCAATCTCTCCGTCCTGGGCATGACGCTAAACTACATCCGCGTCCTGGCTAAGACGATAAAAAACATCCAACACCAAGGCCTCTGATCAGAAGGTTTTGAGGAGCGTGGAACCACCTCTTAATTGCTGGTGTTCCTAGGTTCACACTAAACTGGGGTGTAGCACCTGTTAGGGTCCCAACTATGGTCAAATAGTTAACCCCGAAACAGGGGTAAAACACTATGAAAGTGTAAAAAGAGGTTTTAATACCATAAATACTTTTAAAAATTATTACCAGCAATAAATTTTTGAAGAAAAAAAATATTACCAGCAATACATTAAAAAAAAAAAGGTATTACCAACAATGTTTTTACTAACAATACATTTTTGAAAAAAAAACATTACCAGCAATATATTTTTGAAAGAAAAATATTACGAGAAATAGATTTTTGACAAAACAAAATATTACCAGCAATAAAAATATTGTCGGCATTAAATAACCGATTGAGGTTGATATGCCGTAAAACAAAATAAACCAAACCAATCTAAACCAAAGAATACATATTCTATTCATACGAATCTATCCTGAAAATGTTGTCGGCATTAAATAACCGATTGGGGTTGATAAGCCGTAAAACAAAATAAACCAAACCAATCTAAACCAAAGAATACATATTCTATTCATACGAATCTATCCTGAAAATGTTGTCGGCATTAAATAACCGATTGGGGTTGATAAGCCGTAAAACAAAATAAACCAAACCAATCTAAACCAAAGAATACATATTCTATTCATACGAATCTATCCTGAAAATGTTGTCGGCATTAAATAACCCATTGAGGTTGATATGCTGTAAAACAAAATAAACCAAACCAATCTAAACCAAAGAATACATATTCTATTCATACGAATCTATCCTGAAAATGTTGTCGGCATTAAATAACCCATTGAGGTTGATATGCTGTAAAACAAAATAAACCAAACCAATCTAAACCAAAGAATACATATTCTATTCATACGAATCTATCCTGAAAATGTTGTCGGCATTAAATAACCGATTGGGGTTGATAAGCCGTAAAACAAAATAAACCAAACCAATCTAAACCAAAGAATACATATTCTATTCATACGAATCTATCCTGAAAATGTTGTCGGCATTAAATAACCCATTGAGGTTGATATGCTGTAAAACAAAATAAACCAAACCAATCTAAACCAAAGAATACATATTCTATTCATACGAATCTATCCTGAAAATGTTGTCGGCATTAAATAAACCATTGAGGTTGATAAGCCGTAAAACAAAATAAACCAAACCAATTTAAACCAAAGAATACATATTCTATTCATACGAATCTATCCTGAAAATGTTGTCGGCATTAAATAACCGATTGGGGTTGATAAGCCGTAAAACAAAATAAACCAAACCAATCTAAACCAAAGAATACATATTCTATTCATACGAATCTATCCTGAAAATGTTGTCGGCATTAAATAACCGATTGGGGTTGATAAGCCGTAAAACAAAATAAACCAAACCAATCTAAACCAAAGAATACATATTCTATTCATACGAATCTATCCTGAAAATGTTGTCGGCATTAAATAACCCATTGAGGTTGATATGCTGTAAAACAAAATAAACCTAACCAATCTAAACCAAAGAATACATATTCTATTCATACGAATCTATCCTGAAAATGTTGTCGGCATTAAATAACCCATTGAGGTTGATATGCTGTAAAACAAAATAAACCAAACCAATCTAAACCAAAGAATACATATTCTATTCATACGAATCTATCCTGAAAATGTTGTCGGCATTAAATAACCGATTGGGGTTGATAAGCCGTAAAACAAAATAAACCAAACTAATCTAAACCAAAGAATACATATTCTATTCATACGAATCTATCCTGAAAATGTTGTCGGCATTAAATAACCGATTGGGGTTGATAAGCCGTAAAACAAAATAAACCAAACCAATCTAAACCAAAGAATACATATTCTATTCATACGAATCTATCCTGAAAATGTTGTCGGCATTAAATAACCGATTGGGGTTGATAAGCCGTAAAACAAAATAAACCAAACCAATCTAAACCAAAGAATACATATTCTATTCATACGAATCTATCCTGAAAATGTTGTCGGCATTAAATAACCGATTGGGGTTGATAAGCCGTAAAACAAAATAAACCAAACCAATCTAAACCAAAGAATACATATTCTATTCATACGAATCTATCCTGAAAATGTTGTCGGCATTAAATAACCGATTGGGGTTGATAAGCCGTAAAACAAAATAAACGAAACCAATCTAAACCAAAGAATACATATTCTATTCATACGAATCTATCCTGAAAATGTTGTCGGCATTAAATAACCGATTGGGGTTGATAAGCCGTAAAACAAAATAAACCAAACCAATCTAAACCAAAGAATACATATTCTATTCATACGAATCTATCCTGAAAATGTTGTCGGCATTAAATAACCGATTGGGGTTGATAAGCCGTAAAACAAAATAAACGAAACCAATCTAAACCAAAGAATACATATTCTATTCATACGAATCTATCCTGAAAATGTTGTCGGCATTAAATAACCGATTGGGGTTGGTAAGCCGTAAAACAAAATAAACCAAACCAATCTAAACCAAAGAATACATATTCTATTCATACGAATCTATCCTGAAAATGTTGTCGGCATTAAATAACCGATTGAGGTTGATATGCTGTAAAACAAAATAAACCAAACCAATCTAAACCAAAGAATACATATTCTATTCATACGAATCTATCCTGAAAATGTTGTCGGCATTAAATAACCGATTGGGGTTGATAAGCCGTAAAACAAAATAAACCAAACCAATCTAAACCAAAGAATACATATTCTATTCATACGAATCTATCTTGAAAATGTTGTCGGCATTAAATAACCGATTGGGGTTGATAAGCCGTAAAACAAAATAAACCAAACCAATCTAAACCAAAGAATACATATTCTATTCATACGAATCTATCCTGAAAATGTTGTCGGCATTAAATAACCGATTGAGGTTGATAAGCCGTAAAACAAAATAAACCAAACCAATCTAAACCAAAGAATACATATTCTATTCATACGAATCTATCCTGAAAATGTTGTCGGCATTAAATAACCGATTGAGGTTGATAAGCCGTAAAACAAAATAAACCAAACCAATCTAAACCAAAGAATACATATTCTATTCATACGAATCTATCCTGAAAATGTTGTCGGCATTAAATAACCGATTGGGGTTGATAAGCCGTAAAACAAAATAAACCAAACCAATCTAAACCAAAGAATACATATTCTATTCATACGAATCTATCCTGAAAATGTTGTCGGCATTAAATAACCGATTGGGGTTGATAAGCCGTAAAACAAAATAAACCAAACCAATCTAAACCAAAGAATACATATTCTATTCATACGAATCTATCCTGAAAATGTTGTCGGCATTAAATAACCGATTGGGGTTGATAAGCCGTAAAACAAAATAAACCAAACCAATCTAAACCAAAGAATACATATTCTATTCATACGAATCTATCCTGAAAATGTTGTCGGCATTAAATAACCGATTGGGGTTGATAAGCCGTAAAACAAAATAAACCAAACCAATCTAAACCAAAGAATACATATTCTATTCATACGAATCTATCCTGAAAATGTTGTCGGCATTAAATAACCGATTGGGGTTGATATGCCGTAAAACAAAATAAACCAAACCAATCTAAACCAAAGAATACATATTCTATTCATACGAATCTATCCTGAAAATGTTGTCGGCATTAAATAACCGATTGGGGTTGATAAGCCGTAAAACAAAATAAACCAAACCAATCTAAACCAAAGAATACATATTCTATTCATACGAATCTATCCTGAAAATGTTGTCGGCATTAAATAACCGATTGGGGTTGATAAGCCGTAAAACAAAATAAACCAAACCAAACCAATCTAAACCAAAGAATACATATTCTATTCATACGAATCTATCCTGAAAATGTTGTCGGCATTAAATAACCGATTGGGGTTGATAAGCCGTAAAACAAAATAAACGAAACCAATCTAAACCAAAGAATACATATTCTATTCATACGAATCTATCCTGAAAATGTTGTCGGCATTAAATAACCGATTGGGGTTGATAAGCCGTAAAACAAAATAAACCAAACCAA
Source organism: Acanthosepion esculentum (assembly GCA_964036315.1). Lineage (NCBI taxonomy): Eukaryota > Metazoa > Mollusca > Cephalopoda > Sepiida > Sepiidae > Acanthosepion > Acanthosepion esculentum. The sequence continues at coordinate 126,330,188 of OZ038477.1, read as the reverse complement.
TCTAAACCAAAGAATACATATTCTATTCATACGAATCTATCCTGAAAATGTTGTCGGCATTAAATAACCGATTGGGGTTGATAAGCCGTAAAACAAAATAAACGAAACCAATCTAAACCAAAGAATACATATTCTATTCATACGAATCTATCCTGAAAATGTTGTCGGCATTAAATAACCGATTGGGGTTGGTAAGCCGTAAAACAAAATAAACCAAACCAATCTAAACCAAAGAATACATATTCTATTCATACGAATCTATCCTGAAAATGTTGTCGGCATTAAATAACCGATTGAGGTTGATATGCTGTAAAACAAAATAAACCAAACCAATCTAAACCAAAGAATACATATTCTATTCATACGAATCTATCCTGAAAATGTTGTCGGCATTAAATAACCGATTGGGGTTGATAAGCCGTAAAACAAAATAAACCAAACCAATCTAAACCAAAGAATACATATTCTATTCATACGAATCTATCTTGAAAATGTTGTCGGCATTAAATAACCGATTGGGGTTGATAAGCCGTAAAACAAAATAAACCAAACCAATCTAAACCAAAGAATACATATTCTATTCATACGAATCTATCCTGAAAATGTTGTCGGCATTAAATAACCGATTGAGGTTGATAAGCCGTAAAACAAAATAAACCAAACCAATCTAAACCAAAGAATACATATTCTATTCATACGAATCTATCCTGAAAATGTTGTCGGCATTAAATAACCGATTGAGGTTGATAAGCCGTAAAACAAAATAAACCAAACCAATCTAAACCAAAGAATACATATTCTATTCATACGAATCTATCCTGAAAATGTTGTCGGCATTAAATAACCGATTGGGGTTGATAAGCCGTAAAACAAAATAAACCAAACCAATCTAAACCAAAGAATACATATTCTATTCATACGAATCTATCCTGAAAATGTTGTCGGCATTAAATAACCGATTGGGGTTGATAAGCCGTAAAACAAAATAAACCAAACCAATCTAAACCAAAGAATACATATTCTATTCATACGAATCTATCCTGAAAATGTTGTCGGCATTAAATAACCGATTGGGGTTGATAAGCCGTAAAACAAAATAAACCAAACCAATCTAAACCAAAGAATACATATTCTATTCATACGAATCTATCCTGAAAATGTTGTCGGCATTAAATAACCGATTGGGGTTGATAAGCCGTAAAACAAAATAAACCAAACCAATCTAAACCAAAGAATACATATTCTATTCATACGAATCTATCCTGAAAATGTTGTCGGCATTAAATAACCGATTGGGGTTGATATGCCGTAAAACAAAATAAACCAAACCAATCTAAACCAAAGAATACATATTCTATTCATACGAATCTATCCTGAAAATGTTGTCGGCATTAAATAACCGATTGGGGTTGATAAGCCGTAAAACAAAATAAACCAAACCAATCTAAACCAAAGAATACATATTCTATTCATACGAATCTATCCTGAAAATGTTGTCGGCATTAAATAACCGATTGGGGTTGATAAGCCGTAAAACAAAATAAACCAAACCAAACCAATCTAAACCAAAGAATACATATTCTATTCATACGAATCTATCCTGAAAATGTTGTCGGCATTAAATAACCGATTGGGGTTGATAAGCCGTAAAACAAAATAAACGAAACTAAACCTCACAATACATAAAAGAGGGACAGAATTAATTTTGTTCGATATCTAATATCGATACGAAAATGGATAAGGCGCCTACAGTATCTATAGTACCTATATATGTAGTTAGCAGAATAATATCGCATAGCATAATCTCATACTGTATCTGACTGAGTCAATGCCTACAGGAATATCACAAATTTCAATAAGATATAGAATTTATTAATGAATTTTAAGTGCGTTTATTTATTCAAATTTTAAAAATAATTTCACCCTAATGAGGGCGATATATATATATATATATATATATATATATATATATATATATATATATATAAAACCGAACCATACGTGACAGAAATATTCAATGCAGGGACTAATGAATAGTAGGTCTATAAACACTTCCTTCATTTTTATACTTATCAAATGACTCCACAGTATACTAATGTTGCTATAGAGAAACTGACTTATTATAACAGCGGGAGTCACTAGATTTGATGGAATATCTTTAAAAATGTCTTTTTTTACATGTGAAATTACGACGAGATTCTACAAATAATTTATAGAAAGGCTGATAGTTAATAATCGCAACGCAATTCTATTTTCTCGTGTTCGTCGGTGTTCGGTGGATAGATTAAGGCTGAGATTAGAAAATATTGGAAAGAAAGTTAAATAAATAAATTTTGAACAGTCTACTTTTATAGGAATTTGCCAAGGAAACAATGAGGATGGAACTCACGAGTGTTATAATCTGTGAGACTACCTCTCTAATCATTACTTCAGCGAGGCTATAGTTTCGCTGTACAATGTATTGGCAGAAGAAATAATTCAAAATTAAATGCTTTTCTTTCATTAAGGTACGTACGTGTGTCTCTGTGTGTTGAACATACACGCACGAACTGCTATTCAAAAGCTTGTGGGAATTTGACAATTAGAAACGAATTACTTAACCTAATATCTAGTTTCCCCAAATCATTTTCAAAGTCGTTCCCTTGAGTACGTATGCAGCAATCCAGTAAAGTTTAGCGGCAGACGTTCATGACATTCGATCTCTTTTATATATCCCTAACTTCTCGACAACTATAGCATAGTCATTATGAACTAGATAATCCTTTCCGTGACTGTGTAGTATGTGATTCGTCAGGTCGACATACTTTTGCATTCAGTTTTCTTTCTCCGATATTGTTTGCCATCCACGGAGAGCCCAATCTGTACCGCTATTTAATCCATAACTATGGGAAGTGGCAACAAAGAGATTATTACCCTGCAGTATTTGTGTGAATATGAAGCTCTTTCGCAGCCGTTAACCTGCGCATCCATTGTCTTTGGCTGGCTGGCTATAATGTAGAGAATGTGTCGGTAGCAAAATAGTTATCGATGCAGAATGTGTAATCGGCAAGTTGTCAGTTCCTGTGCTTTCAGTTGCATTCACTTTGGAGAATTGTCTCCGGGGAGCGTACGAATTCGATTCTTCTCTCACTTTTGCTATGGGTTAAATAGTAGGATAGTCTGTACTCTGAGTGCCAGCCAAGGCTAGAGTCAAGAATATGAACAACTTTGACATTATTTACATTATTCGGATTATTGTCCTCATCTTTGTCGCTATATTTATTACAACGTTTCGGCCGTTGTACTCTCCGGCCTTCTTCAGGCCTAGACAGATACTGAACAACTTTGAATTAAAAAAATTTTAAAACCTTGTTGAATTCAACGAGGAAATCACTTTCTTTCTCTGAGCAGTCGTGGCAATTCAAAGAGGCGTCCGTGGCTCTCTCCAAATTCCTTATGTCCTGAAGAGACGTGAAATTGTTGCCTGAAAGAAAACCACTATCTCCATACAATGAAACTAGGAGTTTTGCTTTTCCTCGATTGTTTGTGATTTCCTTACGAATATTTTGATGGTTTCTCCACATTTGCAACTCGGTGTAACATCGCCCAATTTTTGCTCTTTACCAGATGTTTTCATCATCTAATACCTGCATGCATTCTAATATAAAAACGCATATTGTTTTTGTCTCGAGTTTCTAAGTCGAATAAGTTCGTTATCGTAGCTTGTATATGTAATTTAATATTTTTCGAAACAATAATAATAATGGCTTGTTATTCGCAATTTATTATTTTAATTTCGCCTATATATATACGTGTCTATATGAAAAATAATATCTGCCACCAAACGATTCTTGGTGTGTTAATCACGTAGGCCACCCCTGATACTTTCTTTCGCATTAGTCCATACCATGAAATAATAAAGAGGTATACATTTTGTCATTTCCAACTATTCTCATCTTGGTTTATATAGATGTTCTCATAGACACAACGTTTCGGACAAGCACGCTTTGGCTATCATCAGGTGTCTATAGTAAGATCCATCAACCAAGATGGGAATGGTTTGAAATACTAAAATGTATTGACAATTACGCGTCATAGAATGAAATACTAGCTTAACAAGAGAGAACACACTTCCTACTTTGTATTTTCCAATAAGATGGCTGTCCTGGGTAAGACGATAAACTACATCCAACAGCAAGGCCTCTGATCGGGAGGCTTTGAGGAGCGTGGAACCACCTCTTAATTGCTGGTGTTTCCAGGTTCACCCTGACCCGGGGCAGTAGCACCTGTCAGAGTCCCAAATATGGGCGAATAGTTAACCCGAAACTGGGGTCAAAACTCTATGAAAGTGTAAAAGTAGGTTTTAATACCAGAAATACATTTTTTAAGAAAACACTATTATCAGCATTTTTGGAAAAAGTATTACCTGGAATACATTTAAAAATATTACCTGGAATACATTGAAAAGTATTACCTGGAATACATTGAAAAAGTATTACCTGGAATACATTGAAAAAGTATTACCTGGAATACATTGAAAAAGTATTACCTGGAATACATTGAAAAAGTATTACCTGGAATACATTGAAAAAAAATAACACCAGCAATACATTTTTGAAAAAAAATAATACCAGCAATAAAAATCTTGCCGGCATTAAATAACCCATTGATGTTGCTATGCCGTAAAACAAACCAAACCAATAAGATGGATCAGTAAGTTTGTAGCCTGGCATATTTAAGTTTGAATTTTGATGTAAAATTTTCACTATGCAATATTCCGTATTAGATTAATGTAGAAAATGTTATGGCTATAACGATGAAACACCGTATGTTGTATTCGGTTGGTCTGTGTAAATGTTTATACTTATATATAAGTGAGTCACTGTTTAAATGTTTTGATAATTTCATTGTTTTTCACAAAAGAATATCTAAATTCTTTGTCGATAAATATAATTAGTCTAAAAGTCATAGAAAATTCCGTTTCACCTTAAAAATACAAGAATTGTCACGAGGCTAACAGGCTTCAAATACACAGATTTTAAAATTTGAATCGTTGTTTTCCACTATTCAGACATTATTCACATTGAATTTGACTTTATACCAAACACAAGAAAACTATGAAACTCTATAAACTGGCTGTAATGGCCGCTTGGATAATGTTATTGGATTTAAATTTTCAGTTTATATTTCCTATCAGGTTCGTGTTCTTTGCGCCAAATCTCCTCTACTGCATTAGGCATTTTAACGGAGTAAACAAAACGTCTTTATTACAAGAATGAACTAACACTATTACTGTTTGATCAGTTTAAAATGCTTTTGCTTGGGGGAACCTAAATGAGGGCCAGTTTCGAACCGACGCCTTCCTGAAATAGTTGAAAGTGTGGGCACATTGGAATACTTAGATGGCTTAGATGACGATATTACCTGGTAAGTTCATTTTGACGGCCATATGAGGTCAGTCTAATCGTGGAATCTTTTGAAATTCCCTGAAGCTAACTTGTATCGGCGAGCATCTGATGTACCAAAATTAAGCAACGTCTCGCTTGGTTAGTACCTAGATGGGTGACCGCTTGGGGATATCAGGTGCTGTATGCTTGGATGTGTGAGTGGTGTAATGGATAGCCGATTGGAATTTCAAATTCCAGTTGGGTTAGTTATATTTAGTTTACCTGCAAAAAGACTTAGGAAATGTATGAATCTACCGTGTCTCCCCCCAGCTGTGGGTTAATTAGAACTTGTATCAATAGAATCATTATCTCAAAACATTCTTACAATCCAAAAATATTTTTTGGCATTAAATAACCTGCAAAAGGTTAAGCCGTAAAAACAAAAATGATCAATCAAGAATTCGTGGATGTGAATTATGGCTTTTTCGAAGGTCTTTCCTAAGTGAATATTAACAAATCAAACACTTTTCTGTCGATTCTATCATCCCTTTTTATAACCGATATAATTTCTCGTTTGTTCTAAGACGGTTTTCGTTGTAGTCACTTTCATACCTAGTTTCAAAGTTCCATGTCATATTCCTCCTCCAGAGATCCCGGTACCTCCTCTTTTGAACAGTAAATGCGTATCCGCGTAGTTAGAGCCTCGGGTTCCAATCTTACCATAGTCGATTAGCGTAAGAGGTGAGCTTAATATCAGTCCAGTGGAACTGTTCCAGCGTGTGGTACACCTGGGAAGTGCCAGAAAACCATACCACTGGTTGACCCAAGAACTGTGAGAGAAATTGGGCAGACGAAAACTGTCCGGGTGCTGTCGATGGCTGTGCCAGTCATTTACCTATTCTGTGTGGGCTTGTGACTTCAAGTCCACACAAAATGTGTAAATGACTACGTAGCCTTGATTGGCCAAATATCAAATCATGATCGCTGGTCAAAAGGACTCGATAAAGCACCTATTTCCCAACAATTTTATCACTTATATGCTAAAAAAATTACAATGTCTGAAATTCTTAAAAAAAAAAAAAATCCTGAGTTTGCAATCTGCAGCAGGGGGATATACTACTACGTAAACATTTAAATGGTCTATTTATATTTTTGAGATGAGGTATTGTAATTATTTACATTGTTTGGACTGTTGTCCTCATCTTTATTGTCATATTCATGACGTTTCCGCCGTTGTACACGCCGGCCTTCTTCAGGATTTCTGAGATGAGTTATTGCAATTATTTACATTATTTATATTGCTCGGACAGTTGTTCTCATCATTATTGCTATATTCACGACATTTCGGCCGTTGTACGCACCGGCTTTCTTCAGGTTATTACAACAAGGGCAAATGGCCCAGTAGATAAGTGTTGGTTGGATCCAGTGACTTGAGCCAAAGAGTTGTTAAACTAACCTGAAGAAGGACGGAGCGTACAACAGTCGAAACGTAGATATGGCAATAAATATGAGGACAACAGTCCAAATATTGTAAATAATGTAAATAATTTAAATTAGGTACCTCCACGAGATCGCTCAAAAAAGAGCATAGCATGATGAAAAAGACGCTAAACTTGACGAAAACAAAACTTTATCGTCTAAATATTTGTTATTATTAAGAGGAAAGATCAAAGTTTATTTTAATTATTTTAAAAAATTTTTCCTTTTTAGAACAATCTGAATTTTCATTTAAAAATCCTTGTTTCTCTTTGTATCACCGGAACTAGTAAAATAACACCTTCAATTTTTAGCACGTTTTTTTTTTGTATGACACACATTAATTTGGAAAATCTTGCAAAAATAAAAATAATTGTCGGAAGTTAATAAAACTTTCAGAAAGTATTCACAGATGATCGAAATTATTATAAATATGTTTTCTTTTATTAAAGTCATGGCAGAAATATTTTTTATATTTATTACCCACCCCCATAACTAATTTTATGAAAACGCTAGAAATTCGATCGCGTCAGGTTTAGTGATTACAATAGTTAAAAGCACAAGGCTTTGCGGAATGCAAATCATGTTTTTTTTTGTTTTTAATTGTAACATACAAAACTGAATAAAACAAATATATTATTTAATTTCAAATGCTTTTATTTGCTTTTAGTTGTTTTTATGAATATGGACAATATTTTCTGAAAGCAGAAGATTTTTCGATGAAAAATGAATTTTTAATACAATTATTTGTTATTTTTTAATTATAATAGATTTTTACCTTTAAGTTGTTAAAATATTATAAAATTAGTTAAAGGCCGCATCGGGTTTTGTAAGTGTCCTGATGAGATAGATCTTTGTTTAGTGCGTTGTAAATTGTATTGTTTTGACTAATCAGAAGATCCGCAGTAGTTAAGAAATGTAATTTTGTGTTTATAATCGGGCTCTAATTATAAAGTACGGAAGACCAACCAGAACACAATTAAGTTGCGTTATTTGAGTTAAGCATTGTTCTCCTCTGTTAAGGCCTTTACTTTTGCGAAACACGTGTGGAGAAGTTTATTTGATTTTTCAATTTCAACTGAGAAGGGTACCTAAAAGTATCAGTATCATCTTATGAAATTTATATGATCTTATTTTTATATTAATCTCAGTTATGGCATTTTTTTCCATAAATGAAATATCAAAATTAATAATAAAATGAATGGAAATACAAATAACACAGTAAAATGTAGTAAATGTACATAAAATTATAGTATTTTATGTACACTTCTGATAAAATTTCATAAGAAAGGTACCTATAAATTAATTAGATACCTTTCTTATGAAATTTAATCTCATTCGCAATAGTCTTATTTTAATTTCTTTATAATATATTTTCCATAAAGCATCGTAAACGTAAAGGTGAAAGCTAAGTACAAAAAAAAAATTAGAGCGCTGACAGTTTTCCTTTTAAAATAACGAGGTAAATAATTTGTTCACTAAAATGAAAAATATTTCACTTTTCTCCGTCCGTAGAACAAATTATCCTCACGGAATCCGTCAATATGTCATTCATCACCTGTCAAGTGACGCGAAAGTTTATGACCTGCTTTGTTTTATTTTAAAATTACATCTTTTCGGCGCAGAAGCTAAGTTAAGCTTGGTTCAAAATATTTTAAATAAACAGAATTTCTGATTTTCTTAAAATAAATTTTGAAAAAAATGATAATTGATATTTAAAAGAATTTCAAACTGAGATTTTCATTGATTTTATAAAATGGAAAAAATGGTTGACATCTGTCAATTTTGCTGACTCAAAAAACAAGATTTTTAACGAAATTTTCGGACGTGTTAGGAACGATTGAAAAATGTAAAAAAAAAAATACCCCCAAATTAATTTGATCTTTCCTCTTAATAATAACAAACATTTAGACGATAAAATTTTGTTTTCGTCAACTTTGGCGTCATTTTCATCATGCTATGCCCTTTTTTTAGCCATCTCGTGGAGGTACCTAATTTAAATGGTCATCTCGCAGTTTCTATTTTACAATTATGCGAACAGAAAAGTTCTCAGTCTGACCATAAAGGAACAACGAACCCTAAAATCATGATGGACCAGATTTCAAGATGTAGGTCTGGTCAATAATTATTCAGCATACTACTTCAACAGATTTAATATCGTTTATAGTATAGAAAAATACGATTAGAATTGAATATTAAATGTTCTCCAGTGATTTAATATTCATTTTATGCAAATGTCTTATCACGTCATTTGGCTACTGTCATAAGTAAGTAGTAGGCATCTACGGGAAGTGTATGTAATTCAGCACTTGTTTTTTTCCTTCGAAGTCCTTTTATTTATTTTTTAAAGCAGTGCTCGACTGATTTTATTTCGAGTTTGTTTCAGTGTGGTATAACGGGGGAAATATACCTCCCACCAAAAAAATAAAAACCCTCTAATCTTTCATATTTTTGAAAACCTGGGTCATTTAAACATCCAAAAGAAAATTAGACAAGAAGTGGACGCGGAGAAGATTTTTAAAATATTTGAACCAAACATAGGGAATATTACGTGTGTTTTTTGTCAGCCGCTTGCATAGACCCAGATCTTCGGATGAAAGCAGTCGAAGTTGATTAGTTCGTGTAAACACATGCCCCTAAAAGGAAGTGAAAACTCTCACTCATTCACTTACTCATACAGCCTCTCTCTCTCTCTCTCTCATGTGACTCTTTTCAACAAGGCTTCTGTAGGTATTTTTGGTAGTAGGCAGATCTGCTGCTACGTATGATACTTTTAATATGCCTTTCATCTGCTCCCAATTTTTTTTTTTTTTTTTTTTTTTCGGACATTTATTTTTTGTGGGTTCGTCCTGCCCACGCTTTCGTTGTGTTCTTGAATTTCGAGCGAACCTGTTTTGGCCATCAAATTTACCCACCACCTTATTTCGCTCCCACCCCCCATCCAAATTTGGCCTCAAATCCATACGCGTGCACATATTTAAATCTTAATATAATTCCATCACGTGCCAGATAACAAAGTATGTTTTATCTCCATTTCTCATTATCTGCTTCACCTGCAGAAGGCGACATCCACTTCGAGTTCACACCTGAGGATTCCATTCACGGCTTTTGCGAAAACAGGTTCTCATACTGAACAATGCATCCAATTGGTTATCTCTTGTGCAGTGTATGACTATTCTCCACTGCGGATTCGCGATATGGTGAAATGCTTATGAAAGTCTGACACAAGGCATATCAGTTTAATCCCGTTTTTTTTTATTGAGAAAATAATCAATATCATCGATATTTCTAAATCTCCGGCTTTTACTTACAGCTCAGATACATTTGCTAAAATTCCCCTCCCCACCCGCTTTTAAAAATTCTTTATTAAAAAGAAAACACGTATTTACTTGATGCATTGACGCAAACCCAAAATACTATGTTGTAATGAGCTCGATCCTCACTGGGTTCGTGTTTCTGGATGTTCTTTGACTGATTAAATACGGAAACTGGTTCCAAATTTGGCATTAATTTACAATTAATCCTTTTCCACACTTAAGCTAAAATTAAATCCGGATTAAAAGTAGTTATGCATTTATACGTTGGTGTCATTTTGAGAAAAAACAAAAACAAAAAACGATTTATCGTAATTCTCCATGTATAATACGTCTTCATCCATAATACGCACACTTAAAATTGTGCTGAAATTGTAGGAAAATGCTTCTACTCATGCATAATACGCACCCCTTGTTTGGTAATCAAAACCCTATAAATTGTACCTCTCCAATTTCATTACGGCCAGTGTTTCCTACTCTTATTTAAAAAATGGTTTTTAAAAAAAATGGTTTAAAACAATATTTTTCTAATTTAGTTTTATAATAATTATTTTATTTTACGGTAAATTTTTTTCAAGATTTTTTTGGAGCTGTTCATAATACATACGCATCACTGATTTTGCTTCTTTTTTCTTTCTTTTTTTAAGAAAAAAATGCGTATTATACATGGGGAATTACGTTAAATTTTTTTTTCTCGAAGTAAATACTACGAGGTTTGGCGAAATACATTCTTTCAATTAGAAGTCTCCGAGTCCTTGTGGGTGACGAATTATTTTCCACCCTCTAACCTCTCTCTCACAGGCAGGCTATGACAAGCCTCTCACTGCTCTATCGCTACTTCCAGGCAAAGTACTCTAACGAACTACATTCCTCGGTTCCGCTAGGTCTAACCTTCACGGCTAGGACCTGTCATGCCACTTACATTATATCACCCCCCCCCGTATTCCATTGACGAGAAGTAAGTTCCACTCGAATAGCTTCGCCCCGTAAACCACTTGGAAGAGACTACTGTATAAAATAAACCTCAACGTAATCTCGGGCCTTGTACAGGTGTGAACTATACTGTAAAAAAGAAAAAAAACCCTTGGCCATTTACAGGACTAAGCTAAGCTTGGTATATATCCATAATGGCAGGAATTATTCTGTTACAGTAGTTTCCAGTCCTAGGTCATATTCACCCTCTTGCCATCTCAGGTTGCTTCAATACCCCCATTTTTCAATTGACATCTAATAATTATTTCACCTTTACTCTAATATTTTTTTCAATAAATACTACTGTTAAAATGCTTTATAAATTACAATTAAAGGAAAAATCCTTAATAAAATTTTTGATTTAATACCCAATTCATTCCTAATCTTATATTTGAAATTATCCTGTGGGGTGGTGGAGAAGTGCTTCTTGTATGAGAATCATTACTCTGTAGGACTTACCCTACACCAATTCAAATAATCCGCTTTCAGGCTTACGGAAGACTTGCGTTATGACTTCATTGGGCACTCATCCGAACTTGACGTTTGTAAAGCCCACTAAACACTAATATGCGAAATCTCCTAAAGCATCAACCAATCAATACAATAACCACTTATCTGTTTATATAATCCGTGGCATGGCCAGTAGGATATATTGACCAAATTCATTAAAACATAGAAAAAGAAAGAATAAGTTTAAGGAAGTAGAATAAAGAGCGAGAGAATGAGGGAGAAAAAATGTCAAGAGAAGGAGAGGAGAAGTGGAAATAGAACGGAAGCGTAAAGAAAAAAATGTGAAAGGATAGAAAAGGGTAAAGAAGGAAAAGAAAGGAAACGAATAAAAGAAAAACGATGGAAAAAAAGGAAAGATAGGAAAAATCTTTGAAATAGAAAATGAAGGAAAAGGAAGTGTGGGAAAAAGAAAAGGAAGAAAAATGAATAAGAGAAGAGAAAATATTGAAGAGAAGAGGAAAAGAAAAAACTAAACTCTTAGTAAATCACATTACCAATCTCCTAGCTCATTAGGGTCGTGAAGGCACCCCATGTACCCCAACAATAGATGCAGTGGCGTGCCTTGGCTAAGATAGCCTGACGGAGCTCATCGGACTTCAGGCGAGATTGGTTGCCACTTCAAGGCAAGAGAGCTCTGTCTACGTTGCTATTTAACCTATAAATGGAACAAGATAGCTACGTGTCTGTTCAGAGTGCATTAGCGTGGAACGAAACAGAATCGAGTGGAAATTGAACTTTCTCACACAGGATTCACTATCCATGCCCCCTACTTAGTAAATAACTCGAAGAAAATGACATAAACAAGGTGTCGACATTCCACGGTCCTTCAAGCAAAAGGTTATGAAAGAAACATCCTATCAATATTGGAATATTGGACCCGAGAAACCTATTTTCCTAAAAGGTTTTTAAGTGAAAGATTTTATAAATTTCAACCGAAATTAGCCCTGGCTGCTGGGCCAATGAATGCCATTTTTTTCCTTTTAAGGAAACAGCTAATATCGCTATTACTATTCATAAACCCAGAAATGTTTCTTGAATGAGGTTAGATTTCACCAGATGACAATTTCAAGATATTAGTTTACAGAGCGAGTCTTAGATGTGGCACAAGGTGGAAAGAAGTCCGTCTTGGGTATGACGATAAACTACATCCGCGTCCTGGGTAAGACGATAAACTACGTCTAACAGCAAGGCCTCTGATCAGGAGGCTTTGAGGAACATGGAACCACTCCCTGATTGCTGATGTTCCCAGGTCCAATACTTTTTGTAAAAAAAAATAATTCCAGCAATGAATATTTGAAGGAAAAAATTATCAACAATACATTACCAGCAATATATAAAAGTTATATTAAACCCACAATTTTTAACATATTAAGCAAAAATCGATTTATATAATATCGGAGGTAATCAATGAATCATAGATACCATTGAACATCTAAAACCTCTAAAAAGAACGGATTAATTAAACGGTTCATTGACCTCTGTTTTAGTTGTGTATTCTTTATTTCCGCTTAGTTGAATAGCAATGCATTGTTTCAAGACTTGTTTCATTGCATCTCACTAGTAAAACTTCCTAAATATTGCCGTCATCTTTACGGTACAGGTATACTGGTATTTATAAAAAGAAAGGTACAGGGATACTATAGCTTGCCTGTCGGGGGAAAGTGACTGAAACAGATGTCAGGACGAATAGCGTTGTAGTTTCTTCTTTGGATTTCGTCAAGAATCTCTATATACAGAGTCGATTAATATCCAGTATTACAGTCGTTAGGCATAATGTGCTCTTCAGCTTTGGATGAGCAAACAATATCGGAGAAGAACTCCGAATTCAAAACCGGTCTGGAGGCGCCTCGTCGGTCTATTTTGCCGCAGACACACCCTATATGGCGACGTGTTTAGTAAATGTCATGGCCTGACGAGGCAAAACGATTACGGTATTCGTGACTGGGTGTCTTGACTCAGCCAGTGAAGTTGTCTCATCAGTTATTTCCATCGTTAACACGAGACACATGAATGGACCGAACTTTTTTATTTTTATTTTTTCGCGTGAAGAATGCATTTCGTGCTCTCTTAGTTTCTCCTGTGAAGACACTCTAGGGGTTAGTATAAACATGTAGTTTCTTTGAATGTAATTATTCTGGCAAAATTAAGCAGAATCTATGTCTGAGCTGTTAATAAATTTGGTTGAAAGACATTTCGTCAGTTCTTTGATGGCAATATGAGGCTTTGGGATGTTTCAGATTTGTAGCTTTGACATTAATTTGGATACACTCTGGTTGCTTATGGCATTTGGTGAGGATCGAAACCGCTATATGTGAATTAGATTGCGAGACGATCTCTCTAGTCATCGCGCCACCCAAGAAAACGTACTCATTGAAGGTTAGATTGACACAAGGCTAGTGAGCCCGGTATTGTATTAGCGAATTGATTTGAGATCTTACTAAAATCTTACTAACTTACTACAGCTCTTACGCAAAGCTGCAGTGAGGATCGAATTATTATAAGCACAAATTTGTGATCAAGACGTTTGCTTAATGTTCGCGCCGTGGCAGACATTTCCATTATGCATTTTATGCTGTTATTTTGACTCCTGCTTCTCTTAAGTTCCGGCTCTTGCGCGCGCCTGGTTTAACATACAGTTAGTGCCTTTACTTTTCACCTCCTTATAAAATCCAAAAGACGTTTGGAAATTGTTTGTGGCTATGGGATTTACTATCGTTAGCTAATAAATGACGCCGAATTCACACATCCAACCATTGGGGATGGTAGGTGTGTGTGTGTGTGTGGGGGGGGGGCATAGATAATTGCAGAAATAAGTTGCCAAAAAAAAAAAAGTAAAAGAAATCAGCCAACATCGACCTTTTGGAAAATCCGAATTCGAAGTATATTAATAAAAAAACAAAACAAAAGTAAAGATTTTTTTCTTTCTTTTTATGTGCCGTGTCCTTTCAGAACGTGGGGGAACATGGCTCTCCACTCCCCCATCCTTTGTAGCTCTCATTATGTTTCGTCCCTCTGCTACCTCCCCCAGACCACGTTCTGTCATTCACTTGCTTAACCCCGTCAGGTATGTCATTCGTTGCTTTCCCTTGTCTTCTCTTTCTCTCCGCTATTCGACATGTGAGTATCAGATTCTCCAAGCCCTCCTTTCTCATTACGTCTCTCAGAAACTTCAGCTGCCTCTTCCTGATTTTAAGTAAAGCGTCCTCCTCCTTTGCATGGCCTCCAAGACCTCATCGTTGCTCACACGCTCCGTCCATGATATCCTCAGCATCCTTCTGTGGAATCACATCTCCGTCGCTTCAGGTTTCTTCATCTTTCGCTGCCATAAAGGACAGATGTCACGTGACTAAGTACTCCTTTCTTCGTTACCAATCCTTCTTTCTCGCAATACTCTTCTCAGCTTTTGGAATGCGTCCTTGGCCATCCCAAATACCTATACGGATGTCAGTGCCGCACTTATCGTCCTCTGTCAGAACACTTTTCAGCACCTGCTTGATTTTAGTGTCTGCGACCTGTAAATCGCATTTCGGGCTCATCCTTGTACTGACGACCATGCATTCTGTCTTCTTGTAGTTTATGCTTAGTCCCTTCTTCTCGCTCTCCTTCGCTACATTCTGTAGGAGCTTTTGTAATGTCATTTCCGTGTCTGCTATCAGTACTGTGTCATCTGCGTATCTTATGCTGTTAAGATTGTGGCCGCCAATGTTGGATCCCGGTATGCTCGTGGAATAGATTAATATTCAATTACGTACTTGTTAGTTGCGTCTGTTTGTGGGATGAGCTCATTTCACGCTTTCTGTCAACAACAGGTTAACGGTCATATCACGTTGAAAACATCGGTTCCTGTACGATCACCGAAGTTAAGCAACGTTGAACCTGGTTAGTACCTAGATGGGTGACATTTTGGGAATACCAGGTGCTGTAAGATTGCATGTGCGGGTGGTATAATGTCTCGAAATTGTTAATCGGAGAGCAGAGTTCTAATTCCAGTTGGGTCCGTTATATTTACTTACGCTCAAATACCCTTTCTTCCACCCAGCTATAAATTAATTAATAAGACTTGTCACTAACCCATTTTCTCCTCCCACCAAATTCTTAGAATCTAAAATATGTTCTGGCTTCAAATAGTCTGATAAAGTTTGATAAGCCGGAGAAAACGAATCAATCTGTCGACAACAGCGTCCATGTCTAGGTTAAAAACGAGGTTTTGGAATCTGTGTGCTCTGTCTCTACAGGACGTGGGCGATAATGATTATCCGCAACTTCCTGTCCTTTGTAGCCCTTAGTAAAGTTTCTTTTTGCTATCTCTCCTAATCCCTGTTCTGCCATCCATTTACACGATCGTTAGGTCGGCTAAGCGCTGCTTTCTTATGTCCAGTCCATTACCTTCAATATATCCTGTGAGTGCCAAATTTTCCAAGCCCTCATTATGTGCCCTAAACTGACTCCATCTAATGTAAATTATAAGTTTCCTTATTGTTTCCATTTTCTCTAAAACTTCATCGTTGCTCATTCATTTCGGTAGAAAGCTTTGGTATACGTATTTCATTTTCAAATGCAAGGCTTTTAGTATTAAAACATTGGCTCATCATTTATCAATCAACTATTTGAGAAACCGAGGAAAGAATCTGTGATACTCAAGTGGATATTTGTACGCATGCTTATAAGAGAGTGTGTGTATTGGGTGGCGTCTGGAATTAGAACGAGGATGCTTGTATTATTTACACTATTGTCAAATCATGAGGGAAATTAATAATCATGGCGTGTTTCTTACGGTGTGTAATTGGAGAGTTTATTTGACGCGGAGCAGCAAGAGATGAGAAGTGGGAAAACAAAGACAGCGAATAATTAAAGTATTCGGGCTGTATCCAATCTGAGATAGATGCTATTCAGCTATTCATGGAGTCGATAGCTACAGTGTGAAATCATCGAAAAATAGTCGTAAACGAGATGTCTTTGGATTCTAGGCCCATCATTTCTATTTGTAGGTGGCCTTACTGAATTCTGTATCTGTCTATCCCTAATCAAGTTCTACAGTCTGTGATCCCGTTGGACAGTTATTATTTCTACACCTTTTGTTTGTGACCTCGTTTTCGTCTTTTCTCCATCCAAGTTTGTCGTCTTTGTATATAGTTAGTCGGTGACTCGACTCTGCTCGGTGCTAAAGTATTCCCATCTGTGCTTATTTCTTCTCTGCCTGTGCTCTTCTTATACACGCACTTTGACCCCCCCTCCGTGTCTTGCACAGTATATGAAGCGTAATCTACAGACCCAGTCCTGTATTTTGTGCATCTGTTCTGTGACCCCGTTCTGCATTCTCTGCCTGTGACCGCGTTCTGCATTCTCTGCCTGTGACCGCGTTCTGCATTCTCTGCCTGTGACCCCATTCTGCATTCTCTGCCTGTGACCCCGTTCTGCATTCTCTGTCTGTAACCCCGTTTTACTCTGTTCAATAATTTTTTCTCTTGTCTACACTGTGACCTTGTTCTATATTGTCACCACTTTCTACAAACTATATCCTCCATTTTTTTCATTCCTAGCATCGTTTTCATCTGTGGCCTCCTTTCTTCAGTGCATTCTCCCTCCTAAATTCTGTTATATGCCCTTTGTCTTTCTACATGCCTGCTTCCATTAGACAGTTTCTTCCCCTTTTAAATTGTCACTGTGACTCTACTCTGTCATTCTAGAAGTACATTGTAAGAGTACGTAAGTTCTAAAATGTACGAGCGAGTTTTACACTCCGTGACAAAGTTTTGCATTCTGGATTTTAGGCGTACCGTCCACTTTGCCCGGCCTTTGAGGCGTTCCGTCCACTTCGCCCGGCCTTTGAGGCGTTCCGTCCACTTCGCCCGGCCTTTGAGGCGTTTCGTCTAATGGTGTTCAACTTCTAATCTGACACAAAACAGGGAAAGTCACGCCACCAATCACAGCGACTCGCTGATAGTTTGAAAATTAACAGGTAACTCTGCTCGTACCCACCAAATGTACACACGGTGATTCACTCCAAGTTCTCTTTAACTGTGATTGTCCTGAGATTTGTGAGTAACTACATGTCACTACCCTATGGGTATCCGTGACAGCTGAAATGCCTCCATGGAGGTGATGGCTGTGTTTCTGCAGCCCTATGTTCATTCCCACAGGACATGAAAATAATTAGGCAATGTCACGGTTTTCTACCCCGGTTACCTGATTCGAAACTCCTTGGCTATTAGGTCTGGAGCATTATCGAGAGGAAAACAACTTATAACCTGAAGGTGTTTCTGATACCTGGAGACCATGTATATTCTTGTTAATTATATTCTTATTTGTTTTTGTTGCTATTAGATTTAGTATGGCACAAAGCTAGGGAAAATGAGAGTAAAAAAGAATGTATTGCGCTAACCTTCCAATACTTGGGCAAACTTGATTGGGTTCGCAGCTGATGTGAAATATCTTTCTCTCAGTTACGGAGCAGGAATTGATAATTTACCCTAGTACGTTTCGTGGTAACATGACGTAAACGCAGTTAGGATACTCGTTATAGGAGTAATGGTATGTGAGAGTGGCTTATTAAGTTATCTCCGAGTTACAGTTGATTACTTAGTGTTGTCCAAGCTTATGCAATGTCAAACTTTTTTTAGCGTCCTGGGTAAGACGATAAACTACATCCAGCAGCAGCAAGGCCTCTGATCAGGAGGTTTTGAGGAGTGTGGAACCACCATTTAATTTCGAATGTTCACATGTATTGCTGGTAATAATTTTTTTTACAAAGTATTTCTGGCATTAAAACCTATTTTTACACTTTCATAGTGTTTTGACCCCAGTTCGGGGTCAACTATTTGCCCATAGTTAGGACCCTAACAGGTACTACGACCCGGGTCAAGGTGAACCTGGAAACACCAGCAATTAAGAGGTAGTCCCATGCTCCACAAAACCTCCTGATCAGAGGCCTTGCTGTTAGACGTAGTTTATCATCTTACCGAGGACACGGATGTAAATTATTGTCATACCCAGAACGGGAGAAAATCGGAATGAAACAGCATATCTCAACGCTTCAGAAGTATTCTGTCGAAAGATGTTGCTTGTCTCAGACTGTGCGACTTGGAGGACACCCGTAATGCAAAATATCGTGTTTAAAACGAAAACTGTGCGAAAGTTATTACTTATCTAGATTAATATGCGACGCTAAGTCAAAAATTATTCGCACTTTCGGCATAACATATATTTAAGTTCGTCACACTGCCTTCTGCTCATGCGTGCTTATAGTTGACATTATTTTGGTCACGGGATCGAAGTTTGAGTTTGATCTCGCATTTTCTTGCTGCTGTTACAATGTAAACATGGCCGCTCCGCTAGCAGTGTGCACCAAGGAGGAACTAAGAGCAGTGATCCGATTTCTCTGGTCAGAAAGTGTATTAGGGACCGAATTTCAACGGAGGCTTTTAAAAACACAATACACTTCAGTTCATTACCGCGTAGAAATGTGTACAAGTGGGTCGAGAAATTTAAAACTGGATGAACAAACTTGAGGAACAGGACACCCGTCAATATCCACCACTGAGCTCGAGGGATGGTAACGGCGAATCGGCAAGTTATCGTCGATGTAGTAGAATGTTCTCTGCAGATTCAGATCATTTTGTTCTTCCTTGGTGCACACTGTTAGCGGTGCGGCCACGTTTACACTGTAACAGCAGCAGGAAAACTGTCGCAATCGAGGTCAAATTTCGATCACGTGACCACGAATATAAGCACGTATAAGCAGAAGGCAGTGTGGCACACCTAAATGTTATGTTGAAAGTGCAGATGATTTTTTACTTACTCGCGTACTTACCCGCAATGTGTAGAATAATGAAAATATTTAATCGCAGAACCAATGAACTGAATATAAATACCTCAAGCCCAAGGCAATTTTGAGAGATGCAGAAACAATTTGCATAAATTGGGGGGAAAAGATGGAGAAACGGCTTTTGCAATTTACTGTATTTGATGGAATGTGACGTCATCTTCATAAAATGGCATAAAAAAGATTTCTCCCCTCTGAGATTTCGAATTTGAGATCTGGTAGATTTTTTACACTGAAGCCATAGATGAAAGAATGCATGTACCCTAGGTTAACACCGTTTTTTTTTGTTTTGTTTTTTTACAGAACGTGCACGGTTGTATATCGCCACGAACTTCTATTCCCTGTAGCATTAAGTAATGTTTGATCTCTTACTATTTTTTCCTCCTGTCATTCATTTATACAAACTCGCAGGAATACTATCATATTAAATGTCAATAGTCGGGGGCGGGACTTGTATGATATCAAATTTTGATGGCAGTACAATAAAGGTTTAGTGACTTCTAAGAACTGATTTGATTTTAATCTTTTAAAATTCTTCTTCCTTAAGATCTGAACAAACAGATCTGAACGTTAAAGAACTGAACATTATGAAAATGGTTGCACTATTTACACCGTTCAGACTGTTGTCCTTGTCTTTGGCATATTCACGAAGTTTCGGCTTTTATACGCCCTGGCCTTCTTGTCCCCAAAGACGCATGTACCAGTGGATAAAAACGTTGGTTGAAGTAATCCAAAAAGTGACTTAACCCAGAGTTGCGCGTCCTGGGTAAGACGATAAACTACATCCGCGTCCTGGGTAAGACGATAAACTACATCCGCGTCCTGGGTAAGACGATAAACTACATCCGCGTCCTGGGTAAGACGATAAAGTACGTCCAACAGCAAGGCCTCTGGTCAGGAGGTTTGGGGGAGCGTGGAACCACCTCTTAATTGCTGGTGTTCCCAGGTCCACCTAGACCTGGAGTCGTAGTATCTGTTAGGGTCCCAACTATGGACAAATAGTTGACCCCCAAATTAAGATAAAAATACTATGAAAGTGTAAAAATAGGTTTTAATCCCAGCAATACATTTTTGAAGAATAAATCTTACCAACAATAAAAAAAAAAATTGTCGGCGTTAAATAAGCCATTGATGTTGATATACAGTAAAGCAAACCAAACTAAAGAGTTGTGAGTTCAATACCTGACCACAGCAAAAGGAACTTGGAGAGTTCAGTTACTAAAGGGAGTTAACTGAAACTGGGATTCTAAATAAGGCATGGAATGTGGAATTTTAAAAATATCTACCCCCCCCGTGGGCTAAATAAAATTTTCGGTTCAAAATTCCAATGTATATCGCCTGAAGAATTCGAAGCGTCCAACGGCTGCAACGTTGTGAATATGTTAATAAAAATGTAAATAGTGTAAATAGTTTCGGATATTGAAGTTTTCTCTATTCTTTGTATACGAGACGATCATATGTAATGAAATATTTAATGTTTGCATAAATTTGGGTTTTGTCATTTCTTCTGTCGTTTAAGCGTGTCTCTTTCTAAATGAGTATCACTTTGTTTCATCTTTCCATCAATACTTCTTTTTTTACTCCCTTTGTGCATTGCAAATGTTTATCGCAGTTTACGCTATTCTTGTTCAGAACAGCTTCCCTTATTCTGATCAAATACAAATGTTTTGGTTCCTTTTAAATAACCTCTCATGCCAAAATTGAGAAAGGACGAAGTCTGACATAGAAAAATAATTCGTGTTATCTACGGTCTGCTTTAGTAAGGATTCAAAATATCGTAATTTTTTGCGCACGCCCACTAGTCTTGACCAATCACAGCCTTTCTTACTCCAATAAAACAAAGCTATTTTGGACGGCAGTTGTATTGTCTGTTCTTCATTGGTGAAGTAGGCGGCGAGGATTTTTTTTAACCCCTTCTGATTTACGTCTCCCTCCACTCCCATGATATTTTTGAATTTTGACTTTCGAGACTGACTTTCTGACTTTTGGCATTACGACCCCGAAATTCAGATTTTGGAACTGAACACCTCCATATTATAGTTGTGTATGTTTTCTGTTTTGTCTCGAAGTGGACACCGAATAGGCTCATTTCTGATTAACAGATTTCTGATCAGCGTTTGTCACATCACTTTTTTTCGTTCAAACACTAGTTCCCGTACGATCACCGAAGTTATGCAACGTCACACCTGGTCAGTAGGTAGATGGGTGACCACTTAGGAATATCAAATTGAAGTAATAAATAATGGCTCGGAATTCCAATTCCCAATGTGATCATTATATTCACTAATGCGCAAACGGACGAATCCACCCATTCTTCCTTAGTTAGTGGGACTTGTATTACTAAACTACGATTTTTTATCTTCCTCCTCTCTTCCTCCCCTCCCCGGGATTTACTTGACCTCCCACAGGGCCAGGTTGTGACACAAGGTCGGAGTTTAATGTGGGAAGGGAGGGGGAATGGACCCGAGTTTTCACCCGGGCCGCAGTGCTTTGGCTTTAGCTGGTCTTAGCTTGTCCAAGCTGGTCTTTAGCTGGTCATAGCGGGTCTTTGCTGGTCAAAACTTGTCCAAGCTAGTCAGACGTAGCCGCGATACTACCAGCGCAGGGACGAATCCCTGCTACCGGCCTGTATCGGGGAGGCGAATCCCAGCCAAGAGGCGATCATTCAGCGAGTAATCTGCGAACTGATCTTAGCCTTGAGGCCGAGAAGAGACCGATATCTTTGTATTCGCCCCCCTCTTCCTCCCCCTCTTCCTCCCTCTCCCCCTCTTCCTCCCTATCCCCTCCCCCTTCTTCCCTATCCCCTCCCCCTTCTTCCTCCCCCTTCTTCCTCCCCCTTCTTCCTCCCCCTCTTCCCCCTCTTCTTCCTTCCTCCCCTTCCTCCCCCTCCTCCCCTCCCATCCACCCCTCCCTCCCCTCCCCATGTGAGTACTAAAGTTTGGTAGAATGGTTGGTCGGGTCCTACTAACATCAATTATTTTAATTTGTTTGTTTTGTTATATTTTAGTTTAGTTTTATTTTCATCCTCTTCCCCCTCATTGCTTACCAGCAATACATTTTTATATATAATTTTATACTCAAGAATTTTTATGTTATGGGGTGTTTTATAGGTGTGCGTGCGGTATATGTAGGATTGAATGATGATGGACGAGTCCTTGTGGTGGATGTGCAAATTGTAACGAATGACTGGGTCGTGAATCGGATTAGCCTCGACACATTCCCCACTTTTTTTTTCTTTTTGGCTTTGCACCACAATTTCTGTACTGTATACGCAATAAATCTCGTGTACTAAAGTTTGGTATTCATGACTGTTTTAGTCCAGGCAAACTACAGCTCGCTATCTCTCACTGTATCCTGAGCTGTTATGTTGAATTTATCATGCGTTCTTATTATTGACTTTGTCATAATTTTAAGGTTCACTATCTTTCTGTAGCTTTTTGGCTTGTTCTGTTCATATCTTTTTCTTGTCCGTCAGTATTACTAATCTTTGTTCTACTCCCGCTTAATTCGTAACGAGACATTAATGAGTAGCTTACTGTAATATCGTAGGTGACATCATAGCTCGTTTGGTGTTTTCAGTCCACTAAATTGTATTTAGTCTTTAATATTTCTGTTAAAAAAAAAAAATGCGATCACAGCCTTCCAGCGGTCGGTCTTACACGACTAGACTGTTTCAATTTCTGTTCGAGTCGGTGCGAACAAAAACTGTGAAAAGTTCGGTGTACGTTTAAAAAAGAAAAGTAATGTGAAAATATCTCTATAGCGAGGAAAAGAAAGCACTAATCCTGGTTTCAAGATATTGGTTCCTTTTTTTTTCTCTTATTTTCCCGGCATCGTCCGGGGGTAGCTAAGCGTCGTCTTCTTTCCCAACTGGCTAACAGACTAGATCTTTCCTTCGCCCAGCGAGAACACTGACCGTCTATAGTTTCTACCTCGCTCTACATCTCCACCGAGGCTTCTTACCTTAGTGCCTCCGACCACTCTAACTGGTCACTCACTCTTACTGCCCCCCCTGCCGATCTAATCTCCGACTGTTGACTCATGCCTGCCTCTTCTAGAATAGGAGCTGACTATATAAGCCAACGAATGGTATTCCCAACTTTCCGGTCATTTGGCAATTTATCCCGAAATTTTCATTTGATTTTTTACTTTATTGCTATTTTTCCTATTTGTGGACAGCTAAGGTTGCTTTATCTCGATTTAACTGCTGATTGCCATAAAGCCCAATCCAGATAAAATTATTTATGGCCTACTTCATGTGTTTCCTAAGATGATTCAAACGAAGACCCAATGTGTCGATTTAACATTTTTTTTTTATAATCTTCGAGCTATGTGGTAAATAAGGGAGTAGGAGTGTAATTTCATCAGTAGGAGTGGTCGATTTTGTCAGGAAGGTGACTTCTTGATGTTATCTGTCTAGATGAGGCAATCCGTGCGAAACCTTTAAGAAAGTGTCTGAAAATCATACCACGAGTTGACCGAAACCGTGTGAAATTGGGTAGACGGACCTCTTTGGGGAGTCGTTGATGTTTGTGCTAGCACGAAGTCGCAAGTCATCGTGACCGAGTATTTGAGCGTGCTGGCCCTGTTCAGACTGTCGATCACGCTAAAATAAAACACCCTCTCCCAGAAACTGTAAGTAAGTTCCGCTTAACATCGTTGCAGTATAAACCACAGGTGGTCTCTGTGAGTGGTGAACAAACAAAAATGTACCTGAGCAAGCGTCTGCAACAGGGACTGGCTTGGTCGCCCTGAAAGACAGGCATCCTCGGATACAAGTGGCCAACCATTTATTTTTTTAGAATTGGCGACAGTTTTCATAGTGTAGTAACCTTACAATTAAACATTTCTAGTTTTAGGTACACGTTTCCTTGATAGGATTTTATTTAAAACTTACTCTCTACTAATGTTTAGTTTTTTGACAAATACATCAGTATGAAGCGTCTAGAAACCCGTGTTTTATTTGAATAAATCAATTAAATCAAAGTCCAAATTTTGGATCAGTTTATTTAATAGAACCTCGTTTTGGACAAGCAATATGATTACACATTTTCTCACATGATTTAAAATCCTGGACGCAAAATGGCAATTAAGAGAATTTGTTCGCTAATTGCTTATTGGAAAATTTTTTTTTTTTGGAAGATTCAACATTCAATACTGCTTTATTAGGTGATTGGACATTGATGAGTTTTATGCTTTATTTTCGGATCGAGGGTTAGTTATTCACACGGTTCGTTTTGCACAGCTTATATTCACTTAACACTGACATATTCTTTTTTTTATTAACGGGTCTTTTCAGAGTGTAGACAGTTATCTCCCTCTCCACAATGCCTTCTCCTTTGTAGTTCTGTTTCTCTCCTTACTATCCGCCTCCTGGGTAAGACGATAAACTACGTCCAACAGCAAAGCCTCTGATCAGGAAGTTTTGAGGAGCGTGGAACCACCTCTTAATTGCTGGTGTTCCCAGGTCCACCTTGACCCAGTTAGGGTCCCAGCTATGGACAAATAGTTAACCACCAAATTGAGATCAAAACACTATGAAAGTGTAAAAATAAGAGTTTTAATCCCAGCAATACATACTGACCCGAGGTGGTAGCACCTGTTAGGGTCCCAACTATTGGCAAATAGTTAACCCCCAAACTGGAGTAAAAACACTATGAAAGTGTAAAAACAGGTTTTAATAGCAAAAATACTTTGTAAAAAAAAAAAAATATTTACATCAATGAATTTTGAAAAAAAAAAAAACTATTACCAGCTATACATTTTTGAGGAAAAAAAAGTATTACGAAAAAAAAAGTATTACCAGCAATAGTTTTATGGAAAAAAATATTACCAGCAAAATATTTTTGAAAAAATAAAATATTACCAGAAATTGACAAAACAAAATATTACCAACAATGAAAATTTTGTCGGCATTAAATAACCTATTGGGGTTAATATGCCGTAAAACCAAACAAACCAATCCTTACTATCATTAGTTCTGGGCATGACGATAAACTACATCCGGGACTAAGGCCTCCTGATCGGACAATTGGAGATTTTGAAGAGCACCACAACTTAATTCCTTTTGTTTCCATGTTCACCCTGACACGTAGTAGTAGCACCTGTTAGGGTGCCAGCTTTGGGCAAATATTGTACGCCTGAACAAAAACGAAAGAAAAAAATATTTTTAAAAAAACCCAGCAATTGAGAGGTAGGTAGGTAGGTATGTGTGTGTGTGTATAATTATTATTTTTTTAAAAATATGATTCCTTCGCGACACAGAAATTACTATGTTTCGAAACTAGTCAGCAGTATTTAAGTTCAATTCCAATATTAAACCTTAACCACTGGGTGGCAGTTTCATCCTCAAGCCTTGTTAAGCCTCTTTTTCCTTTTTTTTTGTTTTTAAGGGTCGTGGACACCTATTTCCTGTCTCGTCGCTTTTTTGCGTGTTTATATATCTAAATATGTGTTTGTGTATTATAATCTGATTGTGTGTGTATTGTCTTTTGCAAGATTCCACCCTCCCTTGTCCATATCTTCACTTAAAATGCATCTAAGTTGTAACAAAGCTCAGAGCAACATTAGATTTTAACAGTTTTGGCCTTTCAATAAAAACAAAATAAATAACAAAACATATGTATTTTTTCCTCAGTTTCTTTAAATAATTTTATAACTTTTTAAACTTAATATAAATTCAATTTAAAATTGGTAATTTTTAATTTTATAATTTAATATTAATTAGTTAGAATGTATTCCATTTTAGTCTAACCCTAACATTATAGCATTAAATAATTATTATAACCAAACCGGAAGTGTTGAAATAAAATGGCTATTTTTGCTGTGATTTTATAACGTTTTTATGTTATAATTTAATGTTTAATTATATATATATATATATATATATATATATATATATATATATATTAAATTACTATTAATGCATATAGTAAAATGACCAACAATATATTTTATCTGTAGTTGTTTTCACAATATTTAGATTTCGTCATTAAATAATCCATAGAGGTTGATATGCCGCTAACCAAAATCAGGGTGGACCTGGGAACACCAGCAATTAAAAGGTGGTTCTATGCTCCTCAAAACCTCCTGATCAGAGGCCTTGCTGCTGGACGTAGTTTATCGTCTTACCAAGGACGCGCCAGTCTGTTAGCACGTATTTTTTTTATTCGGTCCTTTCCTTTGTTTTAATTTTGTCCATTTTCCTCCTTTTCTTAAAAAAAAATCTCAGTTCTTATGTTACTCCTAATTTCATAAGATTTTGTTCAGACTAACAGCTAGCCTTCCCATTAAAAAAAAAAAAAATTCTCCGTTGTTTTATTTCTTCTTTAGTACGACTTTGATTTTGCGACAAAAGGAGGAGGCTTCTTCGTATTCAGTTGAAAATTCTTTCACTTGTTCGTTTTTACCATGGCTGGTGATTCATTCTCTCGCTTGCCAAAGTATGCCCCACCCTTTCTTAAATTATATCCGCCTTCCTGTTGCTGGTATTTATTCTGACCCTCACACCAGTCGGAATTAGGTCCCTCCCACACCGGTATATACGAAGTAATGTTAGATGGTTGGAAAACTAGGTGAGTTTATGAAAGTTTCTGAAACTATTTCATATCCGTAATGATTTGATACACCGTCTGAAGGGAATAATTATTGTTTTTCTGAGAGTTGTTCCGACCAATATTCGCGTAGATGAGAATATTACTCCGGGCAACTCGTCTAATTCGACCGAGAGTTTTAATATTTATAAAATAGATTACTTTATCCATTTTTTTCTTTTTATTATAAGTCAGCTGAAAAAAGCCACCGAGGATTAGAAATAATTTTGAAAACTAATTCCAATTAGCAATGTTAATTCTTTTACACAAGGCCAGTTTAAGAGGTTCATTTTGGTTTATTTACACACAAATATCCTTGGAAAAAATAAAATCACTTCTCCCTAGCTATGGGTTAAATAACAGGACTTGTATCTCGAAAACATAATTATTACTCTTAAAAAAATAAATGAAATATTTACTGGAATAAAGGTTTTTACACTCGATCGATTAACCATCTAAGATGCTTCGATACAATGTCGTCTCAAATGAGATTAACATGTTTGTCTGGTTCAATGTAAGTAAAAACTAAGTTAGACTTCACCCGTGTGATAAGAGCATGCCTTCCAAATCGGTATTCGAAATCCTTTTATCTTGCCTCAAACACTGACAAGTGGCTATAGTGGAGGGTATACAACGATCTTTCACCGTCTCTGTTTATAGTTGATCAACTAGGCATTTTTCTCCTGTAATTAATATTTTTAATGGACTAGAATTCTCCTTTGCACAGGCGACGCTAGGTGGCAGTGTCTATTGAAAGATGTTTACGAAGCTTGATTAAAAGCCGGACTCCGCCAAAGTAATAACTGTAAAATTAATGGACCATTTTTTACGGCATGGGTAAACGAAGAGATTTCTGGAATGATGAGTTCATTATTTACACTATTTATATTCGGTTTATTTTTCTTCATCTTTATAACAACGTTTCGGCTGTTGTGCCATCCGGCCTTCTTCAGGTTAACATACGTCTAGTTCTTATTTTATTTAGTGCTGTTCAGTTAGTGTTCGCCCGTTTCCATTGGTGTAAGTACGCCTGACCTAAACGCGATTCCACTAAACTCACATCCACACTCACCAAATTCACAAATCAACGCTTTTACCCACTAGGCCATTTTCCCGTAGGACAATTTGCTCTAGTAAATATTCACTCTGAAAACACTAAATTTAGGCACTACATTCAAATATTGTTTAATTTCCATATATTTCCAAAATTTTACGAGCAGCTTCAGCAGCTGTCAGACGTAGTTTAAAATGCCACACAGTGACAGAATTCCGATATTTGTATCCGCCATCACCACATTAAAAACAAAAGATACAGTTGAACAATAGTTATAATAATATGTAGATGATATATTTGCAGCAGAAATACCTCCCACATAATGAGAAGACATTAGTTGTCATGGTGTTATCGGCTAGCTAATGTTTTACCATTAGGTGGGAGATATTTCTGCAGCACCCTGTATATTCCTAATATAATGGATTGATCAATTTTTGTAAGGCTTATCGATCTTTAGAAGGTTATTTAAAACCAGAAAATAACTTTAGATTTTAAGAAATTTTGGGGGACATAATTTTTACCGATATAACTAATCTATACCTGTCGGTGGGGGGGAATATTTCCTTTCCCAAGGGTATTTGTACTTTAGCGATTGGAATTGGAACTGCACCACTCGCATATCCAAGCTTACGGCACTTGGTATTGCCAAGCGGTCACCCATCAAGGTACTGATCCGGTTAATGTATCACTGGTAATAAAACCTAATTTTACACTTTCATAGTGTTTTGACCACAGTTAGGGGGTTAACTATTTGCCAATAGTTGGGAGCCTAATAGGTGCTACCACCCCGGGTCAGGATGGGCCTGGGAACACCAGCAATTAAGCGTCCTGGGTACGACGTTAAACTGCATCCAACAGCAAGGCCTCTGATCAGGAGGTTTTGAGGAAGCGTGGAACCACCTCTTAATTGCTGGTGTTCCCAGGTCCACCCTGACCCGGGGTGGTAGAACCTGTTGGGGTCCCAGCTATGGGAAAATAGTGAACTTCTAGGTCTTTTCCAGCACATTGAAGCAATGATGTTGCCAACTACAAGTTTTTGAAACGATGATGTTGCCAGTTTTTGAAACAATGATGTTGCCAGCTATACGTTTTTGATATATTTAGTAAATACTGGATTTGGCATTAAATAACCCATAGTGGTTGATATGCCATAAAACCCCAAACAACCAAAACAACCAACCAGCAATTAAGAGGTGGTTCGACGCTCCTCAAAACCTCCTAATCAGAGGACTTCCTGTTGGACATTGTTTATCGTCTTGCCCCGGACGCACTTGGTTCTCGTACGATCACCGAAATTAAGCACTGTTTCTGCGTGATATGGCCGTAAGCCCATAATATAGTAGAATCACGTATATTCCCTCCACGTTTACATGAAATAATGTTTCGAGTACCTTGTTGTACCAATTACAACTGACAGTGGGAAGGGGACGCTGGTTTAAATAAACGTTCTGTCAGCAATCTTTGATTCCTGAAACCAAGAAATCATGTTGCCTATAAAAAATATTTGAAGCCTAATGTCCTGTACCAAAATGGCACTGGTTCGGGAGGAAAATTGAAGGAACTAGTTTAATCAAAACGGTCATACGCCGAAGGAGGTCATTAACAAATATATTCAAAAGGAATGACAACGGTGCTGGGATGATAATTCAGCCCAAACTAGTAGAATGGAAGTCAGCTTTCAGAAAATCACGAAATGAAGTAGTAGTATTAGTACTTCCCCGCTTCTGCATTGACCACACGAGGATAACCCTCACGTACTTCCTAAACAACAAATATCAACAATAATCTGTCTATATTTCTGAGATGAGGTATTAAGTACATTATTTACATTATTCGGACTTTGTCGCCATATTTATTACAACGTTTCGGCCGTTGTACGCTCCGGCCTTCTTCAGGTGGTTGGAATATCGAACTGAACCTTTTATTTCGCTCACTGGGGTAGACTGTTCTAGTTCCACGTGCCATGTTTAATGGATGTCAGTTATCTCCTGTTAATTCCCCTCTCCAAGTTCTCCACTGCCTTAAGGACACATGGCACAGTGGATA
Organism: Acanthosepion esculentum; assembly: GCA_964036315.1. Taxonomy (NCBI): domain Eukaryota; kingdom Metazoa; phylum Mollusca; class Cephalopoda; order Sepiida; family Sepiidae; genus Acanthosepion; species Acanthosepion esculentum. Next base: position 126,300,036 of record OZ038477.1, on the reverse strand, counting down.
AAGGCGTTAGTTAGATCCAGTGACAGGACCCAAAGAGTGTGAGTTCCGTACCCGGTTAAGGCAGTGAAGAACTTGGAGAGGGGAATTAACAGGAGATAACTGATAACTGACATCCGTTAAACATGGCACGTGGAACTAGAACAGTTTACGCCAGTGAGCGAAATAAAGGGTTCAGTTCAACTTTCCAACCACCTGAAGAAGGCCGGAGCGTACAACGGCCGAAACGTTGTAATAAATATGGCGACAAAGATGAGGACAATAGTCCAAATAATGTAAATAAAGATCAACCAGTATGCCAAGCATGTAAAATGGCATATACTATTAAGCATTAACCGAGTGCTCAGATCTTGCTCATTCAAGACAAAGATGCTATAATATAAACGTGTAAGAAAGTAAAAATGGATGGCATAATATCATTTCTTAAAACGGTGTACCTCTATCCAAAACTATAAACCAAATGAGAATGTCAATAAAGTAAATTTCTCTACAAACTTTATATCTGAAAAGAATACATCAATGAAACGAGACTCTCGGCAAAAATCCTCTTTACAAAAATACGTCAATGAAACTTGATCTACAAAATTTCTTACAAAGAATACATATTCTATTCAGACAAATCTATTGTAAAACTTTTGTTGGCATTAAATAACCCATTTATATGTTGATATGCCACAAACCAAACCATTAATTAAGCCGGCATTTGTATTTAATGCAAAAGAATGTCTCTGCGAGCAATTTTGGTTTTGATTGCTCTACGGAAGGCGCCATTTCTAGACAGAAGACTTATACGATTGAGTATGTTGTTTAGGTTTTTACATTTGTATGTGACTTCTAATTATTGGAGAAATAAATTCGCTTAAAAACTGAGTTTTATTTGCTAAGTTTAGTTTAATAAAAGCAAGTAACAAAACAAAATAAATAACTGTCATATATAGGCAAACTCTATTACGTCAATCTGAGATAGTCTTAGTTACCGATTAAAGAATTAATGTCTAGACTGTATTAAGAGATATGTAAAATGTTTACAAATTGATTGTTCCGATTGAAGCATGGCGTTGACTTCCACAAGATTTAAAAGTAATCCGTAAAAGACTCGGGGGAAGAAGTATCATTGAACGTTGAATATTGCAATTTGTTTCAGTATGCCCAACTTGAGTGACACAGGCATGATAAAATTCTCAAAATTATTATAAAAGCTTTATTTTTCTTTTCTTTCCACAAAACTGTCGTTTGTATAATCCGCGAAATCACTATTAAGGTTTATTAGACAAGCGCATTAAAACTTTTAGTTATTCTACAGTCCGGAATCTACCGTTTAATATTAGCGAAATACAAATTCCTTTGAAAGTAATGTCTCCATAGTTCCCAGCGTCTCTCTTAAATTTCAACGCTGTCTAAGTTCCCTTTCGGGATCGGTTTCATCCACATTGTCGAATCTAGAGAAAATCGAAAAGTTTCTCTCTGAATTTCTGGATTGAAGGAGGGTATTATTTACACAGTTTACATGCAGACTATTGTCCTCGCCTTTTATTACAAAACATCGGCCGTTGTGCGTTCCGGCTTCTTTTCTTTAGTAGCGGAAAGAAAAATGACAAAATCTTCAGCAACAGCTCTAACAAAACGGAAAGGCTTCAGTGAGTGCAGACAAGCGGCACTCATCCTCAGGCAGGTTAGGTTTGTCATCCACAGAGTATTGTCTTGGTGGATAAAAGCGTTGGGCTGGGAATTTGCTGACATCGTCATTACGAGTTCAATCTCTGCGCCGGGCAGTGTATACTTGGATTTATTCTCGTTCCACTGCTCATGCCCCTGTGGTTCTTCTTTTTAGTACTGCTCAGTTATTGTCTGCCATGTCTCTTCTAATCAAATGAAATTTATGTCTTTATCCGCTATAGATTTAGAAACTACTGGATGAATTTCAACGATTTTTTAAATTAATGCATAGTTACTTCTCTTATTCATTTTAAAAATCTATGCAGATACAATGAAGTGTTTGTTTGTTTCTTTTATTTAGACTAAATTAGTTCCCGACCAATGTTGGGCACCTTTCTTGGTTGTCAGCATTTCGAAAATGCTTTTGTGTAATATTCCATTATGCAATGAAAACAGTTTTTGAAAGGCACTGAGAGGGAGCCATATTGCTAAAAAATTGAATTAAATATTTATTTAACTTTGTATTAGCACTCATTCTGAATATTGTGCATTGAAAATGAAAAAAAAATTCTTAGTGTCTGTCTATATCTCTGAGATGAGGTATTATAATTACTTACATTATTTACTTTATTCGGACTGTTATCCTGTTTTGGGGTTCACCACTGCTATGGCCTGGTATTGAACTCACAACTCTTTGTGTCTAGTCACTTGACCTAACTAACGTCTTTATCCACTGGGCCATGTGTCCTTGAGCCAAACTTGAAAAGTTGAGTTAAAGGGAAATAACTGAGTTATCCGGAAGAGGCATGGAACGTGGAATTAAAACAATCTACCCCGTTGACCGAAATAAAGGGTTCGAGTCGAAATTACCACCTGAAGAAGACCGGAGCGTACAACAACCGAAACGTTGTGAATATGACAATGAAGATGAGGATAACAGTCCGAATAATGTAAATAATATAAGGAATTTTTAGTGGTCAGGAATTATTGCAAGTGTAATTGATAGATAGAAGCTGTTTTAGAGAATGGAGAATGGGTGTCGTCTGGTCTTGTATAATCGATTCTGCTTTTGCTATAACCGCCGATCGTCAAAAATGACTTTTAAGAAGGTTGAATCCCTATCGTTTAAGCGGTGAGAGAAAGAAGCCGGTAACATCAGAGATTTATATATTAAACCAACGATATATAACTCTGTTATTTGTGAGTTAGAATGCTTAATATGCACCAAGTGTGAGGCGGTTATTTTGCAATTATTATTATTAGCGGTTTACACGGAGCGTTACAAGTAATGTTATATTAGCAATGCACTTACATAGCATAAACAATGTTGTTCTGTATTTTCTAGTTCCTCTCCAATGTTTCCCGAATATTAAACTAACATTCTCCTATAAATTGTTAATAAGAAACGAAAGATTTCAACCAGTACACGAGTTGCTTAATTTCTTTGCAATTGCTACGCCCACGGTACCGAGCCGCCATCATTCCCGCCGTATTCCAGTTGTAAGGAAGGAGTTTCACTCACCCCCCCCATAAACTTTTACTTTTGTGTGGATGTTTTTTTGCTTTTCTCAAACACTATAATTTTAACCTCTTTAAGTCAAGGGTATTCCCTTATCTAGCCTCCATATCCTCGCTATCTTTACTTCCTCCTCTTACATTGATACCCTCGCATCAACCAGAGTAACCGTCTATTTGAGTGACTTTAAGTCCCTTTGTATTAAGTGAAAATTAGTTTAAAAAAAGATTAGTATTGAAGCTGCTTAAATGGTGGCTTTGATTTCTTATACTTGGGTCTAATAAACATTTCAATATAACTAAACTAGTAGAATCCCTGAATATCTTCTGAAATAACTACTTTAGTAACTCTTTTCCGTTTAATTTTACATTTTTTATTTGTTTAGGCAATGTTAACATCACAAGTGAACACGCTTCAAATTTAGCTGCTTATAAAAAATCGTTAAATTTGCATTGGTTAATTATGACGATTTATAAAGTTTAGCATTAAAAAAAAAGCTACTTTTAAAAAAAAAATTATTTAAGCATTAATTTTTTTATTTTAGCTTTATTTGTGTCATATCACTTAGTCTTATATATAGATGTACAAATCGTCAATTTCGATGCTGTAGATTCCCTCCCCCACACACGTGTGTGTGCGCGCGCGCAAACTTTATGTATGTGGATTTATATATTGTGAATTTGTACGTTCATGCACGAAATCCCTGAATTATCGCCTCTCCTTTTTGAGGGTTGGACGGGGCCTACTAATATCAGTTATGTTTAGTTTACTTTGTGTTCATATTTAGTTTGTTTTGGGGTTCATTCCCTCCCATCTCCTCCTTCATTGTTAGATTTTTATATATAATAATTATCATTAAATTTTTATGGCATGGGGCGCGTTTTTTAGGACCTCCTTGAGAGGATGCGATATTATGGTGTATGGCGGATTGATTGGTGACGGGTGTATTTTTATGGTGAATGTGAAAACTAATGAGTGAATGGACTGTGAATCGGATTAGCTAGGTATAAGATAGTGTCGACCAGCCTCAACCATCCCCATTTTGGCCTTGTGTCGTAACTGTATTTAATATACAATCTCTCAATTATCTGAATTATCACTGGTTCTTGAGTGACAAAGTCTAACCTAACACCGGTTTTCTGATTTTTTCAGACTTCTTCTTTAATAACGTTATGGTACGGTTACAACAGTACCAAAATTACGGACATTTCCTTAACCTTTATATTTTGGAGTTCTTGTCGCTCTCGGGTGAAGTCCTATTATTATTTTTTTTTTAATCCGTAAAAAGTTTTTGCTCATTTGTCATATTATCTTCAAACCCGTCTTAGCTGAGAGAATTCGAGGGAAGTTAAAAAAAAAAAAAAAATTAATCTCCAACTTGAAACTTTTACGTCTTCATAACACTGTTAAAATTCCAAGGAGTATTTTCTTGAGAAAAATGAAATTAATCTCTTATGATTAAATTAATCCCCCATGATTCTTTCATTCGGACTCCTTGTTTAAATTGCTCGGTTATCTTGATTTATTTCTGAAAACAATCCAGAACTTGTACTGGGAGGAAACCGCCTGCATACGGATAGAAAAAGAATTCAATAAATACACCCATTTTGTGTATCCTCTCATTACACTTATTCCCGTCCAGGGTAAGACGATAAGCTACGTCCAACAGCAGGGCCTCTGATCAGGAGACTTTGAGGAGCGTGGAACCACCCCTTAATTGCTGGTGTTCCCTGGTCCGGCGTGGTGGCACCTGTTGGGGTCCCGGCTATGGGCAGGTAGTTGGCCCCGAAACTGGGGTAAAGAGCATTGTGAAGGTGTAGAAATGTGTTTTAGTACCAGAAATGCTTTGTGAAAAATTATTACCAGAAATGCTTTGTGAAAAATTATTACCAGAAATAAATTTTTGAAGAAAAAAAACAAAACAAAAAACTATTACCAGCTATACATTTTTAAAAATAATATTACCAGCTATACATTTTTGAGGAAAAAAATATTAACACAAATAGATTTTTGATAAAACAAAAATATTACCAGGAAAAAAAGTTGCCGTAAAAAAAAACAACAAACAATCATTACACTTATTCAGACTTTGCAGTGTGTCAATCCTGAGAGAATGACATACTTGGATTCATTATTGGCCACACAATCTCAATATTTGAAAGGGCTGATGTCTCTGCTGATAGAAGACACAGAAAAGAAACTACAGGAACACCTACAGGAAGCAGTAAAGGAAAGCGAGAAGAAAGGACTAAGCCTCAATTGCAAGAAGACTGTATTGTTTTAAATAAAAAGGAACTGCCCAAGATGCGGACTACGGATTGGAGGCCCTCAAAATTCAAGCAATTCTCACAAAATTTAAATATGTAGGAAAAGTTTCAAAAGAGAACAAAATGCGACATCTAATTCCGAAGAGACGTTGCAGTAGCGAATGATACCTTCGAAAAGCAAATAAATCTGTACTGAACGATTATCTAATATCGGTCCTTTTATATGGCAGTGGATGCGGGGGAGCGGTACATTCTTCTCACAGATGAAGAGACTTGAGGCAACAGAAATGTGGTTCTACAGAAGGATGTTGAGGATACCATAGACGGAACATGTGAGCAACGAAGAATTTCTAGAGAACTTGTGAACAAAAACGACACTTATACTTCGAATCAGAAAGACAGTTGAAATATCTTGACATATAATGAGGAAAGAGGATTTAGAAAACTGGACACTCGCAAGAAATATTGAAGTCAAGACGGAATGTAGTGCATAAGGTACCTAATGAGATTGTATAAATGGTTTTGGTAGAACAGACGGTTTAGGAGAGATATAGCAAAGACAAAATTAAGGGCTACAAAGGACAGGAAATTGTGGAGAACAATGATAGCTCACGTCTTGATGGAATACAGCACGTAAAAGATTCGAACTCATGTTGTTACTATAGCAACCAAAATGAGCATGATAATCTGCGTAGTTATGCATATGAGAATTTTTCATCTAAAAAATTCCGACATAACTCTATCGTGATTCGCTAGCCTAATTATGAAACAAAGTTGACGTGTTCTTAACGAAAACAGTCTCGACGAAAACAAAATATCTTATTTCTAGCAGCCTGTTCTAGTGACAATACACTTGCCGGAAGGAGGCACGTCGAACTCTCTTAACCTGCATAGTAAAACAATTGGGCGGTGACCTCGTAAGACGAGGACGCACGCGCCGTAATGTATCGTTATATCACCGCAAATCTCTCTGAGTAAAGTCTCGTCTCCAGCCGAGAATATCACGTCTCGGATATTCGTCTTAATTATGCGTTGAGGACCTTTCAAACGTGTTTATGTGAATTTCTCACTTCTTTCGTTATTTAAAAAAAAAAAAAGTTCGTGTCATTGTGTTTACGTAAATCTTGAAAAATATCTCTTTTAGCGACAAAAAATAACTCTTTATTCAGTTTAGCACATAATGTCAGTCCTGACAGTATCTCCTCCTCCTTTTCAGTGCCTTCCCACATTAAGTTTTGTGGCTGTAGTAAGTTTTTACCGGGTGGAATTGTCAGCTTCACGCATAACCGGTTTTAAATTCAGTTGTTATTCTAACTAGTTGTCAATCAAGGCTAGAAAGTTCAGTCAATTTTTTTTAACCAATAGCTGGTTGGAGCGAGCTTTTTCAACGGTATTTTGTGAAAGTGAATGCAACGAACTCGGCCGTAATTTTAACACCGAATCTACTTTTCGAACCGCTATGCTACGCAGACATACCAGCTATGTAATATTAACGCAGTAAAAACCGTCTGTAGCATTGCCACCTTTCAAACTACTGTCCTTGGGATCCTACAAACTTATCCTAGCGTCACTTTCCATCTTGGAAAGTCTTCTTTCGGGATTACAATCTGTAGCATTGTCATGTTTTCTTGAATCTCCTCTACGTAGTTTTAACGTTGCTTTTTTTATTTTGAAAAACCGAGAATAGTAAGTAATAAAGTCTCTCCCTGTAGAGAGGGCCAATATAACTGCATCTTCTAATGTTACAAATTAAAAAAAAATGGACATGACATGAATAGTTTACTCGCTCCGTCATTACCAATGCGATGGTTTCACTGTCGAACAAGTGACCACGTAAACCTCCCTTCACACATGCGCAGTAAGTTTGACGAAGGCAACGCGAATGTTTCCGTCCCGCTTGTGTTCCGTTGACGTGAGAATGAGGATTGCCCTCCGTTGTGCTCTGTTCGTGTGTGGGTGTTTTCGGGTGCACATCGTTGTGACGTTTGCTATATTTCGTTGTTACGAAATAGTTAATCGTGAACAGTCTTTGTACTTTCTCTTACTCTTGAAATTATTGTAATCATTATCATCATCAATACTGTTACTACTACTACTACTACTTATTCCCCTTTCTCCGCTGCTCAGTCGCCATCAGCATTTACGTGGAAATCTGTTTAAAATAATTTATTGTTTCATAAATTTTACCTAGGTCCGAATAGTTAATTATCGATTTCGGTTCTGTTCCGTCTAAGTAAATTAATGAATATCCTTTTTGATGTAGCCTTTTTTTTTTTGTTTTTTAAAGAAATTAAGTCTTTGTTCCCAGTAGTCATTCCTCCTTCGTTTCTATCTGTATTTCACCGTTTTAAGTCATTTCCACTAACTTGTAAAATCCATATAGTAATTAATAATAATAAAGTCAGTAGATTCTCTAGTGGTGTTCAGCTTCTTTTTCTTCACCTCAGCACGCATTCAACTGTTCCACGTGCCGGGAATTTTTTCAATTCACAGGAACTGGTTCTAACTGGTGGGGAAAGGTGTTCGTTTTTTCCTGTCGCTGTAATGAAATGGCTAAAAAACAACCATTTATCTAAGGAACAAGTTAGAACGATTTTGAAATGTAAATGCATTTCATTAAACGTATGAACAGTGAAAGAATAAGAAATTAAAAAACTTATTTACTATTTTGTGTATCGTCACTGGGGAAGGAAAAAAAAAAGAAACAACGCTAACTTCGTAAGAAATGCATTCAGGTTTTTCATGCTTACGGTCTTTCCTTTTTTTTATACGTGTTCATATTTGTAAATAGCTGTTTTTGAAAGTGTGCATTCATACAGACTTTTAATACAAGGTACAGTTAATTTGAACAGATTTACCAGATATATTTGTTTCTAATTTTTGTCAAATTGTCCTACGTTTCGCACAGTCACAAGCCTCTCGCTAATTCCATGGAAATTGTTCAGACGAACTTCATTCCACAATTAGACCAGTTCTAACCTTCCCGGATAAAACGCGCCATGCTACGCACATTGTATCAACCCCGCCTCATTTCCTTCGTATTTCTTATTATTTATTAGTATTTACTTTGGAACTGACTCCCAAGATAGTACTCCCCGATAACTACAATCTTAACCCGTTCAAGTTGTATTTCCTCCCGCTCGAAGGAAATAAGATTGATTTGACTCCGGGTATGATGATAAACTTCATCCACATCCTGGGTAAAACGATAAACTACGGTCAACAACAAGGCCTCTGATCAGGAGGTTTTGAGGAGCGCGAGGCCACCTCTTAATTGCAGTCAGCCAAATTGCTGCGAAAACTCCTCCTCACGAAGACCGGGCTCCTTGGTAAACCGGCTCTCGAAATGCCGCCGAAACGGCTCGCACATGTCGTCAGTGGCCCGAAGAGTATGTCCCTCCGGGGTTTTGACTTCAAGAATGTATCGATCGGACCCCTTCCTTGCGCAATTCTGCGCCCATGTTCACCGCTTCGGAAGACATCTTGCTTAACCTATGTCTAATTACCTGGCCCATGTAGCGCTCGCTATTCGAACGCTCCATGGCGTCCCTAGCTAAGGCTATCTCTAGGGGATTCCTCCACAGCCATCGCCCGGGAAAGACTAGCCTTAAGCGTCTTCACCTTCTCAGCTATATCTAGGGCGTGATGAAGGACCTAATCCTACATTTAAGTCTATCCCACCATTTATTCCCGATAACCGCCCCCACCAGCTCCCGCTGCACTAAGCTAGTTAGTTGCTCCCGGAAGTCCCGCCTGTCCAGTAAAGACAAATTGAACTTACAGTAACCAGCCATTCTAGGCCTACAATCTAACGCCATCCGGGCACAAACGAGTTTGTGGTCCGAATAGCCTACCCAGTGGAACGTGGGACAATCTAACAAGTCTACGTCGGCTCCTCTAACTAACATTCTGTCCAGGTAGCTAACCACCAGGTCAGAAGTCCAACTAAGAGCCCACGTCCACATTTTACCCCCCGGGGTGATCGACCCGGTATCTATCAACGAGACCAAATTCGTTGATCAAATCAACCAAGCTACGATCGTCCCTTCTCGCTCTAGCACCTCGTCCCCGATCTAACTTGGGGTCCAGAATGGCATCCCAATCCACCATTAAGACTAGGCACGTTGAATCCACCAGGAACGGCCCCAACCGCCGAAAAAACGGAACCCGCTCCTCCTGGTTGTTGGGCGCATAAACCGCAACGACTTGAAACGAACCACTTTTAACGGCAATATCGGCCACGATCAGTCGGCCCTCGGCATCGGTATGCATAAGCCCCACCTTCGCATCAAGAGTACGCTTCACCAGCTAAGATACTCCTCTGGCCTGTCGGTTCCCATATGATGAATAGACGTCGTTAGACAACACACACGAATCGACGTTGCAAACAAAGTGGGCCTCCTGAATCGCGGCGACATCCACGCCGAACGACAAGAGATCATGGAGCAGGCAAGCAGCCTTACCCCGATCCCTCAAGCCATTCGCATTCAAACTGGCTATCTTGATAGACATCGATTAGGCCTGAAAAATAGAAAAGTTAGAAAAAACAAACCTACTCCCATACAGGCCGGAAATCTGCGTTAGACAGGACCCCGACGGATTGTCCCAGGCTCCCTGCATCCAGGAAAATGCCGCCGACGTCCGTGGGGTAGTTTAGTTTGATTGTCCTATATAAGGAGGGATGGAGCATCACAGGGACCCTCCCAGAACAAAAATGTCTTAGTTTTTTCAAGTTGGCATTGTCCAATTCGAACACCCTTATTTTAAGGTATGCTTCCTTCGCCTCAGAAATGTGGCTCCATACCTTGAGGTATCCACCGGCATCCCTCACAAGGGTATTGATTCCTGGGGCGTGTGGGAAATTGCGGGTATCCTCGACTGGGTTGTCATCAACAGTGTCTTTTTTTAACAGGAGCCTTAATAGGGCCCTTTTTGTTTGGACAGGCCCTTTTTAATTTCGTCGCTGTCTATTTTACAGATTTCGTGAGGGTCGGGGGAAAAAGTTTCTTTTTCTTCTTTTCCCTTGTGGGGAGGGGAAGATGTGGATGTGTGAGGGGGTGGAGATTGAGGGGGAGGGGGAGTTCGAGGGAGAGGGGGAGTAAAGACAGGAAGGGGAAGCAGAGAGGCTCCTTGTTTTTGCTTTTAAATCTATGGTTTCTCTTGGCGAAGCAGGTAGGGAGAGTAACCTGGTTTTGTCCATGTGCCTCTCCGCTCTACTCCGGCCAGCACGTTTCTCAATTGGTTCTTCTACTTCGTCTTCTTCCTCCCTAGACCTTTTCAAGGAGGAAGGGCGTGGTGGAGGCATTTCCTTCATCTCCGAGTCGTACTGTTGCTGCTTCTCTGGTTGTGGTTTCTTTTCCTCTTTCCTGTTGTGTGTGTGCTTCTTTGGAGATTTAGGCAGCGCTTTTTGTTATTGTAGTTGCTGTGGTTGTTGTTGCAGCTGTTGTTTGCGCTGCCGCTGCTGCTGCCGTGTCACCTCTTCATGTCGCTCCTGTGGTGGTGGTCCCTTCTGTTTCGGAGAGGGTGCGTCTTTCGACGCCTTGCCCCTCTTAATATCCGTCCATTCATTGTTGGGGTTTTTTGTTGCCGTTTCCGCTACTGATGGTGCTGTTGTTACTGATGTGGCTTGCGGTTGTGTTTGTGGTGTTGCCTTCTTGCCGGGCACGCTTTTGACATGTGCCCCAAGGCGCCGCACGTCCAACAATATGGTCTTCTTCCTTCTACCACGACTAGCATCCGCTTTTCATGGCACATCAGAATGTTGGGATTCTCGCCGAAGCTCTGTCGGTTGAGGGTAATTTGAAGAACAATATCCCCAGTACCAATTCCAGTGCCAATTGCAGTGAAAAGATTAAAAAAATAAAACACACTCGCACATCTGTGTGCATTTCGGGTTTAAATGGATTTGCTCCTGTATCAATGGTTACTTGTTTATAAAGGAGATGGCATTATGACGTTTTACATACGTGGACACAATTTATAAAAAACACAAAATCATCACAATAGATTTTCTTTTCGCTCGTCTATACTTTTAAAAAGGCTTTGCAAACAAAGATGTTTTAACGTTATTCATGTCGCGCCGTCGCATAATGGTCACATCTCTAGGACCCTAAAGACAGCAGTGTATTTGATCTTCACGCACATTTTTGACCTTGTGTGAGACGATGTTAAACTGGGCAAATACGAAATAATTTTCCAGAAGAATCTGTAAGTAAGGTTTTACAAATATTTCTTTAATCACAGTAAAAGATCAAATGAAAATGAAGGGTTTTCATTTAAATTAATTAAGAACACTTTACTCAAAGGATCGAGTTACACAAGTTGCAGAGGGTTACTATCAAAATCGTAATTCTGAATGAGGTGGGTGATATGAATAGGAGGTGGGTGGCAGGAAGGGTAGATCATGACGAATTCAGGGTATCATCTACACGGGAGTCCGTTCCACATTGTTGTTGAGGAAAATGTTGTGTATAACTTTCTCCTTACCTTCGTAATACGGAGGAAATAAGGGTGATTCGACTCCGGGCCATCCTGGATATGACGATAAACTACGTCCAACAGCAAGGCATCTGATCAGGAGGTTCTGAGGTGCGTGGAACCACCTCTTAATTGCTGGTGTTGCCAGGTCCAACCTGACCCTGGGTGGTAACACCTGTTACAGTCCCACCTATGACCAAATAGTTGACCCCAGAACTGGGGTCAAATCCCTATGAAAGTGTAAAAATAGGTTTCAATATCAGCAATACATTTTTGAAGAAAATAATTATTACCGGCAATACATTATTGCCAGCAGTACATTTTTGGAAAAAAATATTACCAGCAATAATAATTTTTGTCGGCATTAAATAACCCATTGAGGTTGATATGCCATAAAACAAACCAAACCAAATCGACCCCGGGGAACTGGCATGGCGTGTCCAAGAAACAAAAAATGTAATCTATTTTTTAAAAATTCCTCCGAAAGAAAATAACTTGTTCAATCATAAATAATTTCCGTTTTGCAGTATCAGATATAATGACGAATATTTCATCCTAACAGGTAATAGAAAATGGGTTACATGCAATGTTCCTTTCAAAATGCAGTAGATTGACCAGGTTAAATCTCCACAACTGATCACAAAAGCTGAGATCCATGGAAGAAAGCTAATGATGTACATGTGGTGGGTTCACCAGGATATTTAATGATTTAGAGGTCTTAAAACGCAATGAAATAATAAATGAACATGCAGCTGCAACGTGGCCATAAAAGTCTGGCTGAAAAACACCCGGTGTCTGATAATAGGAAAAATGTTGTTATCCTCCATAACAACGCAAGGCGGCATAGAACAAAGGCAACCCAAGAAAAGGTTTGGATCTCTGGTGGTCTGTTCTAACCCCATCCCCCATATTCATCTAACCTTGCATCAACCCTGTGGCGGTTGGTAGATATCCTGCAGTTGGAAATTTATTGTGGAATTCACTTGACTACTACTTCTACGCGCCGCTGGCGAATCTTATATGTGTTGTTCTTGTCCTAAGTATTACCGCTCATTACCAACCTTTGTTTGATTATTCTAATCAGTAAGCTTCCTTAGGTTACAACAATATCATAACTGGTCATGGAAAATGGGTTACATGCAACAATGTTCCTTTCAAAATGCAGTAGATTGACAAGGATAAATCTCCACAACTGATCACAAAAGCTGAGGCCCATGGAAGAAAGCTAATGATGTACATGTGGTGGGATCGCCAGCATATTTAATGATTTAGAGGTCTTAAAACGCAATGAAGCAATTCATGTACATTTATTCGTCAAGCAGCTGCAACGTGTCCACAAAAGTCTGATTGAAAAGTCCCCTGCGTTCGTCAATAGGAAAAATGCTCTACCTGATAACATAAGTCCACATACAGCTAGAATAACATCGGAATTTTTCTTTTGTTGAACTCTGATGTTTTGTTATATATCACCCGGCATATTCAAATTACTTTGGACCAAACGATTATTACTTTTGTTTCATTTTTCGATCAATGCAAAACGCTTTGAAGGGGAACACTTTCTCTAATGGAAGCCAGATAGATTAAAGAATTCGTCGAAAGCTTCATATCAAAATCTGCAGAACTGTCATCAAAATGGATCGAAGAGCTGTCTGACAAGCAGCGACAAGTCATTACAAATAATAGTGATCATATAATTGAACAAAATATATCTGCCTATATTCCTGCGATGAGGCATTGTAACTATTTACACTATTTACATCGTTCGGACTGTTATTGCCGTATTTACGTTTCGGCCGTTGTACGCTCCAACCTTCTTCAGGTGATATACGTTAGTATTTACAACCGAACCCTTTTAGTCCACAGGGGCAAAATGTTCTACTTCCACGTGCCATGCCTTTTTTGGGGGATATCTCAGTTTCAGTTAATTCCCTTTAGTAACTCTCCAAGTTGTTGTTTCCTCTGTAGTAGCCAAGTATCGAACTCACAACTCTTTAGGTCAAGTCCCTTTCTGGATTATTCAACCAACGCTTTTATCCACTGTCTCCACTTTTTAGCCATGTGTCTTTCGCAAAAAAAAAAAAAACAACTATTTTTTTTGTTTTTTTTAAATAGAATTGATAAATAAGGATTATTTATGATTCAACATAAAGCTTTAAGTTTTTAACTAGATTTTCTGAGATTATTTTTGGAAAGTTACAGCGATAAAAACGGACATAATAATAAAAAAGACAAAACACAAATACCCTAGTTGGTCCCTAAAACAGCACGAATGAAAAGGAAAATATAACGAATGAGGTAACCGGTTACTGTGCCTCATTCATCAGAGCTCGATCGATGTAAATACTGTGCATATCAATTATAAATAACATGACTAAATAAAATACATCCATCTCAATCCATTAAGACGAGTATGTCTTTCAAAAGCACATCACGTTAAGGCCGCACAAGTCCTGTTTATAGAGGGACGATTAATTTGATTTAATAATAGTTTCTAGGACATTTAGGTTGTAGCTAGAATGCAATCTGAACAAGACTGAGAGACAACGCACCGGCGTCCCCTGTTTTTTAAAAGGTTCTCTGTGATTGCAGACGCGAATGCGTTGTCATGACTACGATGAAGTGCAGATGACGTAATTAAATCGACGAACAAGTTCAAATTTCAGTTGAGGTTGTTGCATTCATTTCGCTCCAACCTCAACCCCTCCCCTTTTTCGGCCTTGTGCCATAATCGTATTTTTATACAATAAATATCCATTTCGCGCTAATACTCTCGGGAAAGGTATGAATCCATCTCCTTCCCTATCCCTAAATATGTAAATACTAGAATAGACAAGTTTCCCTAGCCTTAGTAGGGCAGTCAGTCCAGGAGGACGATGACTGCTTTGAATTCAAGACCGTAGAGGGAGCAACGAACAGCATAAAATGATGGTAAAATATTTTAGGTCAAACATTTGAAAACTGGGCGTGGAATCCTGAATTATTTTTTTTCCTTTTAACGCAAACAATAGTTTTTGTTGAAAATGACATAGGTTTTTGTGAGGAATGCTGAACTAATCGAAAAATCAGACAGCGATAAAAACGTCTAAGGCTTAGACTCTAAGCCGTGTTTTCATATAGAAGTTCAAATACAGTTGATGCTCAGATACAAACTCTCCCCTCGTAGTTCCGTCCGTCTGTCTGCCGATAAAATTGTCTAAGCTGGGTCTTTGTATAAAGGTTCAAATACAGTTGACGCTCAAATATGATTTCTGTCTATTTATC
The DNA here is from genome assembly GCA_964036315.1 of Acanthosepion esculentum. Taxonomy (NCBI): domain Eukaryota; kingdom Metazoa; phylum Mollusca; class Cephalopoda; order Sepiida; family Sepiidae; genus Acanthosepion; species Acanthosepion esculentum. The sequence continues at coordinate 126,284,862 of OZ038477.1, read as the reverse complement.
TCCGTTTATTTTTAATTTTTAAGGTTTGGTTAAATCTCTCATGAGTGCCTACCGAGGCGCGAACTCACGGCATGAAGAATAATTTTCTCACCATGTTCCTTTTTTTTTTAAAATTTTATAATTCGATTTTACTTCAAGATTTGGTTGATCTTTATTCTCCACAGATGCTACTCTGTTTTTATCGGTGAGTTGCCATGACTTCTCGAGGAAAGATATAGTAGTAGTTTCCAGTTGCCTCTTTCATGGTTTTGAGTTCATAGTAATACTTCTCTTAGAGTCGATAACAGCAAAGAATAGAGAGCATGCTACTTTGCTATTTAACCTAGGAAGAGGAGAAATGGATCCTTAACATTTTCAAGTAAAATAGTGCGAAAGCGGATACTAAAGACTGGCCTGGAATTTTAACCCTGCTCAGCGATCCTATTTTTTTCGCGATGTTAACCGTTAAGATATATGTATAATTAAGTGACCTAGCAACATTTTATATTAAGATTAGTTTGGTTTGGCACAAGGCTGCAGTAGAGGGATTCCTAGTAAGGACCTTGATTAATAAATAAGCAATAGTCTTGGGTGCGTGCGTAAAAGGCAATTAAGGTGTTTTGTTGCTAGCAGATGAGTTTATTTGTGCGTGATATAGATAGAGAATTCTCGTGTGTTCGTTTGATACTGTTTTCTGTATACTTGAGAAAGCGGCGGCAACGTGCTTGTTGATGTATAGACCTGAATATATTCTCCTCACGTGCGCGTCTCTCAATACAAATGCGTGTTCTCTTCGTGACTATTGAATAATGATGTCGACGTTCGATACAAGAAAAACAAGTAACTGCTGCTATCGGTCTTATTTACAAAGAATAAAACAAAATCATGTGAGACGGAAATTGATAAAAGCATTTTTTTTCCTTGAATAAGCCTTTAAGTATTGAACACGCATGCGCCAACAAATTCTTTTTCCACCACCCACTGTATTTAAAACTTAAGCATTTATAAGTCAGCTTCATAGATTCGTTTATAAACGCAAATTATCAGATGAAATGACGTCAGTACTAAGAAACGGCATTAAAAAAAAAAGCAAAATTTTCAAAATTAAAACATTTTATTTTCAATCTTGGATTTATTTAAAAAGCATTCTGAACTGAGATCGGTTTTCCTCGGATATAATCTTTCATTATCTGATGCATAATCACACACACACATATATATATATATATATATATATATATATATATATATATATATATACAGTGTAACCCGGATATAAGAGATTTTCTCTGGTACCAAATTAGAGCCTGTGTTAATGTATATATAATAGACCAAACCCGGATATAAGAGAAACCCGGATATAAAAGACTTCTTCTCCGGTCCCGACAACTCTCTTATATCCGGGTTGCACTGTATATATTTTCCGAGCGTAGCTTACATGTGGTACAAGGCCGAGAGTAGGGGGCACCCAGTGAGAATCGAACTCACTACTCAGTCGTAATTGTTCTAGTGAGACAACCTTGCTAGTCATTACATTGCATCGAGGTGCCCGCCCCCAATATATATGAGATAACGATATACAGTGTAACCCGGATATAAGAGAATTGTTGGGGCCCGGAGGATAACTCTCTTATATCCGGGTTTATCTTATATCCGGGTTTGGTCTATTTTGTTTAGGTAAGTATGTCTCTAATTTGGGACAAGAGAAAATCGCTCTTATATCCGGGTTACACTGTATATTTTTATATAAATCCAGAACAGTATTCAAGAAATTGTAATACAAAATGGAGAAAAGTTGCTATGTGACGCGTTTCATCCGTTAGCATTTCATCATGCTGGGTTGGTTGACGGTTGCTTTGACTACGCATGCGCATGAACGAGAGATGCTGGCAGTTTCAATTGTTTTCTTTAATTCATTTTTGCAATCTAACCAAATTCATTTATATTTCTTTTCCCTTTCGTCATCTTTGCCCTAAAATATACCACCCACACTGACAACCTAAAATCTGTCAAGAATGGTGAAACGTTGCAAGAACCTGGATGTAAATTTACTGTGGCTGAACTAGCGATTAAAACGCGTTCTAAACATTTTCATCTTAGTGACAGGACATTTTTTTCTTATTTATACACACTGTAGAAGGCTCAGAAGCCACTATAGATAGAGGGTTACAGAATAAGAAGCACAGCTTATTCAGAAAGGTGGGAAAGTTAACCTATTCACGTCTAGGGCTAACCGTTAAGATTTTAGTTATCAGGAAAGCATCCTCTTGGGAGTCGGTTCCACGAAGCAGAAATTCCTGCGAAGCTGCTTGAGTGGAACTTGCATCTCACCAATGGAATGCTAAAGAAATGAGGGTGTGGTTCGCTACAATGGGCTAGCATTTCGGATCCTAGCCCCGAAGGTTAGAACTGGTGGAACTAAGGAATATAGTCCGTCTGCGCACTTTCCATGAAAGTAGCGATATAACAGTGAGAAGATTGCAGGGTGGAAAGATTTTCGCCCACACGGACATAAGCGAAAAATGAATAGACCGGAAGTTGAACTAGATTCTTTTATTCCACTTTCAGCTCAACAATTGTTACTCTAACACTTGTACACACACACACACACACACAATATATATATATTTATATATATATTTTTTAAACATGTAGCATTGAATGTTAAAGTCAACATAGTCTTGCATATTTTCTTTTGAATTTTCTCATATTTTATAATGAGACTTTTTATTTGAAAATGATTTCGAAATATGTATTGTCCATACGATGACCTAGCGCTTTCGAACATCATTGTTCATCTTCAGAGTCAATATTTTTAATCAAAATTTTTTTTAAACAAACATTTGCCAAATATCTTGTAGCGTAATCATGTTGCTACTTTTTTACAAACTAAATAAACGTTAAAATCCTTTTAAATTCAAAAGACGCGATGATGTTATCACGTGCAGGGCGAAGATTTTTATCATGTGACAGCGTGAAAAAGATTTCCACTACACAAGCCAAAAGATCGAAGAATACGTTATAAAATTTAAATATATTATAAACATTGTAATATGTTACCAGAAATATTATAATCTATACGATTAATAGGAGGTCTTTTGCTTTTAATATGTAATGCCTCTAAGATTTTAAGGCGTCTAATGTCTGTATGTTTATCTATAATTTTAGTATTTCTATAACTATTTTACGTATATCAGATTGCATAAGGGAAACGGTATGTGACTTAATATGTTGTTTAATGGAGCTAGAATTATTTAGATGCAGAGTTAATATATATATTGTGTGTATGAGAGACGAAATTGTATGACAAAATAGAAAAAAATTATTTGTGACGCGTTTCATCCGTTAGATTGCGTTTGTTATTACTACGCATGCGCATGAACGAGAGACGCTGGTAGTTTCTAGTATTTATTTTTTTTTTTTTTTAACAAGCTAGCCAAATTCATCTATATTCTCTTTCTTTGTGCTTCTTATTCTGTAATCCGCTGTCTATATTGGCTTCTGAGCCTTCTACAAGCTGAACCTCAGTGTGTATAAATAAGAAAAAAATGTCCTGAGCTGAAATATCTTGGGTGATAGCCAGTCTAGGAGAAATTTCCTCCATTATAAGTTCTCATAAAAAGTGTAGCTCATTCTTCACAATTTGAAACCTATAATGAAGTAATAGCTGTGGGTAGTCTTAAATGAACAGGGGAGCCTCATACGTTGAGCTTGTCGTGAGAGTCCATTATATATATTGTATGTGTGTCTGCACTTACATCTGTTTGTATGTACGAGGACTACATTATTTTCAGTTTGAGTAGATATTTTGTGTGGAAAGATGTCTCGCTGCTTCCGAAAATAATCATTTCGCTATTTCTATTTTCTAACCAATTGGAAAAAAGAAAATTCTTTCAAAACCCCAATGGATATATTTTGAATCTTTCACTTTGGGTATTTTATAAATTTCTATTCAACATTATTATTGAGCTTCTTTCTACATTTTTGCCAGCCCCCTAAGCATCTGCTGAGTTATTTCCTTTCGCTTGAGGTGAATTTTAACAACTGGGTTGTTCACTAAATCAAATGCTTTTTTTCTCCTGTTAACTTGTCTACTGTCTTCATAACGCACATACTCGCGTGGTTGTTTGTCCATGAGTAATTTTTTCACTTTTAAAGCTATTTCACTTCAAGACAAAGACGATCATAACTCTCCACTCTTTCTTACCTATGATTTACCATATATTCTTGGAAAAAAAAGAATGATTTGCCATTTCCTTCCTCGCGGTTTTAAATTCAGAATTACATTTTCCTTTCATTCAAGCTCCAAAAATGTTGTTTTGCTTTTTTAAGTTCCTGTACAATAATGTATTCGCACACTTACCTATCTAAAAAAATGAATAAAAAAAGGACCTACGAATACATTTTATATTCTACATAATTTTACTGTGAATCGGGGCCCCGCAAAAATGTTTCCAGTTTGGTCAGGCAGCTCTTTATATCTGTCTTACCAAAAAGTATCAGGTGGGTGACTACGATCAATGGAACAGCTGCGAGAGTGGAAGAGGTTATCGGAATAGCGCGAGAGAAATAAAATAAAATAAAGAAAGTATTAATCTTTAAATTATGATATTACTGGCTTATCATTTTATCAGATTTAGGAGCGTTTGCTAGTTTTGTTTATTCTTTTCGATGCTATTTGGGGGTAATGGGCACCTGAGGTTGTTTGTGAAGTAACTAATGAAGGCGTTTGTTAAGAAAAAAAAAGTTTTGTACTCTGCACATGAAAAGCTGCTTTCTTTATAATACTCACTGATGTAGAACACCTTAACAGACACGTACTGTGTATACGTACACATCCACGTCTCTTACTCTGTACACATTGCGTAGATATCTCCCTGTAACTGTGTATATAGGTTAAGAGATTTGATAAACGAAGATCTCTATATATTTAAAGTCACGTTATTTAAACGCATTTGTGTTGATTTATATATGTATATTTTTCTATAAATATTTACTTCTTCCACACCTGTGTGTATGTATGTTTGCATAACGCGTTCACACACACACACACACACGCATAGAGATGAAGTTGAAATGTAGATGCTATACCACATATTCACCCACGCAGTTCAGGAAATTTGGTACATAATTTTTGATATTATTTAACTCTTTCACATAGAGGTTCTGTTCGTGGTCATTGAATTACTGATTTTAAGAGGATCAAGCCGAAGTTTTTTTTTCCGTTCAGAGTATGACGATAAACTACATCCGCGTCCTGGGTATGACGGTAAACTACATCCGCGTCCTGGGTATGACGATAAACTACGTTCAACAGCAAGACCTCTGATCAGGTTTTGAGGAGCGTGGAACCCCCTCTTAATTGCTGGTGTTCCCGGGTCCACCCTGACCCGGGGTGGTAGCACCTGTTAGGGTCCCAGTTATGGGCAAATAGTTGACCCCACAACCTGACTCAAAACACTATGAAAGTGTAAAAATAGATTTTAATGCCAGAAATACTTTGTAAAAAAATAATATCGGCAATAAATATTTGAAATAAGAAAATATTACCAGAAATAAAAATCCTGTAAGCATTAAATAACCCATTGAGGTTAAAATGTCACGAAACAAAACAAACCAAAAATCCTATTTTCAGAACATTCAATGTATTCCAGCTAATATTATATGACAATATTTAAAAATTTGAGGTAATTCTTTAGTTTATTTTGTTTTTCGGCATATCAACCCTAATGGGTTATTTAATGCCGACAAGATTTTTATTGCTGATATATTTTTTTTTAAATCTATTACTGGTATTAAAATCTATTTTTACAGTTTCATAATGCTTTGGCCCCATTTTAGGGGTCAACTATTTACCCATAGCTGGGACTCTAACAGGCGCTACCATCCCGGATCAGGGTGGAACTGGGAACACCAGCAACCAAGAGGTGGTTCCACGCTCCTCAAAACCACCTGATCAGAGGCCTTGCTGCTGGATGTATTTTATTGTCTTACCTAGGACGCGGATGTAGTTTATCGTCATACCCATCATACCTCATTTTGTGTGTGTGTGTGTGTGGGGGGTCTTACTCTTTTGCAGAGGGGCAGTCGGCGTATTCTGAAGCCCCAGCCGACTGGTTATTCAGGTAATGGTATTTCTGTAAATAGTGGTGATGGATTAATGACAAAAGGTAACCTTCCATACTTGCTGTTTTGTGTCTAGAAATCTCATGGGGAAAATTGTGCGTTTTTAGAGAATCGTAATCAGATGATTTGGTGTTATAAGTTTTCTTCGTATTTTTAAAGTTTATATCAATTATAATCTATTTCCGGGAATGTGATATAACTATGAGTGTATATGGTTTGGGATAATGGGATCTCTGGAAATAATCAGAATTATGGTGTAATTGCAAAATGTTCTTATTGACTGCTGCTCTACGAGCTGTTGTCCAAAGGCGGAGTCACCTTCTTTTTCTCTCTCGTTTGGCCGCCATGTTTATTTCCTACGTTACCCTTCGGAAGGTCATCAGGTAGTAAATGATGCATGGCGGGTTTATGTCGTAGAAAATGTATACGGATCGTTGTCTTTCGAAACATTTTACTTGATAACAGATTTTTTTCTGTCACCTGACATATTGTAAATATTATTGCTTCGGACTTAGCATTTTTCAATTTATTTATTTTTTTATTTATTTGCTACGAACTATAAATTTTGATTCATTTATACGCACACACATACACACACAATCATTTTTAATTTGAAATGTTTTCTATGCTATAAAATAGAGGATTTATTAATTTGACGTAAAGAAAACCTGCAAAGTTGGTTCAACTATAAATTAGGTATAACAAATTTCTTGGGGCACCTCGACGTGGTGTAATGGTTAACAACCTTGTCTCGTTGGAACAATTGCAGTGAGTTGCTTTTCTTGACGAGGACAGATTTCTTTTCGTGAGCGAGAGTTCGCTGTTTAGGATCTCTAAGTTGAATATTTTGAGTCTATATTTTTTATTTATTTATCCCCTTGGACTGTTGACGTTGGATTAGCAATTCGGACTATTTTCATCGCCCTTATTTGAATCACAAATCCAATGTCAATAGAAATTGCTGGGGACAAAATGACTTATCAATTAACCCCAATGAAAACTAAGCAAGAAGGAACCGGAAACCCAGTCCTAAAAAGGAAACAAAAGATAAAACCCACTACTCTTGTTTAAAAGACCAGGTTGTAAGTATATAAACTAGAATAAGAATGCTTCGCACGAATGCCACTGTTGAGCAACAGCAGATCGAAATTTTGTGGTTGCCAAAAAGAAAAGTCAATAGTCCGAACAATACTTGGAATGATACTGATTCATTATAAAACATATTGCACCAAAAATGTCTGTGTGTAACAGTTGACGTGTGTATTCAACAATAGAACTATGGAACTGTTCCAGAGACTAACTAGAATCTTTGGCAAATGGATATTAATCACGGAGTGAGAAAGAAAGGAAAACCAGGCGGAGTTTACATAATAGGAACATTAGAAAAAATTATTTTGGCTTTTAACAGATAATGTTGTAAAAACTTAATCTCCTTTGGTACGGAACGTGTTAAAACGGCTGAATATAACTGTGCTCTAATGTTCAGTTGCGAACGATATAGATTCTTCTACAATTGCCCATAAACGAAATTAGCACAATGCGCTGGTCCTCCTGTTTAAGTAGCTATGACACTTACAAGGCTCACCTTCCCAGTAGAATTTCGATGGCACTTAAACGCAAAGGACGAAATGTAAAAGCAAACCGATCAGTATCATGAAGTGGTTCGGTTTGACTGTCTCCCTAGGTCATGTGATCAGAAAACAAAGCTTTATTCCTATCACGAAAAACAATGTTCATTTTTAAATTTAAAATATATTTCTGCCTCCTACGGTGGAGTAATAGATAGCGTCTCGGATTGAAGAGAGAGAGAGAATCCATTACATTCACTTACGTGTTAATACCTTGGGGAAAGTTATGAATCCTCTTCTTATCCCCACCCCTCAGCAGGACAGACTGGGTTCTATAGCCTTGGATGGCAACTGGTCTACTGCAGAAAGAAATGGCAACTTACTGAGGAGAAAAAAAATCTGCCTCATTAGTCATTTATCGAAAGATACATGATCGCCTAAGCGTGCATCAGGTATGGCTCCTACCGCCATTGTACAGGATGCAAAAAAGGAGAATTATTCATACAACTCAAAAATTGTTTGTCTTTAAATAGACCACAAAGGGTTGGTAAGCCGTAAAAAACTTCAAAGTTGATAGACTGACCCGAAACAAACATTCACATCTATCTTCAGACATGGTGTTTTAAAAGCTTATCAAAGTTTGATCTAAACTTTTCACTGTAATGTTCGATCGGTGGAGAAGCGTTGTGTTCTTTTGAAAGAAAGTATGTTTAAACGGAATATATATATATATATATATATAATATTTATATATATATATATATAATATTTATATATATATATATATATATAAACATAAACGTTACATTAGTGAATATCGATATTTGATTAAACGTTCCGTTTATTTATTAAACAATATATTCATTTTCGCCTACCGGCCTGAATATTCAAGACACCTTATTAGAGAAAAATATGAGCTCAAATAAACTGTTTAATAGCCGAGAGGTCTAAAGCACGTAAGATCTAATAACGGTTTCTCCTAGGGAAACAGGTTCCAATCCTGCCGAAGAGCGCGTATTTTCCCCTAATAAGATTTCTCAAATATTCAGTCCGGTAGGCGAAAATAAATATACTGTTTAATAAATAAACAGTGTGTCTACTCAAATACGAGTATCCACTAACAAAAAAAAATAAAAATAACGTTTAAGTTACAAAATCTGCTGGATTAATAAATAAAGAATCCATCACCCTTCTTTGCACACACACACACACATATATATATATATATATATATATATATATATATATATGAGAGAGAGGGAGAGAGACCCATATGGTGAAAACCTAGCTAGGTTGTACCTGGTATTGGGATTTATTTACTTTAATGTTGCTCTACTTAGCGTATTGAGCACTCTTCGTTTGAACTTATTACTCGAAAGTTTTTTTTTCTCTTTATACCAGATATTTAAGGTACTGGACGATTTCTTTCGCCCTGTTCGGAGTTTTCTGGGGTTTTTTTTTTTTTTCCAAAAATTTTTTTCCTCGAATGCCAGTTTGTTTGAAAATTGTGCTACCCAGGTTTTTTCACCCACCGAGTTTAAAGAGATTTACATTTTATATATAATGTGTGTGCGAAAAATTTCCTACAGTTAACCTGTAGAAAAAGACAATATTTATAAATTTAAAAGACAATAGGAAAACTGTAATATTAGCCGACGCGTTTCGTCCAATGTGGATTTTTCAAGCTCCTATCCCACTAACGCAGGTGTTCCTCAAGGCTCCATCCTAGGCCCTACTCTGTTCCTCATATTCATAAACGACCTTCCTGACGCCATAGATTCCCAAGTCGGCATCTATGCGGACGACACCACAATTTACTCCTGCCTCAAACACAAATCTAGTGAGGCGGACAAAGTTAACCTGGCAGTTCGATTAGAAAAGGACCTCCAATCGGTTGTGAACTGGGGCAAGAAATGGATGGTTAACTTTAACGCCTCTAAAACAAAACTGCTCTCTATTGACCACCACAGGGATCCATCCCTGCATCCCATTAGAATGTCTGAAGACCAACTTCTCGAGAGCTCCTCTCTGCGGCTGCTCGGTCTCACGCTGTCCGCTGATCTGAGATGGAACAAATACATCGAGTCAATTGCATCATCCACCGTAAGAAAAGTTGACTCCCTGTGACGAGCCAGAAAATTTTTCTCCCCGGAATCGATCCTCCAAATCTATAAATCGACCATTCGCCCTTTCATGGAGTATGCAATGTAATTGGCCCTGATCTGTCATCTCGTCTGCAGTCGCTCTCTCACAGACGCGACGTTGCCTCGCTCTGTCATTTTTACAAATACTTTCACGGTAATTGCTCCGACGAGCTGCTTTCGCTGGTTCCTAGGCCTCATGAATTTAAACGTCCTACGAGGCTGGCATCCCGTTCCTACCCCTTCACCGTTGAAACTGTTAGATGTAGACGTCTCTTCTACTCCAATAGCTTCATGTCTTGCACATCTCGCCTGTGGAACTCCCTTCCTTATTCCTGTTTCCCTGACAAATACAATCTCCAACTATTTAAGTGTAACGTCAATCGACATCTCCAGTTGCCTTGATCTATCCACTTCCCTTCTCCACATCCTTTCACCTTTCATTCCTATCTGCTCTCGCTCCAAATCTTCTGTAACCCCCTCGCCTTGATCGATCCACTATATTTCTCCACATCCTCTCCTTTACCACTCCTATCTGCTCTTCCTCCAAACCCTCTGTAACCCTTTGCGTGCTAGTGGGTTCCAGCCTTGCTTGGGGTGATAAGCTTAAAAAAACCCAAAAAACCCCACAGTAACTAATAATAACAAAACAAAATTCTTCCAGTTGCTTAGTACATTTTGTTTTGTTATTATTAGTTACTTTGTTCAAATAAATTCATTTCGTTTTTGCCTTGAAAAAATTCACATTGGGCGAAACGCGTCGGTTAATATTACAGTTTTCCTATAGTCTATATATATATATATATATATATATTTGTAGTTACACACGCTCTATCTCTGATATTGAGCACTTTATCCCATAAATATAGCACACCTTAAAACTATATTTCTTTATATATATATATATATATATATATATATATATGATTTTACAAAGATATTACTTACATAAAATAATAATTTTATCGATAAATTACCTAGATTACTTATACAGAAAACCAATGCAGTCGTAACATAATTATTTTCTTTCATATTTATTTTTGACAAGATGAGTCGACTAATATATATATATATATATATATATATATATATAACCTCATACATTACTTTCTATACATCTTCTGTATGATCGTGTCCTTGTATACATGAATCTGCAGTTGCGATCCCCCAAGTGCTTCAGCAGGTAAGCGTGCGAAATAATAACTCCTAATGAAGCAACTGCAACAAACCAAATAATGAAACAAAAGTGCATGGCAACACACACAATTTCTCCCCACTTTCATTCCCAGAACAAATGCTACAGGAGGAAACTAGTCACGAATTTTCTAAATACGAAGCATTTAACGAACAAATGTCTATTCGTTCGATATTTTCTTCGTTTCCAACGTCTTCATTTTTATCTGTCGATAACTGTTCTGTCAAAATGAATGCGACTCCATTGAAAGATGGTGTCTATTCTAAATGTAAATACTATAATTTAAAACTAGACTGTTGTTTCGGTTTTCGAATTAGACAATCCAGCGCTTCGCTGGAGTGTAATGTTTAACATGTTATCCTTAAAAACTATTATTACTATAATGAATTTCACCTACATGGCCCTCTACAGCCTTACCCTTATAGCTCGAAGTAATGATTGTCTGTTTGTCATTCCTTCCACCTATCCTGTTCCACCGTCCTGGGTATGACAATAAACTACGTCCAACAGCAAGGCCTCAGATCAGGAGGTTCTGAGGAGCGTGGAACCACCTCTTGGTTGCTGGTGTTCCCAGTTCCACCCTGACCCGGGGTGGTAGCACTTGTTAGGGTCCCAGCTATGGGCAAATAGTTAACCCCGAAACTGAGGTAAAAAACATTATGAAAGTGTAAAAATAGGTTTTAATACCAGAAATACTTTGTAAAAAAATTATTACTAGAAATAATATTTTTGAAGAAAACTATTACCAGCAATACGTTTTTGAAAAAATATTACCGGCAATATTTTTTGAAAAAATATTACCGGCAATATTTTTTGAAAATAAAGGTTGTCGGCATTAAAAGACCCATTGAGGTCGATAAGCCGTAAAACAAACCAAACTATCCTGTTCCACCATCCGTTCATACAAGCTAGTCAAGTAGCTGGCCTGCTTCTTTTGTCTGTCTTTTTTTGGCTTGGATATGTCATGCGAGTATCAAATTCTCCAAGCCTTCCTTCCTTATTATGTATCCTTTTTGTTTTCATTTTCATGACTTCTTGGTTACTTACGGGCTCTCTCCATCGTATTCTCAGTAAGCTTCTGTTGAACCCCATTTCTACTGCCTCAAGTCTTCTCTTCATCTGTGAGGAAACCATTCATAATTCGCTGCCACATAGGAGGATTGATATGACATAGCAGTTCAACACTCTTCTTTGTGATTAACGAAATTTTCCTGTTTCTTATTATTTGCTTAGCTTTTGGAAGGCATCTTTTGCTATTTCAATAAGAATGAGGTTAGTAAATATATTGTGATTTACTAAGCGTAGCTTGGATATAACACGAGGTCCCAACTAAAGAGCTCCCAGTAAGACTCGAACACGGTATTCTGTCGTAATTGATATCGCAAGACAAGTTTGCTAACCACAACGGAGGACTCGAGGTTAGTAAATGTCCATAAGTATTTGTTTATATCATTGATAGTGATCGCTTTGTAGTGATGGGCGAATTACCTTCTCCATGTAGTAGACTCTCTTTAGGTGATGTAGCAAGAATAAGATTTTAGATTAATTGATGGAGGCACTTCCAAAAACCAAGACGATCGAAAACTTGCAGCCTATTTCTGTTTTATTTTATCTTATTTTTTTATGTTTGACTAAGCTCCAACAGCATAGTGGGAAAGTAACTGGCTTGTAACTTCCTATTTCTCAAAAACCAGGCTAGTACCGTTTCCTCAGCACGGGCCAGACCTTCTCTAGTCACGATGTTGGTCTTTTTCTTCTACTGAGCGTTTAGTTCATTTTAGACATCTAGTGTAACCAACGTATACAAAGAATGGCTAAAGATGGGATGATGGTCATCTTACTTGATTGTTCCTGGAAGTATCTGACTGATGAGGGAAAAGTGAATATAACAATTTTTGGAATACAGTTTGATTGAAGAAGTAATAAAAGAGTTGATAGTATTTTTTCAAATGATTAAATGTCGTGAGTTATTTGAAATAAAGTAACTAATAATAACAAAACAAAAGTTCAGTCGACCATTGATGACAATTCCAGAACAACGTAACTATAAAAAATGTTTCTATCCTCTGCCAGCCGGTATGATGGAGAAAGCATTACCTCGAACCGTCGCCAGTGAGACACGCTGCAAGAGCCACTCCGTTTCGCGAGGCTCGTTCCTTAATCGAGACGCAATCGCGCCAATCCTCCGAAGGAACACTATCGAACGAGGGCCAATAACCCCTGAAGTCTCCACTGCCACAGGAGTATATATATAAAAAATAATCTTCAAAACAGCTCTACAAATTTAAATAAATTTTATTGGGTAGTTGCTTCCTTTCAACTTGAAAGAAGTATATACGTTGTCTTATGAACGCGTGAAATTTTCCAGCAGTCAACAAATGGGTAGTGTATTATTATTGCTATTTTTGTTGGCATAACTCGATTTGCATGTTTGGATGTGTTGCTTACTATGCTTAAAAGTCGCAAGGTTATTGCAGAAAGTTACTCGATAAAATGTGAAAGATTGAGTAATTGATTATCCGAAAGGTGTGAGTAATTAGCTTGTGCACAACCCTGGTCAAGGGTTTACCGAAAAAAAGTAGAAAGCTGAACTTTATGAATTTACGCGATCGTATTTTTAGCAGCATCGTCTCCAGGAAACTAAAAGTTAGACTTGATAAATTCAGAAGTTTATTCGTTAATAAATACTTTACCTAATTTTTATTATCTATTTTTAGGAGGAAAAATATTGTTGATCATTTTCTGGAGTGATCTTTCAAAATTCATAGTAGACAACATACATGACCGTATGAAGTTTCAAAGCATTAAGAGCGTTTGAGATAACGTCGCTGATTGGTTAATAAATGCGAATGTGGAAATTCAAATCTAGAGCCTACTTTGTGCATATGAGTCAGTTTTTCTGACAGCTGATGTTTGTACAGAATTGAGACTTTTAGTGATATTTAAGTAATATCATTAAAAATCTCAATTCTGTATTGAATTTTTGTACAATTTCTACTTGATTCCTTCCTTGTAACGTTTTATCTTTTGCATGATCCATATTAGGTCCAGAATGGGTTATTGCTTCTATACCACTATTTTTCAATAACGAATATTCATATGACCTTCCGTCTCGAGTTAGACCAGTTCAGATCTTTATTGCTACGATACGCCATGCTGTTACCATGGAGTCAAATCTCTTACTTCCTTTGTGTTTCAAATCTAAGGAAATTTCACATTTTCCTCTAGAACTGCCACTTTGTGGAACAGACATCCGCAGAGGTGTTTCTTATAACATTTTTATATTGACTCTTAAAAAAATAAATCGTTATCTATCCTCTTTATCTCTGCTTCTTTTCAACACTTCCATTATCGCACATACTTCATCTTTACCGTTTTAATTGTCTCCCTTTACCTTGAGTGGATCTGGTAAAATTTTAGTAAACAAAATAAATGAATCGCTAAAACGCGCCATTTAAAAAAAAAATTTATTTTAATTTTTTATTGATAGAAAGATGTTTGATTTCGGAATTTAATAATCAGGAAGAATCCAACTTTTTAAAGAAAATAGTATCGAGGAAAAGAAAGGAGTTCATAGCTAATAATTAATTTAATTCTTACTCTGAAGCTGAGTTCGATAACCTATTTTCAGGAGTGGGATCAGTACTCCGAGGTGTCTAATAAATGTGGAAGGGCGTTTATTTTTTAACTTCTCTGGACATTTTCCAATTACCCCAAGCTTATTAAACCCCACCCGTTTATTTAGCACTTTTGACCCTTTAACTTATGTTACCCTTCCTTTTTTATTAAGACCCTCTCGTTTATTGCATAGTCAGAACAATTTCGATCCTTCCGATTATTAAGACCTAAGAGTAGCCATTTTGGACTGTAATGTAAGTTGCTGCATTCACGTGGCTACAAAAGGATACAGATCAAATGCATGGAAATGCTTAAGGCACTGGAAGAAAAAGTGGCATTTAATTTAGTCATAAATTTACGAACATGGAACGCGAAAAGAAAGGACTAAACATCAGTTGCAAGAAGCCGTAATGCGCATGATTGTCAGCAAAAGGGACGGCCCAACATGAAAATTACAAACTGGTGACACCAACATTAAGAAATTACAAAAATTTAAATATCTAAGAAGTGATTTAACGGCGGATGGATAATGTGCCACCAGGATCTGAACACACATTTGAATAGCGAAAGCTGCCTCCCGAAAACGAAGCAAAGTCTTAAACAATAAAATTTAGTTAGAAAAGAGTACTCAACTGCTATGCAATATCGGTTCTCCTATATAACAGTGAATGCTAGACAATCTCCCACTAACATTTTTTTGTCGAAATTTCGCAAACTCTCACCTTTCGTCCAATTTCGCAAACCAATCGATGAAACTTGAATGAGCTGATTTGTTTGGAAAAGTACTTTGACAAAAATCCTATTTCGCGGTTTTTACGTACCTTAGTAAAATCAACTGTACTTTGTAGCCCCTTAACTGTTTGCAATTCTCTCTAAAATTTGGTTTTGATCCGTCAATGTACGACTATTTTAGACGGACTAACGGAAGTCACAGAATATATATATATATATATATATATATATATAAGAGAGATATTTTTTTATCGCAGAATTAAATTGTACTTGAGCATTCCGTTGTGGATTTTTACCTATATGCTGGTGAATATTACTCATCTTTACATGGGTTTGCACAGGTAACATTTTACGACACTTAGAGCACTGTCATAGTTCGATCGTCACTGTGAGACAAGACTACTGGCAACAACTCTTGCAGCCTCTTCTCTCTAATCTAAGCACATCAGATACAGTGTATTTGGATGAAAATGCAAGCTTATTAAATCTAATGTTTACGTGATTCCGCAAAGGGCTGTCTCCTGTTTAAGACTGAATGTTTGAAGCGCTTTCGATCAATTTTAACCGAATTCTGTATCCTTCTACATTTCTCTTTTATTTAACGTCGAAGCCAAGAATACGCACGATTGTTAACGCGTCTGTTGGTATAGAGAACCATCATCGCCTTTGTTTCTTTGCTTGAAAAGATGGCATTACAATTAAAACCTGCTTAGATTCAAAGAAAATCATCTCTTAAAGATATTATCGGAGGAATGAAGTGTAATTAACGCAATAAATAAAGATAATTGTATTAAGATAATTAAAAGGAACAAAAAGGAAAAATAACTATGGTAGTGGGCATTATATAAAAATAAACAATGATCTAGAATGAACTAACCTGTTTATCGCTCCTCATTCACCAGAACTTGATCACAGAAAGTAAAGTCATTGTCATTAGCAACTAAAAATGAAAACGCGAAGAAAATACACGCGTATTGGTAACAGATTGCGATGGGTATATCATATTCAGTAAAAATGTCCTCCTGTTTATATGAGAAAGGTTGTCATGATTTCATGAAAACAGGTTCAAAGACTTTTAAATTTTAGTATATGATCCGCACTCCCGATTTTTAATATGGTATTCTACGATTGTCTTTCTCTCTGTTACTCTCTCTCATACTGCCTGTTTCTCGCTCTCTGTGCCTGTTTTTTTCTCTCTCTCGCTCTCTGTGCTGTTTTTTTTCTCTCTCTCGCTCTCTGTGCTGTTTTTTTCTCTCTCTCGCTCTCTGTGCTGTTTTTTTTCTCTCTCTCGCTCTCTGTGCTGTTTTTTTTCTCTCTCTCGCTCTCTGTGCTGTTTTTTTTTCTCTCTCTCGCTCTCTGTGCTGTTTTTTTTCTCTCTCTCGCTCTCTGTGCTGTTTTTTTTCTCTCTCTCGCTCTCTGTGCTGTTTTTTTTCTCTCTCTCGCTCTCTGTGCTGTTTTTTTCTCTCTCTCGCTCTCTGTGCTGTTTTTTTTCTCTCTCTCGCTCTCTGTGCTGTTTTTTTTCTCTCTCTCGCTCTCTGTGCTGTTTTTTTTCTCTCTCTCGCTCTTTGTGCTGTTTTTTTTCTCTCTCTCGCTCTCTGTGCTGTTTTTTTCTCTCTCTCGCTCTCTGTGCTGTTTTTTTTCTCTCTCTCGCTCTCTGTGCTGTTTTTTTTCTCTCTCTCGCTCTCTGTGCTGTTTTTTTTCTTTCTCTCGCTCTCTGTGCTGTTTTTTTTCTCTCTCTCTCTGTGCTGTTTTTTTCTCTCTCTCTCTCTCTGTGCTGTTTTTTTTCTCTCTCTCTCTCTCTCTGTGCTGTTTTTTTCTCTCTCTCTCTCTCTCTGTGCTGTTTTTTTTCTCTCTCTCTCTCTCTCTGTGCTGTTTTTTTCTCTCTCTCTCTCTCTGTGCTGTTTTTTTTCTCTCTCTCTCTCTCTGTGCTGTTTTTTTTCTCTCTCTCTCTCTCTGTGCTGTTTTTTTTTCTCTCTCTCTCTTTTCTGTCTCTCTCTCTCTTTTCTGTCTCTCTCTCTCTTTTCTGTCTCTCTCTCTCTTTTCTGTCTCTCTCTCTTTTCTGTCTCTCTCTCTCTTTTCTGTCTCTCTCTCTTTTCTGTCTCTCTCTCTTTTCTGTCTCTCTCTCTTTTCTGTCTCTCTCTCTTTTCTGTCTCTCTCTCTTTTCTGTCTCTCTCTCTTTTCTGTCTCTCTCTCTTTTCTGTCTCTCTCTCTTTTCTGTCTCTCTCTCTTTTCTGTCTCTCTCTCTTTTCTGTCTCTCTCTCTTTTCTGTCTCTCTCTCTTTTCTGTCTCTCTCTCTTTTCTGTCTCTCTCTCTTTTCTGTCTCTCTCTCTTTTCTGTCTCTCTCTCTTTTCTGTCTCTCTCTCTTTTCTGTCTCTCTCTCTTTTCTGTCTCTGAAATAAATTCTTCCTGATTCTCAGTTGTTCCATCTATTTCGCGCCTATTTGAATTGTTTACACATTATCAGTCTTTGTTGTTCTACTTCTATACGCAGATCATGAGGATCGACAACGTCCTGAAGGGACACGGCTCAAAGAAGAGCAACTCTAGGAATGATAATGTCTATTCATAAAATCCTAGCCAGTGTCCTCCGTTGTTACTTGTTGACCAAAGACAATTCGAGCGTCACCATATTTGATGACACAGAAAATGAAGCTGAAAACACGAGGCTAAGGCAGTGAGCTTTACTTTACCTTCCAATTGTGGTTGCTATTTGCTGGAAACGCGATTTCCGTCCGGAAAAAAATTAACGGACAGACATAATGTCATTTCTAATTAATAAAGAACCTTCGTAAACAAATTAATATTGATTAACAAGTGAAGGAGACACGTTCTTGATCTCCTCTTCAAATTTGCCGCCAATGAAACAATGCTGTATTCTAATCAACAAACAGATCATTAGTGTTGTTAAGGTAATAACGTTAATTTGTCTTGTCTTTCCTTTTGTTAGGATTCTCTGAGATTTCAAGTAGTGTTGAACCGAGGTTCTGTGATTGTAATAAATTAGTCGAAGAACAAAGTCTACTTATTTGTGGGGCATTGATTTTCTTTGTAGTTTATAATTGTTTTGTAATAAAAAATTAAAAAATGTCGTTTCAAATAGTTACTTACTATATTGACCCAGGAATGGATTTGGACTATTAAAGAAAAAACAACGATAACATCGTTCGTGCAATGAATATTGCTGCCATACCTGGTTTTGTATTTCTGCTGTATATCTCTAGATTTTTGACAAACTTCAAAGAATGGTCTATAATGTAATCGATCTTCACCTGGTATCTCTTTTCCGATCACTTTCTCACAGACGTGACGTGAATCTCCTCTGCCTGTTCTACAAATATTTTAATAGTAACTGTTCTGATGAGCTTTTTTTTCCTTAATGTCTCGACTATGAATTTAAAAGTGCTATTTGATTGGCAATTATGTCTCACTGTTTTACTGTTGAACTAGCTAGATGCACCTGTCACTTCTATACTAAGAGTTTCCTTTCTCGCACTTCCCACCTGTTGAACTCTTTTCTGATTTCCTGCTTCCCTGCCACTTCCAATCTTCAAAAATTTAAATGCAGCGCCACTCGCCATCTTCTGCCTTCATGAACTCTGTTCCTTTGTTGTATTTTCCTCACTTCTCACTAAAGTCTTTTTTATTCCCTTTCACTCCCTGTGAACTCCTGCACCCTAGTGGTATTATCATCTAGCTTGCAGTGAACTGATTAAAAAAGAAAAACAAAAACTTCCTATCCTTTGTAGCTCTTAGAAACAATTGTTTTTAACATTCCTGCCACACCCTATTCAGTCATCCATTCACACAATCCCATCATTATCTGCTAAAACATTTCCCAGATATTTCAATTTCTGTACTTTCTTGATTTTGACATCTCCAATTTGTATATGACATCTTGTCACCCTTGCTGTTAGCCATACATTCTGTCTTTTTACAACTGAGGATTAGTCCTTTCTTGCTGCTTTCCTTTACTATATTTCCGTCCTAAGTAAGACGATAAAGTATAACCGACAGCAAGGCCTCTGATCAGGAGATTTTGAGGAACGTGGAACCACATCTTAATTGCTGGTGTTCCAAGTTCACCCGGACCCGGATTGGTAGCACCTGTTAGGATCCCACCTATGGGCAAATTAATACTAGCAATAAATATTTTGAAGGAAAAATATTACCAGCAATACATTTTTGAAGAAAATTGGAAAACTATTACCAGCAATAAAAATCCTGTCGGCATTAAATAACTCATTGAGGTTGATATGTCGTAAAGCAAACCAAACTGAACCATATTTACTACATTGTCTAAGAATTTCTGCAGTTTTCGTTCTGTATTTGCCATCCTAAGTGTCATGTGCATATCTTTTGTTATTAAGATTGCACCCACCGATAAGAATTTAAAATGCAACGTCATTCGCCATCTTCTGTCTTTCTGAACTACATTCCTTTATTGGCCTTTCCTCACTTTTCACTAAAGTCTTCTTATTCTCTTTCACTCTCTGTAATCTCAACCCCGTGTTTTAATGGCATTTTCGACTTTTTGGAATAAAATGATTAAAAACAAACAAAACAAAACGAAAACATTAAAAAATGATTGCTTATACGATTAGTGAGCCTTTCGTTAATATTCTGCTATGAATACAAGCGCTATTTTCTTAGTATTCATAATTGCTAGTGACGATACATGATGTTGTATGGCTCAGATTCTTTTCCTTTTCTTCTGGAAACTATACAGCCGTTTCTTTGTTTGAAAGATTTCTGCCTCTCATAAAATGCCGTTATCGAAATTGTCTTAACGCCGTACAATAGGTGTAAACATTGAGGTATTTTTAAACGGCATTTTTTTCGTGATCTGATAGCATAGTGCACTGATTTGTTCTATACTAATGTTCACGCAATACAAGACCAAAGTGCCACTCAAGTTTGAATACAGCGTATGAGTGTAAGAAAGGACAAGAAGTTCATGTGGATATGCAAGAAAAATAACGATTAACTTTAAACTTCAAGAGGTCAAGATTGTAGTGATTGGGAAAACATCCTGCCAGGAGTCTGTTCCACAAAGCCGTAGTTTTGGGGAAAAGAAGTCGTCCAAATAGAACTTCCATCTTACTATAGTAATATGATGGGGATGGTCGGATTCTGATGAAGGGGAGGATAGCGGAATTAGAAGCTCTACTGTTATAAACGTCGGTAGTGTTTCTTGTATTAAGTAAAATATAGAAAATTTAATTTTCAATTTAAGTCTTTATCTTGTATACAAGATGCATTTCCTTTTTTAACGATAAGATTATGTAATATATCCGTTCTTAAACATAACTGTTATTTATTTTTGTAGGTTATATTTCAGAAATCTGTCTCGCTTTCCTAAAGCTATGATCGAAATACTAAGGTAGTTACCACTTTCAGCGCAGAAAATGGGTTTTTGATAAATAAATTAAGGTAAGCCAAGAATAAAATTAGCTCTTAATTAAAAAGATAAGACTAGATTGGAAATGAATAACATTATATTTAAATTGATTTTTTTTTTTCAGCTGAAAAATGCAAATTAGTTATTCCACTGAGTTAAGTTGACCAGGATATAATACACATGCTGATAGATGTAAATGCAAAAACTGTATTTAACTGATGTCACAATTTTGTGTAATATTTGCGCGCGCACACACAGAAGAAAAATCAACAAACATGATATTTTAAATCTAATTTCTAGTCTTTCTAGAAGGCACGTGTCCACGTACACACACAGTTTTATATATTAGGTAGATGGATATACAAATTCAGTCATCTTCACATTAATTCTTTAAGGAAAGACCTGAGCCCATTTTTCCTCTCGATCTATGG
>OZ038477.1:126203674-126261174 GCA_964036315.1 Acanthosepion esculentum | reverse complement strand
TCTAATGCACTTTATTGCAGAAAAATGCATGGTGGCTTGCATAAATTTTTAAACAACATTTTTTATACGTCGAATTAATTTTTAAACTGAGCTGGCCATATCGATATGGTTGCCTTTGCGCATATATGTCACGAGGGAAAAAATAAAAGTCATCCGTTATTTCTGATTATATTAAATACTCAATCGGCCTTTCCAGGATCTACACATACGTTATTGTATACAGGGTTAATAATTTATTTCCTTCGCATCGTGGGCATCATTAATGTAACAGATCTTGAACTACGTCTAAGATATATATTATCCAATCCAGTCAAATAAAAGTTCTTATTTGACACTACATGGCAGTCTAAAAATATTGACTGTACATATTACAAAGGCGTATAAATAAAATCTTAAATTATTTTGCTTTTAATGTCAAAATTGTGTCAAAATGTTTTTCGAATTATTATAATCTGCTTTTTCATGGGGTCGGGTTTTTAATATGAAAGTTTCGTAACCATTTTGAAATCATGTCTGCCATATTCCTTAAAACATTGCGAGCTGCCGTTGTATGCAGCTCACTGTTACAAACCGAAGCTGTGAGGTAGCTTGGTAAAATGACTTCTAGCATGAAAGTGCGTGCGAAACTTATAGAATTCCTACATGTGAAAAAAAAATTGTCTCTGTTAACTTTCATTGACACTTGCTGAATGAAGACGGAGACCAAATAAACGATGTGAGCGGAGTTAGGTTGTGAGTAATGCTTTTCAACGATTCGCGTGACATGCCATGTTGGGACGAGCACGGTATGCAAGTCCCTGGTTATGCTGTCATAAAACGCATAACCAAAATGTATAGTGGCGAGTGTAGTACAGTTTTTTTTTTTTTTTTTTTTACTTCTAAACTTGTTCTATACAGCAGTATCATTGTAGTCTTGGTTTCATCAGAAATAAATAGACATTATTTTGGAACGACACGCGAAGGGTTGCTGAAAAGGTTTCTTTTTGACCCCCTCCATACATTTTTTTTTTTTCGCCGAAAACTTTAACCTGTTTATACATATCTTATCACTATTGGTGCGTAACGAAGTTTCGTGACGTTTTTCAATAGGCGGCGTTTGAATATGTAGTTACCTAGCATCTTCTTTTTATGTGCCGTGTCCTTTCAGGGCGTAGGTGATCATGGCCCTCTCCTTTCCCCTATCTCTTGTAGCTCTCAATAAGTTTCGTCCCGCTGCCACCTCCACCAGACCACGTTCTGTCATCCACTTTCTCAAGCCCGCCATGCGTTGCCTGCCCTTGTCTCTCTTTCCCTCTAATTGACACGTGAGTATCAGATTCTCCAGGCCCTCCTTTCTCATTACGTGTCCCAGAAAGTTCACCTGCCTCTTCCTGATGTTAAGTATAAGCCTCCTCCTTGTTTGCATCCTCTCCCCAGACCTCCTCGTTGCTCATACGTTCGGTCCATCATATCCTCAATACGAAAGAAATTTATGACACAGATACATATTATGAATGGTGCCATTTCAACGCACATTTCCTTACGATTCGTTTGTGGATTGTGAATTTCAAATGTTTTTACGTAACAGTGAAAATGAGGTAGAGGAATGAAAGACATTTTCGTCATTTTATGCGCTTTTATTTCCGGAAAGGCGGGGGAGGAAGGCCGTAGAAAAACTTAACCCCTCTGGAGATGGTGCCACAGATGGTAGTAACGCTCATAATTTGTTCGCTAGATTCACAATTGTAAATTTTGACCTGAAATGCCAATTACGTTCCGTTAGGTCTTGCTATTGATGGTTGCTTCAAACTAAAATTCACTTAGTGCAGTGCTCAAGAGGCACTTAAGTTAGAGCGTTACTGAATGCAGCGTGTAATACAAACGTAGAAGGGGGTAGTAGGAAGAGAAAATTATTAGATTAAGGATCGATACTAATTGAACCTCGACTTGAAGAGTCTAAGACTGCAGTGTTTTGGGAAGCTTCACCCCACAAATACATACGTTCTTTTTATATTCTTTTTTTTTTATTTGTACATTTAATTTATTCCGTCACCGATACATTTCCAATACACTTGGTTTTCCTCACCTCCTCCTCCTCCTCAGCTACGCTTAATCATTTATTTATTTTTTTAAAGTTATAGCGTTCATATTTTTTATTAAAAAAAAAAATATAGCGTTAGGAAATCAATTGACCAAAATCGCCTGAAGACACCGAAAGGTTGAAACCAAGGAATCGGCTGATATCCTAAATTTTTATACTTAAATGTTCTACGTATTATTTTTTTTATCCGTGTATTGAGCACTTTTTAGTACTACTGTTTCTGGGTCTAATTCAACTCTGACCATTAGTTAATTGTTCTTAGGAAATGACATCGTCTAAATGTGCAACATGTATCCAACCACATCCGCTCGTGTTTAACGTTTGTTGGTGTCATTATCATAAACCTACGGTTCATGACGCATTTATGGAAAACAATTTCTTAATTTTTGCTTCTTTCTTTAGTTTAAATTTATATTTAATTATATAAATTCATATTTGATTGGTTGATCCAAGCAAGGCCCACAAACCTTATAACCACTCCTCTTATTTTTTTCCTAAATGGGTCTATATTTTGCTTTTAAATCTGATTAAATCGTTTACGATTGCCTGATCAGACGCGTTGTATGCGCATCGAAACACGACTGCAATTGTGTAGCGATCTGGACATGTTTTCGATGTAATATCCTAAAATAAAGTCAGTCTATCTATCTATCTTTATCTCTATCTATCTTTATCTCTATCTATCTTTATCTCTATCTATCTTTATCTCTATCTATCTTTATCTCTATCTATCTTTATCTCTATCTATCTTTATCTCTATCTATCTTTATCTCTATCTATCTTTATCTCTATCTATCTTTATCTCTATCTATCTTTATCTCTATCTATCTTTATCTCTATCTATCTTTATCTCTATCTATCTTTATCTCTATCTATCTTTATCTCTATCTTTATCTCTATCTATCTTTATCTCTATCTATCTTTATCTATCTCTATCTTTATCTATCTCTATCTTTATCTATCTCTATCTTTATCTATCTCTATCTTTATCTATCTCTATCTTTATCTATCTCTATCTCTATCTATCTCTATCTCTATCTATCTCTATCTCTATCTATCTCTATCTCTATCTTTATCTATCTCTATCTTTATCTATCTCTATCTATCTCTATCTATCTTTATCTATCTCTATCTTTATCTATCTCTATCTTTATCTATCTCTATCTTTATCTATCTCTATCTTTATCTATCTCTATCTTTATCTATCTCTATCTATCTCTATCTTTATCTATCTCTATCTTTATCTATCTCTATCTTTATCTATCTCTATCTTTATCTATCTCTATCTTTATCTATCTCTATCTTTATCTATCTCTATCTTTATCTATCTCTATCTTTATCTATCTTTATCTATCTCTATCTTTATCTATCTCTATCTTTATCTATCTCTATCTTTATCTATCTCTATCTTTATCTATCTCTATCTTTATCTATCTCTATCTTTATCTATCTCTATCTTTATCTATCTCTATCTTTATCTATATCTATCTCTATCTTTATCTATATCTATCTCTATCTTTATCTATCTCTATCTTTATCTATATCTATCTCTATCTTTATCTCTATCTATATCTATCTTTATCTATCTCTATCTATCTTTATCTCTATCTATATCTATCTTTATCTATCTCTATCTATCTTTATCTCTATCTATATCTATCTTTATCTATCTCTATCTATCTTTATCTCTATCTATATCTATCTCTATCTTTATCTATCTCTATCTATCTCTATCTTTATCTATCTCTATCTTTATCTATCTCTATCTTTATCTATCTCTATCTTTATCTATCTCTATCTTTATCTATCTCTATCTTTATCTATCTCTATCTTTATCTATCTCTATCTATCTTTATCTCTATCTATCTCTATCTTTATCTATCTCTATCTTTATCTATCTCTATCTTTATCTATCTCTATCTTTATCTATCTCTATCTATCTCTATCTCTATCTATCTCTATCTTTATCTCTATCTATCTCTATCTCTATCTTTATCTATCTCTATCTATCTTTATCTATCTATAATCCAAGTGAATCCTAATAATATAATGAATATATTGAGCTCTTTTTGTGGATCAGTTGTAATATTTTATAACAGGCCATATAAATTCCATAGAATAGAAATACAAATTTACCTCATTCGAATGAAGTAAATTTGGATTTCTATTTTATCTAATATATATCTCGTTTCGTGCGCATGTGTAGACATGGCAAGATCAACAAAGCCCAGTCGGCTGAAACTCGTCACAAAAATTTTTCCATAATAAAATATATATATATATATATATATATATATATATATATATATATATATATATATATATAACCATGTTAGCTTTGTAAAGTATTGAGCAAAGGCGTCTGCAAAAAGGAATTGACTAGCCGAGTTAACAGACGGGACCATCCGGAAAACGAGAAACCGGACATTATTATAATACACAATTTATTTATTTTTTTTAGAAGCAAATGACAATGTTGACTATTATTCGGGTTGCTTAGTTTTTGCGCCTAAATTAGTACATAATTGTTTTTATAGTTAGGTATAATAGAAAGGAACTAAATCTTACTAAACTAGTAGGATTCTTAGTTACAGTAAAGTATTTAGTAATATCTCTTTTCATTTTATTTACTTTTTAGATGTTTAAGGCACACTACTGACGTCAGTAGTGTTGCATTAGTCAGTCACTTTAGAGTACAGCTGCACATAAAATGTCTAATATATATAAATTAAATGTTAGTTTTAAGGTGTGCTATATTTTGGGTAAAAGTGCTCAATATCGGTGATAGAGCGTACGCATGGCGTGAAGATTGCATTTAACAGACTGTCACCGCTCGATATTGGCCTCAGTGTCCACTTTATATATAACGCATCGCACATTGTTTTTATACGTCCAATCAGTTTTCCATAAAATCTGCTAAAATTTATACTCATAATACATGTACGTTTGGTTCCTCATCGGTAGCACAAATGTATTATTTGTATGTATGAAATATATATGTGTGTATGTTTATTTATATGCATATTTAAATGTCTTCAGGCTCTTATTCTTTGTATAGGTCATATTCAGACTGTGTTAGTGCGTAGCACCTTTTTGTATAGTATGTGTGTGTGTCCCTACAGCAGTAGCGAACCTTCTCTGTATCTTATATTTGCACACGGCTATTTGTACGTCTCTGCGCATGATTTTATATGTAATTTTGGAATTAATGAATGGTATTCCTTGTGTTCATTACGCATTGACTTTTCCATCAAGGAGGGGGTAAAAAGGTACGCATTGTCGATTCTATTGAATGTATGTAACTATTGTTAACGTCGCCTTCGATTCTCATACGTATCAATATCACTTGATGAAATCTGTTGCGTTGTTTACTCAATGTACTCATTGTACGAATGCATCATGGGATCGTAAAGAATTTAAAAAGGGCTCATCTTTGACACGTGACTGTTTTTATTTATTTTTTTTTAGTAGCTTTCTTTTTATAGAGTAGTTATTTGATTGATGAATGGTCGATTCATTCAGAAGACGTAGATCGGCTTAGAATAATACCAGACAAAAGATTAAGATGAATAAAATGAACTGCTTCAGGTACGCATTTTGTTAATTGGGGCTACAACGTCTACTTACCGGGAAAACCGATTTCGAAAATTGTTAGTAGTAATCATCAACAAAAGGTAATGGTGTCTTTTCTACCACTGATATTTTAGTGTTCTTCAATTTAATAATATTTTATTTGTGACCTAACTAATTCCATTGGTTAAAAAGATTCCAATACATTTCCTACGTAACAGTACTGCGATCGACAAAATCTGTATAAAAAAGTGAATCCCAAAGTTTGATATTACTCTGACTCCTGATTGCTCAATTAATGCCAATATCATGTTTCCCACTACGTTCGCACGGTTAAAATTAATATACCGCCAAAAATCTGTCTCTGTTTCGAGCCTATCACGTAACATACAACATTATAAACACTAGCGATATCGTTAACTCTTTCCTCTGTTTCTCTCAGAAACACAACAAAGTAGTTCAGCGAAGAGATTACTTCTGTCCCGGATGGGAAGACGCTATGACACACGCGCGCGCACGCACACACATCTACGACATCTATTCATTCCTTCAACTACAAGGAACCTTTCAACTTCTAACAGTGACCTTTTGCGGCATCAAACAATTCGGCAACACAAATAATATATTCTGATTTATACATATTTTTTTCCTAATAACCTACTCTTCCGTAACTATCCTTTTTGCTATATTTTTTTATTTTCGTATCCAATAACTTCAACTGTAATGTCACGCCATCGAATACAGAAATGCCCGTCGGAAGGAGGTTATTTGTTTTAGTGTAGCCAAGCATTCAACAGAAAGCATATGACGTCATCGTCTAAACGAAATATATAATGTAGACAGGAGCAAGCACATCAGTCTTTTTGTAGCTATCAAAAGCAGGCATATGTATAAAACGTTTAACGTTCGGTTACATTTATGAGCGCGCGTTAAACCATTTGATTTATAGCTATTAACCCATTCCAGGTGAGGTACAAAGATACGCTTCCTTTTATTTTACCTGATTTACGGTAACAGCTTGCTTATCACGAGACGCATAAAAACATTCGATACACACGCTGGTTCGAAAGAATTACTGCAAAATGAATGTTTTTTTCTTTCTTTCTATTAACCCTAAATGAATTCTTCTTTATTCTGGATGATAGATGAAAATAAACCATGCATTTCATCTCTCTCACACCCCAGGAAATAAATTTAGGCAGACCGTATAATATCCGATGTAACAATCTCAGTCACTAAGCTGATTTATCAATTGGTTACGCAGTCCTATTTACTCATTCTAATATAATTGCGTTTGTCCCTCTCTTCGTTAGTCCGCACGACCATTACGCCTTGCCAATATCTCGTAAATAATAAACCATTCCGTTTTGATCGTGTGGAAAAGAGCAAAAGACACTACTTGGTTTCAGTAAGAAAATGAAAGAAGGAAGATAGCGGCGAAGAGAGAAAATCAGATTATTCTGATAAGAACAGATACTACACTTTGATCTTGGCCAAAAGGCTGAGAAGACATGCCAACCTCGTATCGAGCGGCGGAAACCGAGTAAAACAATCGTTAAAAATTTAGTTACCATAAATAAAATAACATCGTCTGTTCAATTGTTTTTAAATTATTATTATTATTATTAAGAGAAATGTTCGTAACTCGGGGATTTTGCTAGTATACAGAAGCTCAATAACCTACAGGTATTGAAATAACTCGACAAATTGCAAGAGAAATGGAGCTCTCAGTTAAGATCGATATCGATAAACTAGCAATTTATCTGATTGCTTTACAGCAGATGCCTCATTACGGATAATCTCTTTACGGCGGGCTGTCTTCTCCCATGAAACTAGCGTCCTGCGTATGACGATAAACTACATCCGCATCCAGGGTAAGACGATAAACTACGCCCAACAGCAAGGCCTCTGATAAGGAGGTTTTGAGGAGCGTGGAACCACCTCTTAATTGCTGTGTTAACAGGGACATACCGGGCGGAATGCGAACTCTACCCACCGTTCCCACTTTCGGAGATAATATTAGTTACGCTGTCCAAAGCAGAGATTTTTGTTAATATTATTAACCCTGAATATTCCATTCCAACGTATTAAAATAATAATAAAGCTGCTTATCAAACCTATCTCTCGCTTTAGTTGCGAGAAGGGAGTCGACTAAACCTTACTTTAGAGAGAGATAGACAACAGCCATTTGCTAAACTTAACATGGACAGAAGG
Source organism: Acanthosepion esculentum (assembly GCA_964036315.1). Lineage (NCBI taxonomy): Eukaryota > Metazoa > Mollusca > Cephalopoda > Sepiida > Sepiidae > Acanthosepion > Acanthosepion esculentum. The sequence goes on along the minus strand of OZ038477.1, from coordinate 126,253,310 downwards.
GTGGAGCATCTCGTAAATCTCGAATTCGCTCCGTGGTGGAATCGTCTAGAGAGACAAGCTTACTGACAATCGATTTTTTAACTAAGCGCCCTGAAATACTGACTTCCACAGAAGCAGGGTTCACTGTATTGGTCGAGTTCTTTAGACATGCAAAACTAGCTTTGCTAACCATCTCATCAAGACAGGTGCTCTTTTATGAAATCATTGTCGAAGTGCCTCGAGGGACAAGCCGAGAGATAACATTTTGAAAGGCTGTTGTGAAAATCGATAATCAGCGCTGGTTGGGTTGGTAGACCAACAAACGTATTCACAAATAGTTATTAATGCGCATCCGAGAAGCTGTAATTAGGCTTTTTATTCATTCTCAGTCAGTATGCAACATATTCTATGGATCTGCTAGTCGTGAAACTGTTATCAGTGAACAGTTCAAATTCTGGCTTCGCATGTTGCGTTCAGTTCGTACCAATGCCCTTGAAAAAGGCGTGGGTCCATTATTTCTCTACATCACACCAATGAATACAGTTGCAGGATAGACCGAGTTCCCTAGCCTGGAGTCATTGGCAGTTTTGGAAACTGGGTATTATGGCTTCAAAAACGAACTGAAAAATTAAAATAGTATACATTAAATCATATATGCAAAATACATTGAACCAAAATCAAGCTAAAGAAATATTACTCACCATAAATTGGGGAAACGAAAAATATAGAAAAAAAGATCGTTAATCAGTTATCGATCCTCGCTCTTAAGTGTTCATTCGAGGACAAAACATAAATATGCACACAGCGACTAAAATAATAGAGGTGGGCAGAAAAGTTAACCGCTGAACCGGATGTGTTAACAAGCGTATGAGAATTTTCGTACTGTCCTCTAAAGTTTTTAGCCGATCCATTCTCACTGCCAACCTCTGAGTAGTTCTCTCAATATATTTCGCATGACGTTTACATCATAAACCGACGAACTAACGTGATTAAGGAACATCTTTACAAATACATTTAAAGTGCATGTTACAATACATTTAATGTGCATGTTCGTAACATGTATCGAAGTCAAACTTCGATATATTTTACGAAACAATATAACAACCTGTATCTGTCCATAGGGAAATTGTCTCGGATTTATATGCAGACGACTTCGTTTCATGACCAATATTAATTTTTTTCCCGGTGAATTTGAATTTAGCGTAAATCACATTCGATTGGTTAATCACGGCAAAGCACACTAGCCTATTTTTTAAACCCATTCTGCTTTTGAAATTAAAAACCTTTAAATCTTTCACTCGCCAGTAGATTAACATCGCCCTAGGAGACACATTTGTTGTGTTGAAACATAATTGTCATTATGTAGCGATTTTTAACATCTTAAAATAAATAATATTTAGCTCTACTTGGTATTGAGCCCTCTTTTAAATTAAATGTTACGCACAGTGGAATTATACTCCATTTGTTCTCATTTTACCTAGGTTTATATATATATATATATATATATATATATATATATATGAAATGGGCTAAGTCCGACAATTATTTTAATATATTTTCTGTTTATACGTTATTTTTATAGATAATTTTTTTAAAGTAAATGCTCTATTTATAATAAACCGTATTAATTACATTTACCGTCCTGAATATCCGAAAGGTTTCGTAGAAAATGTGTCCTCTGGCAGGAATCGAACTCCCGTCCTTCATGTAACGGTCAATTGACTTGACGTGCAATACCACTCAGCTACAGGACTTTTCTAACCAGGGGCTTCCTCTGTAGCTAAGTGGAATAACACGTCAGGTCAAATGACGGTTCCATGTAAGACACAAGTTCGATTCCGGTCGGCTGACACATATTTCCTATCAAATTTCTCGACATTGAAGCTGATAAATTTAATTGCTCTGTTTATAATAAATAGTATTATTTACTCATCTAATTGTATCTGTAAAAAATAACGTATGAACAGAAATATACACACACACACACACACAAAAGTGATAGATTTTTATTTATTAACCCGACAGATTTTATGACATAAACGTTAATTTTAGTGGATACCCATACTTGAGTAGACGATCTGTTTATTTTCGTCTACCGGCCTGAATATTTGAGAAATCTTAGAGAAAAATAACCTGCCAAAGAGTTCACAATCTTTCTTTAATAAGAATTATCGAATATTCTGACTGGTAGACGAAAATAAATAGAATACTGTTTAATAAATAAACGGAGCCTCTACTCAAATAAGAGTATCCACTAAAAATAATGTTCCTGTCGGATTAATAAATGAAAATCTATCACTTGTGTTATATATATATATATATATATATATATATATATATATATATATACATACATATATATATATATATATATGCAGCAATAATTTATCCAAGCAAGATTTATTGAATTCTACTGAAAGGTCTTCTGTTTAGTCAAGTTTTCATTACATCTTTCCAGTTTCCGAATGAGATGTACATCGGGATTGAAGATATGAAGAAATTGTCTAAAACATTTTTCTTGTTATATTCAACAAGACAAAACAATGAAATTTGGACAATTTATTCATAACTTCAATCTCGATATAGAATACTTCATTCGTTAATTTGAAAGATGTAATAAAAAGTTGAATACGCGGTACTTGTTGGTGGAATTTAATAAAGCTTGTATTTTTTAATAATATATATTTTCTTCTTAGTATGATGTTTTCTCCGTGTGTCTTCTACGTTGTGTACTTACATTGTGTGTGTTTCCGCACTAATGCAAGTAGGTTTTTATGTGTAACTATTGATCTCTACAAAGTCTTAATGGATTTTGCTATTCAGCTGCACAGGAAGCCTTCAAAGTATGTGGCTTCGTTTCAGTCGCATTGGCGTTTGTGTAGGAACACATGAAAAATCTTTTCAATCGATAGATGTTTGAAGATGATATGCAGTCGTCTTTGTGTCTGCGTATGCAAGCGCGCATTAATGCGTTTGCGTCTCTCTAAAAATCTGACTTTTTTTTTCTTTTTTACATTGTAGAAATCTCGGCATTTCAGTTGTGAAGCCGAGAACAGGCCGAAAACAGGTGGTCGAGTTTTCAGTTCCGATGCTAAGATTTGGTTAACCTCTTTCCCCGTAAATGTATGCTTGATATTATTGGGCAATTAAATTTCCTAACCAACTTGGCATACACCGATTCAGCGCTTGACAAAGCGGCCAGTTTTCAGGCAAAGTTGATTAAATATAATGTCCACTTGGTGGCAACGAATTGCAAAACAAGAACATTTCCGTTCACATTTTAGAAGCAAACAAACGTGATTATATTTATTATAGTTTAGCATGCATCCAGTCAGTTCATTAAGAAATGAAAGTAATTCCGAACAACATTTTAATACGATGTCCCTTCAAAATGAAAACCCAACAATTTCTTTTCTTTTATTATCTGAATTGACTGTCGGCTGGGAAGTTAGAATACGCCGACTGCACCTCTGCAGAGGTGTAAGACCACCCCAGTGAGGCGTCCTGGGTATGACGATAAACTACATCCAGCAGCAAGACCTATGATCAGGAGGTTTTGAGAAGCTTGGAACCAGCTTTTAATTGCGGTTGTTCCCAGGTCTACCCTTACCCGGGGTGGTAGCACCTGTTAGGGTCCATCTATAGGCAAATAGTTACCCCCCCAAAAAAATGATCAAAACACTATGAAAGAGTAAAAATAGGTTTTTGTATATATTTACATTGCTCAGATTATCATCCTTATCTTTGTTGCCATATTTATCACAACGTTTCTCTCGTTGTACGCTCCAGCCTTCTTCAGGTGGTTGGAATGTCGAACTGAACCCTTTATTTCGTTCGCTGGGGTAGACTATTCTAGTTCCATGTGCCATGTCTAATGGATGTCGGTTATCAATTATCTCCTGTTGATTCCCCTCTCCAAGTTCTCCATCGCCTTAACCAGGTATTGAACTCACACTGTTTGGGTCCTGTCACTGGATCTAACTAACGCCTTTATTCACTGTGTCATGTGTCCTGAAGAAGGCCAGAGCGTACAACGACTGAAACGTTGTGATAAATATGGCAACAAAGACGAGGATGATAGTTCGAACAATGTAAATAGTGTACATGATACCTCATCTCAGAAATATAGATAGGTTTTTGTAGTAAAAATACCAGCAATACTTCTTTTGAAAAAATATTGCCATTAATACATGTTTTGAAAAAATAAATATTAGCAGAAATGCATTTGACTCTCGATAAAAACCCTCTTTACAAAAATACACCAATGAAACCTGATCTACAAAATGATTTCTTACAAAGAATACATATTCTATTCATACAAACCTATCCTAAGAAACTTGTCGGCATTAAATAACTCATTGATGTTGATATACCGTAAAGCAAAATAAACTAAATTGAACTGAATTGACAGGCACTAAAATGGCTTCTCGTTCCCTTGTGTCACAGTATTTGTATATCGTTTGGCGATATTTGTGTCCCGTTTGGCGGTATTTGTGTCACGTCAAGGCTTGTTTGGCGGTATTGGTTGCCTGTTTCCACGGACTAAAGCTTCATTGCTGCATTTTTTTTCTCCCGTTAAATGACTGGAAGCCTTTTCGTTACACTCGTAAGCTTGGTTGTATATGCTTTTGAAATTGTGGAAACTCAAAATATTACATTGAAAGCCACAATTGGTGAGAAGCTGACTCGCTTTAGTCGTGATAGTCTGAGAGACGAGCCGACTAAACCTTATACTAGAGTGAGGTGTACAACAAATATTTACTAAACTAGTTTCACGGTAGTTGTTTTCTGTTTCCATAGTATAAGTTTCCCGATTATCTTACAAGCTAGTGAATATAAGGTACTTTTCGGATATTGGCTTTAACACAAGTCTAAAGATCTCGGTTTACCTAACTATTCAACCTATAGCTGGGGAGTGATCACTTCAGGCCTTTCCCAAGGGCATTTGTGTTAACACTGACACACTGGGCGGAATTCGAACTCTAGCCGCCGTTCCCATTTTCGGTGGAAATATTAGTTACGCTATCCAAAGCAGAGGTTTTTGCTAATATCATTAACCCTGAATATAACCTAACATAATGCCTTTTAAGGACAGGTTATGGATCGCTATTCCATTTATTTCACCTTCCAGTTCCAACAATCAAACCTTCGGTACTCAGACTCCTGATAGAAGACTGCGTAGAAATCATCTATTTTGGCTTTGTTTTTAGCACAAGGCCATGAAGATAGTCTTAGATTCAAAATAATTAGTAACTGGTGACACTTCGTAACTTCTAAATTCAGCGTTTCTTATTCCACGTTCATATTCCAGTAAATTTAGACTAATTTCTAGTTTTCATGGTCCAGCCATTTGGCCGGCTATAAACCACATACAACCAGTCAGTCACTGGCTTGCGTTTTCGTTACACTGTGCATGACCAAATACGATTCGCAAATATTTATTATATAATAATTCTTTTAATTTCTTGCCTTAATGATGTTTGTTCGGCTTCGTATGACACAAGGTAAAAAGCGTGGGTTATTCAGTTGGAATCGGATCAACTTCAGTAGTAACAGTCTAGCTTGTTAGCCACAGCTCTACAATTTACTTGGCTTACTCTGTTGTAAGGTTACACAGAGTAACGTTTGAATTCGAGAATGTATCTTAATTACTTGTATATAAAACGCAGAACACTGTCCAGAATTAATTATTATGAAAGCAATAAATAACTTGTAAAATATAGTGATTATTTATAAATTTTTTTTTTTTTTTAGAAAATGTAACAGCTCAGTTTAACCTGTATATGGGTAGTGTAATGGTTAGCGACCCGGATCGAGAAGACGCCAAACAGTTCGAATTCTGGTCAAGTTCGTTAAATTCAATTTCGTACAAATAATATTGGGAATGGTGTGAATCAATCTCTTCTGCCACCTAGGGGTCATTGTGCTCTCTAGCCGAGGTTGGCGACCGGTCTAGGAGAAGAAAAATATTCAATTACCTGAAGCTGTATGAAAACGGTTAGGCATGGTTATGCTGTCTGTAAATCAAACACGCTATATTTCAGTAGATATGGATACTTATTCTGAATGACATTGATACCAAGAGGCAATGGCGCCAAAGTAAATGCCGGGTTTGATCTAAATTTAACATCTTTTTATTCGATATTGTTCGAATTTAAAGTAAGTCTATATAATTAATATTATTTCGAAACAAAGATTTACACATTGTTTTAGAGCAAATGTGCGGTTTTGTTCACGCAAAGATGTAATGAGCCTGCGGCGAAAATAAGCACACAGCTAGAGAAACAAAATTGCCGTAGTCTGCTGTTGTTTCTTGGAAGTGTCATGGCTTTTGCTCCTGCTGACGAGCTGATGTTACAAGTCGCCAATAATCTTGTGGTACCGTTTATACAAGAGTTTTTATTAGATTTTTACGCAAAAAAATAGTGGGTTGCACTATACACATTTTTTTGAAGAGGTTAAAAGTCTAACATTTTCGGTGACCGGTTGCACTATACACAGGTAATTTTTTTTCTGGAGGGGTTAAAATTGGTGCCAAAAATTTAGGGGCCGCACTATACATTAAGTCGACTTATACACGAGTACATACGTTAATTCTCGTTGATTCTCGGAAGTTGTCGTAGGTTGCGCTAAATACTTTTGTCAGAAATCTATGTAGGTTGCTTTATATTTGTCTTACGAGCCACCTCCTATGACCCTTTCTCATCTGGTCTTTTTTTTTCTTATTGGTATTAAGAAAATGCAGTATTTGGTTAATGAAATAAACTCTTGATTATACATTAGTAATTAACATGATTTATTTTTCAGTTAATTCTTTTTATACTAATGTTCCCTTAATACAAAGTGTAAGAGCCACTGAATGTATGGGGGGTTGGAAATAACAAGTACAGACTATGAGGATATGTAGGCTAGATAACGGTTGACCTGGAATTGAAGAGATTAAGAACGTAGTGGTCGGAGAAAAATTATTTGGGGGACAGTTCCAGAAAATAGCGGTTGTCGGTAAGAAGCTCAGTAACATGCTTCGTACGAAGGGGACGAGGATAATTTGACCCCGTGTGTGTGTGGCACGGTCTGTTCCAGCTGTAAAGGTCTGAACTGGAGGAACTAGGAAGAGAATAAAGTAGCTGTAGGCTTGCCATGTTTCGTTTGTGGGGAAAGGTACTTTTGGGTTGAAAATATCTCTCACAAGGCCGCATGAACGCTTTTGAACTCCGTCCAGGCTGGTAAGTGTGGATTGAGTAGCTCCTTTCCAGATATAGTAGCAAGATTAGACTTTTGGTCTGATCTGAATCTTGTAAAGAAAAAGCTTGGGAGAAATAGTGAGACATTTTTCAGCATCTTTAACAATGTATTGTATATTTTTATTTATTTTTAGTCAATTCACTCCCACCATCCACAAAAACGTAAGGGCCTATTGGGAGTGAAAGTGAATGAGACTTTCGATGGAACCGGAAACCCAGTTCTAAATTGAATCCTAACCTGACGTTCAATGCAAGGAGCCTTACATATTAATCTAGCCGGCTACTCATTTACAGGCACACCAATAATATCAACTGTTGGGTTCCGAAAATCCACGGCTTCAGAAGAGGTCCGTCAAACCCAATTTCACTGATAAGGCTTGGATCAATTCGTGGTATGCTTTTCAGGTAAGCTGTGATTGCCTCCCAAGGACTATGAAGGTAACTATGGTGATCTTCCAACCGGGGTTTTATGGTCGGAGAGCGAACGTTCTCTGTGGCTAATTGTTGCAAACTTGCCCTTTGTTTCGACTTTAAATTTGCCTGGATGACTGCAGTTAGCTATCATTTATTATTAATCCACCAGTGATAGTTTTTAGTAGCGTCACGGCTGTTCCATCCAGCGTTTTCTACGGTTAGCCATTTCGTAAGGAAACTTAATCTTTTGCGAAACCAAACACGTCACTTGAACATGACGTTTTCGAACGGATCTGACGGGATTTGCAGGGAATTAAATTAAGATGCTCAACTAGATTGCATATGGACATCACTCAAAATGAAAGTCGAAATTTCTTATCAATATCTTCGGCCTAATCCTGAAAACAGATTAGCGCTTGAAAAGTAAACACGGCAACCGGAAAGACAGCTTAAATGAACCGAAAAATGCTGTAGTTGTAATAATACCTCTATCCCGTAAGTTGATAAATTCATATACAATTTCATACACCCATTTCTATTTCTGAATATAGCGTAAGACAAGGATGTGTCTTCTCACCGGACTTATTCAACCTTTATATTGATGTGTTTCTGAGAGAATTAGAAAACCTACTAGGATTCTTTACTGGCGGCCCAAAATCTATCTTAGCACTAGGTATGCAGATGGCACAATTTTCATAGCAGACACAGATAGGAAACTAAAGGAACTCCTACAGAAGGTAGTAAAGGAAAATGAGAAGAAAGGACTAAATATCAGTTATAAGACAATGTATGGTTATCAGTAAAAAGCGGAACCCACATCCAAATTACAAATTAGAGGTGGCAAAATCAATCAATTACAAATTAATAAATATCTAGGAAGTGTTTTAACAGAGGATGGAAAGTGAGATACCGAAATTCAAAGGCGCATTGGGATAGCGAAAGATGCCTTCCAAAAGCTAAGCAAAATATTAAACTGGAAAGTTTTGTTAAAACAAAGTACTTAACTGTTATGCGATATCGCAGTGAATTCTGGGCAGTCTCCTCACAGACGAAGAGACTTGAGGCAACAGAAATGTAGTTCTATAGAAGGATGCTGAGAATAACATGGACTGAACATTTGAGCAACAAGGAAGTTTTAGAGAAAATAGAACAATAGACAGTTTAGATTTTTAGGGCACATAATGCGGAAAGAGGGCTTAGAAAATTTGACACTGACAAGACATATTGAAGGCAAGAGACAGAGGAAACCAGCGCATAACTTACCTAACGAACTTGTGTAAATGGTTGGCAGAACAGAGATTAGAAGATATAGCGAAAATACACTTTACTAAGAGCTACAAAGGACAAGAAAGTGTGGAGAGCCACAATCACCCACACCCTGAAAGGACATGGCATATAGAATTTCCCACACTAAATGTAACAACTATTACGGGGGAATATGTATTGTTAATATTGTTGTTGTTTCTTCTTCTTCTTCCTCCTTCTTTTTTCCTCCTCCTTCTTCAAGAAAGAAAATTCAAAACAATCAAAATTAGGAAAACACAGAATGAAAGCTAAAGAAATGGAAGAACAAAAATTATCTCGAGGCAGAAAAAAATCGAAGGAGCGGTAGATAAATTTTCATGGTCATGGCTACTTTAAGAAAACTTTAAAAGAAAAACAGTGATCTAAAACAACCCCGGAAGACCTAATTATTTAAAGACCACGACAACACACAAGGGAAGAGCGAATACCGATTGTGAAAGAGGAGGGTCAGCTATATAATCAGTTAACGTAGAAAATAAGCCCAGAAAGAATTAAAGAATGCACATGACAGAGCGGGAAAGGTGACCTAGGGAGAACTGTGCAAGTGACTAAATTTTGACCTCACAGACCAAAATCTGTCCTGGAGAATGCAACCGAAAATCCATTGAGATTAAAACGGATCACTCAATCCGGGCCAGAAGATGGGATTAGTAGGAGTAGTAGTTATAAGAATAAAATATTACAGAAAGGATCTTGCTGGTCCGCCATATATTACAGTAAATCGCAAAGAAATAGTAACTGAAGATAAACATGTTGATATTGTGAACGAAATGAGGAATTTGAAGTTGACTGTTGTACCAGTCGTTATTGGAGTATAGGGAACGTTATCGCAGCGGTAAGGAAATGATTAGAAATTATAGAGCTGAAACTGTTCAAGTGACGTTATTGATGGTAGAATACTGAGGAGAGTCCTGGATTATTACTGAGGTTACTTGCTCTCATTTAATCTCCAATGTAGGCCACTTAATAAAATTTCTTGTAAACAACACATCAGTGGCCGTCTCGTTTGCACCAGGTCAATTTTCGAGATGAAGTGTAGAAAAACTGAAAAAAAAAATACATTGGCCTTTCAGTCATAGAGCTGAAAGAAATTTGAGAGATGGCATTGGTATCTGTACCCATTATTATCGGAGTGCTGAGACCAGTATCTCATAGCCTTAGAAAAACCTCGAAAGCCTTGAAACTATTTAAACGATACCAATATCATTGTCAGCAAGTATACCAAAAGTGAACTTTCGAGGAGGCTTCGTAAGGTTCTACTGATGCGAAGACACAACGAATAGAATATACTATTCTGATTTGATAACAGTGTCGTTATTATTACTTCGGTACAGTTGTGGATTTTTTGTTTTACACAAATATTAGTGAAGAACTCTCCCCCCCCCCTTTATTGTCACTGTGCACATGTTTTTATCCCCGATTGCCTTTGAAGAATGATAACCTGTTAACTCTTCTCTTGTTGTTTCTTAGTTTTCCGAACCGCAACTTTACGATAAAGTGGAGTTGGCAGTTATATGCTCAACTGGTTTTGACTTCAGAATTCTCCAAGACTAGTTGTCAGCTAAGCACACACACACACACACACATATATATATATATATATATATATATATATATATATATATATATATATATATCTTTAGATTTTTGTTGTTTGCCCGACTTCGAAGTTTCCTGGTAATATCCATTCTTCAAGGGGTTCTGTTTTTACCAAGAAAACTTCGAAGTCGGGACCCCCCCCAAACAAAAACTGATATTTAAAGTTAAGTACTTCTTATGTAATATTAATGCTCTATTTCTAATATTTTTAGTATTGATCACTAAAGATAAAATATCTGCTGTTTATATATATATATATATATATATATATATATATAATAGCCCAGTCTGACCTGCTATTTAACTAATAGTTATGTAGAGAGCAGATGAACTCCTAACTTCCCCAATGGTATTTGTGCGGAAATAAATACAACGAACTCGACCAGAATTTGAACTCAGTACACTGATTCCATTTTCTGTTCCGATAACCGTTACGCTACATGCCCATTACGTTATTACATAACGTATCATATGAACCCGAATTATGTAAATAATTATATATTATTATATAGGGGAATGATAGTTTCTTGATAGTAAGTACTAATGGCTGGCCGCTTGTATCAGAGTATATCTGTTTGCACAGAGTGAGTCTACCTGTGCCTTATATTGCAACTATATTTCTATATAGTTTCTGGGGAAGATGCATTATCTGGCGTGATTAACAGTCTGAACAAGCCAGTACACTCCAACCCTCGATCACGATGACTTGCGAATTAACCAAATATTTTCGTCTATCCAATTTCACCTACCTGACAAATCGACCATAGTGAGATTCGAACCCGGGTTTCGTGGTCAGGATTGTTCTCGTTTCTCTAGTCACTTCATATATACATAATAAATAAATAGTAATAATAATTAAAAATAGATATCTCAGTGTTAGGAAAATTAATTTCTCATTTATTATTAATATCATAATGTTTATATCATTTATCATCAGTATCTTATGTTTATATATTTATTATTAATATCATAATCAGTGTGGATTGCAGACCCATTACGAGTACAAGCATAGACGTTGGTACATGTGTTACCTTGTCTCAAACTTATACACTTGTCACCTACGCTTCGATATGGAGATGATTTCAGGCCTGAAGCCAACGCGTTCTATTAAAGTATCTTTGGTTTTTACTGGATACCCCTACTATTGCGAATCTGTGATACTGTGTTGTGTTTAGTAAATATTAATATTATTAATAATAATAATGAAGAAGGTTAAAACAACCCCACAACTCTTGCATCTGAAACCAGGGAAAGGCATAAAATCAAAGATGGCCGAAAAAGCAATTTAAATTATTTAAATTAATTCTTCGTGATTTTAGAGTCCATCGCGAAAATTAACTTGTGATAAACATCAACTATTAATTTTATCTTCTTTTTTTATGTACCGTGTCCCCTCAGGATGTAGGAAATCATGGCTTCCCACAACTTCCTGTCTCTCGTAGTTCTTAATAAACTTAATTTCTAAACCCTGTTCCGCCATCCATTTAATCAAGCTCACTGAGTATGTTATGTGTTATTTCCCTATGTATCTGTCCTGTGAGTATCAGATTCTCCAAGCCCTCCTTCCTCATTATGTTTGTCAGAAAACTCAGTTATCTTTTCCTGATATTAAGCATAAGTTTGCAGTTTCTCTAAAACTTCGTCGCTGCTCACATGTTCTCTCAAGGGTATCTTCAGCATCCTTCTGTAGAACCACATTTCTGTTGCTTCAAGTCTTTTCTTCATCTCTGATGAGACTGCCTAGCACCCACTGCCAGGCAACAGGAGGATATCACGTGACAATTTAGTACACATTTCTTTGTTTCTAGCGAAGTTTTTCTATTTCTTAGTATTTTATTATAGATTATGAAAATGGTGTTAACCAACGAATAAAAATTCAGTGTATGGCTATCTATAATATAAAATTTAGTGTTTATCTTTTTATTAGAATATTTACAATAGCTTTTTAGGTGGTCTCAGATTTTACCACGTGACCCGAGGATTTTTTCATTGTTTTTTAAATGAATAGATGAAATAGTACAGTTATTGATGTGTGTATTCTAAAATTCAGACATAAAGTTTGCTACGGGTCGTAAGAAAGATATAACCTCAAGGGAATATATTGTATTGAACACAACGTAGAAATTGAAAAGTAAAGTTAGAAAACCTAATAAAAATATTTTTTAAAGAATATGAAAAATCCAAAAACAAATAAAAAATCTTGCTTTAAGAATGTCTGAAAAATAGATTCCAGAAAAATTCAAAATGTGGATTGACTAACAAAAAATATCGGACGAAGCTAGAGTTGCGCACAGAAATAAAGAAACGAGGCGGAATATTGAGAACTTTGACTAAAGAGATTAAAGCCACCAAGCTACAAACTTGACCTATTTAGCAACCAAGCTGCGAGCATAGCAAATAGAAATACAGTGGAAACTCGGTTTACGAATTTAATTTGTTCCTGAAGCCCGTTCGTAACCCGAAATATTTGTAAACCGAAACTATTTTTACAGTAGGAATCAATTTAAAATGGATTAATCCGTTCTTGGTCCCAAGATTGCTTATTTAAATCTTAACAACAGTACTTTGTGCACAAGTTTATACATAAAGCTAATGAAAATCATTAAATCTAAGGAAAAAAAAAACGAAACAGATGAAATATAGAGGAACACTTCAATATTATCGTGCCTGCATGATGTCGTAAGAGATGTTATTTGGAAAAGGAAGGAAACACATGATCGTCTCTTTATTTATAAGAATAGTATAGATCGTTGATTTTGCCATATGAAACTGAGAAGGAAGAGATAATATCATCAACAATTGTTTTTCTCTTAACTTTTCCTTTACCAGAATCACTGCTAGCTTTCTTTGAAGCCATGACTGAAGACTAATGAAGAGAAAAAAAGGCACAGTGCAATAAAATTGTAAAAGAAAAGCACAACACACGAATGCATAGAACATGGTGGTCGACTAAGAAATGATTCTGTTCGGAAGTCGGTTGGGCAATGCTACTCGAGAACTGAAATTTTGTTTGATAACCGAGGCATTTTCATCTCGAATATTCTGTTCGAAAACCTATTTGTTCGACATGTGAGACGTTCGAGAACTAATCTTTCACTGTATGTATTTTGAGCAAAACCTGCCTTCTCAACAGAATGATGAACGGAGAGCCACATTGGATGTATATAATGGCGATTGAGAATATAAATAGTTCCCAAGAATGACAACAAGAGATATGGAATAACGTTTTGGGCCCATATTCTAGGCAGTTAAATCATAATTTCGGAGTGCGTGATGTCAAGATTAGCGCAGAGAATTATTGAGAGCACTTGGACACGATAATATTGAGTGGTTCATATTATAAGCCTTCAGCTGAAGAATATATGCATGTAAGACACTGCTTTACTTTCTGCAAAGCTACCGAACAACCAAAGGTTTTAAAAGCACCATATTAATGGAACGGTCCCTAGCCTCGTCAGCTATTAATCCAATAGAATACTTGTGGTCAGTCATGGAAAGAAATGAATGGGAGAATAGAAAACAGTATTCAAGCAAAGATCATCTCATCTCTGTGAAACAATAAACTGTTGCTGCAAGTCATGTTAAAACCAATGTTATATAAAAGTTTAAAATTTAGTATTAAGATGTCCATATTAACAAGTAAAATAATTTATTTGCATATATGGTTACTCGTATCAATCAAATATTTCTGTGGTTTATATCTTTTTAGATATAGTCAGAAATCAAAATTTGTTACACATTATTTGCCAAACAAGTTATAAGTACATTTAATAGGCGTAGCATTATAAGCTGAAATTCACTCGATATATTGCTCATATTAGTATATCCTGAAAATGTTACCAAAATTGGTTGTTTTATAACGCCACTATTCCATGTCTATTGTTATATCACACTCACCTATATAACTTACTTTGTATAAGGATTCTCTATACGTAATACTTGGGTTACTTGCCGTGACGCCTGTATTATATTAAGCTTGGAGTAAGTCTGAAATCCTCTACCCGAAGACAGAGGTCTTGTCAGTCGCAAGCCAGGCAGCAAACAGCCTGACTCGAAACGGCTAGGTATTTACCCAGTCCCCCACCTTTCTCCCAATTAGACGGGATGCGACACAACGTCAGGTTTAACGTGGGAAACCCAATCGCGAACACTCGGGCAACTGGTCCAAAATTTACCCATTCCCCCACAATTTCAGGGAACGGGTACTTTGTTTTTCTCAGCCAAGTCTCTATCCGTAGACAGAGCTTCGACTGAGTCATCATCTACCCGAAGACAGAGGTCTTGTCAGTCGCAAGCCAGGCAGCGAACTGCCTGACTCGAAACGGTTAGGTATTTACCCAGTCCCCACTGCTGGGATGAGATGTGACACGGTCAAGATTTCTGTGGGGACCCAAGCGTTTCCATTCGGGCAATTGGTCAAAATTTACCCAAGACTTTTTTCAAGACTTGCTTTCTTCAATGCTTTTTAGAACGTTCCCACAAAACGTTCAACTTGTCCGTTAGACATTGTTATGACCCCGCCGTATCACTCAATGTTCAATGGAGAAAAGTCTCGGAATTCTTTACCCATGAATTGCGTTCCCTTATCAGATACTATGGTATGCCATATCTCGCAAACAGTTCATGCAAGAAATTCACTGTCACTGAGAACGTTTGATTTTTGTACTTATAAATTTCCGGCCATTTTGTGAAACTATCAACTACCACATGATAATATGATCCATTGATAGGACCAGCAAAATCTTGACCACGGCGTGTCTGTCTTTGGCCAAGGTTCTATCATTGTGATAGGTAGTTTTGTTGCAAGAGCACAACCTCCACATGCTTTCACTATTCTTTCAATATCTTGGTCTATTCCGGTACAATATACGAAACTTATCTTGTCAATCGTAAGCCAGACAACGAACCACCTGGTTTAAATAGACTCATACCTGCCCATTGAGAGTGGATGTGGCCCAAGGCCAGGCTTAACGTGGGGAATCCGAGCGCAAACACTCGGGCTACTGGTTCAAAATTTATCCATTCCATCTTTTTGTCGCCAAGTAATTACGTTATCAAATTACTCCTTTTATTTTGTTAAAAATAAGACATTTCAACTTAAAAGTTTTAATATTAATATAAGATAAACAAATGGTAAATACATCATTCGGTTATCCTTTTCAGTTAACAATAGTAAATAATTGCGTCAACTACATTTTTTTATTCTTCTCGAATTGTAATTTTTTATCAAGAGCTTTTTGTGAAGACATTAACAAATGCTAATCCAAAGGTGAATATGGCTAATCAGTGAAGATTCTCCATGACAAACTAACAATTTTTTTTCTGGTCACCAAAAAACAGTGAGTATTCTGACGAAGTATTACACCTTTGCCGGGCAGTTTTTGTCGATTACTGTCTTGAATTGGCCATTGATGGGAGCGGTCCTTTTTACTTAATCACCTCCCAGAAGCTGCTTGTTAATATCACTGCATTAGCTTTGAATGAAACCTGGTAGTTAGTAGTTATCGGTGATTCATTTTGCTTATCTTACGATATATAACGTTCCTAGTTTGTTGTTGGAATGTATATACTTTTCATCGTCCATCTCAGTTTATTGCAAAAACATTTTCTTTACGCTTAACTGGCGAATGTCTTGTATGATTTAAATTTTCGTAGGGGTACAAAATTGCACTAGAACAATAAAACTAGACATATGAAAAGCCATTCATAGTAAAAAAGAAACCATTCATAGCGAAGAGCGGTAACAAATATGTTACCGTAAATTGGTAATACCGAAATGATTAAAACCGGCTAAACCAGTTTATCGAAACTCTCTCGCGTCAGAACAAAATTGAATACAAAAAATGCACAGTGACTAAAAAGAATATACAAACCACGACTCCTGTTATATGCAAACAAAAAAATCTAACATTAAAGGTTAATTACCTTTAAACTCAACAACCACTCTTTCTGCTTACAGGGAGATGGTTGGTAGGACTTAATATATATGGATTCCAAAAGCCTCAACACTGGGAACTTAAGATTGGGCACGCTTCTGCTTTTTAATTAAATGTTCAGCTATCGCTGAACCTGATACATTAACACGCCTATATAATTTGTCCACCTTGTGTTGGTTTGAACCGTACCTCCAATATTTCTCCCGTTCTGCCTACATAGTCAGAATCATACTGACATCTGAATTTGTAAATTATAGAACTAATATGATGAGCCGGAAATACATCCTTCCGGGCCGATATCAAAATTGGTCGAGTACCAAAAGATACGTGGATTGGCAAAAATAACTTCCTTCTTATCATTTTTTTATTCGTTTCACTTATGTAAAAGTCACGCATCAAACTGGCTCACGTGACCAAACTGTTTCAGATTATGTTCAACACATGAAGTGGATTATTTACATTATTTACAAGCACATTATTATCCCCATCTTTGTTGTTGCTGTTGTTATCACAGCGTTGTGTCCGGTTTTCATCAAGTGATTGTCGACCCGGGTAACCTTCGGGGAAGTTCGAACATTTAATCTACGGGCTATATCTTTTCTGACACTATGTCCATGTCCAGGGACATCTCCTCTAGTTCTTATTTAGTACTGCGCAGTTATTGCTCGACTTCGTTTCCAGAGTCCAAATACACAATGCTCAGCCTAGTGATTGGCCTCACGGTTACTGTGTCACCATATTCATGAACCAATATTTTATTTCATTAGGCTCTAAAAACTTAGCGCCTTAATTCTAACCCGCTGCTGCTTATCACGCTTTACAGCACTACTGAAGCCTTGCTGGCATTTCTCTATTTATTAATGGCTCCCATATTGTATTTATTTCTACGCTAAACCTATTCAGGAGATCCTCGTAGGCTGACAGAAACTTGAAGTGGATATTTTGAGTTTCTTGGCTATTTCCTGATCGCTTTATGCGAGCTGTTCTCAATTAGTCATCATTTGATCGCTGTTTTTCTCTTTTTAACCTCACAAAAAGTGTTATCTATTTGTTATCAAAATTAAGAATCAATGAAGAAAATACGCAATTTTCGACAATTGGCTAAAATAAATATTAACTTACTCGGAGATAACAACTGTTACAATACAATAATAAAACGGTACAACTAAACACTCGTAATACCTTCTAATCAGAAAATGTCAACGTTTTAGGCTCGCCAATATCCCACCTTTGCAAAGTTGCAACTTTAAATAATTGTGGTTTATTTACACCGAACTTTCATTGCATAATTTCTGAAGATTGAACAGACAAGTGAATCGGATCTTGATGTAATGGAGACTGTTTATAGTAACAGTCGGGTAGTTTCATGACTGACGGGCCTCTGTTATTTCGTTGCAACCTTTTCATCGTAATTACGTGTTGCGCGTAAAGCGGAAAAGGCGTCTTCAATCAGGATAAACTCCAGATACGACTGCCAAAAATGAAAATCGTAGAGAGAATTTTTAAAAAATCAGATGTAAGATGTTCCACTTGATTATAACTCTAAAAAACTCTCGGGTGATTTGATACGAGATCAACGTGACTGCAATGATTCAATTGTTACATATTTAGTCTCTAACGCCAGGCGTCCTGGGTAAGACGATAAAGTACATCCAAAATCAAGGCCTCTGATCAGGTTTTGAGGAGCGTGGAACCACCTCTTAATTGCTGGTATTCCCAGATCCATTATGACCCGGGTTAGTAGCATCTATTAGGTTCCCAGCTATGGGCAATTAGTTAACCCCAAAAATGGGTCAAAACACTATGAAAGTGTAAAGAATAGATTTTAGTACTAGCAATACATTTTTGCAAAAAATTATTACCAACAATGAATTTAAAAAAAAAAAAATTATTACCAGCAATACATTTTTGAAGGAAAGAAATATTACCAGAAATACTTTCTGCAAAAATATTACCAGCAATGAAAATTTCGTCGGCATTGAGGTTGATATGCCGTAAAACAAAACAAACCAATTTAATTCCAGATCTATAACTTATCTAGTTCACATACATCAAATGTACTTTGTTGCGACATAAGCTTCACAGCGACGAATTGTGAATATTTGTATATTTACTAATCTGAGCTTAGCCATGCACAGAAGGGCAGAGGTCGGTTTTGGAAATATGGTATTGCACTTAATTAGATAGGGTTTCACATGATAAATAGAGATAAAATATTTTTCCAAATCGTTACGGATTTTTGGGGAAATGGGTTTAAAGATTATCTTTAAGTCCCAAATCGTAACGTTAGAATTTTATTCCGGTGATCAGTGAAAGCCTTATAAAATTTATAGCTTATTGAAGCTTTATAAATTATATATGGACAAGATACATGACACAAGAACATTATTATTCAATCACTGTGCCATCAAATAAGACCTTTTACTTCAAAAGGAAATTATACTGAACAATTTAGCCATCATTATAATGAAATATATAGTAATGTAGCTTTAGTGTAATTTTCAATAATCAATGCAAATTTAAAACATTTTGTTTTATTTGTGTCCAACACTATTATGCTGTTGTATAAACTTTCATTTATTTATTGTTTTTATTATGATCTAAGAAGTCTTACTCATCGAGTAGCCTTTTTGTAATCTTTTACAATTTTTTTTAATAGTTTTTACTTATCGAATACAGTAAAAATGCATATTTTGCTTGTGGTGATTCATAATTAGAATTCTGGTTTGAATGTATTTTTCATTCAATGTATCTAATACAAAAGATATTAACTTTGTTTGGATTTATTCTTGAAATAGTAAAATTTTGTAGTCAGTTTGTAAGCAAAAATCTGCGGAAATGAGGTATTTCTGTGCATTTTTCAGGTGATCTTTAAAACTAAATGCTCAGAAATTGGTAAAAGGTATTAATCTGATGTTTGGTGTCAGTACTTATCACATCAAATTCCAGACTTCACATCAAATCCAATGTTGATTTTCTAAAGAAAAGGGAAAAATCAATCTGCCCTAATGCACATTTCCAATCATGGAGTGTCCAATAAGATTGATATTGTACTAACGAATCTATAATCTCAGAAGACAATTTAATAATCATAATCTGACACTCCATTCAATTTCTCTTAGCCTGATCCACGATCCTGAACTGCAGCAAAGTGGAAATCGAACATGGTTTCAAACAATTACGGAGCTGTCAGAGGATCGAACTCATTACTCCAGATTTGATGGATTGATTTGTTTTCGTGACTCATCAGCCTTTTGTGGCTTGTTTGAAGACGAAACATATTTTGATTGTAAGAATAATTCTCTCTTCTCTCTCTTTGCTGTCGTGAATATAGCATTAACATTTGGGGGGGGATAACTAGAAGAATTGTTGTTCAGTCCTACTACTAAACCGGTAGAAGAGATATTATATATATTATGCTTTTTAAATTCCTTGAGGAACATATGACAGCAAGATATCTTTGCGGTTTCTATAACAAGCCAGTTTTTAAGTGAGTTGGTTGTTAGCCTACTGCAGAACTACTGGATCAGGTTTTGAATTCAGAGTTGTCCTTCTCTTAGACCAGCTTCCATCCAAGGCTATAGAACCATTACTGTCTTGCTATTAACCCATAGAGAAGAAGAGGATTCATACCTTTCCCAGGGGCATTAGCACGTAAGTGAATGTAAAGGGTTCGTTTGAAATCGAACTCGGCTCTTCGATTCTGCAATCCGAGCCGCTATCAATTACTCCACAGTGCCTCCAGTTAGAAGAGATTGATTCACACATTTCCCAAGGTATGAATCTGCGCGGAAGTGAATGTAATAAACTCGACTAGGATTCGAACACGAATCTCCGATTTTTCATTCCAAGTCGCTCTCCATATATTCTTTACCCACTGAAATATATATTCTCCGATATATTCTTTACCACCTGAAAAATGATTTCCGAGAAAAAATTCCCCACCATTAGTCTTTTTTTTTTTTTTTTTTTTTTTTTAAGCGTATCACCCCAAGCAAGGCTGGAAGCCACTATCACGTAAGGGGTTAAAGAAGGGTTGGAGGCAGAGCAGATAGGAGTGGTAAAGGAGAGGATGTGGAGAAAGAGAAAGACAGTGCGTCGATCAAGGCAAGGGGGTTGCAGAAGATTTGGAGCGAGAGCAGATAGGAATGAAAAATGAAAGGATGTGGAGAAGGGAAGTGGATAGATCAAGGCAACTGGAGATGTCGATTGACGCTACACTTAAACCGTTGGAGATTGTAATTGTCAGGGAAACAGTAATAGGGAAGGGAGTTCCATAGGCGAGATGTGCGAGACATGAAGCTATTGGAGTAGAAGAGACGTCTGCATCTAACAGTTTCCACGGTGTAGGGGTGGGAGCGGGATGCCAGCCTCGTGGGGCGTTTAAATTCACGAGGCCTAGGGACAAGCGAGAGCAGCTCCTCGGAGCAATTACCGTGAAAGTACTTGTAAAAAAGGCAGAGCGATGCAACATCGCGTCTGTGAGAGAGCGACTGCAGACGAGATGACAGATCAGGGCCAATCACGTTGCCTATCCGTCTTTGGATCTTATCAAGAACGCTGAGGCAAACAGCAGGGGCCCCAGACCATATATGGCAGCAATACTCCATGCAAGGGCGAATGGTCGATTTAAGGCAACTCATTTTCGACCGTTGCTGTAATATCTAATTAATAGAAACCACCAGAGTTCGTTCGTTCGTTCATTCCAATGCATTCTAGTGCGAATAGCGGCACAGTTATCGGCACGGAAAGCGGATTTAAAGATCGGAGTTCAAATTCTGGCCTGATTTTCTGTTTTGACATTAGCATTTATTTCTTGGGGAGGGAGGCATGAATCCACCTCTTCTCTTCATCTCCCCAGCTACGACTCACGGTATTAGGGTAGATTAGCCCCTCTTAACATTCCAGATAGCTAATCAAGAAGGACAGTTCTTAATGAATAAGTGTAGAGAAGGGGAAAATAATTTCAGGACAGTTCCCAAGAAGTAATAGCAATTGAAAGATACTAACGATATAGAATCTTTCCAGAACCAGGATGGCCTACGTCCTGAAGAGAGGCAGTGTTAAAAAAATGCAGACATGGTTAGCCGAGTTCAAATTCAGGACTGGTCTTTTGCGTTCACCTTCAGAAAAATACTCGGGTTTAAAATAAGAAGTTTGATTAGGCGTTTTAAACCTGAGAGCTAGTCTAGAAGGCTAACTCGGAAGGCAAAAATCATGGAAAAGACAAACTGGAAATCATTCCACTATTTTTACTAGGTAGTAATGGCAATTTGCATATAAGAAAGGTGGATTTTGGGGCGTGACATGAAAGCCTCCGTCCTGAAGGAAGATAACTTAAGGGGAAAAAATAAACAATGCATTACTGTATTGATAGTAAACAATCGGACTGAAAAGAGAATTCTTTTTCAACCGTGTGGCTAGAATTGTGCCGAAACTTTTATCATTTCTCTCTCTTATGCACAGCGCATCAGCCCCTCGGGGAAATGCCTAACCGGTTACGATCAGGCAACTGACAATCAAATCTGTGGCAGTGAATGGGATATTTACTGTAACTCATTTTAATTCAACAAGACTAAGCATAGATGTTAACACACCTCCAATCAATTAAGAACAGAATTTGTACCTGGTGCTGCATTAAGATGGGTTGTTATCACCATCTTTTTTTCCGTTTCGTACAATCTCTTCTGTGAGTAAGTCAAGGTAGTAAATAGATGCATTCTATTAGCACAAATGCTGCTGTTTATTGATACTTATTTTCTTTACATCGATAATACTGAGTAGATGAGCAATTAAAGACAGTGGATTTTTTTTCTCTCTTATAAACACGGGCAGCCAAAATTTTCGTTAATGCTCTTGTCTGTAACTTTCTTACTTGTACCCAGTGCTCCAATTATTATAAGTATTACAGTAATTTTAAGTTAACATTCTTTCAATTTTAAATTCCTTATGTTTAGTTGTCAAATTCTTCAACAAATATATTTTTATCTGATGGCACAGGCATATTTATGAGAAGGCATTGTTTGTGGTTTTTAATTATAATGTCTAGTCCATTATCATTCACTCACTCAGACACACACACACACACACAGACACATATATATATATATGGCATAATGAGAAGCCACGTATACTTTCTTGATATGTATATAATATGGAAAAAACAACTGAAAAGTTGCAAATTTAAAAAAATTGAATGTTTTTTTTGTGAAAGTATTTATTTATATTTATATATATATATATATATATATATATATTTTTAATATTTCAGATCTGCCCCGATCTTTCGTCAGAAATAAATTAAATAACTGTATTCAGAAGTTTGTTTTCAAGTAGCGTCCGTCGCGAGATGCGGACGTCAAAAAATATTAACGTTAGATTTACGTTAGAAATATTCAAACACAGTTGCATTCCACATCATTTGACGTCCGCATCTCGCGACGGACGCTACTTGAAAACAAACTTCTGAATACAGTTATTTAATTTATTTCTGACGAAAGATCGGGGCAGATCTGAAATATTAAAAATATATATATATATATATATATATATATATATATATATATATATATATATATATATTTAATATTTCAGATCTGCCCCGATCTTTCGTCAGAAATAAATTAAATAACTGTATTCAGAAGTTTGTTTTCAAGTAGCGTCCGTCGCGAGATGCGGACGTCAAATGATGTGGAATGCAACTGTGTTTGAATATTTCTAACGTAAATCTAACGTTAATATTTTAGATGTTGTTTAAAAAGGTTTTTTTTTAACTATATATATATATATATATATATATATATATATAAGTGGGCTGACGATTGCTTCTAGCATGAAACAGCCTGTCGCCTCTAAGTGTTGACTTCAATGTTCACTTTCATATTTACACACGCTCTATCTCTGATATTGAGCACTTTATCCCATAAATATAGCACACCTTAAGAGTATATTTCTTATATATATATATATATATATATATATATAATCATATTTTTGGTTCGGACAGAGGGGCGCGTAAAACCTAAATAGGTAGCTTGTCTAAAATGTTTAAAGTTCCGCCGCTTTGCTGCTAAACCCACTTAAGAAAATTAGTTTGGGAGTCAACCCCGAAGAAAAATCTTAAATTTGAGTCCCTAAGGCGGTTCACAGCTATATTTAGCACCATCATAATCGCTCCTTTGACAGTGCTAGAACCATGTGTCTTGGCACTTAACTTTCCATTGGACCATTTCAGGAACCTATCTTGGGCAACGGTTTTCCCTCCATACCTACCGACCAACCCTAACTAAGCCTTGTGTACTGGAAAGCCGTGGGGGGGGGCAAACGGACACTACTTCTGGAACATAATTTAGAGCACATTTCCAAATTTTATCGAACACTGGCGGTTACCTAAATAAAATGGTAGACACGCGCAATAACACCATTTGTATATTTCTGGAAGAAGATGGTATCCTCTTATCGATGATGGCTTGTATAGATTTTGTTAATGAGCGAATCTATTTTATTTATTTTTTTTTAAAGGTAAAGTAATATTCAGTTTCAATTGTTGTAGGTATTGGCAGTTGCTAATTTAAATTCCATTTCCCAGCCTCGGAAAAAAAAAATTAAATTGCTGTATTGTTCTGGTGAAACAGACGTTTCTTTTATTGAATAAAATTACTGAGCAGACGACAGAAGGCGGAAAATAATAGTCGCCATGACAAAGATAGAAGAAGCGTTTACGTGGGTGGAGAGAAGTTAGGAATTTGGCTTCTTTTGTAGACATTTTTCAATCAAAGCGAATAGAAGTTAGCTTCTGCAGGTAATAAAAATGGCGGTCTTGTTATTTCAGGTTTCAGCACGTTTTTCTGCATTGCACACTCGATGTATCGCTCTTTCATTATATTTGTCTACACAAATTATTTGTCGGTGTATCAATCAAGGTGCATTTCACTGTGATCGATAATGTGGTATATATAATGTCAGAGAGAGAAAGATTGTAGCAGATTTTAAGAGAACAATTTTTTGACACACTTTAAGTGTAGCGTCAATCATCTAAGACCTGAGTCGAGCCTTATGATCCTACTAGCGAAATTTTACTTATATCCGAACTGAGAAACGTAGCGTTTCAGTGCATACAATATATATATATATATATATATATATATATATATATATATATATATATATAAAATATAAATTTGTATTTTGTCTTCATATCCAGGTGTATGTATTTATGTACACGCGCATACACACACACAGGTGTGTGTATATGTATACACACATCTATGGGTTGGTAATCCGGAGAAAACGAATCAATCAATAACATATATATATATATATATATATATATATATATATATATATATATATATACCCTTGTATCTGTAAAAGGACTATGAATAGACAAAAAGAAAACAATTTATCAAATGCATTAGTCATGCATAGAAAGAGATTCAACCAGAACTTTGACGTAATGAACATCATACTTACTAAAGAAGAAAGTAACTTATTAGAAGAAAAATTCTCGAAAGTGCCGCTATTGAATTTTATCTAAATATAAATATGCGCCCTGGATTCTTCTCAATATCTCCCTTCCTGAAAGAATTACTAATATCCCCAGCTAAGATACATGACCAGAAAAATGAAAAGAATACAGTTAAATCAGTAACCGCATATAAACATATAATACACAAATCCATACCAATCCAAAGTAATTTAAATACTAATTTACTTTCGTTTATTAGGCATTGAATTGTATCACCTCACGTTTGTGAACTTACGTGACTTTTTCGCTAACCTGATGAATATTCATAAGCACCCCTATACCAAAAATTTTGCAAAATCAACATTTTTGCACTTTTATATAAGTAATTGACAGAAAATCTTTTAATTTGCTTTGAGGAAACGCGCCGGCTAAGATAAGTTTTTCCTTTTGTCTTTATTCATGTATCATAGTACAAAGTTGAAAAAGGTTTTCGTGGTGTTTACGTTGATGCAAATAAAGTCAACGTTGAGAATTTTAAATTTAATGTTTTTTTAAAATAGTCTATCCGATTACATTTAGTTTCTTTTTCTTCGTGATTCCATTTCTTGTTATTAAATATTTCACATTGTGATAACATCTGCCATAGTTTTTTCCTTAAAATTGATCTTGGTGTTTATATATATATATATATAATCAAGGGTGTTTCAATGCCTTGAACCAATTTTAAAAGTGAATTAAGTTTAAGTTAAGCGTCTAATGATTTTTTTTTCGTTCAGATTTAACAACATAAGTCTTTGATTGTTAATCTTTCCATGGTTGAAATTGCCAAACAACGTGTTAAAGTTTCAAGAGTGCAATTGGAAAAACTGTTCGTAAATCCAAACAAACTGGATCGGTGGTAGATGTGAAAACACAATTCTGTGCTCGTTTACGCCGTTCAGCTGAAAACATTGCGGGGCACGAGAATGTGGCCGAAAATCCAAACGCTTCTATTCGTCATCGCACGCATAAACTGAACCTCTCCATAACAACGTTACATAGTTTCCAGTTGCACTCTCGGTGGGTCGATTATGTTGACCAAAAAAATCGCGAAGAGCGCGAAATGAAATTCTGTTTGAACGGCCATTTTCGTAAAAGACTTCGATAACTTTAACACGGTGTTTGATTGTTAATCTTCCCATGGTCGAAATTGCCAAAGACATAAGTTTTTAAATCTGAAAGAAAAAGAAAATAATCATTAAACACTTAAAAATAATTCCGATTTAAAATCGGTCCAAGTTAACGGAAAACCATATATATATATATATATATATATATATATATATATATATATATATGGCGCGTGAAACTAGAACAGTTTACCCCAGTGAGCGAAATAAAGGGTTCAGTTCGACATTCCAACCACCTGAAGTAGGCCGGAGCATACAACGGCCGAAACGTAATAAATATGGCGAGAAATATGAGTACAATAGTCCGAATAATGTAAATAATGTACATAATACCTCATCTCAGAAATATAGACAGATACTGAAAATGTTTGAGTTCGGTGACTTTACAGTGACTTTAATATGTTTATTTCTCGGCTCATTATTAATTGAATGTGATCGATCTTCTTTCAATCTCTCTTACTTTCATGGCCTTATGCCAGATGATTTTGGCGTTTTATACGCTTAGAAAGTTGAGTCTGTCACTCATTATTACTGTAGGAACATTGATTCTTTTTCGAAGCGATTCACTTGTTTGTCATCTTTTCACTGATGATGATCTTGGTAAATATCAGACTTCGTTTTTCGCTTTAGAGTGGAACAATTTTCCTTTTAAGTTTTGGGGGTTAGGGTTGATTTTAACGCTTTAAAAATCCTTTCGCATACCAAACATTGAATGACCTCCCAGACACTAAGTTTTTTGTCTCATATTTTTGTAGAAAATATCCGTATTTTTTATTTATTTTCTCCAACGAATTGAATTACTTATAATATTGCTGAAATAAATGATATTGCGTTTCAGACGTTTTCTCGTTTTATTTCTGATGACCCCTCAAACCCGACCAAGAGCTCATCGTATGAGATTAACTTAGGAGATAGAACCAATTCAATGTTGACGATACGAAAATAATTCAGACTGTTAAAATTAACAATAGCATTTTAAAAATATTTTTGTAGTAAAATGAATATTTTAAATTAAATGTCTGTCTTTTTTTATTCTAGGTCGTCTCAGGAGGAAACTTCTACATCTCGCAACGACATGCCAACAAAAACGGAGGTTGCTTACCTGTGACAAGGTAAGCTTTTTCGTTGTTTTTTTTTTTCTTTTTTTTTACTGAGTTCACCAATTATCGACATCATGTATGTGTGTATTACGGCGTTCTTTTAAAATATTAATAATGATTTAAAAAGAAAGGTGTGTGTGTGTGTGTGTGTGTGTGTAAATATTTCTTCCAACCGGAAGAGGCAAATCCAATAAACGCATCTCCATTTTAATAAAAAAAAAAACAGTTTTCTTTCATGTAACATGAAGAGGCCTACCTAACGAATGCGAAACGCATTGTCGATAAAAAGCTTTTTCACTTTCTCATTTCTCCTCTTCTGTTCGGATTGTATATCCTACTAACACGCATCTATATATATATATATATATATATATATATATATATATATATATATATATATATATATACACACACACACACACACACACATTGAAGTCAATACTCAGAGGGTTTCATGTTATACGTAATCATCAGGCAACATTGTTGACTTCAATATTCACTTTTATATTTTACATACGTTCTATCCCTGCTATTGAGCACATTATTCCATAAATATAGCACACCTTAAAACTATATTTCTTCATATATATATATGTGTGTGTGTGTGAGAAATGGAATCAAATATGGATTAGAATCTGGCAGAATAAGGAATAATTATAAAATGTTTATAAATTTGACATTTTTCACTTTTAAGCTTTATCAGAAATTATATATTTAGTTCGATCTGAGTACGTTACGCCATGACTTAAACTTTTTCTTTACTCACGACTCTTTTTGGTCAGAGAAAATATTTTACGACCATATAACTCGATGTTTTAGAAATAATCTGTTCTCGGACTATGGAGTTAATTGGAGCAGGTGTGTACCGGTGGGCCATAGATCTAATCTAAATGTTTAATGCTAACAATGCTAATAAACATTCTAGATTACTTAGAAAATATAACGAATGAAACTGTAAAATGAACTTAAAATTCAACTTTTTTTACGGCATGGATAACTTCCAATTTACGATTCAATAGTAAGTATCTGATTACAGCACTCAGATAATGCAGTTCCTCCGAAATTCCAAATATCATTATTGTCTTAGAAAATAAATTTTTTAAAATTGACAAGTTTTTTTTTTCCATTTCACTGAAGCAAACGTTTAACACATGAGATCTTTATCGCCTTCTCTTTCGTTCCGATGTGTCTTTTCCTCAAGATCAAAATGTTAAATATTGGTAGAGCTTAACAAAGAGGGTAACTAAGGAACACTCGGATTTATGATCAATTTAAAATGTTTCTAAAATTTAATTCACTGTAGGCAAAATCTATGCCTAAATAAGTTGAAATAAACTGCGACTTTAGTACAGATTTATATGGAGAAAATCTGATTTTTCTCCGCATACATTATTGTTATAATTAAAATCTTTTGTTGGGACAGAGAATATCCTGTACACTCTGGATCGCTTCTCGGCCTTTTGGCTAAGATCAAAGTGTAGTATCTGTTCGCAGATTACTCGCTGAATGATCGCCTTTAGGCCGGGAGCGATCACTGATACAGGCCGGTCGCAGGGATTCGTCCCTGCGCTGGTAGTATCGGGGGCTACGTCTGACTAGCTATGACAAGCTAAGACCAGCCATGACCAGCTATGACTAGCTAAGACCAGCTCTGACCAGCTTGGACAAGCTAAGACCAGCTAAAGCACTGCGGCCCGGGTGAAAGCTCGGGTCCACTCCCCCTCCCGTCCCACGTTAAACCCCGACCTTGTGTCACAACCTGACCGTGTGGGAGGTCAAGTAAATCCACGGCCTTTTGGCTAAGATCAAAGTGTAGTATCTGTTCGCAGATTACTCGCTGAATGATCGCCTTTAGGCCGGGAGCGGTCACCGATACAGGCCGGTCGCAGGGATTCGTCCCTGCGCTGGTAGTATCATAGCTAGATTAGCTAAAGCCAAAGCTAAAGACCAGCTTGGACAAGCTATGACCAGCTAAAGCCAAAGCACTGCGGCCCGGGTGAAAACTCGGGTCCATTCCCCCTCCCGTCCCACGTTAAACCCCGACCTTGTGTCACAACCTGACCGTGTGGGAGGTCAAGTAAATCCCCGGCCTTTTGGCTAAGATCAAAGTGTAGTATCTGTTCGCAGATTACTCGCTGAATGATCGCCTTTAGGCCGGGAGCGATCACTGATACAGGCCGGTCGCAGGGATTCGTCCCTGCGCTGGTAGTATCGGGGGCTACGTCTGACTAGCTATGACAAGCCATGACCAGCTATGACTAGCTAAGACCAGCTCTGACCAGCTTGGACAAGCTAAGACCAGCTAAAGCACTGCGGCCCGGGTGAAAGCTCGGGTCCACTCCCCCTCCCGTCCCACGTTAAACCCCGACCTTGTGTCACAACCTGACCGTGTGGGAGGTCAAGTAAATCCACGGCCTTTTGGCTAAGATCAAAGTGTAGTATCTGTTCGCAGATTACTCGCTGAATGATCGCCTTTAGGCCGGGAGCGATCACTGATACAGGCCGGTCGCAGGGATTCGTCCCTGCGCTGGTAGTATCGGGGCTACGTCTGACTAGCTATGACAAGCTAAGACCAGCTAAGACTAGCTAAGACCAGCTCTGACCAGCTTGGACAAGCTAAGACCAGCTAAAGCACTGCGGCCCGGGTGAAAGCTCGGGTCCACTCCCCCTCCCGTCCCACGTTAAACCCCGACCTTGTGTCACAACCTGACCGTGTGGCAGGTCAAGTAAATCCACGGCCTTTTGGCTAAGATCAAAGTGTAGTATCTGTTCGCAGATAACAGAATTACTCGCTGAATGATCGCCTTTTTGGCTGAGATTCGATCACCGATACAGGCCGGTCGCGGGGATTCGTCCCTGCGCTGGTAGTATCGCGGCTACGTCTAGCTATGACCAGCTTGGACAAGCTAAGACCAGCTAAAGCCAAAGCACTGCGGCCCGGGTGAAAACTCGGGTCCATTCCCCCTCCCTTGCCACGTTAAACAACCGACCTTGTGTCACATCCTGGCCCTGTGGGAGGTCAAGTAAATCCCTATCCTGTACATTCTGAAGTCTATGACCCGCTTTAGCATAATCACTGCAATAATTGTACAAATATATCCATTTCTTCTTTGGCAATAACTTTTCTACGTGTCTCGCTTGTTAGGGATTGTAAGAAAGATGAACTCGCATTTTAAAGTACCTCAACCATATTTCTTGTAAGGAAATCAATAATTTGATTTTAAATCCTATTTAAACAAGACACTTACTAATTTCTCTTTATTTTCACTTCCTCTGTGGCCCCCAAAGTGTATCTACAAGACATAGACCTTCATTTTAATATATTTAAAAGAAAATGTTTATAAGCTACCCTCAAAGCCTAACGTATCTCTAAATTTTCACTGTTGAGGATGCATATTAATTATGAGGGTCAAGATTTTGGGAGTAAAAACAGTGTGGCTTATTTTTTTATACTGCATCATACAGTATCGTGTAATTAGGAAACGAAACGAGTAATAATATACTTTCTCGTTTTTAATATTATGAAGAAATTTGCTAGTATTTTTCTTCAATCTGTTAATATATGGCGCAATGAATGATACACTCTTGCTAATAAAATATTTGCTAGTATATATTATTCGGTCTCTTTGTTTCTTAGCGTTCTGAGTATGACGATAAACTGTCCAACAGCAAGACCTCTGATCAGGTGGATTTGGGGAGCATGGTAGCACCTGTTAGGGTCCCAACCATGGGCAAATAGTTAACACTAAAATTTGTGTAAAAATAGGTTTTAATTCCAGAAACACATTGTAAAATAATTATTACCAGCAATAATTTTTGAAGGAAAAAATATTATCAGCAATAAAAACAGCTATAAATTTAAAAAAAAAAAATTACCAGCTTGAGATTTTTTGAATATTCTCAGAAATAGATTTTTGTAGGAAAAATATTCTCAGAAATAGATTTTTGAAGGAAAAATATTCTCAGAAATAGATTTTTGAAGAAAAACATTACCAGCAATACATTTTTGAAAAAAAATTATTAACAGCAATAAAAATTTTGTCGGCATTAAATAACCCATTGAGGTTGATATACCGTAAAACAAACCAAACCAATTGATTCTTACACTTATGTAAGTAAGAAAGAAAATCACTCTTCTTTTTTTCTGCATTCTCATTTCGAAACAGTTTTTTTATTTTAAAAGATGTGATTAAATATTCGGTACGATTTTATCTGCTGGACACTCATATTCGTTATCTATAAGGCGCGTTGTCTGTTATCTGTAATTATGCTGGTCTGCAAAACGCTTCCATCTTCGTTCTTTTGAACGAAGATGGAAGCGTTTTCCATTATATTTGTTTCGTAATTAAACTCTTTCGTTTGGGCCAGTCTTCGACATTATCATGGACCACTCTTTGAATGGTCAATTAGCTGTACCGGAGACTCAGTTACTGAGGCCTTCTGTCAGACTAGGTGAGATTTCGTGCAGTCCATAGCATTACATGAAAATTTATCTTATGATAAAATCGGAATCTCGATGCATGTCTTTTTCAAAAATCTCTAAACCCATTTTGAAATGCAGGAAGTAAATGTTCTGTTACGTCGCTAAAGGATTATCCTGCTTCCACTGATTTGTTCACTGGTTGGAGAAATTGCAAATATTAATTCCGAATGAAATTCGTGTAAATATTCTGAATAAACCAATGTCTGGAGATAAGCAAGAAGCAATCAAGTAAATCCCATTAGGAAGAGAATCTTATTTGAATTTATTTCGTCGGTTGCAAATATTGAAGAGAAGCTTTCACAGCAACGATTGCGAATTTGAACAACCATTTTGTATTTTTCCTTTTGTTGATAATAAATTAGTTATTTCAATTCTGATAGAGAAATTGTTTCCACGATATAGAACCAAAAATATTTGCTTTTGTAAAGTTATTTAGCCCGTATAAAATAGTGAGATGTGATAATTTTCAAGTGGCAAAGATTCATATTCAAAAATCTATTGATTATTAGATTTCAATATAATTTTCGGTACATATTTATATATGAATGAATTTATTAATGAAAGGAATTTTAAGAAGTTTGATTAAATAATTTTCTTAAGTCGAAAGGACTCTTTATTTAATTGAGTGAAATCCCAATGTCTTTGGTAAATGAAAATATTTAAATTATTCATAAGTTCCCGGAGAAATTAATTTGGTTTAAATTTTATTTGCAATTTCAACGAGAGATATTGAAAATATGCCTTTTATCTGAAAGTAAGTAAGAAAGAAAGAAACACAGAGAAAGATATGTTTTATAATTTCTTTGAATTTTTTTCATTTTTTAAAATTTTCTTTGAGCATTTTGGAAACGTTTATATTAATGTCTTAATAATCGAAAAATGTAAATTTCCAAAAAATTCAATAAACATTAATTTTTTTAAAAGAAAATGGTATTTTTACTTTTATAACGTACAGAAATTATTTAATTAGTACAGTGTAACCCGGATAAGAGAAACTCGGATATAAGATAGAATTTCTCTGGTCCCAAATTAGTGCCTGTGTTAATGTATATATAATAGACCAAACCCGGATATAAGATACTTCTTCTCCGGTCCCGACAACTCTCTTATATCCGGGTTACACTGTATATATGGAAGATTAAGGAAGAAAAAACTGAATCCTTTCGATATTATCGGCATTTTTAATATCTAAGCTACCTCCCACTCATACTCCCAGAATTTTTTGTCAATTTTGGCTACGCAAACTTTAACTGTTTTTCTGAGAGGGTTCTAATTTAAGACTACTTTGATCAATAATGGTATAATCTACCACATTTTCTTGTGTTTAATACGACATTAATATAAGACCTCCCAGCTATGGGCAAATAGTTAACCCCGAAACTGAGGTAGAAAGCATTATGAAAGTGTAAAAATAGGTTTTAATACCAGAAATACTTTGTAAAAAATCATCACCAGAAATAAATTTTCGAAGAAAAAACTATTACCAGCAATACGTTTTTGAAAAGAAAATATTACCAGCAATACGTTTTTGACAAAAATATTACCAGATATACAATATTACCAGAAATAGATTTTTGACAAAACAAAAATATTATCAGGAAAAAAAAAGTTGTCGGCATTAAATGACCCATTGAGGTTGATAAGTCGTAAAACAAAAACCAAATCAAATTACACTAATGATCTTATTTTTGCTTGGGTTTGTTTTTCACATTGTGCCCTTGCGTTACCATGCTAGAGAAAACGGTACACGTTTGGACCTAATGTTTCATTCATCCGAACAAGTTGTTAGCAATAAACGCCTGCAGTCATGGTCTTCCATTTTCACAAGTTCGTAATGGATGACACATATTCCACCAGACACAAAGCAAATTTCCTGTGGGCGGAGTCCTGGTTTGGGTATTGGTACTGGTTTCTCATTTTGTTAAAATCCCAAATTTATTTTCTGTTATGCAAAACCCATCTTTCATCACCTGTAAAACTGCAATGCAAAAATGAAAGTTTGGCATTCACTGTTAAGTGTGTTGCAGATGGTTGAAAACTGTTCAGTTCTGAAGCGAAAACTCATGAGGTATCTAAATTCCTGTTGCGTTGCCGCTCTGACCAGACACCAGGTTCGTTAACAAGGTGTAGTTTTTTCCAGTCAAGCACTTGTAGCTTAAAAATTAACCTTCGAATATATCGTCACCCACGAGTGGAGAACAAACAATTTCTAGCAGTAAACCAGGTTTTATTCTTGGGTTGTAAATTACTGCTATAATCGAGCGCAGTAGAGATGACTGTAGGTGAGGAGGTCATAGTTCAGCGGCCGTCTTCACTGTCCGTTCTGCGAGGCCCGCTTCGTTCCTTCCGTGCGCCATTTCGCAGGATGGTCAGTTTTATAGATAACACTTTTTTTTGTCTTGTCATCTTCGTCTAAATAAGTAATTAATCTTCCTCCTACGACTTTCTCTTAGTCTGAGCCTCTTGCTCTGTACTTTGAAATTGATTCAACTTACTGATAACCATCGGTCGAAATTAAATGTTCCGTATCCAGTTGTGTAACAGGGTCCCACTGTTTTCAATTTAACAAGACCTCAACTGACTCTTATTACTACATCCCCTCTTTGTAAGTTTTACTACTTTATCTCTGAAAACAGTACACTGTCGGGTATAAGAAATCATAAACTAATTCTATATGTAGTTTCCTACTAGTCAACCGTAGTTCTATATTGGTGATTAACTCAAAATTGAAGACGTTGATATGCATGATTAAATTCCGAAAACCCTGATTTTTCTTTTGTTTTGTTTTTGGTAACGCTGGAGAGGTCACGCACAAAGCCCATCGAAGACTAGAGCTTAAAAATGAATGTGTTCATATGACAGATCTATTTTATTGTTACTGTCACTAATGTCGGAACTATTTTAAAATAGACTAACATTTGTTTTTTGTTCCCCCCACACTACTTTCTTGAGAAAATTGAGAATCTTTGTAGCTACCCACGTAGACTTGACCAGGTGGAACGTTACTCTAGCAATCAAAACAGAAGTGATTTTGTACTGAATGATACGGATCGAAGCTTTTTTTTTCTTTCTGTTTATCATATTACATATCGTGAAACCCCGTAACGGTTCAATTGTAACTCAAGCGATCACACGGGTTTCTCGTCTGAATACTGATTCGTGCCATTAAAGTGTCATTATTTTATCTTAACTCTCGCGCAGTTACTGTCATGAAATACAAGATGAGGCAATCGTCAACCTCAGTATAAAGTTCCCTCACACAGTGTCTTAATCAGGCATCCGATTTTTTTTATTACTGACCATGAATTCTAGATAGCGAAGACTAAAGCACACAGTATAATAGCCTATAAAGAATACACTCGTTAACAAAGAGAATTCGTTGCAGACCAAGGGAGATATAGTACCTTTCAAAGTCATGTTAATACTTGTACTACTTTTTCTTGACTAAAAAGAAAGTGGGTTAAAAAAGGAACGAAGGGAGGTAACTCTCATACAACTGGATGTTTTTTTTTTTTCATAAAAGGTCTCTTTTTGCTTGATGTAGAAAATATAAAAGCATTCCGCTCTCATACAATTTTACACGTATTTGTCGTTCATGCTTATATAGTTCTCAGCAGTGCATATCGATATTTTGTGGGCGATACATAATAAGCTTAGTTTAGTATGAAACAAGGTTAGGTAGAAACAGAAAATATTGAACATGGTTGACACGGAAACAAAAGTGCAAGATTAGGCATCTACCTGAATCGCTTCAATGAGCTTTAGGAAGATTGTGTTGCACCATTCTTGAAGATCGATCTCTACTTTGGCTCGAACACTATCGTTTGGCACTGGTTTGAAATGCGCAACTAATTCAACCATTATGTAGTTCTACCAAATATTTAGTAAGTGTAGTATAGTTCAGTTTGACACAGTAACGAAATAGTGAGTTACTCAAGTGACTCTAAACCACGATACTAGATAATTGGTCAGCAAATCTAGCTATTTAAATATCGCACTATAGGAGGCGCTTTTTTGTTTTACTAGGTGACTTTCAGTCTGGTACAAGGCTACAAAATAGTAACTTTATGGAAATAAGATTCATTGTACTAAAGAAACTAATCTTAAATCTCGCTTCCCGGTTTATTTTATTTTCAGAGATCATTCTAGTCTCTTTTCCTTCTTATCGAATGTTTGCAAATTTTCTAGCAAGAAGTTCTTTTGTTTTGTGGGCTTGTTATTGTGTGTGGGCAACCGGTCTAGAAGGAAAAACTTTGAATTCAACCCCGAACTATATGTAAATAGTAGTGAAGTCTGGGCTCTGTAGCCATGGTTGGCAACCAGACTAGGAGATGGACAATGCTGAGCAGGAGTCTCTAAGATAGTCCGATGTTTGTTTCGTATTGGCAACTCCTGCGATGACGCTGCATTGGTCTCTGCCTTTCCCTCGGATAGCATCGGCGACGTTGAGAGGTGAGACGTGCTGCATGGGCAACTGCCAATCTCTCATAAAAGAAATACTCTGCTCAGGCCTGCATGCTGGATACATCATAAGTATTCGAGTGCAGATCCATGGTCTCTCGAAACCGTCAGATGTCATACAGTGTGTGCATGTATTTTTTTAAAAACTTCAGTCTTCAAATACCTTAAAAACACCGGAAACTTTTCGTTATAGACGTAATACATGTAAACGCTGATTGAAACTCGTTCAATTTTGTCGTGACTTTAAAGCTATAAAGCCTAACCACAGGCAGCTATGTTTGGAGTTACTTTTAAAGTAATTACGGAAAATCACAAGATCCACTTGTCCGTAGCATGTAACGTAGTTATTAGAATTTTGAACTGAAAATTTAACTTCAGTATGCTCGGTGTCTGTTATTAAATTTATTAATGTTTAATCGAATTGGTAATTAAAGAGATTATGTTGGAAAATAAGTGTCGTGTAGAATATCTGCTTTTCATAGTCAAGCTGCGAACTCACTGATGTGTATTTATAGTATTTTTATACTATTGTTTCACGAATACAAGGCCCAAAATCCACTCAAGATAGATGATTACTGAGGATATGAGTATGTTTAGCGGTACATCATTTCCTTATAGGTCATTGTTGTGAGGGAGAATATTTCGTTGGACGAAAGCTATAAAAATACTCCTACATCAAGAGGAGTAGCAGGAGGAGCAGTAGCGGCAGTAATTTTTGCTGAAAACAGTCTTTCACGGTTAAATATTATCTACCCTAGTTTATATTCTACATTGTTTTCCTCTACCAAAAGTTAATAAACTTGTTGTTAAACCAATTTCGGTTTTCTAATATTGTTTTGATAATTCAGTTACAACAATCATGTAATGCTGAAATTTAATTTTCTTCGAGTAGTAGTAATTTCTTTTTTTTTTTACTTTGCATAAATGTATTGCTGGTAATATTTATATACAAAAATGTATTGTTGCTATTTGTTTTTCACTATGAAAATGTATTACTATGAAAATATATTAATATAAAAAAAATTGTATTGTCGTTGTGTTTTTACCCCAGTTTGGGAGATAACAATTTACTCATAGCTGGGACCCTAACAGGTGCTACCGCCCCAGGTCAAGGTGAACCCGGGAACAGCAAGAGGTGGTTCCATACTACACAAA
This sequence comes from Acanthosepion esculentum, assembly GCA_964036315.1. NCBI lineage: Eukaryota > Metazoa > Mollusca > Cephalopoda > Sepiida > Sepiidae > Acanthosepion > Acanthosepion esculentum. The sequence goes on along the minus strand of OZ038477.1, from coordinate 126,215,998 downwards.
ACCTCCCAAATTAGAAACCCTACTGCCAGGTTTAGTTTATCGTCATACCCACGACGAAGGGGTTACTGAATGAGGTGTGTGTGTATTTATTATGAACATAAAAGGAAGTAGAAAGTAAAGATTAACATTATAAGGCTGGTGGATAACGACTGACTCTAGATTTGAAGCGATTAAGATTGTAGTGTTAGGGGAAGCATCATCTTGGGAGTCTGTTCCACAAATTAGTGTTTCTTGGGAAGAAGCTTTCTGAGTGGAACATCATTCTTGCTAAAGGAAAATAGTAGGGAACTGATCTTCTAAGCGTAGCTTAGATGTGGCACAAGGCCAAAAGTATGTGGTACCCAGTGAGGATTGAACTCACTCTCCAGACGTAATTGTTTTAGCGAGACAAACTTGCTAAGCATTACACCACGCCGAGGTTCCTAAATGGCTATTTTCTAAGCGTAGCTTAGATGTGGCACAAGGCCGAAAGTATGGAGCACCTAGTGAAGATCGAACTCACTTTTTCAGTCGTAACTGATCTAGCGAGACAAACTTGCTGGACATTGCACCAAGCCGAGGTGCCCTAAGGAAAATAGTAGGGAATGTGGGTAGAGTTAACAACGCGTATCTAGGCTATAAAGATCCGCGCTGGTGGCACGAAAGCATGAACATGTGGCCCAGGAGTGGCGGTATAGCTTTGATAGACTTGCGACGTTTCAGCGCTGGGGGAGAAAAGATGGATTCATGTTTTTCTCAAGTGTATTTGCGCGTAAGTGAATGTAATGAACTCTACTGTAATTCGAACCCGACTCTTCGATTTCTCAGTTAGAGCTGCTATCCATTAAACAACCCGCACATTCTGTAAGAACGTGAGGGGGGGGTGTAAAAATGCATATTATGGGGGATATATAAGATAGATATTTACAATAACCTTGAAAAAGTCAAGATCTTAGTGGTTGGAGAAGCATCCTCTCGGGAGAATCTTCAACAAAGTAACAGTTGAAAGGTCAATCAAAATTTTAGTTTAATTCCGCTACTAGTTTACTTTGATATAGTCGGTATATTAGAGAATAAGTAAATATTACAATCCTGTGCTGATAATAAAGTCTCGGTATAAGTATTTTTATGGTCTGGGGCCCCTGCTGTTTGCCTCAGGGTTCTTGATAAGATCCAGAGACGGATATGCAATGTGATTGGCCCTGATCTGTCATCTCGTCTGCAGTCGCTCTCTCACAGACGCGATGTTGCATCGCTCTGCCTTTTCTACAAGTACTTTCACGGTAATTGCTCCGAGGAGTTGCTTTCACTTGTCCCTAGGCCTCGTGAATTTAAACGTCCTACGAGGCTGGCATCCCGTTCCCACCCCTTCACCGTTGAAACTGTTAGATGTAGACGTCTCTACTACTCCAATAGCTTCATGTCTCGCACATCTCGCCTATGGAACTCCCTTCCCTATTACTGTTTCCCTGACAAATACAATCTCCAGCGGTTTAAGTGTAGCGTCAATCGACTCTCCAGTTGCCTTGATCTATCCACCTCCCTTCTCCACATCCTTTCATCTTTCATTCCTATCTGCTCTCGCTCCAAATCTTCTGTAACCCCCTTGCCTTGATCGACCCACCGTCTTTCTCTTTCTCCACATCCTCTCCTTTACCACTCCTATCTGCTCTTCCTCCAACCCTTCTGTAACCCCATGCGTTATAGTGGCCTCCAGCCTTGCTTGGGGTGATACGCTTAAAAAAAAAAAAAAAAGAAAAAAAAAGTAATTTGGGGAACTTCGGAAAATAGTTGACCGTTAACGCCATTAATTAACTGAGGCATACAAATCCGAAGTTAGTGAAGTAAGACGTAATAAGCAGTGCTGTAAGGTGTAATATTATATTCCATTAAAAACATTCTTTCACCTCCTCTTCCTGGTTTGCTTCATTCTGACATCTTCAGTGTGAAATGACGTCATTGGTCAGTGGCACCTGCGTAAAATTCTCGTGTCTGGTCCGTACTGAGAGCACGCACTTCCGCAACTACCAGTACCGAATGGAGGGAGTGGTGAGGTCGACAGGGTGTGGCAGGAGAGATTAGATTCTCAAGTGGGGCATGTGGTCATATATCAACAGGTTTCGTGACTGTTTGACGGTGCGTTTTTGAAAGCAGTTCCTTATCTGACTCCTTGCTAAGAACGGAGAATCAGAAATCTGGATCTCTGATGCAATTTGTAATAAACGAACTGTTTCTATTTAAAGATTCAAGACGTCTCTGTGTGCATTTTAGAACGTGAGCGATCGCTGCCGTTTACATTCACTCCCTCCCTGATGTTTTCTTTGTTTTCTCTCTCTCTCTCTCTCTCTCTCTCATAAAAATTAATGGCAGTTCACTTTCTCCGATGTTTCCTCTCTTATAAAACTCCCTCCCCTTCTCTCTGTTTTTCAGAATAAATTAATGGAAATTCTCTCTTTCTCTGATAATTTTTCTCTTTCTCACTCTCTATCCCGTATAAATTAATGGTAGTTCTCAGATTCTGGAATATTTTTCTTTTTTTTTGTTGCTTTTTCTTTCTCTATATCACTTATAAATTAATGGCAATTCTCTTTTAGTCTGATGTTTTCTCTCTCTACTCTGTATAATTTAATGGTAATTTTCTATCTCTCTTTTCTCTCTCTCTCCCTCTTGTATAAATTAATGACAATTCTCACTCTCTCTCTGTTTTTCTTTTCTCTCACTCCTGCAAAATACTCATTATTTCTTCTCTTTACGCGATTTTCTGTTTTGGACAAAACCAGAACTAATGCAGGTATTTTGTAAAATCTCTGTAGCGTAGAGAAAATTACGAAAGGAAGACGCTACTCATACAATATTTCATTTAGTTACCCAACCCACTTAATTCAAATCTATTATGGTTTTGCTATTTACTAAGATTTATATAAGTATAGCGCATGAGAAAATGGTGGAAGAAAGATTGTGTTACGCCAATTTTTGAAAAGTAAATAAATCATTGTTCTACCATTTTTTTTTCTAGCAGACAAAAATACATAACTAGGAGATGAGTCAGATCATAAACTGCTACACGGGATGAACTTTCTTTTACTATTTCCAAAACTTGGTACAGAACAAGGTCAAACGAAGGAAGGAGGCTTGTATTCTGCCAGCTCTGTATTTTGAAATTTTAAAACAATATTCAATGAAGAGGAAAAAAGATTACCTGATCATGTCAGCAATCTATAATATCTAGAGTGGGATTCGAGCCAATTCACTTAAATCTTTTTACTTTCGTCAAAAACTCGCCTCACGCTTTTTACAGGAAGTGAGAAATTATTTTTTACAAACTCTGATAGGTCTGCAATCTAAACGGAATTTCCCAACTCTGTTTATAGACTTGTGCGCTGATGTACATGGATGTATGAGCGGGATTTCCAAAGTACCATTCTCAAAGACTGTTATTCTCTAATGACTCTAACAGACAAGATCAGGGTTGTAGCCATGACATTAAAATCAGTTTGCTTACATGCCGACTTATGTGTTCAGTTTTAGAGAAAGGATATCATTTTCAAAAACGACATTACGAAAGTGATATAGGCATTCATTCTAAGTCACTTAAGTTCATGCACAAATATCCGGATATTTCCCCACAAAGATTCGATGTGCTTATAACTTATTTGTAGATTTTTATACGAAATTAAACATTGCCTTTCACTGCCACTACTCGATGCCAAAGCTCTTTGTAGTTATAGAATTTGACCTGCTATTGTAAACGTCATATTTTTTTAAGCATTTCACCCCGCTAGCACGCAAGTGCTTACCGAGGATTGCGAACAAGAGTAAAGAGGCGTGTTTGAGGAAAGGATACAGAAAAGGACAGGGAACAAGACCAAGGCGTCAGAAGATGGCCATTGACATTACACTTGAATATTTGAAGATTATAGTTATCAGAAAAGCAAGTAAGAGAAAGAGAGTTCCACAGACAGGAAGTGCGAGATAAGAATCTGTTGGAGTAGAAGAGACGGCTATATTTAACCGTTTCGACAGTGAAAAGGTGGGACCGAGATGCCAACCTAGTAGCACGCTTAAATCCATGCACTTTGGGAACCAGCGGAAGTAGCTTGTCGGAGCAGTTGCCGTGAAAATACTTCGTGGATATGTATGTTTAAGTAGACACCTGCTTTTGGGGGAAATCGTGTAAATTTCTGTTTATCGACCTGTAGATTCGAGAGTCTTAAAGCAAACGCGCCTTCCAGTGTGCATTTAAGCAGCACAACCATAGAATAATTATAATTAATCAGTCGATTTACTTGATTTTTTTGTTTGTTTAACGGGATATCAACTTCTTATGGTTCACTGACTGCTGAAATTTAATTTCCTTAGGAGCGTTGAAGTATTATTCTGCTTTCACAATTGAATACATGGTAGATGATACTCAGCTTTAGTGCATATACGTGTTTCTGTGAACATAATTACTAGAGGCAAAGATATGTGTGTTTTATGTTGTAGTTTTGCTGAAGTTATATTTTAGAATACAGTCTGATTTTTTTAAGAAATTGCACGGTATTCTATGGATTGATGTCATAAGAGTTCTTTCATGTTGGTTGGTTGATTGTGTCTAGTAGCATATCAACCTCTAGATGCTATTTAAATATTTTGAACACAATCTTACGGCTTCAACTAAATCTTTTGAAACAATTGTATGCATTCAATTACAAATAAATTGTTTTGTTGGTAATTTTACTATAAATAGGTATTGTTGGTAATTTTACTATAAAATATTATACTATAAAATATACTTTCATGGTGTTTTAGTTTTTGTGTAGGTTCACTATTTATCCATAGCTGGGACCCAACGGGTACGACCACCTCGGGTGAGGGACGGCCTGGGAACAACAGCAATTAAGAGGACGTTCCACGCTTCTCAAAACTTCCAAACTCCCGATCAGAGGTCTTGCTGCCGGATGTAGCTTATCGTCATAACCAGGACTATTGCACCTTATTTAAAAAAAGGCAAATCGCTTGTTCGGATCTCACGAAACCATATCTGCAAATTTTATTTTAGTATCCGAAACGTAAAGAAAGTACTTTTTAAGCAGTTAATAGATTTAGTTATAATTTGAATGCACAGGCCGGTAGATTTGAAAGTAATCTTAAAAAGCTGGGCGTCTACTCAAACACGTGTATCCACTAAAATATAACGTTGAAAGTAATAAGAAATAATTATAAATAAAATCCGTTAACTCTTTAGAATTTGTTTTGTTTACGTTTCGAATACAAAAAGAATGAATGTATATTATCATTTGAAAATGGTAATTATCAATAAGTTTAATTATAATTAAATATCATCACTGGCATGTCATTATGTCTGTCGGTTGGAATTTAAGAAATCTTTTGAATAAAACCAAATCTTAGACTTCCAAAATTCACTACCTGTTACTGTTCTTTCTAGCATTGGTGGGAAAAGGCATTTCTATACAGGATATAATTTAGACATTTCTGAATGAGTTTGATGCCATGAATGACATCCACATGAGAGTCTAGGTCTGATAAGCTCGAGAACATGAATTTGCTTATTTTTAACAGTTTTTTTTTCGGGAAATTAAACTTCTCAAGTTCAGTGTTATCGCTCTTGTTATCGCTCTTGTTATCGCATATTGATGGAACTTTCCTTCCAATCCTTTTCGCATTTTTGGAACGCTAAAAGCTTCGTTATATCCTTATTTTATCTTCTAATTACATTCGTTACCCATTCTTTTGTTGTTGATGTTCGAAGCGTTCAAGCAATGCGGTTTTGTTATTTGGTACAGGATTATTATTTGGTATAAGTTGGGATTTTTTGGTACCAGTCTATAAGATCTAATGATGGATCATCTTTATGAATTGAGGGATTTATTCGTTAGAATCCTTTTTTAATAACTGATTTGAGAAAACAGTTGTATATAGCTGATAGCTTAGAAATTTTTGAACGAGTTGAGCGCTATACGTGACATCCGTATGAGAATTTTGATCTGGACGAAGCTATTTAAGTACATGATTCTAGTCTTCAGGTCAATGTTTTCCTTTTGTAGTATCTCCCAATGTTAGACAAACGAGTGCCGATGTTCGATTTTCTTATATGCTATGTCGAATTTGTTACTACTGATCCATACATCGAGGTATTAGAAGTGTTTAGAGTTTATCAATTCCACCTTCTGAATTGTTATGAAGGATTCGAAGTAGATGTCGTTCCTACTTTCATTCTAATTCCAAATTATAGTTTATAGGATGCTACTATTGTATGATATCTATCGAGGCATTTGCGACTTACCGTATATGACGATGGACTCATTATTGCTGAAAAATGCTCAGGAAAAACGATGACCTGTTTACTGTTTTTTTTTAAAATGACATCAAATCAGTTTAAAAACATTAAACTATTTGATGATTTAAAAAATGTTTCTTTTGTATAAAAATTGTTAATGATTTTTAATACATAACCAGTTCGCTGTTCAATGCCTTAACCCTCACCCTAACTCCTAACCCTAACATATTTCATACTTCCAATGTTGGTAAATATCATACCATAGAAGAAAATGGACGGTAGATATACTATAGTAGCACGATCAATCTTGAATTTTCTCACATCACGGGCAATGTCCTGGTATGATTTCCAATTTTACTTTTGTTTTCCCTTTTTTACCATGTGATCAGTTGAAATGGTATAGCAATTTCATAAGAGCAAACAATCTTTCGACTGCTCTCCTACAAGGTTCCACTTTAGGCAAAAGAAGGGACAGACAGAAGGAAAATTAGCTGCCAATGTCACTAGATCTAGTGAAGGCTCATTCACAGAGACTCGGAAACTGGCACGTGACCAAGACACATGGAAGAAGCTGATCACGTGCGCAGATACTCCACGGACACATCCGGTCATGAACAATGATGATCTGTTACCATCGAAACATTTTTTTTTCTTGTTTACAATAGTCACATTCGATCTTCTCATTTGGAACTAGGGAAACATTTGGATGTTAAAATGCCAGAGGATTTTTTAAAATTATTTTTTTTACAATAGACACGTTTTTTGTTTTCTGTTTTTTTTTTTTGTTGTTGTTGATAGTATTTGTTTATATCGTCAAATCCAAGTGATCGATTATCTTCATTGTTGCTAGCTGGCTGGACCCGTGAAAATTCCACAGGTGTTGGCAAGATTATCGATTATCTTGTTTTTCCTCCCCCCTCACCTTTTATCCGTGTATCTTTTCATTATCTCTTTTATCGTTTCCTGTCTTCATTGCCTATTCACTGATTTTAGCGAAATGCTTTACCAATATGGATTAACTTCGTATGCGACATAAGGAATAAAGAATGCACTAATCTTTTCTCCAGCATCCTCTCTTTGACCTTTCACTTGCTCTCTCACTCTCAAAAGAGAATTTTAAAATATCGCAATCTGTACACCTTTCCATTTGCTCCTATCTTCGTATTTTGATAAGTGTGGCTTACGGCCATATCTCGTTCAGACATTGGTTCCTGTACGATCACCGAAGTTAAGCAACGTCGAGCCTGGTCGAGTGCCTAGATAGGAGAACTCTTTGGAATACCAGGTGTTGTAAGCTTGGATGTGCAGAGGGTGCAACGGACAATGGCTCAGAATAGTTAATCGGAGAGCCGAGTTCCAATTCCCGTTGGGTTCGTTATATTCACTTAGGCGCAAATACCTCTGAGAAAGGTTTGAATCCACCTTTTAACCCACCAGCAATGGATTAATTACTAAGACTTGTATAACTAAAAAAATGATCTCCCCAAAACATGTTACGATCTAAGAATATTTTCTGGCTTTAAATAACCTGCAATGAGTTGATAAACCGTAAAAAACGAATCAATAAAAAAAATGAAAATATTGTTTCTGTCTCACAGATGTCCCTTGAAAATTTGTAGCGTTACATGTTCAACTATTAATATAAGTTGTATTATAAACTGTTGACTTTTGATAAAGATGTTCAGGTTGGCAGTCGTCCTGGGTAAGACGATAAACTACATCCGACAGCAAGGCCTCTGATCAGGAGGTTTTGAGGAGTGTGGAACCACCCTTAATTGCTGGTGTTCCCCGGTCCACCCCGACCCGGGTTGGTTGTACCTGTTAGGGTCCCAACGATGAGCAAACAGTTAACCCCAGAAGTTGGGTCAAAACACTATGTAAGTGTAAAAATGGGATTTAATACCAGAAATGTTTTATAAAAAGAAATGAAAATTATTACATTATTACAGCTGTATATTAAAAAGTATTACCAGCAATACATTTTTGATAAAAAAAAATATATATTGCCAGCAATACATTTTTGATAAAAAAAAATATATATTGCCAGCAATACATTTTTGATAAAAAAAAATATATATTGCCAGCAATACATTTTTGATAAAAAAAAATATATATTGCCAGCAATACATTTTTGATAAAAAAAAATATATATTGCCAGCAATACATTTTTGATAAAAAAAAATATATATTGCCAGCAATACATTTTTGATAAAAAAAATATATATTGCCAGCAATACATTTTTGATAAAAAAAAATATATATTGCCAGCAATACATTTTTGATAAAAAAAAATATATATTGCCAGCAATACATTTTTGATAAAAAAAATATATATTGCCAGCAATACATTTTTGATAAAAAAAATATATATTGCCAGCAATACATTTTTGATAAAAAAAATATATATTGCCAGCAATACATTTTTGATAAAAAAAATATATATTGCCAGCAATACATTTTTGATAAAAAAAATATATATTGCCAGCAATACATTTTTGATAAAAAAAATATATATTGCCAGCAATACATTTTTGATAAAAAAAATATATATTGCCAGCAATACATTTTTGATAAAAAAAATATATATTGCCAGCAATACATTTTTGATTGAAAAAAATATATATTGCCAGCAATACATTTTTGATTGAAAAAAATATTACCTGCAACAGATTTTTGAAGGAAAACGTATTACCAGCAATATATTTAAAAAAAAATACCAGCAATAAAAATGTTGTCTTTATTAAATAACCCATTGAGGTTGATATGTCGTAAAACAAACCAAACCAATCTGCTTGGCAGTATTTTAACGAAGAAATGTTTAAAAGTAAAGCTGTTATCTGGAGGATTTTGTGTAGAAAATCGTAACTAAAAACTTATGGTTGACTGATTTTGTTTGAAATTTTATCGACTTATCAACTCTGGAATAGGTATCAGAAACGCGAATAGTGATTTTGCTCGAATTTATTAGTTAAAAGATATTTTTCAATTTAAACCTTGCGATGCGAAAAATAATATTGTTTTGGCGGGAAATTTATATTGTGTATATATAAGGAGGATTTATTTGGCGCCATTTATATTTCTGGCGAAATTAGATCGTTTATCAGGAACCGGAAATGATTTACGACACATCGTCTTGTTTTACCATCTCCGTGTCATTTTGCACAGTGAAGCGCCAACTTTTGGTTGTATCTTCAAAGTGACGGGAATTCGGATATTCACATCGAGTACCCACCTCCTCGGATCTTTCCACCGCTCCCTCTCCACGTGGCTCAGTTCTGCCTAATTTATGAATTAAGGGCGAGGTGTGTTATGCTACTAGATTCCTTGTAAAAGCCCTCATGTATTACATATCTGGTGGTGATGAAGATAGTATTATAATCGTAATCAACAACACGATTCTTACAACGGCTACGCTTTGCTTCCCAGACACAAGGATGTACAAGTTGTTCCTGGTTTCCAGCCCTTTTACAACTGGAATTAGTTACGCTTTCTCATCAAGGTTGTCAGTTTGGGCTACAAGAAGTTTTATCGTGCTATATATGAACGCCCATGCGTTACTAAAAGATCCAGACTACTTTTAAAATGGCTCTCAAAAGAAACGAGTAACGAAATTTAGTAGCCAAATCTGTCAAATATGTTCATGACCGAGAGACCTAGCTAATGTCAAGTGAGGATTAATTAGTGAGAAAAAGAATAAAGAGGGGAAGTAGAAGGTAAGAATGTTAGAGAAAGCAGGTGAAATTATATATGATTTGAATGAGGGTCCGACGGAATGAAACCATGTCACGCCCCACAATCGGTTTAACATCCAGAAATTTAAGGAAAAGAATATACAAACAAAACAAAACAAGAAACATGAAATTAAATAACACACACAATGCACTGGTAAGCTATCGAAACAGTCGTGATCACAACTTTGACTTAGAAAACGACGTTTTCTAAAAAGAAAAATGAAGGCAATTCACTTGAAGATACATTAAAACTGTTATGATGTCCGAATACCCATCGGTTAAAGGAAAAGCAATAAAACAAAGTGGAGTAATGGATAGCGGTTCAGATTGAGGAATCGGAGAGCCGAGTTCGAATTCCAGTCGAATCCATTACATTCACTTACAGGTTAATACACTTAGCAAAGGTATGAATCCTCTTCTTCTCCCCTAGCTATGGATAAATAGCAGAACAGACCAGGTTCTATAGCTTTGGATGGCAACTGGTCTACCGCAGAAAGAAATGGCAACCTACTGCGGGAAAAATCTACCTCGTCAGTCATGTATCGAAAGATACATGATCGCCTAAGCGTGTATCGCGCATGGCACAAAACTAACTCACTGAACAAAACAAGTGGGTATAGTAAATAAAAACAGAGTTGAATTTAGTAAAATCTAATGTAAAAAAATGAATTTAAAAAAATGGATAGTTGAGTAACCGCTAGGGAATACTTGGTGCTGTAACTTAGATGTGTGGGTGGTGTCATGGATAATGGCTCGCAATTGTTAATCGGAGAGCCGAGTTCCAATTCCCGTTGGGTTCGTTATATTCACTTACGCGCAAATACCATTGTGAAAGGTATGAATCCACCTCTTCCCCACCCCAGCTATGGATTAATAATACTTGTATTACTAAACCATTATTATCTAAAAAAAAACTCTTAGAATATTTCTATTTTATTTTTTAAGCATTTCGTCCACAAAAGGTGGGAGAGTTACTACTACGCAGAGAGTTACAGAGAGTGAAAGTAAGAGAAAAGACTGGGTATAGGGGGAATTGAGGAAAGTTGGGAAGGAAGGAAGAGAAGAAGCCGTTGGAGTAGAAGAGGCGGTTGCATTTAACTGTTTAAAGGTGACAACCTAGTAGCACGCTTAAATTCATGCAGTCGGGGCACTAATGAAAAAGAGCTCGTCGGAGCAGTTGCCATGAAAGTTGTTGTAAAAATTGATGTAAATAAAAACGTCTCATAATTTTTTTTACCTCATATCTTTTTTCTGTATGAATAAAAATTTTATTTAATGAAATTTGAAACTATTTATTCTTGATTATACCTACAAAGTCCAAAATGCTTGACAATTGACGATAGACGTTTTCAATGTGTCTATATGTAACAAGTATATAATAACCTTTTTTATTTTTTGAAAGCTTTTCACCCCCAAGCTAGGTGGGAGTGCCACTAGTATGCAGGGGGTTAGAGTGAAAGTAAGAAAAAAGACTGGGTACAGGGGAGATTGAGGAAAGGATAAAAAGAAGAACGGGTATCAAGACATCAGAAGATGGCGATTGACGTTCCATTTAAATTTTTGAAGATTGTAGTTATCAGGAAAGAGGAAGAGAGTTCCACTGTTGGGAAGTGCAAGAAAAGAAACTGTTGCAGTAGAAGTGGCGGTTACATTTAACTATTTCAACTGTAAAAGGTGGGAGCTAGATGCCAACTCCAACTTAGTAGCACACTAAAATTCATGTAGTCGCGGTAGCAGGAAAAATAGACCGTCAGATGAGTAGCGATGAAAACATTTGTAGAAAAGACAGAGGGAAGCCACATGACGTCTGTGAGAAAGTGACTGAAGTCGAGATGCCAGGTCAGGATCGATTACATTGCAGATCCTTCTTTGGATTTTGTCGAGGACCTCGAAAAGAAGAGTAGGGGCATCAGACCATATATGGCAGCAGTATTCAGTGCATGGAAGAATGGTAGATTTGTAGGATGAACTCAGACGAGAAAAACTTTCATGGGACGGTACAGATTTTCTGGCGTTAAATAACCTGAAATGGGTTGATAAGCCATAGAAAATGAATCCATCATGAACTGGTGAAATTAAAGAATGAGCCTTGTCCGAACATTTTCCGTGGAAATAGCGATAGGCTTGCAGTATTGCATCTGTGAGAAAAGAGGCTGTAGTGTGGAAAAGGTCATGGCCCACAAGGCCGCGTAAACGACTTCGGACTCTATCAAGGCTGGAAAGTGGGGATTTGGTAGCGTCAGCCGAGATAAGGGAGCAACATGCCATATTTGGTCTAATTGGTAAAATAAATTAATGATCAGCTTAGAAACTGCAGTATAGTATCACCGTTAT
>OZ038477.1:126151174-126196174 GCA_964036315.1 Acanthosepion esculentum | reverse complement strand
ATTGATTGCTAAATACGAGGTATCTAGTGTTCGACATTGTCTGATAAATTTTCATCTACGGGCGCCAACAACTACAGGTTGTAGGTTATTCGCAAGGATATTTTCAGTGTGAAAACAATGTTAGAACCTCAGTTGTAAATTAACTCATAAAAACTGTTTTCCTAAGTTTGCTATAAAGTTGGTGTTGGAAGCCATTTGGCGGTCAACGTGTTAAACCATTCGAATATTTCCACCGAAATATATCGAAGTTGTAAGAGAAACCTGATGCATGATCGGTGTGAATGCAACGTCCGCGCAGTACATAAGCGCAATGGCACCTCATGATCGACTGTGCAAACCAATGGAAGAGTATTTACGCATAACCAGTAAAGTCAATTTTCACTGTTTACCTCAAGTTTCTCCAAATATTCAAAATGGTTGTATAGTTTTGAGAGAGAGAGAGAGAGAGAGAGAGAGAGAGAGAGAGAGAGAGAGAGAGAGAGAGAGAGAGAGAGAGAGAGAGAGAGAGAGAGAGAGATTGATTGATTGATTGATTGATTGATTGATTGATTGATTGATTGATTGATTGATTGATTGATTGATTTGGGTTAGGGAGTGTGCCTTGTGTGTGTATACTGGCTACTCGAGATTTGGGGTGGGTACAAAACTTTAAAACGGGACGCACGGTGGAGTAATGGATAGCGGCTCGGATTGAGGAATCGGAGAGCCGAATTCGAATTACAGTCTAATACCCTTGGGAAAGGCATGAATCCTTGTCCTCTCCTCCCAGCTATGGTTAACTAGCAGGGCATACCAGGTTCTATAGCCTTGGATGGTAACTGGTCAACCGCAGATAAAATGGCAATCTACTGCGGGAAAAATTTGCCTCGTCAGTCATGTATCGAAAGATACATGATCGTCTAAGCGTGCATCACGCATGGCACATAACTAACTGAAAAAACTTTAAACGCAACAGGCAGTTCGTTTCGACGTTCATGAAACTATCAGCTGCCACTCTTTTAAAATTACTAGTTAACAAATGAAACGATTTATGTTTTGTTGCAAGACATAGAGCGATGTTTTTTACGTACATCTTCACCCCTTTAGAGGGTAAAATTCCTTATATCTACTCGTTCCGATCCTGAGACCCGACCTTGAATCTCACTATGTCCGATTTTTAAGAGGTGACGTTAATAGAATCTGCCAGCGGAGACCCTCACATTTGTATCACTCTGTGGAAGTGTCTTAAAATTATGCCACAGATTGACCCAAGTCTTGTGAGTAAAATTGGGTAAAGAAAACTTTTCTAGAGCACTCGATGACTGTGCGAGCATGAGGGTTTGAATGTACTGTCCTTGTTGAGTTTCGGATCACATCGCATGATGCAATTTCTCCCAGCACCTTTGATGTAGCCGATGGTGTTGACTTTAAAGTCCGCGAAAATGACTGTGTTGGTATAAACCGACCACCGCTGCTAACAAACTCCAGGACAATCAAAGATGACGTGAAATTTGCTTTGTGCGTCATTTGGCAGTTCCATAGAATTCAGACAAGGCCACCTGTCTTTATTTCTGGTCAACTCGCCATCGAGTTGATGGACCTAACCAGAAAAATGGGAATGGTGAAAATTGATGTATATCGCGTGAAATTACGTTTTGGTTCACTATTTTGATTCTGCAAGTTTGAAAATTTTATGTCGCTGTTTTTCACCTCCTCCCTTTTCTCTGTTTCTCCTTCTCTTTGCCTGTCTGTTTCTCCTTCTCTTTGACTGTTTTTTTCTCCTCTTTGCCTGTCTGCGTCTCCCTCTCTGCCCTTTGTCTGCCTGTGTCTCCTTCTCTGCTCTTTGTCTGTCCCCCTCTTCGAAGAAACATTTTATTATGCAAGTCAATATTTTCATAACAAAATTAGCATAATCAACTGATATTTATAAAATGTCATTGATATATTTATAATAAATGTACCATACGTCTCCTAGTTTATATTTTCATTAGACATTTACAATAACTAGTACTGTGAGATTTTATCCAATGAGATGGAAATTGGCGCATAATAATCTTATCTTTAATTAACGTAGTACTGTGCTCATAAAATCTTAACAAATAAGACAACTTAGTGGATAAGAATAACGTTCTTTCGTTCGTGAAAGGAAGAGAATACTTTAAACAAGTTTTTAGTAAGAACTGGGAGAGCGTTTTTCTTTTTTAAGATGTGGGAAGGATAAAATCTGCATCATGTTTGGCGGGAAGGAATCTAAAAAGAAATATGTTTAAAGGCTTATGTACAAGGCGGTGCTGAAAAGTTCTCGGTATGATCCACTTCGCAATATCAGAATTCCAATATTTGCTCATTAAAAGACTTATAATATATTTTTTTATTTTTGGAAGTCTGGAGCAAGTGGGTTGGGCTGTAAATTTTTTCTGCACCCCCCACATCTAAAACGTGCAAAGATTCAAGTCAGTGTGCCATTGTGTGAATGATTCCATGTGTTGACTCAAGTATTTGCCTCATGAATGGACTTCAGTCTGTTGACTAAAATTTCCAAATATAGAATTTTTTATTTTCTATATTTGTTTTTGTATTTAAAAAAAAAAAATCTTCAAGTGTCTACTCATTTAGATTCCGTCTCTTCCTTCCTCATCCTCTCACTAACACGCACGTGTCAACTTTCTTTTTACGTAGAGCACAAGATATTTTTTCTAATTATTGTTTCTAGCATCTTTTGTTTCTTTTTTTCACTCACTTAAATAGTTTTGTATTTACTTATCACTTTGAAATTCTATGTTTTATTTCTCCCTGTAGTTTTCTTTTTTCTTCCACACACTCTCTCTCTCTCTCTCTCTCTCTCTAACGATAATTAAGTCCGTAGCCTTGCAATTATTGGTCTGATATCTAGTGCTAAAGAGCTAAATATTCGAATCTGATTGAGAAGGATTGGGTGCCTGGCCAAAAAGGAGATTGTTGATAAGATATATACAAAATAAATACTTGTATCATTAAGCTATAGACGTGTTGATGTAGATAGATAACAGGAATGTCTCACATAGATAATAATGAACTTGTGCTTGATAACATATGTATAGACACACACATTGTAAGTGGCACAAAAAATCAACCTTGCACCAATGAAAAGTACATAAATTAATTTCAACTGTAAAAGTGACGAAGAATGAAAAAAAATAAAAGTCAATTGCTGGTATTTTCGGATGAGTGGCCGGACTGATTGTTAGGGGGTCGGTCTGCGAAACTCTAGTCGAGATGCTGAAAATAATATAAGCCAGCTAAGTGACACATTTTATATTTGTATTAATTATATATATATATATATATATATATATATATATATATATATATATATATATACTGACATCACTACTTGTTTTTGACATCAATGTATACTTTTATATACGTTTTATCTACTTTAACATTATTTTTTTCCCATAATTATAGCATAACATAAAACTATATTTTATCATATATAATGGTAATGGAGAGATTAACCGTTTTCATATAGGAAGAATTCAACATTCCTTGATCGAACCGTTACTGTCGCCCCAAAAATTTTCCCCTCTCCGTTAGCGTTACTGCCACCGGAAAAATCTACCTCTTTCCGTTAGCGTTACTGCCACCGGAAAAATCTACCTCTTTCCGTTAGCGTTACTGCCACCGGAAAAATCTACCTCTTTCCGTTAGCGTTACTGCCACCGGAAAAATCTACCTCTTTCCGTTAGCGTTACTGCCACCGGAAAAATCTACCTCTTTCCGTTAGCGTTACTGCCACCGGAAAAATCTACCTCTTTCCGTTAGCGTTACTGCCACCGGAAAAATCTACCCCTTTCCGTTAGCGTTACTGCCACCGGAAAAATCTACCTCTTTCCGTTACGTTACTGCCACCCGAAAAAAAATTCTCTCAATTTCATTGTCATCGCTATTTCTAGTGTTGATTAATGTTTCCTTCTTAACCTTTTGTTTAAGGTAGTATGGAAAGATAACACCTTCATTATATCATTATTTCCTATCCTAGTTACATGGGCTACCTATTTTAGTTGTTTTTGATGTTGAAGACCTTCAAGTGATGCTGTTGTTATTATATATACGTAGTGTCCCCGAAAACCACTTGAGGTGTGACGCTGACAACAATCAACACAGCATACTGACTGTCGATTACTGTCTATATCTACAAACGTTCTATCTCCGTCATTGAAGACTCTTCGCCCGTATATGTAGCAAATTTTAAACAAATGGCCATAACTCTTTAACTATAACTCAAATTTAGTTTCTATTAACTGGCTTTTCTTTTTCTCTAGGGTGGGTATAATATAGTAAGATTTCATCAAAATCTCAATAGATAACGATCTAAATTTTGATGAGGGAACTATAATAGACGAAACTCAAATCCAGCAAAATCTGAATCCTGAACTCAACTGTCTATGCTACATTTACGCTGTTAACAAATGCCAAATATTCGAGATGTTTCCATAGTGGCTTTAGATTTTCATCATCCAGGTTTCATTTATTTTTTTGTAAACATTTTAATGTTTTACATATGCCAATTTAATACATGGTGATTTTCTAAGTGTATCTTAGATATGGCACAAGGCCGAAAGTATGGAGCACTTAGTGAAGAGCGAACTGACTACTGTCGTAATTGTTCGAACGAGACAAGCTTGTTAGCCATTACACCACATCGAGGACATAAAGGTAATTAGTCTTCAATATATATATATATATATATATATATAAAAGGCTCAAAGACTAATATTCCATGGTTATAATTTATTACACTGGAATCGTAATCATGATCCAATTCATCTGAACTGCAAATTAAAAAGCTTTTTGAATTTATCTGTTAGATGAATTGGTTCGTGATTACGATTCCAGTGTAATAAATTATAACCATGGAATATTAGTGTTTCAGCCTTTTATATTATATAAAATGTCCTGGACATTGATTCCTATCCGGATTCTATCCTCTTGGAGATATATATATATATATATATATATATATATATTACATAGAACAGAAATTCAAAATTACTCCATTCCAATAGCTATTTCACCCTACAAGTACTTACTTGCAGGCTTTGTCAACACAGAGGTGTGAAGAAATAAATAAAAATCTATTATATATATATATATATATATATATATATATATATATATATATATATATATATATAATCACATTAGTTTGGAGTTGTATATCTCTTAGTCTTCGTGGATATTGTTTGCCCTGATAAGAGATGTTCGATAAATCGTTTTAGATTTTTTTCAATCGTTGTTAAATGTTGGTATTACCATTTTATAGTTATATATTCTAGTTATCCTCTCCACTTTTTCTTATGAATTGCTTTTTAATCAGACAAAATGATAGGATAATGAGAAAATCGGAAGCGTTTATAAATTGAACATGTTTCGCTTTTATTTAAGCTTCAGAAAATTGAATATGGAAGAGAAAATAAAATTCGGTGTGCTCGTGTATCGCAACGACTACATTCCGCAAAGATCAACTAGAGATGTGATATGTAAAAACACAGAAATTATACACATGAAAATTCATTGATAGTTAATGTTATGTACAGAAAATGCCACATTAATAGCTAATCACCTTTAAACCCACCAACCACTTCTGCTTACAGAGAGATGGCTGGTAGAACTTAATGTACACTGATTCCAAAACTTTCAACTGGTAATCGATATTAGCCCTACTCAGCACTGAGAACATATCCTACATACCAAAATCTATCTTCAACATACTTGTAGAAAATACAAGTATAATAGCCTCATCCACATATTAAAAAAAACGATTAAAAACACTGGAAGCACTAATAATAAGAACGAAAAAGCCAACGCTCAATAACATTAATTATGAACACGGCCACAATGTGCTGTCCGTGTATGGAAAACAAAATATTCCCATCATACTAGAAACATAAAAAAATCTACACATTCAGTTAAAAATAATAATAAAAAAAACACTCATGATAAAGATTAATAGAATAGCCGAAAGCGCTCGGATATACAGAAAATTTGGATAATTTATGTCCGGAAATGAAAACACTGATACGAAAAAAAAAAAAATTTAAAAATTGCCACGTCAGTCGTCTTTAATGAAACTTGTATAAAAGAAGGATTGCTGCCCAAATACACAATTATATATATATATATATATATATATATATATATATATATACATGTCTGTATGTATTATGTTTACTTAGCATACCTTTATATAGTCTTCTTCAGAAACCGTTCAGAATAACGAAGTGCTCAAATATCTCATTCAATATTTTTTCCCCCCTGAGACGTTTTACCTGGATAACGTTTTATGGCATAAATTGGGCATAAAAAAAATCCAAACTGACATTTTCTCAAGCTACGAAGAATTCTCATTTAATATCTTTGGAAGTTATCTTGCTTTTGGAATGGAACGGAACTTGGCGCTTAACAACGTAGGATATTTTGCGTGGCGTTATATCCATGTAATCGTCAGATGCTCCAGAGCAATCATAGCTTTCAATGCCTTCATTTTTTTTAGGATAAAAGTAAAGATTATTTCCCCACTCAAAAATTCTTACAATGTAAAAATATTTTCTGGCTTTAATTAACCTGCAAAAGGTTGATAAGCCGTAGAAAACGAAACCGCCAATCAATTAATTTAAAAAAATTTTAAATAATCAAAAAAAAAAAAATTGAAATTCTTAATCTTGAGTTACTTTTTCAGATCGAATCCATTACATTCATTTACGTGCTAATACCCTTGGGGAAGGTATGAATCCTCTTCTTCTCTCCCCAGCTATGGGTAAATAGCAAGATCTGGTTCTATAGCCTGGTCTACCGCAGAAAGAAATGGCAACCTATTGTGGAAAAAAATCTGCCTCGTGTGCATCACGCATGGCGCATAACTGACTATCTAATAAGCACTTTAGATTATTAATTTAAAAAATTTTTTTACATCTTAAGAAATAGTGTTGTGTAAGTATATTTATTTTGGCTTCTGGAGGGGGGATCAATTTATTATAAGGAATTATAGCCATCTGGTCCCTCTCGATTAACTTTTCTAAAATTTATGAATTTGGTTTTATTTTATTCAGGAGCTGCTGGTGCTTTACCTATAGAGATATTTGTAAAAAAAGACTTATTTCTATTTGAAGTTTTCCTTAGCTTTATCAGTCTTTGTTCCTATTGTTAAAGTTAGCGTTCATTTCATATCTTACATTTTTTTCTTTCAGTTTTAGCATTTCTGATATATATATATATATATATATATATATATATCTTCCATCTACGTTTGATTTTATACTTTTTGCCTCAATGTCTGTTACTCTACGGATGCTGCTGCTATTCTGGCTACAACTTCTGGTAATAGTCGTCGTGGTGAGAAGTACTGAAGGAGTTAGCAGATGCCGACAAGTTGTGAGGGTGGAACTCTGTACGTGCGCATCTGAAAGAGAGAGAATGGGTAATGGTGGGTGAGTACAACGCTGTGCAAAAGACTGAAGGAGTGTAAGCAGTGGAAATAATAGTCTTCAAGGGAATCTGGTCTAAACTTAGGGATAAGCACTGTGGTATGTCTTAACAAATGCGGCCAATCCACTAATAACATAACCGATTTTTCGTTGTTATTTCTGGCTGCGTGAAAAACCTAAAAATACCTCCGAGTCCGACTGTTCCGCACCCGTGCCCATCTCAATTGACTTTTACTTACTTTCTCTCTTTGACTCCATTCTTTGGATATCTGTTTCAAAGTTTGGCTATGGCCTAGTGGTTAGAGCAGAAAATTCGAATTCGAGTCATTCAGACGACAACAAATGGTTATTAAGATTTGAGTTAGTTGTCTGCAACTAAAATATTAGATAAATGTAAGAAGTACTACTTAAAAGGTCGAGGAATTTGAACAGCTTGGTGCTACCAAATTTAGTAAGGATTTAGCGGCAACATGTGTGCCAGACCGTAATCAGGTCAAAAAGATATATATATATATCTCGAAAGATTGCTAAAAATGAGTATAGATGATGAAAAAAGGCCCAAACTTAATAATAACAAAGTTTTATCATAATAATCTTTGTTATTATTAAGAGGAAAGACCAAAGGATTTTTTTTATTATTAAATTATATTTTTTTTTAATTCTTTTTTGAACCTTCGAAACTTGTTGAAAATTGTTTTCTTGTGTCAGCGGGTGATTATAAATTAGTATGGAAAATTTTAGCGTCTTTTTGCGGTGCAAAATACTGATTTAGAAATTCTTGCAAACCTCCCCTAATTTAATTTTATGAAATTTACAGAAATTATTTTTGTATCGCTTAATGTTTATATTAGCTATAAAAAGGGAGTTATAAGAAAATCGTAGGAGAATTTAAAACATGAATTTTTTCTCCTAAAACCAGAACCCCAGTTACAGAAAATCTGCTCTGAATCGTAAAATAAAAAACAAAACGCAAGACACTATTTAATTGAAAATGATCTTAATTAATTTTATGTATAAAATATATTATAGACACCATTGTCTTAAGAAAAAAATTGATGAATAATTAATTTTTTATCAGAATTTTCACTTTTTAAAAAAATTTTAATTAGAATAACTTTTAAACTTTAAATTTAAAAAAAAAATTCTGTCTGATTTTGTAGCTGTCAAGCGATATCATTATTAAATTAAAACTGTATTTAATAATTATAAATGGGAAAGCTCATAACAATTCAGCGACCCAAATATTTTAAAAAATAATCTTGAATTTGTTTTTATATTTTTGTAAATACGGATGTCTAAACGCGACATTATCAGAAAATAAGAGCGGTAGCTATAATAATTTATTGGTAATTTTCTAATTTTCCTAAATAAGCGTCTTCGTAAGTTAAACTGTAAAGCCAAAGTACTTAAAATTCAATAAAATATTAGAAATGCTTAGAATATTTTCTTAAATTTTAAAGATTACTTGATAGTTAAATAATTATGATAAAGGCGTTCACATTATATTCAATTAATTTTTACAGTGATGTCCCCTTAGAAAAAAATTCCCAAACATAAGTCTAGAGTGAAAATTGTCAACACGTAATAAAAAACCCATTCACCTCTGTGTTAAAAAATGGATTTCTGCAATATTTTAAACTGAAGGTAAATAACGTTTGTTTCAAATCAGATTAATTAAACTTCAAATCCGCAAATAAAGTTACAGAAAAGTATTTTATTTTTGAAACATGTTTCAAGAAAGAGAATTACTTTGTGCTGATATGGACTATTTTAACGTTTTAATGATAATGAAAAAAAATCCAAATAATTTAAATTCAGTTTGAAATACAGCAACATTAAATTGAATATATTAGCTTGAAATTAAAACTAAAATAAAAGCTTAAAGATTTTTCATTTTTAAAATGCATTTTAAACATTATGTATAGCTTTTCTTTAGAGTAACACACACACTTATATATATATATAAGTGTGTGTGTGTATAAAAATATATATATATACACACACATTCTTAGATGCCTAAAACAAGTCAGTTAGTATGTGCTATGCGTGATACACGCTTAGGCGATCATGTAGCTTTCGATACATGCCTGACGAGGCAGATTTTTTCCCGCAGTAGGTTGCCATTTCTGTCTGCGGTAGACCAGTTGTCATCCAAGGCTATAGAACCCAGTTTGTCCTGCTATTTCATTCATACGTAAGTGAATGTAATTGATTCGACTGGAATTCGAACTCAGCTCTCCGATTCCTCAATCCGAACCGCTATCCATTACTCCGCTGTGCCTCCTGTAATTTTTCTCAATCCAAGGTTCGAGATCCGCTCAGATTAGAGTGAGTGTTAAAATAGTTATGACGAATGATATTGCAAAGATAACGATCTAACCTTTGACTTGAATGCATTAAGATTGTAGTATTCAGTGAAGCATCTATGCGGGAGTCTGCACCCTTAAAGTAGCAGTTCAAGGAAGAAAGTGGATGAGGTGGAGGCATAGTGGAAAATCGGCTCGGAATGCGAAATCGGACAGTGGAATTCCAGTCGAGTTCTTTACATTTACTTACGCGCAAATACCCTTAGGAAAGGTATAAATGCATCTATTCCCCCCCTCCATAATAATCGGACTTGTATCTGAAGAAATTGTTAATGCAATATTCATTTGCAAATAATAATAATAATGATAACGCAATCTCGGAAAAAATCTGAGTGGAACTTTTTTCTTTACATTTGGAATACAGAGAAAATTACAAATATTTTTCACAAAATAAATTGTTTTTATTTACCTTTATGTCCAGTAGAAAATGTCACGACGACAATTCATTTTGCAAAGACGTTTCAGGAGTCAGTCTTAAGATCTCCCCCCCCCCCAAAAAAAAACCTATATGTCTAGAGATCCCTGATAAAATCCAAAGAAGAATCATCAATATTATGATCCTGATCTGGCGTCTCTGCTTCACTTTCCCACCGCCGTAAAGTTGCCTCTCTCTGCTTTTTCTATATTTTTATGGTAATTTTTCGGATAAGCTCTTCGCTATGGTACGAAGACACTATGAATTTAAGCGCCAGTACTAGAGTGGCGATGAGGTCTCATCAATTGACAGGTGAGTTGGCTAGATGTAACCGTAAGTTCTATGCTAGCAGTTTCTTCTCTCATGCTTGTGGAACTCTCTTCTGGCTCCATATTTTCCAGCCAATAACTTTAATCTGTAAAAGTTGAAATGCAAGGCCAGTCGCTATCTATCAGTTCATCTTTTCTCTCCTTAACTTTGCTTTAAATAGTAGAGTGGATTGGGCTCTCTAGCCATGGGTGTCAGCCAGCCTAGGAGAAAAACAAATCTGAATTCGAGACTGTGAAGAAGGCAACGGTAGACTACTCAACACTTCCACAAGATGTCATGGTAATTCCTAGTTAAAGAAAAAATAAGTTTCTTGAAAACCATGATCGTCTACGCCCTGAAAGTAGATGACATTAAATGATAAACCGTCACTATATATATATATATATATATATATATATATATATATATATATATATACACACCTACGTTTGGTGTGCGACTAAAATTTCGTTGGTTACCCAAATCGTCGGGCACAAGATATAGTTTATTGTTTATTTAAAAAAGTACACAGATGCTCATGGGATAGGCGCTGATTCATAGTTCAAAATTAAAATAGTACAAAAATAGTACAAAAATAGTACTAAAGCAGTACTAAGATTTAAGTGCACGAAATGAAGTGTAGGCATGAGTCTATATTAAAAAAAGAGAATTGAAGTATGCTTAAAATTTTTAATTTGAACGATGGAAGCTTGTTCATAAAAATCTGGTTAAAGGGCGGCAATCAGTGTATGACCTAAAATAAGAGTGGGTGGAAAATTAAAATTTGAAATTAAATTTAGACGAAAAGTGGGTTATCCCAATATTACAACTTTTTAATAGAAACATCTTTCTATGCATACAAGTAGACATAAGTTCATGAACGTATGTCTACTTGTATGCACAGAAACTTATGAACTTATCAGCCAAAACGTTCTCGTTTTGCAGGCTTTTTTGTAAACAAAATGAAGTCGCTTCTTCACTGGATGAGGTTGGTATTATATGTCAGTGTACATGCAAATCCGTTTCACTCCTGCCCAATCGCAAGCGTCGCAAATAGAGTAGACTTCTTTCGAAAATGTTAATTTTTCTATTTTGTCTTTATCTTCGGACAGAGCGCAAATAAATGAAGGCGTGATGTTTGGAACCGGAGATTCCATCTATGCGACAGCACCTCCCTCATTGAAACAAAGAGGGAAGGAGGGAGGGTCAGTGGAATATTTAAGTCTGGTTTGTCGTGCGCTTAAATGTCGGAAAAACATTTACGCTCGCTGTGCTAAGATATTTTTCAGCTTTTAATGAACTATATGCTTTACCTTGAAAAGTATACTTTTTAAAAAATCCGCTCGCCCCAAACAAAGCTATAACACCACTAAACCGCAAGCGTCTAATAGAAGTGAAAGATTTTAGGAGGAGCCGAAAACCCGATCCTAAATAGGGAAGAAGGGATGAACCTCTTCTCCTATTCAAACGACTGGGTTAGAAGTGTGAACCGGGCGATAGGTAAACTTATGTATTGCTATTGAGGAGGAAAAAATGATGAATTAATAAATAAAATGTCAGAGTTCAGAAGAATAGATTAGAAGTATAGAGTTGATATAGACTTTAGGAGCCGGAAACCTGATGTTAAACGGAACAATAGATAAACCACTAGTCTTGTTCAAGCGGCCGGTGAGGAGTATCAAATCGAGGCGTTTTTTAAAAAAATTCCGCAATTATTATTATATTAAGAACTAGCTGAAAAGCCACACTCCGTGAGGACCTTTTTGGTTAGCTGCTGCGAAGGGCTAATTAGGCCTCCGGCATAAAACTAAAGAGACCTCTTGTCCAGTTTAGAAAACAGGAATGATGATTTTAAAGTTATAACTTCTAATTCCTCAATTTACTCGATGGAACTTCAAAATCTCACTTTAACTCTGATTCGGGCTATAAGTCCAATTCCGGTCAAAAGACCGATTTGGACCGAAATTCCAATTCAGGCCGAAAATTGAGTTCTTCAAATCACAAACTCTGCGGAACTTCAACACATCACGTCACGAAATCTTTTATTTTAATTCTGATTCCTTGGCATTTTGAAGAAATAAAATTGATTTTCTCAATTCACAAAGTTTTGGGGATATTTTAACTTAGTTTAAAACATTTTTTTTATTTCAAAGTTTTGTATGACTTTAAACTCAATATAAATTAAAAACTTTTGAAATTACTAATTTTTTCAGTTATTTGAAAATTTTAATTTTTAACTGTTCCCTGCTGATCCAGACTCAAATCCCAATGCTGGATGTTCAAGCATCAGATGAAGGACAGATTTTGTCTCTGGATCATCCTGATTTCAAAAAGGTAAAGGATGTTTCATTAAAACGGATAAAAGTTAGCAGCAAATAAATCAGTGATATTAGTGCAAATTCATTTATTTCTCTATTGGATCATGTTATTTAAGTCTTGGCGATTATAGGTGAGAAATAATATCGCCCAAATGTCCGCCAAGACTTTGGCGACATACCTCCACTTGATGGTCAAAATTTTTGATGACGTCTCTGCATAGTTGCTTCTCGATCTCACCAATATACCTTATTATCTCATCCTTCAGCTGTTGAATTGTTGTTGGCATAGACCAGCCATTCTCAACCTTTCTTCCATCATTGACCCCCTCGGCTTTATGTATTTCTCCATTTACCCCCTACTCTCATACAAAAAATTCATAGCCATCATAAAGCATTGATGTACAATTTCGTGACTAAATGAATGAATTAATTTTTCATTCAAAATACTAAGGGTTTTTTTTAGTCAAAATACTGTGACTAAAAAAAAAATAAAAGCGACACTCAAAATACTGATTTCTTATTTAGAACTAATCTACTAATTTTTTAGTATAAGTTAGTACTTTGTATAAAATTCAGTATTTTTATTAACGTTTGTAGTCATTAATAAAAAAGTTATTCATTTTATCCGTTGTATTAGTAGATCTACAAATTAATACTAATCATAATCATTCATTCAAAAAAAAATTTTTTTTTAGTATTTTTGTTTTTGGCAATTTAAAAAATTTTTGGAAAATACTAAAAAAAATTTTTTTTAATGAATGATTATGATTAGTACTGACTAATTTGTGACTAAAAATTGTGCAAATTAGTCATTAGGAAAAATACCAAAACATTATTTTTTAAATTATCAGGTACTTCAATTATTTACCCCCGACTATATAATTTTTTACCCCCTAGGGGTAAATTTACCCCTGGTTAAGAACCTCTGGCATAGATCTTACTTTTGAGATGACCCCAAAGGAAGAAATCTAAATGCGTCAAGTTGCACGATCGTGGTGGCCAATTGATTTCGTTGTTTCGAGAGATGATGCGACCTGGGAACTTTTCATTCAAATTCTGTTTGAACGTCCATTTTCGTAATAGGCTTCGATAAATTTAACACGTTGTTTGGTTGTTAATCACTCCATGGTTAAAATTGCCAAAGATTTAAGTTATTAAATGTGAAAGAAAATCATTAGACGTTTCAACTTAATTCACATTTAAAATCGGTTCAAGTTATTGGAACATCCTTTATAATATGTCTGTGTAGAACAAATGTGACCCAGACACACGTACGGACAGACAGAATTTACTGTTTATTTATTTAGATTTATGGGTCTCTTTTCGTTTATTTCCAGAACAGTGTAAAAAAAAAATACTGAAAAAATATAAAACCTTTTGCTTCCTCGAAATCATAAAAATGAAGTCGAAAGTTTACTGTTACTAAGAAGTGATAGAAGGTCCAATGGAACCACAGCGTTTGATTTAAATTATTTCTCACAACTAACCTGAATAATTTTAAAAAACGTTGCTTCGTATGAAAAAAAAAGCTTCCGGTGATTTGATTTAGAAAATAAAATATTAATGAATGGTTTGCATTTTAGAATGTATGCGCCTAGATATGTGAATAAACTTGGACAGACATGAAGTTTCGTCTAGCATTATGTCATAGCTGTGAGAGCAGCCTACGACAATCGAAATCGCCTAAACTGTAATGGTCTGCGAACGAAGCTTGCTGACTGTTGCTACACGCTGAGGCTTCCCGCCCTCATACAAATATGAGGGCGTGCCTTTTTATAACAGTGTTCACCGATTTTCGGGCCTATAATGTAAGTTGATAACCGAAACTTTCATCAAGACAATCTTACAGTACTTTATTAAACACGATACTTGTGTCCGTGTGTTAAATTCCTACATTAACCACTCAAGTACGACACTTTCTCGTAGATTAACTTGGCATAAATTGCAACGACATGCAATTTGTGCACATATCGAGCATCCCAACCAACAAACCAAAATATAACTGTGAACATAAGAAAAGCATTACTTGATAATATCAAAATACTCTATAGCACTCGCTGCAAGCAAAAAGTCAAATTATTCGAAGATATAAGTATACAAAGCAAAGAACCCGTATTAAATAGAATATATTTCAATGCTGGAGCCCGTATTTTAAAGTGTGTAAAGTGTAAAATATTAACTATGCGTTTAAATAAATGATATGAGTTAAATATTTGCTGTCTTCATTTTCCAGTGATATGTAGCTCCGTGTAACCGTTCTACGTATTTTTTACGATGCACATATATATTAATTTGAAATGCAGCGGTCCAAAAGTTCGGGAATGTAGCCAGCAAAATATTGCCTACCGTACTGACAAGATTTCCTTCTCGATAATGATTCAGACGGTTGAAAGTAATTGACAAAAAAACAAAACAAAAAAAAACAAAAAAAAACCAAAAGAAATACACACACACACACACACACACACACACACACACACACACACACACACACACACACACACATAACAAAAAATATTTTGTCTATATTTCTGAGATGAGGTATTGTAACTATTTACACTATTTCCGTTGTTCAAAGTGTTGTCCTCATATTTATTGTCACATCCAAGATTTTGTTTATCCATAATTTTGATTTGGGTGTGCAACAAGTTCACTATTTACATTATTCAGACTATTGTCCTCATCTTTGTCGCCATATTTATAACAACGTTTCGGCCGTTTTACGCTCCGGCCTTCTTCATGTGGTTGGAATGTCGAACTGAACCCTTTATTTCGCTCACTGGGGTAAACTGTTCTTCACGTGCCATGTTTAATGGATGTCAGTTATCAGTTATCTCCTGTCCTCTCCAAGTTCTCCACTGCGTTAACCGAGTATTGAACTCATACTCTTTGGGTCCTGTCACTGGATCCAACCAACGCCTTTATCCACTGTGCCATGTGTCCTCAAATTGGAAAATCTTTTGTAGTTTTTGATCACTGAGCTTTTATCTCTGTGATTCTGAAAAGTAAAAACCAAATGGTTGATGGCTTTGTAGCACTGTTCAGGGTGCGGTTCATACCATGTAGCCAACCATAATATAGCCCATAATTTCAGTTCCCTATCTTATGTCGATGTTTATATTTGGTGTGTGTGCGATGATTGAACAACTAGATACCAACTGATGTTTCTCTTTTAATTAGTATCATCTGGTTGTTTTAATATCTGAATTATAGGAAACGTATGTAAATACTTAACTAATGTGTATTTTTGCAGTCAAATCTTTACACACAAAAAAAAGACTGCAAATTGTTAAAAGGATTTTTTCTACATAAGTGTACTTGAGTGATTCTTTTCTTGCTGGTTTTATGCGAACTTTCCTTCTATTTATAATGAAGTCTAATATTAATCGACTTTTGTTATAGGTTTGGTTTGTTTTATTTCACGGCATATCAACCTCAAGAGGGTGTTTAATTTTAGGATAGGTTCGTATGAATAGAATATGTATTCTATGTAAGAAATCAGTTTATAGATCAGGTTTGTAAAGATGGATTTTACCGAGAGTCAAATGTATTGCTGGTAATAGTTTTTTTTTTTTTTTAAATATACCTGGTATTTTTACTAGAAAAAATTATTTCTATACTTTCATAGTGTTTTGACCCCAGTTTGTGAGTTAACTAATTTCCCATAGCTGGGACCCTGACAGGTGCTACCATACTGGTTTAGAGTGGACCTGGGAACAACAGTAAGTAAGAGGTGGTTCCAGGCTCCTGAAAACCTCCCGATCAGAGGCCTTGCTGCCGGATGTAGTTTATCGTCATACTCAGGACGAGTCTTGTGTTATATATTTTTGTCTGCCTTTATTTCTTTCCAGGGTTGTCCGATTCTTTAAATATGCGTGTTATAAATGCCTCGTTTGAATATTATACAAAATGTGTTTTTTTTCATTTTTTTGCTCATATTTCTTCCAAATTTACTTGTTTTTCTCGCTTCTTTTTGTCGCCTTTAAAGCTAGTCCTTTGAATAATGAAAAATATTTTTCACGAAGCCAGAACATATGTTAAAATAAGTAAATAAAAAGAAAAGCAACGATAAATTCTGATAAAAGAATAAAATTTTTACTTAAATGTATGTATATAAATGCACTCACACAAATATCAGATGAAAATCTGATATAAAGAATATATAATAATAATAATGGGTAGTTTCCGAATGTGCCTGTTAATTATTCTGTATGATGCGTGTGTGGTCCGACTAATGTGTCTTGCCATTATGTGTGTATGGTGTGTCTTTATGTGTGTGTGGGGGGTATAATTTGTTTAGTCCTGGTTTAAATTTGTCTGTAAAGTTTTTTCTTGTATTTGTAGGTAAGAGTAATCATCAGTTTGATATATTAGCATAATTTTAAAGTTACCCTTGTTGCATTTGTGGATGTGTTGTGACACATAGCGTTTCCTGTTGTCTGGTAATTTAATGTTGCTTTTGCGAAGGGAAACTCTGTTGTTTAGTGCTTGGGTGATACCTATATAGGATTTGTTGCATTTTGTGTACTCGAGACATAAATCACATTTTTGGAGTTGCAGTTTAAGGTTTTCTTTATTGTGAATGTTGTGAAGTTTTTTTTCCCAAAATATCACAAACTATTGAGTATTGATTAAATTTGGATGAGATTAATGTGTTTTAGGTTTTTCATTAGCGTTAATTTTTAATTACTTTTTTTTATCATCCTTCACATATATATATATATATATATATATATATATATATATATATAATATATCCTTCACGTTATCATTCTTGTTAAATAGGTCAAGATTTCTTGTTATTGCTCTAAATAGTTCTGCATTGTTCTTGTATGTTGAGACGTATGCTATAATTTTTTCCTTGTTGCGTTTCTTTGGGTTTCTTAGTTGATGTTTTTTTTTCTAGTTCAAAACCTTTGTTTATTAGCGGTGTTGGGTAGCATCGTTTTTGAGGGTTTTATGTAATTCTTCTAGGCAGGTTTTTCGGAAGTGCTGGCCACTATACTGAAAATGCTAGCGAATAAGAGATGGATTTTAGACAAATTTTTCAGTGATGGCTCTTGAAATGAAAGTACTGTTGGGTGTCTGTAGGTAGATATCTGTGATAATGTGGCTATTTCTGCTTCTGATGAGTATATCTAAGAATGGCAGTTCATTAAAATTATGCTATTGGTGAATTTGATTTTTGGGTGTAAGTTTTGGAGTAGATTGTGTAATTGGTTAATTGTTCTGTCTTTTCATAAAGGTTTTCCTCTAGGCAAGCTAAGGTAAGGGTGGCATATATTGGTGCCATTTTCGTTCACATCGCGGTACCTAGGGTTTGGATATAGTTTTTGTTACCAAATTCAAAAGTGTTGTTCACAATTGGGTCTATACTATCGATAATGAACTTTTTGGTGAATTTGGGATGTAGTATTTTTGGGTGTTTTAAAATCCAAAATGAGACTGCCTGTTTAACTAATTCCTGGGGTATGTTGCTATATAAACTACTGATGTCAAGCGTTGCCATAAGTGTTCCCGGATCTACTATTTGTGGTGTGGAGCTAAGGAAGTGGATGTCGTCTCTGATGTATCTCTTAATCTTTTTAGTAAATGATTGTAGTATGGTGTCTATTAGGTTACTGAGTATGCTGATTGGGTAGGCTGGTCCAGCTACTATGGGTCTGAGCGTAATATCACGGGTGTTTGGGATGTTAATACATTCAGATTATTGTGTCTGGGTAGCTGCTTTTATTTCACTCGATTTGTGAATTTTCCGTAGTCCTTGAAATTTGCTCTTTTGGAGGATGAAATTTATTATTAATTTATTTTTTTTATTGTTAATATCTTATATTGATGTGTAGAGTTTCGTAATTTTTTTTATATAATATCTTTGTCTATGTTGGTGTCGATTAATTTATAGTTATTCTTATTCTTTAGTGC
Organism: Acanthosepion esculentum; assembly: GCA_964036315.1. Classification (NCBI taxonomy): domain Eukaryota; kingdom Metazoa; phylum Mollusca; class Cephalopoda; order Sepiida; family Sepiidae; genus Acanthosepion; species Acanthosepion esculentum. Next base: position 126,177,399 of record OZ038477.1, on the reverse strand, counting down.
TTTCATAATGTTTGTTTTATAGTACATTTTGTCCATAATGACTACAGCGCAGCCTTTGTCTGCTTCTTTTATAATTATGTTATTTTTCAGGATGTTCTCTAAGGTTAGTCCTTGACTGTATGTGAGGTTATTGAATAATTTGGATTTTTCTTGTAGGTTGAGGTTCCAGAGTTTGTCAAAAAGTATGTTTTAGTTCATTTGTATTATTGTTTTTGCTTGGGAAGAATTCTGATTTATTTTTTACTATTGAGTCATCTGTAATGTTTTTATTATTTAATGGTTCTATCAGTCTGAGTTTGCGTTCAAATTCTCTAAGTTTTTTTTTAATGTCTGTATATTGCTTTTGGGACAGGGAAAAATTTGAGGCCTAATTATAATAGGTTAACTTCGTCCTTTGTAATTGCATATGTAGATAGGTTTATTATTTTTAGGTATATATATATATATAGAGAGAGAGAGAGAATCACGTACGCAATTTGCATTTTTACTCTAATTATTTAACGATGACTGCGTTAAAACAAGATAAATTACGCGTTGAAAGATATTTTTTAAGTATACTCAGCACTTAATATCAGCATATCCAAATTGAAAATCTTTGGTCGTTAAACTGGCGAATTTTGCTATAGTTTTAAATCTCCGACATATCTTGCAAGAATATTGGCCAGCTATGTGAAGTATAAGACAGTTACCTAACCCATAACTAATTAAAAATCAAAATCGTTACAATATGAGCCAGCATACCAACATCTTTTTTTTTATAGGTTCACTTTTATCTTTTTTTAAAATTCTTTTGTTCTTGCCCTTATAAATAGTCTGACGGCGTCAAACTACCTTCTTGTATTTTTCAACTTACCTTAGTTTCTCTTTCAAGCTAATCTTTCAAATTTTCCATCCTCTCTTTCATTGCAACTCATGCCAATGTCGTTTGGTTAAATAGCAATTGTCTGCAGCGGCAAAGAGGTTTGCTCGACGCAAGAACCAATATCAGGACGTTTCGTCCTAGGCTCAGAATTTGGTGAAACGTAATACGTGTTTTCTACTTGCTTCCTAAATTTATTTTTAACCTTTTCAGAAATTACCGTTTTGAATTTCTCTTTTTTAAAAAAGAAAAAAATACTGTCATTTTGAATGAATAAATAAAGTTTTTTGTTTCACTGAAAGTGCATCCCCTCCAAATCGCAAGAGCCACTCAATGTAGAGGGTTAATGTAAAATTGTAAACGAGGCGGAGGAAGAGTGGATGAATACAGTTTCAACAAAAAGCCTCCCACAAGCACTCTACAATCCTAATCGTGGCAAACAACTAATCTTAAATTACTAGATTTCATCAGTAATATAACATATGCGGTAAAAAATCTCTCCCCATACGTCAAGCTTCATTTTTTTTATTTCTAGTTGAAATAGGTCGCAGGCGTGCCCGAAAATTCCGATTCATCTTTTCTCATCCTGCTTTTATTTGGCCAAAAGATTTACTAATATACAATAAATTTTATTAGTCTTATTATCAATATTATTATTTTTCTTTTTTGTCTGTCAAATTTCTTTCATCGACCTACTCTATCTATCTATCTATCTATCTATCTATATATATATATATATATATATATATATATATGTATGTATTTTTAGTTATTGATAACTATTTATATATATTGTAACCTTGACAAGACAGTCTATTTTTAATTTTGTTAAATCAATTTGCGAAGACATTGATGGATATTTACCTTTGTTTTATGTCTTTTGAGTTCTTGCGTTTGAAAATTTGAGACCGTTTAATAATATACGAGGCATCACATTAATTGACTCCTCCCCGTTTATTATATTTTCTAATTTTTACAGTATCCCCGTTTATTAAGTTTTTATCTTTCACCATTTATTACTTTATTGTTTTAATTTGACACCCGAGAGTAACATCGCTGGAGATGTTTTTAACTTCTAAACAGTTGTTTTGTTCCCTTACCATTGGGCTATGCATTTTCGCCAGCGACGAAGAGGTTACATGCTGTGCTCGTAAAAAAAAAAATCTGCTTCAACGGTGGACAGATTTTTTTGCAGCATCATTGCTACATATCGTAAATCTTCAAAGTCGATAAATGTCAACTGGAGCAGTCTTTTCCGCTATTTTGCCAGACTGTAACGAGGAAAAAAAATCATGTTTTTTTGACGGGAAGATTCATCATTTGCTGCGGTATCAAGATTAGCATCTGTCTCTGACTCCGTGTGCTTACAATAATATAGCTGGTATTATTTTCCGAGCGGCCATCATAGATTCTTTAATACAAGCAGAAAAAGAACAAAGTCCCGGCTTACTTGGTAAAGATTTTGAAGCGAATAATACTACACACACGTACTGTAAATAATTATCTGTCCTCCTGCTAGAACGTAATAAGGCACAAGGCCACTTTTAAAGTGGGATCTCACGCTTATGTGGGACTTATAATAAAGGTTGCGCAAACTCCTTTAGTATACTCTATCCGGCTCATTACATTTGGTAGTTTCAATTATCGTCTCATTTAGTTCAATTTTTATAGTGTCAATCTTTGTACTTAAAAAAAGGTATGTACTCAAGATAGTACTCCCGAGAGACGTGGGTGAAATAGCGCCCTCCAGAGAGACGTGGGTGAATTGTCTTTCAATGCTCCGTTTATAAAGTGGAGCAAAATTAATAATGACACCGATACTGCCAAGTGTTCATTTAAAAAGAAGAGACACACGATCGTTCACTTTTACTAGGGAATAAAATAAAGATAACACCTATAATCGGATTGCTTATTTATCTGCTGTTTAATCAAGGCTTCATCAGTATAAGTTTCCTTTAGTATAGGCGAGGTGTACGTTACGAATTCTAGTCTTGTAGGAAGCTAAGTCGAAATATCCGTTTCCACGCTGTCTGCTTCAACGGTCGAAGAGTGAATTGACCCAGAGTGCTGTATTAAAAAAAAAACAATAATAAAATAGAGTAGAACTATTAATGAAATAACGATGAACTTTTTTTAATAACGGTTTAGTGATGTAATGATTACTAATTAACCCATAGCTGAAGGGAGAAGAGGTGGATTCATACCTTTCCGCAGGGGTATTTGCTCGTAAGGGAATATAACGAACCCAACGGGAATTGAAACTCTACTCTTCAATTAACAATTTCGAGCAATTATCCATTACACCACCTGCACATCCAAGCTTACAGCACCTGGTATTACTAAGCGGACACCCATCTAAGTAATGACCCGGCTCGAACCTTGCTTATCTTCGGTGATCATATGGGAACCGGTGTTCCAACGTGATGTGCCCGCAAGCTTGAAATGTTTGATAAGCCACAGTAATCGAATCAATCAATAAAAATTTCCTCATTGCTCAAATGTTCTATCTATGATATTCTCAGCATTTATTGGTCGTTACCTTACATCTGTGAGGAAATTGCTCAGCATTCACTGTCGTATATGAGGATTGGTAACCCTTCGCTTAAGCAGCGTAAAATAAACTACTGTTCCTTGAACGGCGTAAAATCAATAAGACCAAGGTATATACTTTTATTATAATTGAACATTATTACAACGGGTAATGGTGGTATACACAGCAAAGACATAATAAAAACACTGGACACTTTGTATTGCAGGGTCCACAAAATTCCTGCTGACGAATAACGCAATACAAGGCTCAAGGGCCACTCAGTGTAGAAGCTAACTGTATGAGAGTGTTAGGGGAGAGGAAGAGTGAATGAATACAATTTTCTCAAAAAGCCATCTGCAAACCTTCTAGAACCTTAATTGGGACAAACGACTTCATCAGTAATATAACACATGCAGTAAGACTCGCCAGCGCCAAAAATAAAGCCCAAATTTGTCTTTTATTTCTTGTGGAGATAGGGGATGGGCGTCATAGTATATCCACTGGTTGATTTCCTCGATTCCAGCATAAGCAGCCAAGCCATCAGAAACAATATAGATTCCAAGCTGGCACAGGTCAGAGAGTATCCCCCAGACGAGGCTCTGCCGAAGGGCAGAGTCTCATCTTGGGAAACTGGTTTTTACGTGGTCTATAGGGAAATTTTTGCCCGAGCCTACGGGCTCGGATACCCCACTTTAAAACTCGGCCTTATGCCACATCTTGCTGCGTGGGGCAGCTGGTAAATAATTACTTGCACAATCGCATCTTTAAGACTCTCTGCTCGCCGAGCCGGCAACTCAACTAAGAAAATAAACTTTCCCGAACCACCGAATACTCAATCGCTAGGTTGCCATTGGCCGCGGTAACATCGACAATGGCAAAAACATTTAAAGTTATAAAATGACAGTTTATTTTACATCGCTTATATAAAGGATTACCGGCGGGATGAAGGTGCATAACAGCTGATCACGTCTGCATTTGTTTCCAACGAAATTTTCCTGTTTCTTAATATTGTGATTGCTTTAATATTGGGATACATCTTCCACTATTCGTAAAGGTTCGGATTCCTCTGTCAATTTTCTATCGCGTCTCTTATCGACCTTGTCCATTATGGCAGAGGGCAGCAATAAAGAGTTTCAGTAAAGCTTGTAAAATAATAGTATGGAAAAGCTTAACACGGAAAACGCAAAAATAAAATAATTAAAAAAAATCTACAGCGTATTTGTTAGGTTTCTAGTATCGCTACAGTCGTCCTTGGAATCCACAGTAATGTTAAAAAGCAGAGATTAAAATAAATGAAGTTGAATAAACGGAGATCTTGGTATGTAGAACCAATTTATAACATTAATAAATTGGTGCCAGGAATAACTGCAGAAATTAGCCGAAGGAATTTCTCGTCAACAATCGGCGAGTCAGAGAGAAATTCCATATCGCACACGCTCATGTTTCTCTATAGACCAGCCATCACATATAAACAGAGTAATGAGTAGGGTTGAATATAAATACCGACACATGGAAATTTTCATATACAAAAGGGCCAGGCGGGAGAAAATGGCATAAGCATGATGCACTCAAGGAATATATGAGCGAATGAACGAAAAACTGCATGGATATTCAGAGAACGTTTTGTAGATTTTCGAAGCCCGTTTACGAAAAGAATGAAAATGGGAAACTCTGGCAATTTGAGGAATATCAAGGAGTAAAATAATGAATCGCTCTCTCTCTCCCGTCGTCTCTATTCCGCCGCCTATCGCTCTCTCTCTCTCCTAGTCTCTATTCCGCCGCCTATCGCTCTCTCTCTCTCTCCTAGTCTCTATTCCGCCGCCTATCGCTCTCTCTCTCTCTCCTAGTCTCTATTCCGCCGCCTATCGCTCTCTCTCTCTCCTAGTCTCTATTCCGCCGCCTATCGCTCTCTCTCTCTCCTAGTCTCTATTCCGCCGCCTATCGCTCTCTCTCTCCTCGTCTCTATTCCGCCGCCTATCGCTCTCTCTCTCCTCGTCTCTATTCCGCCGCCTATCGCTCTCTCTCTCCTCGTCTCTATTCCGCCGCCTATCGCTCTCTCTCTCCTCGTCTCTATTCCGCCGCCTATCGCTCTCTCTCTCCTCGTCTCTATTCCGCCGCCTATCGCTCTCTCTCTCCTCGTCTCTATTCCGCCGCCTATCGCTCTCTCTCTCCTCGTCTCTATTCCGCCGCCTATCGCTCTCTCTCTCCTCGTCTCTATTCCGCCGCCTATCGCTCTCTCTCTCCTCGTCTCTATTCCGCCGCCTATCGCTCTCTCTCTCCTCGTCTCTATTCCGCCGCCTATCGCTCTCTCTCTCCTCGTCTCTATTCCGCCGCCTATCGCTCTCTCTCTCCTCGTCTCTATTCCGCCGCCTATCGCTCTCTCTCCTCGTCTCTATTCCGCCGCCTATCGCTCTCTCTCTCCTCGTCTCTATTCCGCCGCCTATCGCTCTCTCTCTCCTCGTCTCTATTCCGCCGCCTATCGCTCTCTCTCTCCTCGTCTCTATTCCGCCGCCTATCGCTCTCTCTCTCCTCGTCTCTATTCCGCCGCCTATCGCTCTCTCTCTCCTCGTCTCTATTCCGCCGCCTATCGCTCTCTCTCTCCTCGTCTCTATTCCGCCGCCTATCGCTCTCTCTCTCCTCGTCTCTATTCCGCCGCCTATCGCTCTCTCTCCTCGTCTCTATTCCGCCGCCTATCGCTCTCTCTCTCCTCGTCTCTATTCCGCCGCCTATCGCTCTCTCTCTCCTCGTCTCTATTCCGCCGCCTATCGCTCTCTCTCTCCTCGTCTCTATTCCGCCGCCTATCGCTCTCTCTCTCCTCGTCTCTATTCCGCCGCCTATCGCTCTCTCTCTCCTCGTCTCTATTCCGCCGCCTATCGCTCTCTCTCTCCTCGTCTCTATTCCGCCGCCTATCGCTCTCTCTCTCCTCGTCTCTATTCCGCCGCCTATCGCTCTCTCTCTCCTCGTCTCTATTCCGCCGCCTATCGCTCTCTCTCTCCTCGTCTCTATTCCGCCGCCTATCGCTCTCTCTCTCCTCGTCTCTATTCCGCCGCCTATCGCTCTCTCTCTCCTCGTCTCTATTCCGCCGCCTATCGCTCTCTCTCTCCTCGTCTCTATTCCGCCGCCTATCGCTCTCTCTCTCCTCGTCTCTATTCCGCCGCCTATCGCTCTCTCTCTCTTCTCGTCTCTATTCCGCCGCCTATCGCTCTCTCTCTCTTCTCGTCTCTATTCCGCCGCCTATCGCTCTCTCTCTCTTCTCGTCTCTATTCCGCCGCCTATCGCTCTCTCTCTCTCCTCGTCTCTATTCCGCCGCCTATCGCTCTCTCTCTCCTCGTCTCTATTCCGCCGCCTATCGCTCTCTCTCTCCTCGTCTCTATTCCGCCGCCTATCGCTCTCTCTCTCCTCGTCTCTATTCCGCCGCCTATCGCTCTCTCTCTCCTCGTCTCTATTCCGCCGCCTATCGCTCTCTCTCTCCTCGTCTCTATTCCGCCGCCTATCGCTCTCTCTCTCCTCGTCTCTATTCCGCCGCCTATCGCTCTCTCTCTCCTCGTCTCTATTCCGCCGCCTATCGCTCTCTCTCTCCTCGTCTCTATTCCGCCGCCTATCGCTCTCTCTCTCCTCGTCTCTATTCCGCCGCCTATCGCTCTCTCTCTCCTCGTCTCTATTCCGCCGCCTATCGCTCTCTCTCTCCTCGTCTCTATTCCGCCGCCTATCGCTCTCTCTCTCCTCGTCTCTATTCCGCCGCCTATCGCTCTCTCTCTCCTCGTCTCTATTCCGCCGCCTATCGCTCTCTCTCTCCTCGTCTCTATTCCGCCGCCTATCGCTCTCTCTCTCCTCGTCTCTATTCCGCCGCCTATCGCTCTCTCTCTCCTCGTCTCTATTCCGCCGCCTATCGCTCTCTCTCTCCTCGTCTCTATTCCGCCGCCTATCGCTCTCTCTCTCCTCGTCTCTATTCCGCCGCCTATCGCTCTCTCTCTCCTCGTCTCTATTCCGCCGCCTATCGCTCTCTCTCTCCTCGTCTCTATTCCGCCGCCTATCGCTCTCTCTCTCCTCGTCTCTATTCCGCCGCCTATCGCTCTCTCTCTCCTCGTCTCTATTCCGCCGCCTATCGCTCTCTCTCTCCTCGTCTCTATTCCGCCGCCTATCGCTCTCTCTCTCCTCGTCTCTATTCCGCCGCCTATCGCTCTCTCTCTCTCCTCGTCTCTATTCCGCCGCCTATCGCTCTCTCTCTCTCCTCGTCTCTATTCCGCCGCCTATCGCTCTCTCTCTCTCCTCGTCTCTATTCCGCCGCCTATCGCTCTCTCTCTCTCCTCGTCTCTATTCCGCCGCCTATCGCTCTCTCTCTCTCCTCGTCTCTATTCCGCCGCCTATCGCTCTCTCTCTCCTCGTCTCTATTCCGCCGCCTATCGCTCTCTCTCTCCTCGTCTCTATTCCGCCGCCTATCGCTCTCTCTCTCCTCGTCTCTATTCCGCCGCCTATCGCTCTCTCTCTCTCCTCGTCTCTATTCCGCCGCCTATCGCTCTCTCTCTCCTCGTCTCTATTCCGCCGCCTATCGCTCTCTCTCTCCTCGTCTCTATTCCGCCGCCTATCGCTCTCTCTCTCCTCGTCTCTATTCCGCCGCCTATCGCTCTCTCTCTCCTCGTCTCTATTCCGCCGCCTATCGCTCTCTCTCTCCTCGTCTCTATTCCGCCGCCTATCGCTCTCTCTCTCCTCGTCTCTATTCCGCCGCCTATCGCTCTCTCTCTCCTCGTCTCTATTCCGCCGCCTATCGCTCTCTCTCTCCTCGTCTCTATTCCGCCGCCTATCGCTCTCTCTCTCCTCGTCTCTATTCCGCCGCCTATCGCTCTCTCTCTCCTCGTCTCTATTCCGCCGCCTATCGCTCTCTCTCTCCTCGTCTCTATTCCGCCGCCTATCGCTCTCTCTCTCCTCGTCTCTATTCCGCCGCCTATCGCTCTCTCTCTCCTCGTCTCTATTACGCCGCCGCCCTCTCTCTCGACGTTTCTCTGGAACAAAACTTCGCAAATCATTTCGTACTTGTCTTGTCACCCATGATTCCTTAACCATAGACATTAAATCCTAATCCCTTTTCTTCCTTTTTTTTATTCCCTTTGAATTTCCATCCTTTTTTCAATTCCTCTATTCGTGGATTTAAAAAAATGTATTTTTTAATCAACTGTGTACACTGTCACTGGTATGCAAAAACGAAAGTGTATTAGTTTGCTTGAAATGTATTCTTAACTGCCATGTTATGATAAATAGTTAGTTATACATTCGTCATTAAAATTAGTTTCCAAAAACGGAAATGACTTATGACTCAAACTAACAAAGTTAAGCTTTAATAAATACGTGCAGGGCGCCTCGCTTTACATTAAAAATGAGCCAAGTAATTTCGAAAGCATAATGACTGCTGTTAGTGCGATACTCGCTTTGTATTATATATTTTGTACTAAATGCAATTAAACTGGGTGGGTATCAATATTTATCACGGTTCCTATAACCCATAGGAGAGTCATAGGAGAAGCGGCGGTTCTGTCCATGGTAGAATAACCTGGCGGAGCCTATCTCTCTTCAGACTGGTTTTGAATTCAGAACCCTCATTTTTCTTGAACAGTTGACCTATCAAGTTTAAAGAGCCCAGTCTGCCCTCTTACTCGCTCACGAAGGAGCCCAGTCTGCCCTCTTACTCGCTCACGAAGGAGCCCAATCCAACATGCTATTTAACCCATGGCCAGTGACTGATGAATCCATCCCTTTTCCAAAGGCGTAGTAAGCGAATCAGGATCGATCTGAATTTAAACTCTGCTTGTTAACCGTTACGCTAACCCCACACCGTTCAACATCGGTAGCTGGGTAAATTAGTTACTAAACTAGACAAAGAAACCCCTATTGGTGGAAGGAAAGCTGTGTCATACCTATGCTTCTATATAGCATGAAATATGATGAAACCTCGAGTTGAGAGAGATGTGATTTAACAAACAGTTGTTGAGACAGAATATCTGAGCAAGGAGGAAGTTGTACGAAAAATGAAAATTGAACGGACACATTTGAAATTGGAAAGAGGCAGTTGGAATTTCTGGTAATCATAGTGAGGAAATGAGGTTTGGAGAATTTAACCCTCACAGAATATATCTGTGGTAAGGGGGCTGCAGATGTAAACTTCAAGTGACCTACGGGGCGAAATTGTATGGCCGGGTGGCGAAAAACAGCTATTAATTAGAGCTATTAAGTAACAGGAAGTTTCAGAGAAGCAAAAATCATTCATGCCCTGAATGGGCCCGGCAAATGAAAGAAGTTCAAGAATGGTGATGAATTCTTCAGCCTGCACCTTGACATCACACCTAAGGGAGGTGGGTACTGTGATATTTGCAGTTAAGACCGAGAAAATCAGTTATTTTCTGGCTTTTCCTTATATTAACTAAAAGACTTCTCATATGTCTTAAAAAACAGAAATATATTATGCAATGGATATCGAATCGTAAGGTTCAGCTTGGGGTTTATCTTAGAGAATAAAAAATTATAAAGACTAGATAAAGAGGTGGTTGAAAAAATAAATTTTATTTGCCGTGTCCTTTCAAGACGTAGACAGTCATGCCTCTCCACAACTTTCTGTCCTTTGTAGATCGTAATCAATTTTGTCTGTTATTTCTCCCAAGCCCTGTTTCGCCATTAATTCACTCAAGCTCACTAAATAGTTTATGCGTTGTTTTCCCTTGCCCTTCTTGCTTTCACTGTGTCCTGTGAATATCAAATTTTCCAAGCACTCTTTCCTCATTATGTGCCCTCTTCCTGATGTTAAATATAAGTTTCCTTTTTGTTTCCATTTTCTCTAAAACTTCGTCGTTGCTCACATGTTCGGTCCATGGTATTCTCATCATCCTTCTGTAGAACCACATTTCTATTGCTTCAAGTCTGTTCATCTTTGAGGAGATTGTCCAGCATTAACTGCCATATAAGAGGACAGATTTTACGTAACAGTCCAGTCCGCTTTTGTTTATAAAATAATTAAGAATAATATAAACGGTCTGGTTAAAAACAAATAATAATGGATGCTAGATGGGTGTGTGAGAATTAGGACGCTCGGCCATAAATAGAAAAAGATGATGGCATGCCGTTGGTCGTGCCAGTGGAAACGCTTCCAAAGGGTAGAGGAAAGGTGGTGTATGGATGTTGGGGCTCGACTGGTCGGTGGGTGGGTTGGAACAAGAAATGGGCCATGCATGCACAGATTTTCTCTTCTCCGTCGCTCATCGTTAGCGCTGCTGGTTTTGAAAAAACAAATGCTAATATCGGCTTCCATATATGATCAGTAAGACGAGGATGTGGTTGGTGCTGTGTCATGACGTCAGAGTGATGATTCCCGACTGCTCGCACGTGTATCTTTGTAAATGTTATGCGCGCGTATTTGATATATATATATATATATATATATATATATATATAATGATTGCTGCCTCTTGTCAGATGAACGTCATCTCTTCATTGATGACAGCACGACAATGGGCACGAGTGTGTGTGTGTGTGTGTTTGTATATATGTATGCACACACATACATATATACGCACACACACACACACACACACATATATATATGCATACACACACACACACACATATGTCTATGCATACACATACATATATGCCTATACATACGCACACACATGTATGCCTATACATATACACGCATATATCTATATATAGACACACATATATCTATACATATCTACATACGCACACACACACACACACACACACACATATATATATATATACATATACACATACGCGCGCACACACACATGTATATACAAACGCATACACACACGCATATATATATATATATATATATATATATATATATATATATATATAAAAACGTAGGAAATAGATTAAATCCGACAAATATTTAATATATTTTCTGTTTATAAGCTGTATGTATGCATACACGTATTCGTGTAAATGATCTGTTCTTTAATTAAACATTATTAATTATATTTACCGACCTGAATGTTGGAGAAATTTCGTCGAAATTTTTTCAGCGTCCACTCGTCATGGGGCTTCGTAGTATAATTTAATTTATTTACGGAATCTATATTTTTCTTTAAAGACGTTACTCTTTTGAAAGATGTTTATTTTTTACGTAAACTTATTTCAAATTACTGCTTTCTTAAAGACTTTGCGTGTTTTTATTTATTACCGAAACACAGTCATTAATATATATTTGCGTGTGTGCCCCGAAATATACAGACCCTTTTTATAGGCGAATTAATAAATCTACAATTTATAATGTAGAACTTGAAATTACGATCTTCTATTTAGGTAATTAATAATGGCTGCTGAATAAACTTCATTGACAATGGAATTTGTTGAATCTATCTTGTATGTGTCGTGTCACTTAAGAATGTGGGCGATCATATATATATATATATATATATATATATATTCAATTTATTCTTTTAATGCGACATTTATGTTGGAAGACGTTATTTGGTGGATACATTTGTTTGAGTACACATTTATACAGATAAATGTTGTCTCGAGATCATTTCCTTGAGTTGAAAACATAATTTTTGTGGACCTCAAAATTCTCGGTTCATAAAAACAACGTCGTTTTATGGGAGTATAGTGCAATTTGAAAACTTAATGATTATCACATCGCAAACAAAACACACTAATAATTCATTTACTATTAATATACTATAATAATATTACCTATATTACACACACACACACACATATTTAATCCATATTTTTATTCCGTCCATGACGTACCAGCAATTCAATGCATATGCACGTTTAAGTAAAATCATGGCGTCTTTCTGAATTTCATTTCATGCATTATTATGGCAAAACTAGGTGATTTAAGTGACATAGAACACCGTATATTATTTGGTACCTGTTGGACGGGTATTTCAAAATTTACTCCTCTACTTTACTATATGGACATAGGCCTGAAATATATATATATATAATATATATACTCAGTTGTATGGATAATGATTTCTCTTGTCGTCAGTCGATTCTCACAAGGTACTCCCTTTTTCGGGCCTTGTGCCAAACAGAATTGTTTGTCAGTAAGCAGACTAGTCTCGAGTATCATTACTAATGAACTGAGATACTCACCGAGTACTCGATATCTGTAGCCCTGAGTAAAACTATGCTTGCTGATGAGTAATGCTTAACAAGCTCGTTTCTGAGACGGTTACTGCTGTTGTCAGTTTGATACTTACTCAGTGCTCGACACTTGTGACCTTGTTCCAGACGAAGCTAAGCTTAATAGTAATCAAGCACCAGGTCATGGAGCAGTGGTTAGCCGCATTTTCTAGCATACCGTTCCTCTGAAGTGTGTTCAGTCCTCATTGGGTACTCTACACCTTGAACGTATTTCGAACTGGTGGATGTTGTAACAACATTCTGTTTCCTTGAAATGCAACACTCCAGGAACTCCCGACGGCTTTGACCCGATTTAACAAAGAGCACACTACTGACATCATTAAACTGCTAGGTATTTATACATCCTAGACCATCAGCTTGAAAGAAGTTGCAGGAGATGGCATCGCATTAATAATGGTAGTCGTCTCCATGCAATTATGCAAAATACATACGAATTCCTATTGAATATGTCCAAGGGGATGTTAAAATTCTCTGCTCGAGCAAGAATGAATTCGTACGGGAGTAAGATTTTGAGAAATCGGTTGAGCCGAGAACTTTTCAGCAACTCCTCGTCCATCGGTTTAAAAATGACCAGCTGAACCAGTTACAGAAATAAAGATGTTTATATCGCCATGAACTAATATTTACATTACTTGACATCTGAGATAAATATACGGCGGAAAATTGACTGACCGTCGTAGGTTTGGGCCGGAACGAGCTCTTCATGAACGTAAAAGACGAAGCAACAATATCTAAACTGATGAGAAGAACAGAATCTTCATTGGATGTATTTTGTACCCAGCAAAAAAAAAAAGAAAAAACCCAAGTAAATAAAAAAAATATAAAAAAATATTTGCTCAGCATAGCTGAGTGTCGCACAAGGCTAATCTTTTCTGGATACCAAAGCAATGTGGCGTAAAGCTAAGTTTAGTGCTCGTATCAAAGATCAATATAGATTTTTTTTTATGTTATTGTTCATCCATTAGCCTAAGAGTTAGCCATACGTTATTGTTTATTCATTAGCCTAAGAGTTAGCCTTACGTTATTGTTTATCCATTAGCCTAAGAGTTAGCCTTACGTTATTGTTTATCCATTAGCCTAAGAGTTAGCCATACGTTATTGTTTATCCATTAGCCTAAGAGTTAGCCTTACGTTATTGTTTATCCATTAGACTAAGAGTTAGCCATACGTTATTGTTTATCCATTAGCCTAAGAGTTAGCCTTACGTTATTGTTTATCCATTAGCCTAAGAGTTAGCCAAACGTTATTGTTTATCCATTAGCCTAAGAGTTAACCTTACGTTATTATTTATCGATTAGCCTAAGCGTTAGCCTTACGTTATTGTTTATCCATTAGCCTAAGAGTTAACTTTACGTTATTGTTTATCCATTAGCCTAAGAGTTAGCCTTACGTTATTGTTTATTCATTAGCCTAAGAGTTAGCCTTACGTTATTGTTTATCCATTAGCCTAAGAGTTAGCCATACGTTATTGTTTATCCATTAGCCTAAGAGTTAGCCTTACGTTATTGTTTATCCATTAGCCTAAGAGTTAGCCATACGTTATTGTTTATCCATTAGCCTAAGAGTTAGCCATACGTTATTGTTTATTCATTAGCCTAAGAGTTAGCCTTACGTTATTGTTTATCCATTAGCCTAAGAGTTAGCCTTACGTTATTGTTTATCCATTAGCCTAAGAGTTAGCCATACGTTATTGTTTATTCATTAGCCTAAGAGTTAGCCTTACGTTATTGTTTATTCATTAGCCTAAGAGTTAGCCTTACGTTATTGTTTATCCATTAGCCTAAGAGTTAGCCTTACGTTATTGTTTATCCATTAGCCTAAGAGTTAGCCATACGTTATTGTTTATCCATTAGCCTAAGAGTTAGCCTTACGTTATTGTTTATCCATTAGCCTAAGAGTTAACCTTACGTTATTATTTATCGATTAGCCTAAGCGTTAGCCTTACGTTATTGTTTATCCATTAGCCTAAGAGTTAGCCATACGTTATTGTTTATCCATTAGCCTAAGAGTTAGCCTTACGTTATTGTTTATCCATTAGCCTAAGAGTTAGCCATACGTTATTGTTTATCCATTAGCCTAAGAGTTAGCCATACGTTATTGTTTATCCATTAGCCTAAGAGTTAGCCTTACGTTATTGTTTATCCATTAGCCTAAGAGTTAGCCTTACGTTATTGTTTATCCATTAGCCTAAGAGTTAGCCATACGTTATTGTTTATCCATTAGCCTAAGAGTTAGCCTTACGTTATTGTTTATCCATTAGCCTAAGAGTTAGCCTTACGTTATTGTTTATCCATTAGCCTAAGAGTTAGCCTTACGTTATTGTTTATCCATTAGCCTAAGAGTTAGCCATACGTTATTGTTTATCCATTAGCCTAAGCGTTAGCCTTACGTTATTGTTTATCCATTAGCCTAAGAGTTAACCTTACGTTATTGTTTATCGATTAGCCTAAGAGTTAACCTTACGTTATTATTTATCGATTAGCCTAAGAGTTAACCTTACGTTATTGTTTATCGATTAGCCTAAGAGTTAGCCATACGTTATTGTTTATCGATTAGCCTAAGAGTTAACCTTACGTTATTGTTTATCGATTAGCCTAAGAGTTAGCCTTACGTTATTGTTTATCGATTAGCCTAAGAGTTAACCTTACGTTATTGTTTATCGATTAGCCTAAGAGTTAGCCTTACGTTATTGTTTATCGATTAGCCTAAGAGTTAACCTTACGTTATTGTTTATCGATTAGCCTAAGAGTTAACATTACGTTATTGTTTATCGATTAGCCTAAGAGTTAGCCTTACGTTATTGTTTATCGATTAGCCTAAGAGTTAACCTTACGTTATTGTTTATCCATTAGCCTAAGCGTTAGCCTTACGTTATTGTTTATCCATTAGCCTAAGAGTTAGCCTTACGTTATTGTTTATCCATTAGCCTAAGAGTTAGCCTTACGTTATTGTTTATCCATTAGCCTAAGAGTTAGCCTTACGTTATTGTTTATCCATTAGCCTAAGAGTTAGCCTTACGTTATTGTTTATCCATTAGCCTAAGAGTTAGCCAAACGTTATTGTTTATCCATTAGCCTAAGCGTTAGCCTTACGTTATTGTTTATCCATTAGCCTAAGAGTTAGCCTTACGTTATTGTTTATCCATTAGCCTAAGAGTTAGCCTTACGTTATTGTTTATCGATTAGCCTAAGAGTTAGCCTTACGTTATTGTTTATCGATTAGCCTAAGAGTTAGCCTTACGTTATTGTTTATCCATTAGCCTAAGAGTTAACCTTACGTTATTATTTATCGATTAGCCTAAGAGTTAGCCTTACGTTATTGTTTATCCATTAGCCTAAGCGTTAGCCTTACGTTATTGTTTATCCATTAGCCTAAGAGTTAGCCTTACGTTATTGTTTATCCATTAGCCTAAGAGTTAGCCATACGTTATTGTTTATCCATTAGCCTAAGAGTTAGCCATACGTTATTGTTTATCCATTAGCCTAAGCGTTAGCCTTACGTTATTGTTTATCCATTAGCCTAAGAGTTAACCATACGTTATTGTTTATCGATTAGCCTAAGAGTTAACCTTACGTTATTCTTTATCGATTAGCCTAAGAGTTAACCTTACGTTATTGTTTATCGATTAGCCTAAGAGTTAACCTTACGTTATTGTTTATCGATTAGCCTAAGAGTTAGCCTTACGTTATTGTTTATCCATTAGCCTAAGAGTTAACCTTACGTTATTATTTATCCATTAGCCTAAGAGTTAACCTTACGTTATTGTTTATCCATTAGCCTAAGAGTTAACCTTACGTTATTGTTTATCCATTAGCCTAAGAGTTAGCCTTACGTTATTGTTTATCCATTAGCCTAAGCGTTATTGTTTATCCATTAGCCTAAGAGTTAACCTTACGTTATTGTTTATCCATTAGCCTAAGAGTTAACCTTACGTTATTGTTTATCCATTAGCCTAAGAGTTAACCTTACGTTATTGTTTATCCATTAGCCTAAGAGTTAACCTTACGTTATTGTTTATCCATTAGCCTAAGAGTTAACCTTACGTTATTGTTTATCCATTAGCCTAAGAGTTAACCTTACGTTATTGTTTATCCATTAGCCTAAGCGTTAGCCTTACGTTATTGTTTATCCATTAGCCTAAGAGTTAACCTTACGTTATTGTTTATCCATTAGCCTAAGAGTTAACCTTACGTTATTGTTTATCGATTAGCCTAAGAGTTAACATTACGTTATTGTTTATCGATTAGCCTAAGAGTTAGCCTTACGTTATTGTTTATCGATTAGCCTAAGAGTTAACCTTACGTTATTGTTTATCCATTAGCCTAAGCGTTAGACTTACGTTATTGTTTATCCATTAGCCTAAGAGTTAGCCTTACGTTATTGTTTATCCATTAGCCTAAGAGTTAGCCTTACGTTATTGTTTATCCATTAGCCTAAGAGTTAGCCTTACGTTATTGTTTATCCATTAGCCTAAGAGTTAGCCAAACGTTATTGTTTATCCATTAGCCTAAGCGTTAGCCTTACGTTATTGTTTATCCATTAGCCTAAGAGTTAGCCTTACGTTATTGTTTATCCATTAGCCTAAGAGTTAGCCTTACGTTATTGTTTATCGATTAGCCTAAGAGTTAGCCTTACGTTATTGTTTATCGATTAGCCTAAGAGTTAGCCTTACGTTATTGTTTATCCATTAGCCTAAGAGTTAACCTTACGTTATTATTTATCGATTAGCCTAAGAGTTAGCCTTACGTTATTGTTTATCCATTAGCCTAAGCGTTAGCCTTACGTTATTGTTTATCCATTAGCCTAAGAGTTAGCCTTACGTTATTGTTTATCCATTAGCCTAAGAGTTAGCCATACGTTATTGTTTATCCATTAGCCTAAGAGTTAGCCATACGTTATTGTTTATCCATTAGCCTAAGCGTTAGCCTTACGTTATTGTTTATCCATTAGCCTAAGAGTTAACCATACGTTATTGTTTATCGATTAGCCTAAGAGTTAACCTTACGTTATTCTTTATCGATTAGCCTAAGAGTTAACCTTACGTTATTGTTTATCGATTAGCCTAAGAGTTAACCTTACGTTATTGTTTATCGATTAGCCTAAGAGTTAGCCTTACGTTATTGTTTATCCATTAGCCTAAGAGTTAACCTTACGTTATTATTTATCCATTAGCCTAAGAGTTAACCTTACGTTATTGTTTATCCATTAGCCTAAGAGTTAACCTTACGTTATTGTTTATCCATTAGCCTAAGAGTTAGCCTTACGTTATTGTTTATCCATTAGCCTAAGCGTTAGCCTTACGTTATTGTTTATCCATTAGCCTAAGAGTTAACCTTACGTTATTGTTTATCCATTAGCCTAAGAGTTAACCTTACGTTATTGTTTATCCATTAGCCTAAGCGTTAGCCTTACGTTATTGTTTATCCATTAGCCTAAGAGTTAACCTTACGTTATTGTTTATCCATTAGCCTAAGAGTTAACCTTACGTTATTGTTTATCCATTAGCCTAAGAGTTAACCTTACGTTATTGTTTATCCATTAGCCTAAGAGTTAACCTTACGTTATTGTTTATCCATTAGCCTAAGAGTTAACCTTACGTTATTGTTTATCCATTAGCCTAAGCGTTAGCCTTACGTTATTGTTTATCCATTAGCCTAAGAGTTAACCTTACGTTATTGTTTATCCATTAGCCTAAGAGTTAACCTTACGTTATTGTTTATCCATTAGCCTAAGAGTTAACCTTACGTTATTGTTTATCCATTAGCCTAAGAGTTAACCTTACGTTATTGTTTATCCATTAGCCTAAGAGTTAACCTTACGTTATTGTTTATCCATTAGCCTAAGAGTTAACCTTACGTTATTGTTTATCCATTAGCCTAAGAGTTAACCTTACGTTATTGTTTATCCATTAGCCTAAGAGTTAACCTTACGTTATTGTTTATCCATTAGCCTAAGAGTTAGCCTTACGTTATTGTTTATCCATTAGCCTAAGCGTTAGCCTTACGTTATTGTTTATCCATTAGCCTAAGAGTTAACCATACGTTATTGTTTATCCATTAGCCTAAGAGTTAGCCTTACGTTATTGTTTATCCATTAGCCTAAGCGTTAGCCTTACGTTATTGTTTATCCATTAGCCTAAGAGTTAGCCTTACGTTATTGTTTATCCATTAGCCTAAGAGTTAGCCTTACGTTATTGTTTATCCATTAGCCTAAGAGTTAGTCATACGTTATTGTTTATCCATTAGCCTAAGAGTTAGCCATACGTTATTGTTTATCCATTAGCCTAAGCGTTAGCCTTACGTTCTTGTTTATCCATTAGCCTAAGAGTTAGCCTTACGTTATTGTTTATCGATTAGCCTAAGAGTTAACCTTACGTTATTATTTATCGATTAGCCTAAGAGTTAACCTTACGTTATTGTTTATCGATTAGCCTAAGAGTTAACCTTACGTTATTGTTTATCGATTAGCCTAAGAGTTAGCCTTACGTTATTGTTTATCCATTATCCTAAGAGTTAACCTTACGTTATTATTTATCGATTAGCCTAAGAGTTAACCTTACGTTATTGTTTATCGATTAGCCTAAGAGTTAACCTTACGTTATTGTTTATCGATTAGCCTAAGAGTTAGCCTTACGTTATTGTTTATCCATTAGCCTAAGAGTTAACCTTACGTTATTATTTATCGATTAGCCTAAGAGTTAGCCTTACGTTATTGTTTATCCATTAGCCTAAGAGTTAACCTTACGTTATTGTTTATCCATTAGCCTAAGAGTTAACCTTACGTTATTGTTTATCGATTAGCCTAAGAGTTAACCTTACGTTATTGTTTATCGATTAGCCTAAGAGTTAACCTTACGTTATTGTTTATCGATTAGCCTAAGAGTTAACCTTACGTTATTGTTTATCGATTAGCCTAAGAGTTAGCCTTACGTTATTGTTTATCCATTAGCCTAAGAGTTAACCTTACGTTATTATTTATCGATTAGCCTAAGAGTTAACCTTACGTTATTGTTTATCGATTAGCCTAAGAGTTAACCTTACGTTATTGTTTATCGATTAGCCTAAGAGTTAGCCTTACGTTATTGTTTATCCATTAGCCTAAGCGTTAGCCTTACGTTATTGTTTATCCATTAGCCTAAGAGTTAGCCTTACGTTATTGTTTATCCATTAGCCTAAGAGTTAGCCTTACGTTATTGTTTATCCATTAGCCTAAGAGTTAGCCTTACGTTATTGTTTATCCATTAGCCTAAGCGTTAGCCTTACGTTATTGTTTATCCATTAGCCTAAGAGTTAGCCTTACGTTATTGTTTATCCATTAGCCTAAGAGTTAGCCTTACGTTATTGTTTATCCATTAGCCTAAGAGTTAGCCTTACGTTATTGTTTATCCATTAGCCTAAGAGTTAGCCTTACGTTATTGTTTATCCATTAGCCTAAGAGTTAGCCTTACGTTATTGTTTATCCATTAGCCTAAGAGTTAGCCTTACGTTATTGTTTATCCATTAGCCTAAGAGTTAGCCTTACGTTATTGTTTATCCATTAGCCTAAGAGTTAGCCTTACGTTATTGTTTATCCATTAGCCTAAGAGTTAGCCTTACGTTATTGTTTATCCATTAGCCTAAGAGTTAGCCTTACGTTATTGTTTATCCATTAGCCTAAGAGTTAGCCTTACGTTATTGTTTATCCATTAGCCTAAGAGTTAGCCTTACGTTATTGTTTATCCATTAGCCTAAGAGTTAGCCTTACGTTATTGTTTATCCATTAGCCTAAGAGTTAGCCTTACGTTATTGTTTATCCATTAGCCTAAGAGTTAGCCTTACGTTATTGTTTATCCATTAGCCTAAGAGTTAGCCTTACGTTATTGTTTATCCATTAGCCTAAGAGTTAGCCTTACGTTATTGTTTATCCATTAGCCTAAGAGTTAGCCTTACGTTATTGTTTATCCATTAGCCTAAGAGTTAGCCTTACGTTATTGTTTATCCATTAGCCTAAGAGTTAGCCTTACGTTATTGTTTATCCATTAGCCTAAGAGTTAGCCTTACGTTATTGTTTATCCATTAGCCTAAGAGTTAGCCTTACGTTATTGTTTATCCATTAGCCTAAGAGTTAGCCTTACGTTATTGTTTATCCATTAGCCTAAGAGTTAGCCTTACGTTATTGTTTATCCATTAGCCTAAGAGTTAGCCTTACGTTATTGTTTATTCATTAGCCTAAGAGTTAGCCTTACGTTATTGTTTATCTATTATCCTAAGCGTTCCCGGAAGTAAGGAAATTGGTGAATTTCAATGAGGGAAAATATTAGGATGGCATCAGTGTTGGGGGAAATAGAGAAATTGCTAGGTTTTTCCAGGTTAATCATCAAACGGTTAATAATATTGTCAAAATATTTAATGACGGAGTCCATTTTCCTGTGGAACAACGTACAGGAAGACCAAGCATCGTGTCTGAACGAACAAAAAGGGCGCTGACGAAGGAAGTCACAAGAAACCGTCGTCAGAGAATCAAAGATGTCGCCAACAGCATGGAAATGTCGCCATTTGTGGTGAGAAAAACGATGAGCTAGGCTATCAAAGAAGAGTTGCAAGAAAGAAGCTCTTGATTTCAGAAGTTAACAGGAACAGACGTATGGATTGGGCGAGAGAATTCGTGAGCAAAGATTATGGATTTTGTAATTTAATCAGAAGTAAATTCTGCTAATATTCGAATTCCCGATAGGTTTATGATAGAGAAATCAAAATGGAAACTTGGAACACTGAATGTCTACAGGCGACCATGAAACATGGAGGGATTTGAGTAATGGTGTGGTGAGCTGTCTGGTTTAGAGGGAAATCTGAGCTGATTCTTGTTGACGAGTGGTTGAATGGTCCAAAATACTGTCAAATATTAGAGAAAGGACTACTCTCACTATTTGAAACGAATCAAATTGACAAGAATGTCTACCTTTTTCAAGAAGATGGAGTGCCATGTCATACGCGCAAAGCGCAAAGGCCTGAAAAGAATCGCAAGGAATCAAATCACTGCCATGGTAGCCCCAAATCCTCACATTAATCCATCAGGGCAAGTTTGGGAGCACCTTCACCGAAAAATTCGAAAACCAAAATCGTGTCAGAAACATTGCTAAAGCAGTGGCAAATATGGATCAGTTGATTGTTGATAACTTGATCAAATCCATGAAAAATCAAATAAAAAATACTGAAACTAGAAAATGAAGGACCTACTCCATACTAGTTCTACTGTTTATTTATGTTGTGTTGGGATTACGTAATTAAATTTTGAAATTGAATGTAGTTTATTTCTCCTGGCTAAAACCTTTTCTTAGGCCACTATATATATATATATATATATATATAAACAAACAAATAAGCGACCTCCGGTAAAAGTAACCGCCAAAATAGACTACCCATAATGCACCACTAACCCTTATATATAAATAGCCGAGAAAAATAACAGCACTAGTTCCCTGACGATTGCACTAGCATGAAACAGACTGTCGCCTCTAAGTGCTGACTTCCATGTCCACTTTTATATCTACACACGCTCTATCTCTGATATTGAGCACTTTATCCCATAAATATAGCACACTTTAAGACTATATTTCTTCATATATATATATATATATATATATATATATATATATATATATGGACGCGTGGCCAAGTGGTTAGAACGTTCGAATCTCGCCACGGCTGATTTGTCAGGAAGGAGTCTTCCTGATGTTATCGAACTGGACTGAGGTAGATCCCAGCGTGCGGCACTATTGGAAAGTGGCTGAAAACCATACCACGGGTTGACCCAAGACTTGTGAGGTGAAATTGGATAGACGGAACGCTTGGGGGCCGTCGATAGCTGTGCTAGCACGACGCCACAAGTCCTCGTGGCCGAGTGCTTCAGCGTGCTAGCCTTGTTCCGATTGTTGATCACACTAGATAACACGCTCTCTCCCAGAAATTGTAACTAAGGTCTGCTCAGCATAGTTGCAGTATAAACCACAGGTGGGCTCTGTGGGTGTTGAATAAACACAAATGTGCCAGAGCGAGCGTCTGCAATGGACGGGTCTCTCTACCCATGTCTTTCTATCTATCTCTCTCTGTCTTTTTGAATCTCTCTCTCTCTCTGTCTTTTTGAATCTCTCTCTCTCTCTGTCTTTTTGAATCTCTCTCTCTCTCTCTCTGTCTTTTTGAATCTCTCTCTCTCTCTGTCTTTTTGAATCTCTCTCTCTCTCTGTCTTTTTGAATCTCTCTCTCTCTCTGTCTTTTTGAATCTCTCTCTCTGTCTTTTTGAATCTCTCTCTCTCTCTGTCTTTTTGAATCTCTCTCTCTCTGTCTTTTTGAATCTCTCTCTCTCTCTGTCTTTTTGAATCTCTCTCTCTCTGTCTTTTTGAATCTCTCTCTCTCTCTCTGTCTTTTTGAATCTCTCTCTCTCTCTGTCTTTTTGAATCTCTCTCTCTCTCTGTCTTTTTGAATCTCTCTCTCTCTGTCTTTTTGAATCTCTCTCTCTCTGTCTTTTTGAATCTCTCTCTCTCTGTCTTTTTGAATCTCTCTCTCTCTGTCTTTTTGAATCTCTCTCTCTCTGTCTTTTTGAATCTCTCTCTCTGTCTTTTTGAATATCTCTGTCTTTTTGAATATCTCTCTGTCTTTTTGAATATCTCTCTGTCTTTTTGAATATCTCTCTGTCTTTTTGAATATCTCTCTGTCTTTTTGAATATCTCTCTGTCTTTTTGAATATCTCTCTGTCTTTTTGAATATCTCTCTGTCTTTTTGAATATCTCTCTGTCTTTTTGAATATCTCTCTGTCTTTTTGAATATCTCTCTGTCTTTTTGAATATCTCTCTGTCTTTTTGAATATCTCTCTGTCTTTTTGAATATCTCTCTGTCTTTTTGAATATCTCTCTGTCTTTTTGAATATCTCTCTGTCTTTTTGAATATCTCTCTGTCTTTTTGAATATCTCTCTGTCTTTTTGAATATCTCTCTGTCTTTTTGAATATCTCTCTGTCTTTTTGAATATCTCTCTGTCTTTTTGAATATCTCTCTGTCTTTTTGAATATCTCTCTGTCTTTTTGAATATCTCTCTGTCTTTTTGAATATCTCTCTGTCTTTTTGAATATCTCTCTGTCTTTTTGAATATCTCTCTGTCTTTTTGAATATCTCTCTGTCTTTTTGAATATCTCTCTGTCTTTTTGAATATCTCTCTGTCTTTTTGAATATCTCTCTGTCTTTTTGAATATCTCTCTGTCTTTTTGAATATCTCTCTGTCTTTTTGAATATCTCTCTGTCTTTTTGAATATCTCTCTGTCTTTTTGAATATCTCTCTGTCTTTTTGAATATCTCTCTGTCTTTTTGAATATCTCTCTGTCTTTTTGAATATCTCTCTGTCTTTTTGAATATCTCTCTGTCTTTTTGAATATCTCTCTGTCTTTTTGAATATCTCTCTGTCTTTTTGAATATCTCTCTGTCTTTTTGAATATCTCTCTGTCTTTTTGAATATCTCTCTGTCTTTTTGAATATCTCTCTGTCTTTTTGAATATCTCTCTGTCTTTTTGAATATCTCTCTGTCTTTTTGAATATCTCTCTGTCTTTTTGAATATCTCTCTGTCTTTTTGAATATCTCTCTGTCTTTTTGAATATCTCTCTGTCTTTTTGAACCTCTCTCTCTCTCCGTCTTTTTGTACCTCTCTCTCTCTCCGTCTTTTTGTACCTCTCTCTCTCCGTCTTTTTGTACCTCTCTCTCTCCGTCTTTTTGTACCTCTCTCTCTCCGTCTTTTTGTACCTCTCTCTCTCCGTCTTTTTGTATCTCTCTCTCTTTATCTCTCTCTCTTTATCTCTCTCTCTTTATCTCTCTCTTCTCTCCGAATAATACCAAAGATAATGACGATAACCCTTTTGTTTTTATCAAGTTTGGGACATTTTCTTTTCAACATGGTATGCTTTTTTCTAGTGAATCTGTGGCAGTACAAGCATTCCCTTAGCTTGATCATAAGATGCCGATTTTCACAGCTTAAAAGTATTTAATGCTCCTCGTAAATGCGGGTCTGTAGTATTTGCTATATTTGTTACTAGTTTAAAGCAGCATTGATGGCAATACGACATTCTAAATGAATTACGATTCTCTCGTCTGTAGAACGATCAAACATCGATGTTTTTGCGTTTCGTTGTTTCTTCTGTTTTCGTATTCTGTTTTTGATGGGTTTTTTTAATGTTTTTTTTTTCTAAAATCACCTTTCCGGATTTTTGTCACCTTCCCGAACTTTATATTTTACAAGGTGATTTTCGTTTTCATATCATAATTTCGTATGCTTTTTAGGGAATATTAGCATTTTCTCAGGTCGTACTAGAAATGAGAAACCTTCTGGCGCGCTTGCGTCTGTGTATTCATCCTGTACGGTTGTTCACGTGCAGACACGTGTGGATTTGAAGACTCTGTTAGCACTACGGGGTGTATGAATACCGCACAAAATGTTTTTTTTCTTTAATGTTTAGCAAGTCATAGCTTCAGAATTAGTGAACTAGGGTTCTGAATATCTCATAATTAACGACAAGGTTTTTTTCTAGTCCTGCCATTTTATGATTTGTGTGAAGTAAAAACATTTGGTTTGTGAATTTGGCTGAGTCCACTCCGGTTGTACACAGACACAGAGTAAAAGGTGAGAAATCAGGAGATATCACTGGACATGGACACCCTTACCCTTAGAAAAAAGGTTTCAGTTCAAAATTCCCTGAAGGTTAAACCAAATTGCCAGGCACCTGGGGAACACAACGGCCGTGATTTTGTAATAACACCAACAAAGAAGATGAAATTAGTCCAATGTAAAACGAATTGGAGAAATTAAATATTCTCAAAAACATTTGCATACGGTAGACATTTTAAAGAAACTGTCCATTGTTTGAAGTTAAAAGGCAAATATCTAAATGAAAGAACAGGTCACTCTGACATTTAGCAGATGAAAACTAACGCATTTTGCGAGCGTTACTTCCCCTGCCACGTCAATCAGTCAGCTTCCTTTAGAGGCATCCCTGGCAATAACCGGGGTTATCGGAGAGCAAACGGATGTTTTGTTTTTTTTTTTATAAAATAGGCACATGTGAATCTAGTTCACTGGTGATGCCGGGTTCCAAGGCTAATGCTACGAAGCGAAAATGACGGCAAGCAAATTCTCGTAAAAATAATAAATTTTATTGGACCCATCCCAAGCAGGGCGTGGCAATACGATAAATCACTTGTTCTAATGCCCTGAAAAATTTTCAACACACACACTCACTAGTTTGGTCTGGCAGTGAGCCACATTGGTTGAAGCATCTAGTAGAAAGTAAATTCATTCCACTCCTCATGGTCTGGCACGTGACCTTACATGTCTGGGTAAATGCAGATGTGTTAGTCTGTCTCTCTCTCTCATATATATATATATATATATATATATTAGGATGAAATATAATTACAGTCTGACGGAATGATAGGAATAAGGAACAAATAGGAAGAGTTGATGAATCTCACATGCTTCGTTTTTGTTAAAGCTCCACCAGAGAACGAAATATGGAATCTGCAAGACGGAATCTACGAACTTGAAAGAGACCTAGGTTAGGGCCACCCTTTAAATTCACTTTTTATACAGAAAGAAAACAGACCATATCTTCGATTTTACAAATGCCGACCTAATTAGAAAAGAACATAATTCT
>OZ038477.1:126141174-126146174 GCA_964036315.1 Acanthosepion esculentum | reverse complement strand
TACAAGTTTCACCTTAAAATAATTGTCATCCAACTTTTCATTTCAAATGATTCCTGGATAGTTTATGAGTAGTTTCCCCAAAACTAACTAAACATTAAAATTTGTTTTTCAATGGCAACATGCTCAGGCCGAAAACCTATCAAAGTTTGTGGTGACAAAATCATATTAAAAATATTTTAAGAAGTGATTTCCTAAATCATATTACAGTGAGTCCCGCGTATCCGCGGGGGTTAGGGACCAAAATCGGCCGCGAATAATTAAAATCCGCGAATACATGTAACCTCCACCTAAAAGTGCTTATAAGCACCTATTTTGATTCTTAAAACCTAATATCCCTTAAACTTTCATCCTAAACACGTTAGAAACATTTCAGACCCTTTTAAAAACATTTTTGAGAAATAGTATTGGTGACCATATACTTAGCGTAAATTTTCTTTCCTACGTACAATAACCGATTTTAATTAAGCATAGATCGATACAACCATTGAAAATACTGGATAAAATATGTGCAACAAGACATAAAATAAAAGCTTAAAACATTTTCTAAAAACAGAACTGTGATGATGCCCCCAGACTTAGCATAAGCCACTTTTAAGACCCCCAGTCGCAGCCCCTAGCAAAGAACAAAGCCCCAACACTACGCATGTTTTTGCGTTTGCTTTTTTTACAATGATGATGTACAATTCTGCCAATTTTTACCATAAAAATGGACTGTTATATGTTTTAAGTCACTTAAATAACAGGAAAATAATACAAGAATATTTTAAATATTAAATTCTTAAAATACGCGAATCGAGGGATCTCTCAGCGAATAATTTGAACTCTTCAGAAAAACATGCGAATATTCGGGATTTACGCGAATAACAAGTGACATATCTACTAAAGAAAAATCCGCGAATGTGTGAAGTCGCGAATTCTGAAACGCGAATAAGCGGGGACTCACTGTACTTGTTTTAATTTTTAACGATTAATTTAAAGGTTTTAAAATCCATTTTTAATAACTTTTTAAAACTTCCTGAACATCATTGATCTTCTCTCGTGACATAAGCTCTTTTCAAACAAAGATTGGTATTTTTTTTTCATATTGAACCCTTGTTTAAAATATGTTTTTTTAAACAAGACCCGCCCCGTCCATATCCGGTTGAAACGCTGTTTCTCGCAAGACCACCAAAGTTAATTAACATCAGGCCTGGTCAGTATGCAGATGGGCGACCCCTTGGGAATAACAGGTGCTGTAAGCTTTGATGTGAGTGTAGTGTTGGATATCGGAGAGCCGTTTTCCAATTCCAGTCGGATTCGTTATATTCATTCATGTGCAAATGCCATGGGAAAGTTATAAACCCGCTCTTCCCCCAGTTATGGATTAATCAGTAAGACTTTTTCTCCCCTCCCACAAAAAATACCTTGCCACAGCAAAAGGAACAGAAACCTGAAGAGTTGAGTTACTAAAAGGGAATTAACTGAAACCGAGATATCCAGAAAAGGCATGGCACGTGGAAATAGAGCAATCTACCTCCAGTGGACTAAATAAAGCGTTCGGTTTGAAATCCTAACGTATATCACCTGAAGAAGACCAAAGTATGCAACGGCCGAAACGTCGTGAATATGACAATAAAGTTGAGAACAACAGTCCGAACAATATAAATAGTGTGAATAGTTACAATAACCCATCTAAGAAATATAGATACAACAATACTTATATATTGATAACTTGTTTGTTTTATAAATGAAACTTTAATCTTCGGTTTAGAAATTTTGTTAACCCCTTGCATCTTAGTGGCTTTATCGCCTTGCTTGAGTTGAAATGATAATTTTAAAAAAAAAAGTACATCCACTCAAACATATGCACTTGGCTTGTCTGGCATAAGGTTGTAAGTGCTGAGCTTCTAGTGACCACGGAACTCGATACACAGTTGTAAAGATCTTCTGGAAAATGTGTTGACCATATTCCTCCCATATATATATATATATATATATATATATATATATATATATATGCTTTACGTATGTGAACATATGATTTTTACTTTAACTATCGTTATAGAAATAAGATTATAACCTATTTCAAGTCAGTTGAGATATATATATATATCACATACACAAAGCGAATCCCGTCTTACCTCGCTGATTTTGTCGAAATAAATTCCTTTTCTTATGACGCAGATTCCTCGGCAGAACAAAACATATATTGGATTTTTCAGCGCCTCCACGTCGATATCGAATGTGATACAAGGTCAGATTGAAGTGGGTTTAACGGCATTACTGTGGGATAATTGCTGGAGACCTCTCGGCACTTCACTATTTGGAGATGACTCAGGCACCGGGTAATGACCCCAGCCCCCACCCAAAAGAGAGGTACTGTCTGGGAGGATATGCCTTTGAGGTTGGAGCTAAATATTATTTTGAAACTACCCCAGCCGTAGCCGGGAAAAATATAAATATATATATATTACATATCGCTACAAACGTTATTTTAGTGGGTACACGTGTTTGAAAAGTCTATTTGTTTTTTGTTTTTTTCAAACAGTGAAATTAACGTCTACAGGCCTAGAGCATCGAAAGTTGCCTTAAAGAATATGTACCTCTCTTTTGATATTATCAGCGGGCAAACGCTGATATCGTTGTTTTTGGACAAACCCCAATGGCTATCCAAACGCATGAAACCACTAAAATAGTGTTTTGTGTAATAAGAAATCGTGACAAATAAAAAATAAAAAAATAAAAAATTGATGTTCATATATATATATATCTCTCTCTCTTTCACACACACACACACACACTGGCGATTGCGAAGAGCGTGAAACCAAGGTCACAAACTCACATCAATCCAACTAATATATATATATATATATATATATATATATATATATATATATATTTCTGAGATAATCTATTATGTACACTATTTACATTATTCGGACTATTGTCCTCATCTTTGTTGCCATATTTATCACGTTGGACGCTCCGGTCTTCTTCAGGTAGTTGGAATGTCGAGCTGAACCCTTTATTTCGTTCGCTGGGGGTAGACTGTTCTTGTTCCACTTGCCATGTCTAATGGATGTCAGTTATCAATTATCTCCTGTTAATTCACCTCTCCAAGTTCTCCACTGCCTTAACTTAAGTATTGAACTCACAACTCTTTGGGTCTTGTCACTGCATCTAACCAACACCTTTATTCACTGTAAGAACTTGGGACATAAACTTAATGGCAACAAAGATGAGGACAATAGTCCGAATAATCTAAATAGTAATATATATATATATATATATATATATATATATATATATATAAACTAATAAATAAGCAACAATCTACAGGCCAAAACTTTAAATAACACTAAACTTGGAAAACCACCGAAGGCGGTTTCCTCTTTCCCTCCACCACCACAATCACTCAGTGATGCGTGTGTGTGTATATATATATATATATAATATATATACACAATCTCGCCCACTAAAGGTGTACTGACGCTTGGTTTGGAGATTTCATTGAAGCGTGAAACTGTCAGTCTTAGTGTAGTGTTGATTCTTATGTCTTCACTGTCTCTATCTATAAAGACTCTCACTGGGATTGAGCACACTAGTCCTAGAAATTCAGCAAGTTTTAAGCACACAAACGCACACGTAAATTCCTAATTTGAAATTGTTTCCGATTTGACGCTCCTCTCAAAGATAAATCTTTTGTTTTGATCTGGAGTGCATGACGCATTCAAATAGTTCTTTTATTATTGACTATATACTATATGTTGCATAACTGCAAATTCTGTTCTCATCAGCATCTTCTGGTCAGTGTTACTCCGGCTACCTGCCACCTCGTGCGTCACGCTTTTTTTTTCTTTTTTTTCTTTTTTTTCTTTTTTTTCTTTTATTTCTTTTATTTCTTTTATTTCTTTTCTTTCTTTTCTTTCTTTTCTTTTATTTCTTTTCTTTTATTATTGCAACAAAAGGCGATGTTCTTTTAGTAAAGCGTAATTCTCTCTGTGCACGACATTTTCTGAAAGAGTTTTTCTTTTCTGCGCGTAGGTGGAGGTGTCTTTTCGCAAGAATTACTCCCAGACTTCTGAAGAACGCAGATCAAATTTCGAAATATTCTCAAATAACAATCTCCGCCCACTTGTGAAACCATTGCTCGCAATCAGTATTTTCTCGCATAACTTGGTCGGCAAAATGTCAGCCAACCATACGATCCAACGACGTAAAGAGAAATGCATTTCATAACGTCATTCATTTCGGGGTGTCCGGCAGTAAAAATTGAAGACTGCCACATATTTCGAAGTTTTTAAATAACAGTCCTTGCCAATTTTAATTTTCTTTCACCTGGTCGCACAGTGTGTATCGATCTCTGGATATGAAGCTATTGGTTTTTAGTTCTTTCAGTAGCTGATGCAAAATGTGTTACGCCAACCCTACATCCAAGTGTTTTCGTCGAGACACCATCTCTAGAAAGAGTGCCACCCAAGGGTAAAGAGTTCTTTCAAGCCATGAAATAAATTATCCTGGGCCAGGTACCAACAAAAATCCCAGAACATCAGTTGGAGATCCCATGAAACACTTAACACAATTTACTGAGTCAAATCTCCTCTTAAACTGAAACAAAAGCGGTTGCAGTTTGCCGGCCACTGCCATCGAGCGGACGGGGAGGTCGTCTCACCCTTACTTCTATGGCATCCTTCTGGAGGTGTCTTCTCACGAAAGTTGATTTTCCCAGACACCAAGGCTCGGGACTCAGGATTAGACATTGAAGATCTGGGTACGGCACTGCAGGACCGAGCAGTGTGGAACATGGGATTCGAAGGATGATGATAACTTTTATTAAGTATAACGTTACATCACGAGTCCAGTAATCCATTAGAGACGTAGAGGCACCATATATAGTGCAATCAATGCAGCACTGGTGTGATAGGTCAAGATAACCTGACGAAACCCATTCCTCTTCAGGTTGGTTTCGAATTCAAAATTTCCTTTCTTGTAGACTGGTTGTCATCTTAAGGCGAGAGAGC
>OZ038477.1:126133674-126136174 GCA_964036315.1 Acanthosepion esculentum | reverse complement strand
TGGAATTGTACTCTATTCGTTCTCATCTTACCTGGAGATCATATATATATATATATATATATATATATATATATATATATATATATATATATATATATAAACACACTTTCTCTCAAGTTTTGGACTATCCTCTGGACGTAATAATTAGTAAGTTTGATGCATTCTTTGGTTTAATTAACTCCCACTGATCTAAGATACAGAAATTCTTTAACTATCTAACCTATCTATTAGTCCATGGCGTCCAATTTTCTTTTAAAATATTTAAAAAAATATATAATATCCGCCAGACCTAATATTACAAATGAAAACTAAGGTAAATGAGGCAATTTATACAATAATGGGTTAATTTCTTTATTACTGAATATATGATCAAATCCTTTGGAAAAACAAAGATACCTCTACCAGAAGTTAGCTAGCAAATTAATTTTTTAAAAAAGACACAAGCTTTGATTTTTAGGTGAATCTTAAAAATCTAGAGTGGAGCAGCAACATTTTGACCTATCGTGTGTCTTTTTCAAAATTAATTTGCTAGCAAGAGGCAAGAGGTATCTTTGTTTTTTCAAAGGATTTGATCATATATTCAGTAATGTTGACCTATTGTGACGAAGAAATAGGTGAGGAGAATAAAATAGGTAATATGTATTCTTTTAGTGAATGTAATAAACTGTAATGATTGACGAAATACGTCAATCAGATGCTCACATAATTGATTCTGAAGCTTGTGTTGGGTTGTTCATTTTCCAAAACACTCAAGTTGTCAATAAATACATAATGGTTCCTTATCTCCTCTCGAAGAGTTTTACTCTGACAAGTAACATAAGAAGCTTTACTTTGATTAGAATCGGGTAACGATTGTTGAGGTTGTCGATAATTTCATTTCTCTTTCAACACAGTCGGTCTCTCCTCCTCCTCTCTCTTACACACACACACACACACACACACACACACACACACACACACACACACACACACACACACACACACACGTGTGTGTGTATTGATCTTTTTAATAGAGTTTTTAATACACATAGAAATAACGTTTTTGATTATATACACATTAAGTGTGTTTCACGCAGTGCGATTTCTCAAAGTGGGTGTTTTGTTTCCTTTGGATGCTCCTGATAGCTATATTACTTCACGATTTTCAAATTGAAAATCATAGAATTCAAGAGTGTGAATGAATTAATAAGCAGAAGGAAAGAAATTATTTCGAACTGCCGACACGCAGCCACAATCCATTCAAAAAACAAAAAACGTAAGAAAAAATTATAAGTCGGGAGTACCGAAGAGAAACGCACCCATTTTGAAAATAGCTCTGCAAATGAACCGTTAATGTGTAAATAATAATAAATGTTATATATATATATATATATATATAAAGATCAATACACACGTGTGTGTGTTTCATAATGTTGTACTGTAAAGTATTAAATATTCTTTAGTATAGACATGACCTTTGGTCATGTCACTTCGCAGAAGCCATAAGCACGCATGTCATCATAGTAAAGGTAAAACATTTCTCTTATGTGCCGTGTCCCTTCAGTACATAGGTAATCATGGTTCTCCACAATTTCCTTTTTTATTATTCTTTTACACTTTCATACTGTTTATCATCGTATTTTGACTTAGTTCTGCATTTCATTCACACACATTCTTTAAGTAGCTTACTCACCGTTTCTCTGCTTCTCTTGTTTTCTGCATGCTCCGTGGGTGTTAAGTGCCGGGGCACTTCTATGTGTCGTGTCCGTTCAGGACATCGGCGATCATGACTCTCTACAACTTCCTATCCTTTGTACCTCTGAGCAATGTTTGTCTTTTAACTATCCCTCGCACTTACTATTCTGCCATCGAGCAAAAGGAAAATATCAGGTTGCGCAGTAGAGTTACAGTGAAAAGATCAATAGACGGATAACAATTGGATCCGTACAAAATCAAAACTAAAGACCTAAAAGCCGAGGTGTATTGGAGAAAGAAAATACGCGATACGTACGCCTAAACACAAATTACCTTTCACTGACAACGCAATCAGATTTAACTTCTTTTGAGGGTTTATCAAATTTTGAAAAAGATAAAGTATATCTGTGAATAGTTTTAGAAACGCTTAATAAGTTTAATCTCGGAACCATCTTTTCTTGTAAAAAGCCAAGAATAAAGTCCATAATAAACTACGTCGATCGAGAGACGAAATGAAATTCAGCCATAACTGACAAATAGAACACTTGTTGCGAGTTAGACTACACATGCAAATACACACACATTGAACAATAAAAAATATTAAAAAATTATTAAAAAATTAAAATCTTCAAAACACTGGGTTGTATATTAATATTCCTTCGTTTTTATTATTATTTCATTTAGATTCCTCGACTAGTTTCGGCCAACATGGCCATCATCAGGAGAAAAATAATTTTCTGCTTGCTGGTAGCAGTGAACTACAGAAATGAATGTCTTGGAGAAAATTAACTTTTGTCTGTAGTTTTCATTTGTTTATTTTTATCAT
>OZ038477.1:126036174-126128674 GCA_964036315.1 Acanthosepion esculentum | reverse complement strand
CGTGTAGGCATCCTTGTGTGTGTGTTTCATCTGTCTACCTGCTTAGATATTTCTGCAGAAGACTTCGTGGTCAAAGAATGAAGCACGCAGAACTGAAAATTGCTTTCTCAGGATAATCTCTTGTCCCTAAGAGGTATATTTTCTTTAATAAGACTTACTATGTTTAGGCTGATGGGTATGAATTTCACTGTTCCAGTTGACATTTTGTCTCAACACTTCGTATCCACTAATATATATTTTCTAACAAAGACATGTTCATAAATAATTGTCGGATATACCACCACTCTCCTGTCATGACGGCTGACTCTGCATATCTCTAAACAAAGCTCCATACGGACATACTTAAGCCAACATGGAACTGTACCAACTTTGATATGCAACATACTTGTCGAAAGCGTAAATCTTATCCACTCTGTAATAATTGCTTCAAAAAGAAAGAAAATTTATACTAAAAAACAACATATTATAACATCAATTGTAAACACGGCCATAGTGTACTTGCCATATTCGAGAATTAAGAATATGTCTAACAACTTTTAGACTGTCTATAATAGGATTTACTCACCATTTATTATACTAATATAGATAAAATCCTTGAAATAGGTTATCCGTGATTACCTTGTCAGTTTAAGGAGGGTTTTCTGTCCTTCCCAAATATACATCAAACACACACAAGCTCTCATTACTGATCCTGTCAGTAATGCTTGCATAAATTCTACTCAGATGAATGATTATCAAAGTATTTATTTATACACATGATGGACACATTCTGTCAGTAAGAGTTGGATTGATTGCTGATCGATGTTTTTTTTTTAATGTATAGCATATGCAGCAGCAATCAAAGCATAGGCAACAGTAACAGTTAAACATGATAAGCAGCAGCAGTTGCAACCTAATCAGCAGGCAGATTAAGGCTCTAGAAGATATCCCCAGACATGTGAAAGGAGAGCAGTCTAACCCCGGAGATTAAATAAAGGGTTCAGCTCAGAATTCCCTATAGTTTACCCATAGGAGCCGAAACGCTGTGATAACAAAGATAAGGACTATCCGAATATAAATAGTGTAATTAATAATTGATAGGTTGTATAGTTATGTGAGAGTTAGTGTAGTGTCAGTATTGTTGTCGGAAGAGATTTTGAACAGGAGATAATAATGAAATTAAAAGCAATTGAGCCCCTCTTTTAAAAAGTTGATGAGAAACGGAAAAAGTTCCTTAGAAACAAAGAAATGGCCGCTGGGTTGCTATGTGATACCCATCCTTTTATGTGGCAGTGAATGCTGGACAATCTTCTACGGATGATAAAAGAACTAGAGGCAGCAGAAATGTTTCTACAGAAGGACACTGAAAATTCCATGCACGGAGGGAATAAACAATAAGGAAGTCTTAAAGTAAATGACAACGGAAAGAACACATCTACTCAGAATCAGGAAAAGACAACTGGAATTCCTTTGAGAAATAATGAGGAAGGGTGGCTTTGAAAGCTTAACAGCGTCAGGGCATATAGAGGGCAAGGGAAAGAGGGTTAAAAGTGGGTCACTTACCTGACGATCTTGTGTGAACGGATCTGAAGCTTTAACAAAGGAAGAAAAACTGTTAAGAGTAACACGAGATAGGAAGTTGTGGAGAGCCTTGATAGCCTATGTCCTGAAGTAACGCGGCACATAGAAGATTAACTTAGCAAAACAAAAACCACCCAAATTCCCTTCGTATTCACTATTTACATTATTCGGACTATTGTCCTCATCTTTGTCGCCATATTATAACAACGTTTCGGGCGTTATACGCTCCGGCCTTCTTCGTATTGCATTGTTGAGATGTAAGTTCTACTTGTGGAAACGACTCCCAGATAAATTATCTCGTGCAATGAGTTCGAGCATCGCTACGTTGAATAAATAACCTCGGGAATATCTACTGTAGTTACGATGAATAGCAAATTCGTCTGGTAGACACAACTTGTTGGATCCGCACTTTGTGCCCCAATACAGTTGCCTTGGTACAGACGAATTAGAGCTAAGTAAACACTCATAAAATCGTGGTACAGAAGATATGGAGCGCTATTGTAAAACGCAGACTTGAATGTTGGAAGTCGATATTTGTTGTGTACGGAACCACACCCACATTTGTGACCCAATAGAGGTGCATGAGTCACTTAGAAACTCCGCCCTCCACCACGTGATAAACATCTTTCACCAACGCCATTTCTTACACAACACCAAGTTCTTAATGGGAAAATATATATGCCTGGCAGGGATACCTATCGTTGCCCGGGGAAAATATTTCACATGTAAGAAAACAGGAAAGGAAATAGATTATTTGTCTCAAAATTCTTCTTTTATTATTTCTGTTTGTTTGTAAAACGTTGAGCTACACGGAAAAAAAAGAAAGAGAAAAAAGAAAAAATATTTTTTCTTTTTGTTTTTTTTTTCTTTTCAGTCTCGTTCTCGTTTTTTTTTTCGTTCTCGTTTTTGATCTCGTTTTCCTTTTCATTCTCGTTTTCGTTCTCCTTTTCTTTTTACTTTACATTCTCATTCTCCTTCTCCATTTCCTTTTCCTTCTTGTTTTCTTTTCGTTTTCCTTTTCGTTCTCTTTTTCCTTTCTCTTTTTCCTTTTTCTTTTCCTTTTGGTTGTCCTTTTCCTTTTGGTTGTCCTTTTCCTTTTCGTTCTCCTTTTCCTTTCCCTTTTCATTTTCCTTTTCGTTCTCGTTTTCCATCTCGTATTTGCTTTTCCTTTTCATTTCCGTTCTCCTTTTCGTTTTCCTTATCGTTTTGCTTTTCATTTTCCATTTCGTTTTCGTTTTCCTTCACCTTTTCGTTTTCCTTTATCTTCTCCTTTTCGTTTTCTTTTATCTTCTCCTTTTCGTTTTCTTTTATCTTCTCCTTTTCGTTTTCTTTTATCTTCTCCTTTTCGTTTTCGTTTTCCTTCTCCTTTTCGTTTTCGTTTTCCTTCTCCTTTTCGTTTTCGTTTTCCTTCTCCTTTTCGTTTTCGTTTTCCTTCTCCTTTTCGTTTTCGTTTTCCTTCTCCTTTTCGTTTTCGTTTTCCTTCTCCTTTTCGTTTTCGTTTTCCTTCTCCTTTTCGTTTTCGTTTTCCTTCTCCTTTTCGTTTTCGTTTTCCTTCTCCTTTTCGTTTTCGTTTTCCTTCTCCTTTTCGTTTTCGTTTTCCTTCTCCTTTTCGTTTTCGTTTTCCTTCTCCTTTTCGTTTTCGTTTTCCTTCTCCTTTTCGTTTTCGTTTTCCTTCTCCTTTTCGTTTTCGTTTTCCTTCTGCTTCTCCTTTTCGTTTTCGTTTTCCTTTTCCTTCTCCTTTTCCTTCTCCTTCTCCTTTTCCTTCTCCTTTTCCTTCTCCTTTTCCTTTTCCTTCTCCTTTTCCTTCTCCTTTTCCTTTTCCTTCTCCTTTTCCTTCTCCTTTTCCTTTTCCTTTTCGTTTTCCTTCTCCTTTTCGTTTTCCTTCTCCTTTTCGTTTTCCTTCTCCTTTTCGTTTTCCTTCTCCTTCTCCTTCTCCTTCTCCTTCTCCTTTTCCTTCTCCTTCTCCTTTTCCTTCTCCTTCTCCTTTTCCTTTTCCTTCTCCTTCTCCTTTTCCTTTTCCTTCTCCTTCTCCTTCTCCTTTTCCTTCTCCTTCTCCTTCTCCTTTTCCTTCTCCTTCTCCTTTTCCTTCTCCTTCTCCTTTTCCTTCTCCTTCTCCTTTTCCTTTTCCTTCTCCTTCTCCTTTTCTTTCTCCTTCTCCTTTTCCTTCTCCTTCTCCTTTTCCTTCTCCTTCTCCTTTTCCTTCTCCTTCTCCTTTTCCTTCTCCTTTTCCTTCTCCTTCTCCTTTTTCTTTTCCCTTTTCATTCACATTTTCGTTTTCCTTTTCCTTTTCGTTCTCGTTTTTTTTCTGCGTAGCACAGCGTTTTACAAACAAACAGAAAACTTGTTTTCGTCTCTTTTTTTAAGTTTTTTTTTGTTGTCAGGTTGAGAAAGGTCATTTTAAACCAAAATTAGTAATTTATGTTTGTTTTGTCTTTTAACTAAGAAGACTGCACATTAGCACGTTACGACTCCACAACACATACCCCCGTGTCATATTAACATTTTCTTATCCCTCCCTACCAACGGATATATTCTTCGTTTTTTACATATATACCTTACCCTTAAAATGTTTGTTCCATTATTTCCACATAAATTTTCGATACCTAGAGTTTAAAATGAATTTTTAAAAATGAAAAACATCCCTGAAAGTTTCATTTTAGCTTTAATTGAAAGCTAAATGATTAAATGTAATATATCCAGTAAGTAAAATATTCTGCTGTATTTTAGATAGAAATTATATAGATTGCAATGTCAAATTTTATTTCAATTTTTTTAATTTTCTGAAAAGCGGCCATTTTCTTAATTTTTTAGACATTTGCAAACAAAAAAATTATCGATTTTAAAATTCTTTCAAAACAAATATATTTCTGTCACGTTATTTGAATAAAATTAAAAAATTCGGAAAATTTGAATAAAATGCCAATCCCGAAGACCATATTGATACACCTTTTATAGTAAAGCCTTATGTTATGTCTTCATTGCATTGTATGAAGATAACACAACCAAGAAATAGTATGTCGCCTGGAGTCGACCTAGCCTTGTTCATATAGGTAGTAAGCAGATAAGCCAGATGTCTAACTCTCTATTTCTTTACTCCTTCTACCGATTATTTATTCTGGTCATCAGTCTATATGTATTTGTAAGAGTTCAAATCTTCTTCTGGAGAGGTGAGTTCATCTCTACAACACCTTAAACCTGAATACCCTATTCTGGCACATTACAGTGAAAATATTTTTGTGCTAATGTTCGAAAAGTGATCAATACCGTGACAGTTATTTATTTATTTTTTTAGCGGTTTTTTCAGGTCAAGGTTCTCTACAATTTTCTGTCTTTTGTGGCGTTAAATAATATTAAATGCTTTAGACATCTATTCTTCTTTTGGCTTCCATTCGCTCAAATTCTGTGGGTAAGTTAGCCGCCTTTTTATTTACTTTCTAGTTAGCCGGAAAAATAAACCAAATATTTGTTAGCCAAATCAACTCAGCCGTGGGTAGAGTTTAAATACTTATAAAGAGTATCGATGATGACATGTTGAAAATTTTGTTGCTCGGCCCCTTTCCAAAATATTACCAAACATTTTTTTTTTATCGCCCCCATCTTGATCGAACTGAAAACTTTTCAGCAACTCTTCGTTTTTGTAGAGTCGTTTTGCGGTGAAATCAGTGTCTGTAATATATGCAAGGTGTAATTCGGTAGATGTAGTTGTTTGAGAAGTCGAAGATAGCAGCGTCTAATTGTTGATAGTAGAAGACTTAAAGACGTTCTCGAAAGCAGACATTGGATAAAATCAGCGCATTGAAACTCGGAACACATCCATTAAAAGACATCATTATCATGGCTTCTTCACATGACGAAGCGAACGCTGCACAAATCATGTGGTAATCTAATAAACTTTCTGTAGGTGTTTATCTGGGTGAATGAAGATGTGAGTAAATACGCATGGTTGAATGTGTGTGACTATGCATTGACGTGTGGTGGGTATGGATAAGTGTTGTGATGTGAGTGTGAGAGGTGGGTGTGAATAGGTGTTGTTGTGTGTAGGCAGATGAGAATACGCGTTGTCTCGTGTGTGTATGGAGGTGACGAGTTTCATTGTGTGTAGACGGGAATAAATAGGCGTTGTCGTCTGTGTGTGGGCGGGAGTGAATAGACCTTTCCCGTGTGTGTGTGGGCGGGTGTGAATAGACCTTGTCCCGCGTGTGTGTGTGTCGGCGAATGTGAATAGACCTTGTCCCGTGTGTGTGTGTGTGTGTGTCGGCGAATGTGAATAGACCTTGTCCCGTGTGTGTGTGTGTGTGTCGGCGAGTGTGAATAGACCTTGTCCCGTGTATGTGTGTCGGCGAGTGTGATAGACCTTGTCCCGTGTGTGTGTGTGTAGGCGGGTGTGAATAGACCTTGTCCTGTGTGTGTGTGTGTGTGTCGGCGAATGTGAATAGACCTTGTCCCGTGTGTGTGTCGGCGAGTGTGATAGACCTTGTCCCGTGTGTGTGTGTGTGTGTGTAGGCGGGTGTGAATAGACCTTGTCCTGTATGTGTGTCGGAGAGTGTGAATAAACCTTGTCCTGTGTGTACGTCGGCGAGTGTGAATAGACCTTGTCCTCTGTGCGTCTGCGGGTGTGAATAGAGCTTGTCCTCTGTGTGCGTCGGCGGGTGTCAATAGACTTTATCGGGTGCCCGCGCACATGCGTTTTGTGCTCTAATTCGCGTTTAATTGTATTTCATTTCTATAATTGGTGAAAATTGGTGTTAATTTTTTAACAACCCGAAAAGATTAACTGCAAATTCTTTTATACGTCTCTTTGTAATGTACTTAAATGTATAAATCTTGTGTGTCCACGCCCTTAAATGACAGGTGAATATATATATATATATATATATATATATATATATATATGCGGCAGAAAATACGGTTTGTGAATTCTTTTCACTGTTACACTTCTAGTGTGAGACAGGGAGAAAGAGAAACAAATCCCCAGATGATTTGAAAATGATGAAATGTAGGAGGCGAGACGTCATGGGACAACCGGGTCTTATATTATTTGCTTTATTGTCATTATCCTCAAACGCCGTTTTTGCTTCTCTTCGGTAGAGAGGCCACTGAACAGGTAATTACGAGTCACGTCAAAAGGAACTTGCGACAGGAGTATTAAAACTGGCATCAAAGTATCTAATAACTGCCTATTGTTGAAGTCGACATGAAGACATTGAGCCATGCCGTTAACAGTGCGTACAATCGTTCATAAATGTGTTGACACGAGCGAATGGAGCAGACGTATGATTACCTCTTTGTGTAAAAGAATGTGCGTAATCTTGCGGGCGGTTAGGTGCATGACTGAAGACATTAACTGAAATTAGTCAGGTACACTGACACTACAATGGGTATTGAATGTAATTTTACGACCTTTCAATCAGAAGAGTTCTTGTCGTTTGTGAAAAAATACATGAGATGATAAGTAAAAAGTTTTATCTGTTCGGCTTCCCATGATCTGACCAAAACGCAAGATAGTTTGTTTATATATATATATATATATATATATATATATATATATATATATATATATATATGGCGCGTTCGACGGAGGAGGGGTGTATTCAACATTTGATAATTTTGCGGCAATACGCGGTTAAAGGTCTTAGGCAGTTTTGATCAACATTTCTTTAGATGGTTAGTCGTAAGAAATTGTAAATGGTGGACTTCCTTACATTTAAGTAAAATAATAACAATAATAATTTTATTACAAGAAATATCAAGTTTTACGGAAACTGTTGAAAAATATGCATTTAGCTACATAACAAATAAAAATATTATAAATTTTGATTCTATATTCGATTTGTTTTAAGGTATTTTTCATTTTCTCTTTTTTTATTGGCAACATTTTAGAATACTTTGGCTGCAATGCTAAGTTTCCTAAGTTTAACAAACTGGCGCTATTTCGTTTACTCTTTGTTACCTCACTTTTCCATTGTTTTTTTATCGCTTTCTTCCAGTCGTTTTGATGGGCAATAGCGAAATTCGGAAATTTAGAATGATCTTATTCCATTTCAAAAATAAAGCCTGTAAAAAGGAATATTTTAAACTAATGTATGACCAAAAATAAAATGCTTTTGACAAAAAACCTTAATGATTCACTATTATTATGTAACAATAATGTAATGATATTCCGCAGACAAATCTACGGTTTATGTTACCTCATCTCATTGCAGGGTTATGAACTATAAACCTAAACTGAGCTTGAAATATTATCAGCTCTAATTTTTTTGTAAAATACTTGAATATGTTATAATGAATAATTTGCAGTGAAAAAAGCAATTTTTCATTTTTTTGTTGAATACAATACGCCCCCTTCTCCGCCGAACGCGTCACACACACACACACACACACACACACACACACACACACACACACACACACATCAACTACAAGTATGATACAGAAACACACAGATACACCAACACCTCACTACCAATTCATGAAAATATACACGCGAACACTACCACACCGACAAAAATGTTCATTGAAATGTACAAACACACATTAACACCAATTCATGGCGTTAATTAGCAGCAGCCGAAAAATCCTCATTCTTCAACCTACGCGAGGGGGGCGTATATAGCCGGGATCGAAACCCGACCGAGATAGAGATATATAAAAAGGGTGTTTCATTAACACGGATTATATTTAAGGGTGTTTCATTAAGTCATATCAAAGTCAGCAGTAAATAAATCAGTGTTATTAGTGAAAATTTCTTTTTCTTTATTGGATCATGTTATTTAAGTTATGGCAATTATGTGTGAAAAATAATATCGCCTAAATGTCCGCCAAATCTGAAAGAAAAAGAAAAGTCATTAGAGGCTTAAACTTAATTCACATTTAAAATCAATCCAAGCCATTGGAACACCCTTTACAAATATATATAATTAAACATACAAACAATATTTTACCTATGAAGGTATATAGGAAACCTATAGACTTGACTATAATTTTTCTCCAGTTTTTGTGCTCTTTCATAAAGTCAGTCTTTTCATTTACCGGTTACGCAAACGTTTAATAACAGTCGCGGGTGAAAGAAAAATCACAATCAAAAATATAACATAGCGGAAGCGAATATTGGTATGTGTGTTTGTGTGTCTGTGTTTGGAGTATACTGACCTCGTCAGTTGTCCATAATGAGATCATTATACCAGACAGAGCATACTCTCTTTATACATGCCTATTGTCGCAAGCACAAGAATACAAATATGTCTGGATTCTTTTATGGTTTTCAGTGTGTCACAATTGTTTTTTGCAACTGTCAAGATCGTAAGATTGTCCCGAAAGATTGTTTTGTCAAAATGTTTGCTCATTCACTTTCTAATCTTCGTCAAACACAATGACATGACAGTAACAAAACCTTTTGGCAATAAAAGAGCGAATGAGTAGAGGTGGATCCATTGTTTTTCCCAAGAGTATACCGTTATAATATTTCCCATTTTACCATTATCTCTCTCTCTCATATATATATATATATATATATATATATATATATATATATAAAATAATAATAATAATGAAAATTATAAATAAAATAAAATAAAACAATAACATAAAAACGATGTATAAAATAAATTAAATAATAAAAAAATAAAATACTCCGGCATGTAACAAAAACTGTTGCTTCTGAAAATATGGACATCCCGCTAAAAGACGTTAAATTCAACATCTTCACCACGAACCTTGGTACGGGCAACACGTGTCCAACTTCTCTTTGTGATATGGCTTGTAATACTAAGGAGTGAATTCTCCCTTTTATCACGTCTACCATAAAACAATTGTAACCTAAAAATGCACACAACAATACACACAAAAATATAAATTGTATAAAATTAACATGCAATTTACCATGCTTTTCCTGTTATTTGTGTACGTTTTATTTTCTGTCAAGTATCTCCGTAAACACAAGGCTAATTTCTGCTGCTGTTATGTGAATGAACCCCCATATGTTCCTGTATAGTGTTAAAGTATGCCCTGAACAAAGGTAAACGGATTAATAATGAATGTACCAGGTTAAAACGAAAGTTCTGTCCGATTTTATCGTGTACATTACAAGCGAAAATAATAAAGTTTGTACAAATATTTAATCATCATTACAACCTACATTGCTTCCTAGAACTTCATTTCATTTGTTAACATGTATACAGATGACACGTTTGTAAAATTATTTAGGTGTTGATGTCAGATATATGTTCAGCCTTTTCTGTTCCTGTCAACCCGAGGCCATCCAAATATTTCTGCAAGACGCTAAACAAATAATAATCAAAATGGAGGATGAAGCAATTTTTCCCAACCAAGCTTCGCTAAGAGATCTTTAGTCAATTGTGTAGTGTGAGGCCTTATTGTGATGGAGGATTATTTTCTTTCTGTTGACTCAGTATGGAAGATTTGTCCAAAGCTGCTTTCAAATGACGAAGATGTTAGCAGTAGAGATCAGCGTTGATTGTTCGATTATTGTCTGTAATGGGCGATTGCTTGAATATTTCACCATACGTTCAATATTCGCTTTTTTGGATGAGGTTCTCCTGTCGGTTGTTGAGCAGATCTGTTTTCTCGACTAATCTACTAATGACGGCGTTTAACGTTATGGTAATGGGTCGGTTTCTCACCACCAATAAGCCAGTAACAAAAAGGACAATTAACGTTGTCGTGTAAGCGATGACTCTCAACAGTCGACATTTTTTTCTGAAGACATGTTTTACGGGAGCCATTTTCCTACAACTGAAACTTTTCCAATCATTTTCCATTCGCGTAGGACTATCATATGACTAACGCGAAATTTCCCACTGAGTTCCGTAGCCGTAGACAGGATTCATGGTAAACAGGAGCTTTCTTTCTTTAGACAACCCTTTATTGGTTCGTCCTATTGACTAAAATTCCTAACATTGAAACGAGAAAACCGCTTCCTGTAACCTCTCATTCAATGCATCGAGTTTCATTTCTGAAGAGTTCTTTCTTAAGGAACTCATAGGGTTAAATTTCAAACTATATTAGTGTTGTAACATACCTACGGACGATAATGGGTATGTCCCCATTCACATAAATACAGTAGTAAATACTGTATGTTGGTCTGCAATTGGAGATTCGTCTCCAGTCGTGCT
This sequence comes from Acanthosepion esculentum, assembly GCA_964036315.1. NCBI lineage: Eukaryota > Metazoa > Mollusca > Cephalopoda > Sepiida > Sepiidae > Acanthosepion > Acanthosepion esculentum. Next base: position 126,117,983 of record OZ038477.1, on the reverse strand, counting down.
GGTCAAACTCTCTGCCTCCGGACAGAGAGGATCCCCAAACGAGGCTATGTCGAAGGGGAGTCTCGTCTCGGGAAGCAGACACCTGACCCCGTTTTATACGGGATCTACGGGGAGTTTTTCGTCGAACCTACGGGCTCGGATACCCCACATTAAATTCGGTCTTGTACAACATCTTACCGCGTGGGACGGTTGTTGGATAACCTGCAGTTGGAGATTCATTGTGGAATTCACTTGACTCACTTCTAGCAGCTGACTACTTCTACGCGCCGCTGAAGAATCTTATGTGTGTTGTTCTTGTCCTAAGTATTATCGTTCATTATCAACCTTCGTGTGATTATTCTATTCAGTCACCTTCCTTAGGTTACAACACTTAGGATTAATGTTCATCTAATCTGGAATAAAAAGATATAAATTACTCATAGTAACATTACTTAGGAAGATTAAGAGGCAATTCGTTATTAAATTTTATTTAACATTTTCACTTAAAAATAGGACCGAACTTTCGTTTCAACCTTATTTATCTGTTTATATCTGTATCTATCAGTATTTGCATGACATTACACAACATTTTTTATGTAAACTGGCAAAATAGGGAGACGTCTGCCTGTATGACGTCACAAATATTTATCTTGATAAAAGAACACTAGTGTTTAATGTCGGATGATGCTCAGCGATTTTATCTTGAAAAGCTAGTTTAATAGATACATGATGCCCAAAATGTAACACGAAACTTAAAAAAAAGACTTTTGTTCGTTGTTCTAAGTAAAAATTCTCTATTAGAGATTAGTAGCTTCCCCCGCCCCCTTGCATATATATATATATATATATATATATATATATATATATATATATATATATATGACCCAAATTTATTTTTTGTAGATGGGCATGTTTAAGTCGAAGCCCTGGTTTGCTTTTGTCTTTAAACTGTGAATTACGTCTTTAAACGAAACTTAAAGAAAAATTGCTGTCTCGCAGGGCCCTTCTTCTAAAGTGTATTTGAAATTTGCTGGGTTATAACGCTTACTGTGGGCCTGTAGTCTAAAGCAGGACGGATCAAACGCAGCCTATTCTATGTATAGTTTCCTTTTCTCCTATACTAAATTTGTTATAACTAATTCACATGCCGAGATATTTGAGGCGTTTAGTATTTACTAATTTCACATCTCGAATTTTTATGATGGATTCGGGAAAGGTTTATTTTGAGTCCTACTTCTTGGAACGCTTGGTAGAGGATACCTGTTTATATTTCTGAGATGAGGTATTGTAATTATTTACATTGTTCGGACTGTTGTTCACATCTTTATTGTCATGTTCACGACGTTTCGGCTGTTCTACGCTCCGGCCTTCTTCAGTTGATTGGAATTTCCAACTGAAGGCCTTTATTTCGTCCACCTGGGTAGATTTTTCTAGTTTGAACGTGTCATGCCTTTCACGGATATGTCAGTTATCTCCCTTTAACTCAACTCTTCAAGTTTTTGTTCACCAGTGCCGTAGCCAGGTATTGAGCTCACAACGATTTAGGTCAAGTCACTGGATCCAACCAACCCTTTTATCCACTGGGACATGTGTGCTTGAGGACACATGTCCCTGAAGAATGCCGGAGCGTACAACGTCCGAAACATCGTGAACATGACAATAAAGATGAAGTCCTAACAATGTAAATAATGTAAATAACTGGTAGAGAATGTTTTTGATTTTTTTTTTCAAGATCATTCTAAACTATGAATACCTATCTCACCATTATAGCCCCCTCCTCCTCATCATCAATACATTGATCTATGGAAGGAAAGCAGGGTATTTGTCATCTGTTGCTCGATTCGTTTGTGGCGTGGAAGGCTTAAATGATCAGTACCACATCTGTTCTTGTATATGCGCTGGGCATAGTCTAGGAAAAGATTAAATCCACTGGGAGTCTCATTTCTTCCATGTTGTACTCCCGATGATTGGGGTCCTCACAAGACATGTAAGATTCTATAGATTGATACAGTTCCTTTGTTAGATCAATGCATTCAGTGGAGTCAGAGGTTGGAAGGCGGTTTCAAATTGAGTACAAGCGGAAATCTCTGTTGATGTGGTCATATACCGTTGTGAGATCGAATCCCAAAATATCTCCCCGTGTAAGAAAAATAACTTAACAGAAGTATACTGTCAGATATCTTAATTATACCTTTTATTAGAGAGAGCTTACTACCGAAATACCCGCAAACATATATATGAGATGTTTTGAACACATTCTTTCTCGTAAAAAAGTATATATGAATATGAAATATAGTTTTAAAGTATGCTATATTTATGGGATAAAGTGATTAATATCAGAGATAGAGCGTATGTAAATATAAAAGTGGACATTGAAGTCAACACTCGGAGGCAACATTGTTTCATGCTAAACGCAATAATCAGGCCATATATATATATATATATATATATATATATATATATATATATATATATATATATATATATATATGTGTGTGTGTGTGTGTGAAAGATGTTTGGCAAGTGGAAAATGTTTTTTAACGTGTTTCGACCCTTAGGACTTCATCAGACTAGGTTTGTTTGCGTTGATGCCACTACACATGCGCAATATAAATTTCGAAAAAGATGATGGAAACCAAATAAAAATGTAAATGAAAGTGGCTAGATTATATACGAAAGAAAATCTAAATTTATAATTCTCATCGCTTCTCGTTTGTGCGCATGTGTAGTCGCATCAACGTAACCAAACCTAGTCTGATGAAGTCCTAAGGGTCGAAACACGTGACGCGAAAACTTCTTCCACTTTGTCGTACATTTTTCCCTCAAAACTGTTCGGGATATATAAAAATTTATATGTCGTTATCGTTATCCCATATATAATGTGTGTGTTCTCAATATCAGAGATAGAGCGTGTGTAAATATAAAAGTGGACCCTGAGGTCAACACCGAGTGGTGATAGGCTGTTTCATGCTTTAACGTATTCTTTAGGCCTGAAGACACACACTGAAGGATATTTTGTTGTTTGATAGTCTGTGCTTTTCTGGAGGGGTTGGCCTTTTCATTGGACGGGGCGCGTCTACGAAAATAAATTCTTTGAGTTCAATCTTCCTTATTTTTTATTAATCAAAGCCAATGCTACATTTCGCAAAAGTCATTCACAAGTAATTGACACTTTAACCTGGTATTTTCTACTATTTTAAGAGTTTTATTTGATTTGGAGGTATTTCAGGCACAGTAACTATTTCAAACAATCCTTTTATCTAGCTATTAATCTATCTTTATTTATATTTATCCGATAATTCAATTTGGTAAAATTAGCCTTTGTAGTTTGCTTTCTCTCCGTTCCTATTTTGCTTTCTCTCCGTTCCTATTTTGCTTTCTCTCCGTTCCTATTTTGCTTTCTCTCCGTTCCTATTTTGCTTTCTCTCCGTTCCTATTTTGCTTTCTCTCCGTTCCTATTTTGCTTTCTCTCCGTTCCTATTTTGCTTTCTCTCCATTCCTATTTTGCTTTCTTTTGTTCCTATTTTGCTTTCTCTCTGTTTGTATTTTGCTTCGTCTATGTTCCTACTTTGCTTTCACACCATTCCTACTTTGCTTTCACACCATTCTTACTTTGCTTTCACACCATTCTTACTTTGCTCTCACACCATTCTTACTTTGCTCTCACACCATTCCTACTTTGCTTTCACACCGTTCCTACTTTGCTTTCACTCCGTTCTTATTTTGCATTCACTCCGTCCCTATTTTACTTTCACTCCGTTTCTATTTTGCATTCTGTCTGTATTTTGCTTTCACTCCGTTCCTATTTTGCTTTCACTCCGTTCCTATTTTGCTTTCACTCCGTTCCTATTTTGCTTTCACTCTGTCCCTACTTTGCTTTCTCTCTATTTGTATTTTGCTTTCTCTTCTTTCCTACTTTGCTTTCATTCCCTTTCTATTTTACTTTCTCTCTGTATTTTGCTTCCACTTCGTTCCTACTTTGCTTTCACTCTGTTTCTATTTTGCATTCTGTCTGTATTTTGCCGTCACTCCGTTCCTACTTTGCTTTCTCACTGTATTTTGCTTCACTCCTTTCCTACTTTAATTTCATTCCGTTCCTATTTTGCTTTCTCTCGGTATTTTGCTTTCTCTCAGTATTTTGCTTTCTCTCTGTATTTTGCTTTCACTCCGTTCCTACATTGCTTTCTCTTTGTATTTTGCTTCCACTTCGTTCCTACTTTCTACTCACTCCGTTCCTACTTTGCTTTCACTCCGTTCCTACTTTGCTTTCACTCCGTTCCTACTTTGCTTTCACTCCGTTTCTATTTTGCTTTCACTCCGTTTCTATTTTGCTTTCACTCCGTTTCTATTTTGCTTTCTCTCTGTATTTTGCCTTCACTTCGTTCTTACTTTGCTTTCACTCTGTTTGTATTTTGCTTTCACTCCGTTCCTACTTTACTTTCACTCCGTTTCTATTTTGCTTTCTCTCTGTACTTTGCTTTCACACCGTTCCTACTTTGCTTTCACTCCGTTACTACTTTCTCTCTGTATTTTGCCTTCACTCCGTTACTACTTTGCTTTCTCTCTGTATTTTGCCTTCACTCCGTTCCTACTTTGCATTCACTCCGTTACTACTTTGCCTTCACGCCGTTTCTACTTTGCTTTATCTCTGTATTTTGCCTTTACTCCGTTTCTACTTTACTCTCTCCCCGTTTCTGCTGCTTAGAGATTGATGTTCATATTCTTCCTCGCCGGCATTTAATATTATTAATCATAATATTGCGATAGATGAAATAAATTCTCTTCCTATTACGATTCTTTAATGTGAAACTAATTATTCATATTACAATTACTGCCATTCCGACAGTCCTTAATGATAGTCATACTTCTACTAATATTTTTAGTACGAACACAGCAATGTCCATAATGATAAAGTATTAGTCCGCTTTAAACTTTGTACTACTATGACTATCTACTGTCAAGATTAACAATGTGTGTAACAAGTTTTTTTTATTTCTACGAGTACTGGAAGTGTGTACCTCAAGATGACGGTACAGGAAGAAGTGTCTTCATGTTTTCCACAAGAATGTTAGTGCTGAATAAATATAAACAACCTCTACCAGAATTCGAACTCGTCTTGCCGGTTCCGTTTTCTGTCCTGATTTTCGTTATCCTTATTCGCATCTACAATAGCTATATCACAACTCGTGTTAATAGTGGTCGTATGTTTCATTAGTATAGGTATTGTTACTTTTTAAAACTAATTTTCAACTAGTATAAGGCTCAAGAACCATTCAAGTGAGAGGGTTACTGAATGATATGAACGTAAGTTGTGAAAGTGAAGATTGTCTATATGAAGGATAGATAACGCATTTTTAAAGATTACTTAATTATTTCCGTTATTATTTGATGGAACTCGTATTTGAGTATTACAGTACGAATGATGTTAGATTTGATAGGCGACGAAATATAGTAACTACGCAAAACCAGATTCTTCCAACTTTTCTCGCGTAAACAACATCCAATCGACAATGGCATCGCCTTTTGGTCTAACGATCGATTCCAATGTTCATTTTCTGCTATGTCCAAGCGGAAAAACACAGATATACGTATTGATCCGGAACACATTCGTCATGTTAATTTTCTGATATACTTATGTATTTTTTCTTCACGCCGGCGGTTAGTGTTCGATTTCTGGTAAAGGACAGGCTATTTTGAATGCAGACATTCAAATTAGATTCTCGTCAATCAAAAGAATGGCGAAGTAAAATGTTTGAGATTTGGAAGGAAATCAGTTATCAGATTTTATTTGGATTCGATCACAACCGCTGATGTTACTGCGATTTACGCAAATTTAATAATTCCATGGCGATAAAAAAAACCTGATTGAAACTATGCACGGTTCCCTACTTTGAATGCCGCAGTCATAGAATACCGTCTGCCTGGTGAGTGACCCCGAGATTTTATATATATATATATATATATTAATATAATTATAATATATATATATATATATATATATATTAATATAATTATAATATATATATATATATATATTAATATAATTATAATATATATATATATATATATTAATATAATTATAATATATATATATATATATATATATATATATATATATATATTAATATAATTATAATATATATATATTAATATAATTATAATATATATATTAATATATATGTATATATTAATATAATTATAATATATATATATATATATATATATATGATGATAATCCTAACGTGAACGATAAATGAGGTTCACCCATGGATGGTGTCTTTGATATAATTATAATATATATATATATATATATATATATATATATATATTAATATAATTATAATATATATATATATATATATATATATATATATATATATTAATATAATTATAATATATATATATATATATATTAATATAATTATAATATATATATATATATATTAATATAATTATAATATATATATATATATATTAATATAATTATAATATATATATATATATATTAATATAATTAAAATATATATATATATATTAATATAATTATAATATATATATATATATATATATATTAATATAATTAAAATATATATATATATATTAATATAATTATAATATATATATATATATATATATATATTAATATAATTATAATATATATATATATATATATATTAATATAATTATAATATATATATATATATATATTAATATAATTATAATATATATATATATATATATATATATATTAATATAATTATAATATATATATATATATATTAATATAATTATATATATATATATATATTAATATAATTATATATATATATATATATTAATATAATTATAATATATATATATATTAATATAATTATAATATATATATATATATATTAATATAATTATAATATATATATATATATATTAATATAATTATAATATATATATATATATTAATATAATTATAATATATATATATATATTAATATAATTATAATATATATATATATATTAATATAATTATAATATATATATATATATATTAATATAATTATAATATATATATATATATATTAATATAATTATAATATATATATATATATTAATATAATTATAATATATATATATATATTAATATAATTATAATATATATACATATATATATTAATATAATTATAATATATATACATATATATATTAATATAATTATAATATATATACATATATATATTAATATAATTATAATATATATATATATATATATTAATATAATTATTATATATATATATATTAATATAATTATTATATATATATATATATTAATATAATTATTATATATATATATATATATTAATATAATTATTATATATATATATATATTAATATAATTATTATATATATATATATATATATTAATATAATTATTATATATATATATATATATTAATATAATTATATTATATATATATATATATATATATATATTAATATAATTATATATATATATATATATATATATATATATATATATATATATATATATATACATATATAATTATTATATATATATATGATGATAATCCTAACGTGAACGATAAATGAGGTTCACCCATGGATGGTGTCTTTGATTTTACACTTATGTATGCTATCAGGGCTATTATGGAGAAAATCAGGTAAATGAAAGACATATTTTATTTATGCTTTTTTTAAGTGCGATACTAGCCCAGCTTTGGCGCGGGCAACAAAGCCACACTGACAGATTAAATTTGTTGAAGCAGAATTTTGATGACGTCTCTGCTTCAGAGCTTGACGAAGCTGATCACAGTGCTTCACTCTACTGTGTCTTCAAAACCCTGTAACTTAATGAAACATGTCTTACGCCTTTCAGTTTGATGCTTGGACTTCCCAGGTTTTCAGATCAAAGTTGAGACGCTTCAGGTTTTTCGTTCAATTTGTCTTTATAGTGTAAGAGTGGACGTCCAACTGAACGCTTGAAGTTCGGTAGTTGTCTGTACAGCATCTTTTTGGAAGCCTATTCTCATCTAGTCTTACAACATGACCAGCCCACCTAAGTTGTATCTTTGCTAGAATGGTTTCAGCCTGTGATGTTGGTTACATTTCTTGAGTATTGCACTATTCTTCACCCTGTCATCCCATTTTATATCACATATGGCACGAAGACAGCGCGTATGAAAGGCGTCAAGTTGGTTTATGTTATCGTGGTATAGGATAAGTTTCGGTACCATAGAGAAGGGCTGAGAGAACGACTGATCTGTGTATGTCGATCTTTATTCTGAGGTATATAAGAGAAAGTATTCTAGCCTGTGCATTAAGTTCCCTTCTTAATGGTTCTCAACCTTACATCAAGGATACGCAACCGGATTTCCAGATTTTCAAGATGGCGGTTGCTTTCCGGACAGCTCTTATTTTCTCCTTTTAGGGCGTAGGTGATCATGACTCTCCACAACTTCGTATCCTCTGTAGTTCTAGGTAATATTTACCATCCCACCCAGTGTTGGCTTCTTAAGCAGAGCTATGAAGATATATCTACTAATCTCTTCTTGGATGTGAAGATGGTGTAATGACACACCGGAGAACAGTTTTCGAATTCCAGTCGGGTTCGTTATATTCCTTTAAGCGTAAATACCTTTGGGAAAGCTATGCATTTATCTCCTCCTTCCAATTATTGATTATTGCTCTAAAAATGTTAATGCACATATTCATTTCACTTAATCTTACAATCCAAAATATGTTTAGGTTTTAAATAAATCACAGAGGTTGAAAAACTGTAAATAAATCCGGTATCTCACCATTGTCGTATATTTAATTTATGTCTGTAATCTTGTTAATCGTCTGAGGTTGACAGCATCTCTATAACAATTCCATCTGGTTCTATCATTTTATTTATTTTACTCCTGTTCTTTTTAGATATTGCAGATTTTACCTCTAGATTTAATATTTTAGGCCTTGCTTTTGTGTGATCTTGATTCGAGTCTTTTGTCATGGAAAACTATTCGATGTATTCGTTGCATCTTTGAAGTATTTTTCTTACTACTATTATTATGTATTATGCATCCTTTTGAGGAGCATGTCTTGTTTTTTTTCTTTTATTTAGAGGAGTATTGTGTTATGGCAGCGAAGACTTGTCCACTTTGAAAACCAGTAATGGAAAGTCTATTTGTGTTTGATCAGAGTCTTAATAAAATGTATGCATTCATTCATCCATAAACACAAGCTCATTCTTTTTTTTGAGCTTTTCGCTTTTACTAGCTGTTAGATCATGTGTGAGCTTTGTTGTCATGTGTCCCATGTATACGATTCTCTCTCTTTCTCTCTTTCCCTCTTTCTCTCTTTCCCTCTTTCTCTCTTTCCCTCTTTCTCTCTTTCCCTCTTTCCCTCTTTCCCTCTTTCTCTCTTTCCCTCTTTCTCTCTTTCCCTCTTTCTCTCTTTCCCTCTTTCTCTCTTTCCCTCTTTCTCTCTTTCGCACTCTTTCTCTCTTTCGCACTCTCTCTCTCTTTCGCACTCTCTCTCTCTTTCGCACTCTCTCTCTCTTTCGCTCTCTCTTTCGCACTCTCTCTCTCTTTCGCTCTCTTTCGCACTCTCTCTCTCTTTCGCTCTCTCTTTCGCACTCTCTCTCTCTTTCGCTCTCTCTTTCGCACTCTCTCTCTCTTTCGCTCTCTCTTTCGCACTCTCTCTCTCTTTCGCTCTCTCTTTCGCACTCTCTCTCTCTTTCGCTCTCTCTTTCGCACTCTCTCTCTCTTTCGCTCTCTCTTTCGCTCTCTCTCTCTCTTTCGCTCTCTCTCTCTCTTTCGCTCTCTCTCTCTTTCGCTCTCTCTCTCTTTCGCTCTCTCTCTCTTTCGCTCTCTCTCTCTCTCTCTCTCTTTCGCTCTCTCTCTCTCTTTCGCTCTCTCTCTCTCTTTCGCTCTCGCTCTCTCTCTCTCTTTCGCTCTCGCTCTCTCTTTCGCTCTCGCTCTCTCTCTCTCTTTCGCTCTCGCTCTCTCTTTCGCTCTCGCTCTCTCTCTCTCTTTCGCTCTCGCTCTCTCTTTCGCTCTCTCTTTCGCTCTCGCTCTCTCTCTCTTTCTCTCTCTCTTTCGCTCTTTCTCTCTCTCTCTCTTTCTCTCTCTCTCTCTTTCTCTCTCTCTTTCTCTCTCTCTCTCTCTCTCTCTCTCTCTCTCTCTCTCTTTCTCTCTCTCTCTCTTTCTCTCTCTCTCTCTTTCTCTCTCTCTCTCTTTCTCTCTCTCTCTCTTTCTCTCTCTCTCTCTTTCTCTCTCTCTGTTGATGATAGTGATCGGAGATGCTTGGTTGTTTTCTGGGCGATGTACGGACGTGATGGTCTAATGCAGAGGCTTTCGGGCGGCTTTCCCCTCCGTCATCCTAACACCCTATACAGGAAGGTACGCAGCACTCTAATCAAAAGTTAGTGGTTTGTTTCACAACAAATATTACACGTTGATCCCAAGGAGAATGAGAAGAATGGAGCCACAAACTCGCCTCTCGTGCCTTCAAAACAGAAACATTGTTATTTAGCGAACACTTCCAAAGAGAGTGTAAAAAATCAAGATAAATTAAATCCTGCTTACCAATTAATTGATAATGAAAAATGAACTTGAAAGGAAACAAATAAGCAACATGACTTTCCACTTGCTTACAATGATACCAGCTTACGGCCATATGTTGAAACACTAGTTCCCGTACAATCACTAAAGTTAAGCAACGTCAAGCTTAGTCGATATCTTGATGGGTAACCGCTTGGGAATACTAGGTGTTGTAAGCTTGGATGTGCGGATGGTGTAATGGATAATGGCTCGGAATTGTTAATCAAAGAGCCGAGTTGCAATTTCAGTTGGGTTCGTTATAATCATTTAGGGATAAATTCTCTTGGGAAAGGTATGGATCCAACTACCCAACCCCCACCAATCAAGACTTGTAGCATTAAATTATCTCCCACCACCACCTAAAATTTCTTACAACTTAAGCATATTTTTTAGTTTTAAATAACCTGCAAAGGGCTGGTAAGCCGAAGAGAACGAATTCATCAATCAAAAACAATGATATCAACATCAAACTCAACACTTACGCAATCGTCGTCAGTTCTGATCTTGATCTTGCTAAGCCGACTCATCTTGATATGGAATTCATAATAAAAATGCATAATTGCTTGGCCCTTCCCCTTTTCAAGAAAATGACAACAAACTGAACTCTTATGTTCAGAATGAGAAAGCTGAAATTTCTTGGGCACATAAAGAGGAAGGGGGAATGGACAAAATTAACCTTCAAAGCGAGATCAGGGAAGACAGTGAGATTGTGTGAATAGATGGTGGAACGAGAAAAATCCGAAAAACTGCTATGGGTCACAAATGAAAGAAAGTTTTTGGGGAGCCATTATCGCTCATATCCTAAATGGTTGCGGCATATAGAAGAAGAAGTCTTTTATTAATCTCTTTCCATATTTCATCAGCTAATACTCTCCTCGCTTTAGTCTAAAATGACGCCTTATTTTCCCCTTTGTACCTAAACTAAAAAAAAAAAAATTATAGATAGGGAAAATTCCACTTTTTGATCCAGTTAATTCAATAGGGCAACACATACGCACGCGCGTCCGCACACACACACACACACACACACACACACACACACACACACACACACACACACACACACTGATGCACACACGTATATGAGCATGTGTTAAAGAAAAGAAAATTCCATGGACGAAGCGACTAAGCAATGAGCAAGTCTTAAAGAAAATGGCAAAAAACGGAACACTTGAACACAAAGAGGAAGGAAGAATGGGAAAACTCAACCCTCACGAGATGTATTGAGGGCAAGCGAGATAAGGGAAGACAGTGAGATTGTGTGAATAGATGGTGGAACGAGAAAAAGTCGAAAAACTGCTATGGGTCACAGGGAAAAGAAAATTTTTGGGGAGCCACGATCGTTCATATCCTAAAGGATTGCGGCATATAGAAAAAGGCTTTTATTAATCTATTTCAATGTTCCATCAGACCCTACTCTCCTGGACTTAGTCTAAAATGACGCCTTGTTTTCTCCCCTTGTACCTAAACTAAAATTATAGATAGAGAAAATTCCATCGTTTGATCCAGTTAACTCATTAGATACCGTAGATGATAATAGCGAAACCTTTGTTTTACTGTTTTTTTACTAATTTACTTTAAAATCTCCCCCGCCCCAAAAAACTGCTATTCTAAGTGCGTTTGGGCACCTCGAGGCGGTGTAATGGTTAGCAAGCTTGTCTTGCTAGAACAATTACGACTGATTAGAAAGTTCGATCCCCACTGGGTGCCTCCTACTTCCGGCCTTGTGCCACATCTAAGCTACGCTTGGAAAATCACTATCCTAAGTGCGTTTTCTCACTCTCACCGAATTATTTTATTTGAATACGTGTTGCCTACAATCGAGTAAAACTGGTGATAACAGTGAGTGACTACTTAGCAAGGGAAAAACTCTAAAGTGAAGGCGCACATACAAACAAAAAATAAAACACGGGTTCTCGCTGTTCTCTCTGCTTCTCTTGTCTTTGGTATTCCCTGTCAGTGTTAAATTCTCTAGCCCATTATTACCCGTTATATAAAAAATCATAATAAAATGCTTGTGAAGGGCTGTGAGTATACACGTCCTGAAAGTAGATAGCATATAAAAGATTGTATTTCTCTAGCTGCGGAGTCGTTATAGGACACGTCGCTAAACTATGTGGAGTATGCGTTCGCTTTGTCAAGACTTGACCAATTCCAGTATCACGATATGTTACAGGTGTCACGGGTCATTTGGCTGAATATTGCCTGGTCCAATACGTGTCTTGCTTTTATTGAAGACTGAACAAAAAACGTTTTGCGATCTCCTAGCACGACAAGTGTATGTAAAATTCACTCGTTTACAGACACTTCAGAGGGTTTTTTCTGAGTCTCTGTAATCAGGAGCAAAAGAGCCTTTTTTTCTACTATATTGGAAACCAACCCATATCTCCTATTACATATTTGAGCTCATCTCAAAATTAAGTTTCTTCGTATGCCTATTAGCAATTTCAGTTTCATCTCTGTATTGCTAAAAGGAGAGCTGATTTTTCTTTTGCAAAATGTCTGAAAACATTCATTCGGTGGTCGATGAAAATGGTACAAAGATAGCATTCGGTCTTATTCGATTTAATTAGTAAACCCTGAATTAAGTCTAAGTTTAAATCCAGCTCGCTCTACGTTGATTATTTTCGGTGAATCACTACCCTATAATGTAATACTGGCACAGCAATTATATATATATATAATATAATATAATATATATATATATATATATATATAAGGTGTGTGTGTGCTCCCGGAAATCCGGTTGAGCTCTCTAGGGAAAGGGTTTTTTAAAAACGGCGGCTCCTGCTGCTATTAAAGCATTACTATTCAAGTATGAATTGAGTTTTCCTCGCCGCTGGCGTATTTCGTATAGAGAAAAACGTTAAAATTCCCTTGCTTTCTGCCGTACAACCTAGAATAAGATATCTGACTGATGTCAAATCAGTCTGCTTTCGATCCCGGCTTGAAGCAATCGGACATCTAGACACAATGAGGTGCTGTGATACAGCGAAACAGTTTGTCTGTGGATATATATGCACTATTTATGTCTGTGGATATATATGCACTATTTATGTCTGTGGATATATATGCACTATTTATGTCTGTGAATATATATGCACTATTTATGTCTGTGGATATATATGCACTATTTATGTCTGTGGATATATATACACTATTTATGTCTGTGGATATATATACACTATTTATATTGATCGGACTGTTATCCCCGTCTTCGTTGTCATATACACATTGTTCACTCCGACCTTCTTCAGGTGATTGTAAATAATTACAATATCTCAGAATATATATATATATATATATATATATATATATATATATATATATATATATATATATAAGACATTGAAAAATATTAGTAGACAATACTAAAATACTATACAGTAAGGATAGACTGAATGTTCCATAAGCCATTATTACCCAAACGAAATAATCCCTTTTATATAAAATATATCACCATAGCAGACATCTTGTAACGCGTATAAAATATTCAGTATGTGTGACATGTCTTCTGGTAGATATTGAAGCGCCAGTTGAAAACGTTTGAGAATATAAGTAAATACAAGGACCTCGAGATACAAATCATTGGAATGTGGCACCTCATGACAGCAGTTAATGCTGTTGTCATTGGGTCTTATTGTATATTATATCAAAAGTAACAAACAAATATGCGGTACAAATTGCTGGCAGCCCCAAAATTTGCAAAAAGCTTACCCATGATTAATTCTCGGTTGTTGAGTAGATTTCTTTCCATGCAGTGACCACAATTATATGTTTTTCTCTCTGATGTCATGGCATCTCATCTGTTTGTATCTTCTGATACAAAAATCTTGACTCTTGAAGTTTTTGGTTCAGATTTGAGGGCAACTCGTACTACACAAATCAAGGGAAAAACACCGTCACCACCATCACCACTACTCCACCCCCTCATAATAATATAAATAAATAAAATAACTTTTCTGGCGCGGTTTCTTTGTTTTAATCGTTACGCATGAGATCACTGAATCTCTTCAAATCCCAGCTCTCTAAATATATCTGGATATAGCCAACAGAATCTTGTCCACCACACATACCACACCTGTTCCTAATAATGATTGAGATAGTTATAAGTACTAAAACAAACATGAACTTCGAACAGTTTATCCAAAATTTTGATTCCGATGTACATTTTATTCGAAAAGTGCAATAAAAAAATTAAATACAGACCTTGTCTGTTGAAGTTAATATCATTTCTTTGAATTTAATTGTTTTGTATTTAATTTTTTTTAGTGCACTTTTCGAATAAGATCTACATCGGAATCAAAATTTTATATATATATATATTTTATAATTTATATATATATATATTTTATAATTTAAAAAAAATTTATATATATATATATATATATATATATATATATATATGAGAGAGAGAATTTCAAAACTCTCTTTGTGACAAGTAGAAGCCATGCTTATTTAATCTGGCTGACTACTTAAACGAAAATCAACCAGTGTATAATTTGAAACTGACACATGCGGATATGTAGTGCTGATATGATGTTTAATAAAAAGAAAATAGATAAAAGTAAAACCTTTGAACTAACCAAGATCGAATTCCAGTCGGGTTCCTTACATTCACTTACTCAAACACCCCCGGAAAATGGTATGAATCCGTTTTCTCCTCCCATCTATGGGTTAAATAGTAGGACTCGTATCTGGAAAATCATTGTTAATTGTCCACGCAATATTCAATCGCAAAAAAAAATTATTATTATTGCAATCCAAAAATATCTTTCGGCTTTAAATAACCCAGAAATGGTTGATAATCCCTAAAAAAAAAACTATCACTCAATTGCCAGCCAAGGTAAGAGAGCCCCCACCTACCATGTTATCTGGGTAGGGGTGATAGATTCATGATTTTTCCAAGGGGAATACTGTGCAACAGTGAAAGCAGATGACCAACCCGCAATTTGAACACGACTCGCAAATTTAATTTTCCACACCATTCTCATTACACCTCGATTATTATATGCTAAAAACAGAATAATATAATCGCTTTTTTGATGATAGATATTCAGTCACCTTTGCGATTAAGCCACTCTTTTCCAGAGTCAAATATTAATAAATTTGCAAAAATGTCAATTCAAATCCCAGCTGAGAGACTTGACCTCTCTCCTATTGTGCCAAAATGTGTTGCAAAGAATATCAAATTGGACAATTTTTAAAATTTAATAAGCTTTGATTAAAAATACTTAGCTATCCGTAAATATCTCATTAAAACGTTCGCTCGCCAATAGTTAAAATCTATTGTAAATCATGAGCAAAAGAAATTAATGTTCAATCTGAAGTTTTCATTGACAGCTATAAATATGTCATCTGTATCTCTTCAGTCAGTTCTGTACGAGCCAAATCTGCAAAACAATTTTCAGCAAAATATATGTACAAATTCTCCCTTGAAATCAGCAAAATGATCCGAATTGTAGGAAAATTAATTAAAAACATTCTTAAACAAGAAACCTTTCGTTTGTCTTCAACCTTACTTCCATAAATGAAAAAAATGGATACTCAAATACGATAGATAGATATATATATACAATAACTGAAAAAAAATTGGGTGTTTTTTTGCGAAAGTATTTATTTATATGTTTTTAATATTTCAGACCACCTCGGTCCTTCCTCAGAAATTAATTGAATTAGTGTAATACAGTAATTCAGTTAATTTCTGAGGAAGGACCGAGGTGGTCTGAAATATTAAATATATATAAAAACATATAAATAAATACTTTTTTTTTTCAGTTATTTTATCCATATTATATACATATCAAGAAAGTATACGTGGCTTCTCATTATGCTATATATATATATATATATATATACACATAATGGATAGCGGCTCGTGTTGAGCCGAGTTCGAATTCCAGTCGAATCCATTACATTCACTTAGGTGCTAATTCCCTTGGGAAAGGTATGAATCCTCTCCCCAGTTATGTGTAAATAGCAGCACAGATTGGGTTCTATAGCGTTGAATGGCAACTGCTCTAGGAGAGGGATATATATATATATATATATATATATATATATATATGAGAGAGAGAACAATATTGGGGTGGGGATTGTATGGCACCATCATATCAAATTTTGTCCAATGAAGTTCTAAAGGACGGAACGTGTCACACAGCTTTTTCCACTATATATATATATATATATATATATATATATATAATTGTTACCTGAAATTCGGTAATAGTCTTTTATAAAAAAAAAATGAACCCAGGTTTCCTAGTAGACGCTATAGAATTATAATTAAGGTATCTTAGAGAAACTGCTATATGGTATCCGCCAGAAGCAAATCGTGCCCTTGCTCCTGGCAATCAGTTTTATTTTTTCTTAACGAACTCTGGCATCTGACGTGTGATATAAATAAGATCAAATCACTTGACAATATTTGGGCCTCAAAATGTAAACTCCGTCTGTCTGTTGCTCTTCCTCTTGTTCAACTGTAGAACGTATTCCATTACATGAAAACAATGATAATGAAAAGAATGTACTTTAACCTTTTATATATTGAAAGGTACAGAATAGCTGCTGTAGTGATGGATCAGAAAATACATGATTTTCCGCATTCATTATTATTTTTATTTTATTTTTCAATTCTGAAAAGCTTGGGTGGACACATTTAAGACTGTTTTCTTCGAATGCTGGTCACCGCCATTGAGTTTGGTCACGTGGGCGAACTATTTATGCGTTTGTATCTGATGCTAGATTTTGATTGGCTTCCATTGAACAGACAGACGTTTTCCACGTTATCTCGGAAACAGCAAGAAGAAAATAACCGAAAACGGAAAACAGGAAAGCACACAAAAATATCGTTTGACTTAAAACATAGCAAAACGAAGGATAATAATAAATCGGCCAAAGAGATTGGGAATGTTTACTTAATGATATGTATGTTTGTAATGTATATATGTGTGTGTGTGTGTGTGTGTGTGTGTGTGTGTGTAAATGCTTCTATACAAAACATAAGTTTTCAATTTAGAACCCGGCAATTAAATTTAAAAAGAAAGCGCTGGTCATTTTTTTACACATACAAGATAGATTTTAATCCTAACCAAGGCAGAGTGAAACTTTTTTTCTTTTTTGTTCGCACAAATCTTTCAGTTGATTCTGCTTTTTTTGTGGCTGAGGTGTTGACTTGAAACCCCAGATATGTTCCTAGAAATAGATTGTGGACATTTTTAAAAAGTTATCCCACTGGTATTTGTGAATATAGTTAATACTTTGTTTCATAATCTCTGATGTCGGCATACTTTGCTGACGTGAGGATTCTTGTAATTTTACAAAATGAGGTGTCTTCTTTAAGCTTCCAATACAGATAATTTATGACTTCGCCATACAAATCTTTCAAAATGAATGCTGCATGGATTCCTTGCATGATAAATGAAGCTATTGCATCGACACATTTACCTTATTTTTTAACGCTGACGTTTTATGACGTCACTAGTTCCAGAGCCAATGGAAATTTAAGATAAACGGTAAAAGAATATCCCTGCAAAGTTTCAAACAAATTAATTCATTATTCGAGGCTTTAAGGCATTTCTTCCTTTCACAACTACATCACCTGCATCAGATAGCGTTGAAAGATAGCGTTTGGGTTTTTTTGGAAGAACTTAGAGGACAAATAAGAGAGTAATAGTCGTGTCTCATGCCATAAACCATAAACACTTTAATATGCACAAAAGAATTTAAACTACGCGCGATTGGAATCCAGGCGTAATAGATTTTAAAACTTAATGTAAAATTTCATGAAAATTCTGAAGCTTATAGAGTTTAAAATTTATTGTATTTAGGGGGCTGTAAGAGTTCTCAATATTGGAAACAGTGTAGATATAGACAGTGTGGCCATAAGCATCAACACTGCATGATGACTGTCAATTTTACGTCTTAAGTTTCTTCAGACCATGTGTCACTATTTTTTTTAACTATATAAATAAAATAAATCTTAAATAACAAACTAAATTTTATCTCTATAAATATCCTAAAAAAAATAGCCTGAAGAAAATAACTGGAAAGAGCCGCTTTCCTTCCACTTTCTATTTCCCTTAATTCTTTGATGGTCTTGATATAAAGCCCGCGAAAATAGTTGCGACACCTACTATGAGGTTTGCTGACAGTCACCATGAAGTATTATTTCAAATGTCCATAATTTGTATATATATATATATATATATATATATATATATATATAATACTTGATAATTGGTAGGGATAATTCAAAGGAGGATATAATTTCAATGAGAGCTCAGTGTAAAAACAGAGCAAATATAATGATGAAAGCGGAGTCCTTAGAAATCCATAAGTAATAGTTTATTTTATTTGATTAGCTGTCCATCTCTTCAGACACATAAATTTTAAAAACTTTGTAAATATTTTTGTTCTGAAGAAATGGACGCCTGATCCCGTGAAAAAAAACTATTACCTATGCATTCCTAAGGACTCCGCTTTCATTTTAAATAATATATACTATAATCCAATGACAAGAATAATCATGTTGTCTAGTGATATATGGATGTGCAACTGAAGCTATCACCAGATTATTGTAGTTGATATTAAGAGACCGGTATTCATGTTGATTCTATGACTATTACGGGTACTTTATTTGATATGAAAAGCGGTCAAGTTGGAGTAGACAATCATCATCATATAAGTGTGTAAATTGCTCTCTAGAGTAGTTTGTAAAATCATCACTCAGCTGCGTCTCTCTCTTTGGCCAGAGTGCGCTCAGGGGCGTCTCCGGCAAAGGGCAGAGTCGCAACTTAGGAAATTATACTGAGAGTTGCAGGCCCTGGGGAACAGCTAGTGAGGCCACGTCGTCTCATTGCACTGGAGAGAGGGATCGATGCTCGCACTGAGGCCAGTGCAACCGTTCCTAGCCAAGGTGTATACGCTCAGGCTCCCCACATTGAACCGACTTATCTCGTGAGGGAGTTGAATATATATATATATATTATTATTATCCTGAGTAATTGCGCTAAAAAACCTGCCTTCCCCAAATCATAAAGATGCTGCTAGGATTTCTTCCTAACTAATGAGAGACAAATTCTCGGTTTCAGCTGAAATATTTTGTTCTTGTCTTGAAGTCAGAACGATGCCATCACTTGCCTGTATCCCTTTTTTGTCACAATTTTAACTTTGTGAACGTTTTGCCTTATTTCTGTTGCATTACCTACTTTTTTCTTGCATATAATATATATATATATATATATATATATATATATATATATATATAATATTATTGTTGTCCACAGACAGACTGTTACGCTGTTTCACAGCTCTTCAGTGTGGCTTTAGCTAGGATCGAAACCCGACTGAATTGGCATCAGTCGGAAATTTTATCACTAAGCCATCGGCGCACGACAGGGATGAAGGTGAATTTAGCGTATTTATTTTTAGATAAACAGACAGTGACCGACAGGACTCAATTCGCTTTTGCCGAAGAGTCCCGCTATATCAGCTTTAATAGTCACTGTTTACAAACCCACACTTCCTTCCCCAGAGAGCTCAACCTAAATCAATTTTTTCAGGAGCCTATATATATATATATGGTTTGCTTAGTATTATTTTGCCCTGTTCCTTTTTCGTTTTATTTTTTATTGAAAACTTCGTCAATACTATTTGTTGGGCATTTCTGCCAATCAGACTGTAGTGAACTACCGCAGAGAGGAAAAAGGTCTCTGGGATGCATGCATTTTTTGCAACGCTAGAAGAAAATGACTTACCTTCAGAGAAAACACAGATTCGAACGTGTCTAGCGTGTAAACTGTCCAAAAAGGGGAAAAAAATAACGGCTTCGCAGGATACATTTAAAACAGATAAATCAGAGTCGGATACTGTCTCGCGAGCGTATCTTTTTACATGTGTAAATTTTGGCTGTCAATAAATATGACATAAAGAAGGGCATAGCAAAGCAACAGGCAGATGGTTACTACTGTATGGAATAGATACTTACCTGGCACAGGGCTCCGTCCCTGTGCTGGTAGTATCACGGCTACGACTAGCTTGGACCGACTCTGACCAGTTTTGACCAGCTATGACAAGCCAAGACCAGCTTAGACCAGCGGCCCGAGTGAAAACACTCGAGTCCTCACGTTAAAAACTGACCTTGTGTCACAACCTGACTCAGTGGGGAGTCAAGTAAATATCTACTACTGTATGGAGTAGAAACACGTGTTGCGGAGGAATTGACTAGTCAGGAATCGTTAACAAGCCAGAGAAGAAAGTACGCTTTTCGCTATATTTTCATATAAAATCATATGGAAACTTACTTGATTGTTTTACAATATGATTTTAGTAAAGGATTGTTTAACTGGTTCAGTTAAGACCTACTTTTTTATTTGAAGTACGCATTAATCGTGATTCTTCTTTCTGAAGCCAATGAATAGTTACGCAAAGGATTATTCTGGTATAACTCGGCCACTATTCCATGATAAATTTTCGATGAAGAAAGTCACTCTTAATTCCGCGCGTGATAACGTTTTTCTAGTTTTTAACAAAAAATGAATCTGGCAAATTGGTTGGTTTCCTCACAGACAGGATTTTACAAATCAGCGACATTTCATTAGCAAAACGTTTAAGTGAACGAAAAACTTCGTCTTTTTATGTAACAAATTTTTAAAAAGCGTTAACATTACTGTTAAATTATATACACGATACCACAAAATTATTACCCGGTTATAGATATTTACTTGAACCCCCCTCACTGAGTCAGGTTGTGACACAATATCAGTTTTTAACGTGGGGACCCAAGTGTTTTCACTTGGGCCGCTAGTCTTAGCTGGTCATAGCTTGTTCAAGATGGTCAGAGCTGGTCTAAGCTAGTCATAGCTGGTCTTGGCTTGTCATAGCCGGTCCAAACTGGTCAGAGCCTGACCAAGCTAGTCGTAGCCATGATGCCACCAGCACAGGGACGGATCCCTACACCAGGTAAGTATCAATTAACACCCGGTTATATCGCAAAACAAATTTATTAGGATGATGAAGTTCATATCTAATAAACATATGCAATGCACACATGTAAGGTTCAGTGTGTTAATTTCGATTCATTTATTGACTTGATTGATCTGTACCAAGTTCAGTGTCGATGGTAACAACTTTATCTTTTATTTTAGTATCGTACTGAACGCTATTTTCTTTCGGTCTGCCCACGGAAAGAAAGCAGGAGGAGTAAAGTCACGTCATTTCGCCTGAGATTTGTTAGGAATATGTCAGCTGAAACACGTCGTACGGTGATTTGAGGAGTTATTAAATGCTCTCGCATTTTCGGAGCTAACCAGGCGTTACTTTTGGTACAAGCTGCGTGTGTCAAAAAATTATATTTACCTTTCAAGCTTTAAATCGAAAGTCAAAATCTTCTTGCTGATGCCATTTTCAGACACATTTCTAAACGTTGCTCTTCGTATATATTGGCTTCATGGTAATAGATTTTTTTTTAAAGCATTTCACCCCAAGCAAGGCGGGATGCCACTAGCATGCAAGGGGTTACAGAGTGGGAGCGAGAGTAAAGAGACATGATGGAGGAAAGGATAAAGAGGACAGGGAAATAGGTCAGGGCGTCTGGAGATGTCGATTGACATTACATTTGAATAATTAGAGATTATAGCAACCAGGGAAACAAGTAATAGGAAGGGAATTCCACAGACGGGTGGTGCGAGACAAAGCTATTGGAGTAGAAGAGACGGCCACATTTAACCGTTTCGACAGTGAAAGGGTGGGACCGTGATGCCAACCTAGTAGCACGCTTAAATTCATGCAGTAGTTTCATTTCATAGTTCAGAGTCACGATTCAGAGCGACCTTTAACAGTCGTGATTGTTTTCTTCAAATAAAATCTGCTCAAACAAGGCTCAGTTCCCAAATGTTATAACAATTAAATTTAAAAGAATGTGTGGAAGTTACCTCGTTTTTTGTTTTTTGTAAAAGATTAAAAAAAAGGCTACGCACTGAATAAGTTGTGTTAGCTCATTCTGTTAGATCATAATTAATAAAAACAAAAAAAAATAGATAAATTTATATACACCATAATACCCCTGGGCACAAATTATAAAACAAAATATTTAAAATTTGCATTGTTTATTGAAAACCACACTAAAACTACTGCATTGTATAACATATTACATTAGAATATAGCTACATTTTTCAGTGTAACTTCCCTTTGAAGTAAATTAAGGTCTTATTTCATGGCACAATGATTTAATAATAATGTGCTTGTGCCTAGCACCTTGTCCATGTAAAATTTCTAAAGTTTCAGTAAATTATAAATTTTATCAGGCTTACCGGAATTAAATTCCAACGCTACTATTTTGAACCTAAACGTAATCTTTAAACTCGTTTCTTCAAAAAACGGTAACGATTTAGAAAAAAACCCTATTATGTCAAACTTTCAAATTGTGTGCAATACCATGGTTTAAAAATCGACCTGCCCTACCCTACCAGTTTGCATCTAATAGGTAGGCACACTATGAAGAAAAAAGATTTCCGGATGTCACAATACATTCGCCATTTGAAAACTACTTGTCTCATCTTTCAAAGTTGGCTTCGTTCGTTTGTTTTAATTTGTTGTTAATGGTCTGTTGTTAATGGTCTGTTGAAACTCTTTTAGCGAATCGATGATTTCTGTAACTCTGCTTATATGCTAGTATCTGGGGGCTAGAATATTTCTTTTATAATTTAGTTTAATACGAGCGCTCATAAATTTAGTTGACTAACATTCAAAGTCTGTGTTACAGAGATTTTATTTTAATCATTATAAAATTAATACGGGCAAAGTTTTCTACTTTGTTTAATCAAAATGTTTGTCGACAAAAACTCTAATTTAGATGCCTATGTTTTGGATATTTTTCCCCTTTTTTTTTTTTTTTTTTTAGTTAGTCTCAAATTTTCTGGTTTCAAGTATAAATATAGAAACCATTTTCATCTTTTTTTCGAAATTTATCCTTTAAATTCACACTCCAATTTTTTCTGTTTCGCCTAAGAGAATTTTTGCTTTTTTTTTTGTTTGTTGTTTATCTATTATGTGTATGTATTTCTGCGATTTGCTATTTCAAGGAATTTAGGCGGGAATTTGTTAAAAAACAGACATTTTTGGTTACAAGTTTAAAATGTGGAAAATATTTAAGTATTAGATTAAATCAGAAATAATTTTCGTTTTTGTTATGGACGTTATTCTTCGAAAAAATAAAATACAATTACGTTTTATTCAATTACATTTTCTTCGTTATTTGTAATGACTTGTTGCCACTTAGTTCTTCGCTTCCTTTCGAGTAAAATTCTGCAAGTTCTGATGTAAAAAATTCTAGATGAGCTCTTCAATTTGGTTTTCATTAGAGAAAGTTTCTCCCTATCAAAGCATTTTGAAGCCATCGAAAAGGTAATAATCGGTTGGCACAAGGTTAGCCAAATAGGGCGTTTGGATAGAACAGACTAAACTAGTTTCAAAATGTTTCCATCTGTTATTCTTGCCGTATGTGGCCTTGCGCTGTCATGGAAGAGAACATTTTTTTTAATTGTCGAGTGCAAGGTATTTTGCAACCAAGCTGTTAAGGACACATTGCAGCTGCTGAATGTATAAATGTGCATTTTGTGTTTCATTGCATTTTAAGAACTCTAAATGAATAATATATACAACTCCGATGATCCTAATTTATTCCCAATATTACCTTTCTTTTATGGATGTCCGCTTTTGGGTTCGATTTGGAGATTTATTCTTGTCAATCCATTGCCTTCTGCGTTGAACATTGTCATATGTAAATTATGTTTTATCACTAGTTATGACTTATTTAAGGAACTGTTGGTTTGCATGATACATTCATCATTACAATTGATTCAACAAAGTGGAATTTAATTATGAATCAACTCAATAATTTTATAATTGCATTGTACACTGCATTCTTCGATGTTCAATATTTTTAAATTAATCTTTCATTCACCTTTGAATAATTATGGAATATTGTTTATCAAGTTTAATACAACAGATTTATTTTTGCTAAACAGAAATGTTCACACAGTAGAGATAGTCTTTTCGCTCATCTTTCTTTTAAGGTAAGCTTCTTGTGTAAAAATGATACATGCGCGCACACACACACACACACACACACACACACACACACGTGTATGTATGGGACGTATCCAGTGGTCACTCGAACGGAATATGGCACAAGTCCGTGTATGAAGTGGGAGTTTCACGCGTACAAGGGACTAGGTACAAAAATGCTATTACTCTCCTGGCAATTCTACTTTGGAGCACATCAAACGGCAGATATTAAAATTAGACATTTTTAACACCGATAGGTTTCTGGCTGAAATATATATATATATATATATATATATATATAATATATATATATATATATATATATATATATATACTCAAAGTCAGAAAGAGTTAAAAGGACGAATTGATGGAAACAATTTGACCAATGAGTTTGTGTAATCCTGAACACATGGATGGTGAAGAGTCAAATGTTGTTTAGAGCAACAAGAGATAGGAAGTTGAGGAGAGCTCTGATTACCAACATTCTAAAAGAACACGTCACATAAATTTATATATATATATATATATATATATATATATATATAGTGTACTTGACGGAGATTTCTCGCTACCCATCGCCCAATTAATCCGCAACTTATGTTACAGACAGATCTTACTTAAAGCTTTCTTGTATCTATTCATTTTTATAAATGATATCAAAACTCTGATGACGCTGTTCTATTAAAATGGCAACCAATTCATGGAAAAGAAAACTATTGGCTGTTATCTTTTATTCTCTGTAACTTCTAAAAACGAAATAACTAAGGTGTGTAGAGGAACATTCGAGACAAAGCTATCCTAATCGTATTATGTTTGACAACCAGGCTCTAAGTAGATCAGGTTGGGAATCATATTTCAAAGTCATTCATTCGACTGATTACATCCGTATCGGGAAATGCTTTTATTTGAACTGAAGAATTATATTCTGTCTAAATCTGTGGGAAACGGAGTCATCGTTATTTAAAATCAAACTAATATCCTCATCTTTATCACAACGTTTCGGCCGTTATATCTTCTTGACATCTTCAGGTGTCTGTCGATCAGAGTAACCTTTAGAAAATTTCGAATTGAAACACTTTATTCAATCTACGGAGCAGGGTGTTCTAATTATTCTGTCCATGTATAAGATTATCTCATCTTGGTTAACTGTTCCCTTTTTTTTAAGTACTGATCATTTATTGCTAGTCCTTTTCCCACTGGGTCTGAATAGAATCTGAATACTTGTATACTGTTCTTTTTGTCAGAGTGCAGTAACTGTGTATTCTACCAACGATCAAAATGATGTTAGCTGTAACAGCTAACATCATTTTGATCGTTTGTAGAACGATCAAACCACGAATCAAACGATCTACCACGAATCAAACGAATTTACCCGACCTCCGAGCTGGGATTGAAGTGTGGTATCTGTCCTTGCTTTTAAAGTTCTGAAGGAAGCCAACTCTTCGCAATTCCAACTCTGCGTCTGCATCTTTCTCGTTGCATGAAAGAGAATAGGTTGGTAGATACCAAAGTCAGCGTGATGTTGCTCACAAATAACAGGTATTTTTTTTTTTTTTTTGCATTTAGTCTATTTTATCCGTATGGCACCTCACATTCTTCCACCGTGAGTAGATGGAGACATTTCCCTTCGGACCGGATCAGAGTGTAATATCAGTACTTATCCACTCTGCCGCGTTTATACCTTCTGGCAGTTCAGGATTTCATAATAAAGAATGCCCCGCGTCTCAGTGACTCCAACCGTCCAGCAGCCTCTTCCTCCACATTGCACTAAAGAAGGAGAATTGGCGAACATGTCACACTGTCCGGAGGGGCAAAATTTGATGCAGACGCGGTGCTCACGTAAATATTTCTTTCTGGAGCCAAATTCCAACTTTTTGAAGCGTTTGGCCTTGTGATTTGTTTATAGTTCACGGAAAAGCAGGGCGAACTGGAAACTGTATTCATATCTATTCGAAAGGATATCCGGATCGTTTAGAAATAAACTTTATTTGTACCCTCTTACCTCTTTGCAGTTTTCTCCAAAATTTGTTTAGAGAATCTGAGGGACGAACTAACGGAAGTCAGAGAATTTTATATATATATATATATATATATATATATATATACTTATATATATATATATATATATATATACTTAAAACTATTTTCCTTGTGGGTAATTATTTGTTTGTTTCGTTTAAAATATTGGCTTTGTTTAAAATACCGTAATTCCCCATGTATAATACTCCTTCATCCATAATACACACGACCTCTCCAATTTCATTACGGCTAGCGTTTCCCACTCTTATTTAATAATATTATTCTAATTTAGTTTTATGATAATTCTTAGTTTATTTTACGGCAAGTTTTTAAAGATGTTTTGTAGCTGTGCATAATACGCACCCTTGATTTTGCTTATTATTTTTTTTTAGAAAAAATGCGTATTAAACATGCTTCACGTAAGTCAATCAAAATGCAGGGTTGACTTGAACGTAGTTTTCTAGATTTAAAAAAAGAATAGAATCGAATCTTCGCTAAAGTTGTATCTTCATTAAGAAATTTTTAATCTCTAGGACCAGTAAACATTAATTTCACTCCCTCTCCACAAACATAAACCATGGATGTCTATTCAAATTTGTGTATCCATTAAATATAACATTTATAATAAGAAATAATTTATTTCTTTTCAATCTATTAATTGCTTACATATACGATATATAGACACACGAAGTGATGAAGAAAATTATCGACCCGACCATTTGGTGCTTCGTCAAGTTTTGGCAAGTGGGTCAGGTGAAAACCCTTTTGCGTCCACTTTTTAAAAAACAGTTTTGCTTTAAGAATTATTTATGAGATAAGGCTGACTGGTCACTTGTATCTGAGGCTACTCATCTACTATTGCAGACGCCTGCTCAGGTACATTTGTGTTTGTTTATTAGTTTATACGGCAACTATGCTGAGCGGAATTTATAGTTTATGGGAGATAGAGCGTTATCATGGGTGATCAACAGTCTGAAGAAGGCCATCACGCACAGGCCCTCGGTCACGATGAATTGTGATTTCGTGCACCATCCTCAGTTCCCAAGGGGTTCCGTTTACTCACAAAGCTTGGTATAGTTTTCAGGCACTTTCCAGAGATCTCTTTTTCTAGACTGACACTTCTGGCAAGTTGATCATGGTGAGATTCGAACCCAGGTCTTATGGTTAGAAAGCGAACGTTCTAACCACTCGGCTACGTGCTTGAAACAAATACAAAGGGAAATGACAGATTTCAAGTAAAAATGACCGCTCTTTTATATCGGAAAAATATTTGAATTTACTTTCTTGTCTCTTCTCTCTGCATGTCCACCTACGCAGTAATGGCCTGACTGCGCTAGGAACATTTTCTCGGACTGCCTTGTTCAACTGTATTTTACATTTCTACCGATTCCAAAATGAAAGATTCGTATTTTCCATTTCTACCGATTCCAAAATGAAAGATTCGTATTTTCCATTTCTACCGATTCCAAAATGAAAGATCCGCGTCAGAATTGAGAAGTACCGTTTTATTTGTATTTTGTTCTATTTCTTTTAATTCCACGTCATCTGCATCGACAGATGTTAGTTTTAATAAAATTGATACAGTTGGAACTCTTTTCCTGAATTCTTTGTTTTGACACATCAACAAAGTGAATTAGAATATATTCGGAAGTCTTCCTATGCCAAACTCTTTCTCCATCATTAATTTAAATAATCTCAGATATCACGAGTAGAAATAAAGACCTCAAATCTCTTCTCCCTTTTAATGATTGCATCGTAACAGAATAAATACTCAAAGAATATCTAAATCTTCACAGCTAAAACCTGCCATGCCACGTACACTGCAATGGCTTTCCCCCATTCCCTTCGTATTCCGTTAACAAGTTAAATTCGGGCAGCTTCTTACCAAGGATCAGTACTTTATGGAATAGACACCCGAGAGAATGCTTCCTGAAAAGGTATTCCTTTTTACTGAAGTCTCGTCTGGGCATTCACTGATCCTCGACTCTCTTAGACTCCAGCTTGCCGCTAGATTCTGGAGGGTTTATTGAGAATTTGCGTCTGGATCTGTGCATTGCCGTACTCACCTCACTCAACCACGCCCTGTTCCTTCTTGAAAGGAACTGTCAGTATTCCTTGGCATTAAGTCATAAGCTGTTACATTGGAACATGCAAGTTACCGTGACAAAAATGCATATTTATTTCGAAGTTCAGAGACGTCTCGTCAGGCGGTTAACAATGGAGGTAGCCTGACTAGACGTCTCTAAACGTCGAAAACAAATGTGCATTTTTGTCGCGGTAACTTGCATGTTCCATTGTAACAGTTTATAATAAATATTTATTGCTCTACTTCTTACACTGAGCCCTTTTTAAATTAATGTTATGAACGTTTGAATTTATATTCTTTTCGTTCTTTTACATTTGGAGATACATAAACAAAAATTGACAAATGGAAACGTTTCATGAAATAGGTTTGATAATGCATTGTCTTGAATGGCGAAATGCGTTATTAAATCAAAATCATACTTCCATATATATATATATATATATATAATTTAAAGAAAATCAAACAACTTTATGGTTCCATAAGGTTATAATTTATTTCCACAGGGATCTTCTTGTTCACTGGATCAGCAGACCTCACTTCCAAGGATGAAAAAATTGAATTTAAACTTACACTTTTGAGGGTAGTAATGGATAATCCCAAAAGTGTAAGTTTAAATTTAATTTTTTCATCCTTGGAAGTGAGGTGTGATGATCCATGGAACAAGATCCCTGGAGAAATAAATTATAAGCTTGTGGAACCTTAAAGTTGTCTGGTTTTCTTTAAATTAAATTATTCGCTCTGATTTAACATTGAGCTCTCTGGATCTCATCCTCCTTGGGATTATGCATACGGATTACCAAGATTTTCATTTATATATATATATATATATATATATATATATATATATATATATATAAGGGTTGCCCATTATCTCCTCCTACAAACTCCAGAAGCCTGATGGTTTATAATGATGCATAGCGTGTGCAAAACAGTGGGTTCTCAATATCAGACAGCCTTGAGCCAATGACAAGAATTATTCAAGAAAATTGCCGTATACGATATGAGTAACCTGATGATGTCGGATACTAGGTGTAACAGCAAAATTGTCCAAATTGTGTTAACGCATTATTATCCATCCCACAAAATGTTTAATATATTTTTTAAGTGAATCACCCTAAGCAAGGCGGGCGTGCCACTAGCACGCATGGGGTTACAGAGAGTGCGAGTAAGAGTAAAGAGGAGTGTTTGAGAAAAGGATAAAAAGAAAGACAGGAATCAAGGTCAAGGCATCAGATGATGTCGATTGACATTACATTTGAATATATGAAGATTATAGCTATCGGGGAAGCAAGTGATAGGAAGGAAATTCCACTGACGGGAAGTGCGAGATAAGAAGCTGTTTGAGTAGAACATATGGCTGTATGTAGTCGTTTCGACAGTGAAAGGGTGGGACCGAGATGCCAACCTAGTACTACGCTTAAATACATGCAGTTTGAGAACCAGTGAAAGTAGCTCATCGGAGAAGTTGCCATGAAAATACTTGTAGAAAAGACAGAGGGAAGCCACGGTACATCTGTGAGAAAGTGACTGTAGACGGGATGCCAGATCAGGACCAACCACGTTGCATATCCGTCTCTGGATTTTGTCGAGGATCTCGAGATGAACAGCGGGAGCACCAGACCATATATGGCAGCAGTATTCCATGCATGGACGAATGGTTGATTTGTAGATCTGACGGATGGACTCGGGCGAGAAAAACTTTTTGGCGCGACACAGACAACCAACTTTCCTTGCGGTAGATGAACCTATAGATTCAATGAAGTCGTTCCACTTCAGGTCAGTGGAGTGCGTGAGACCAAGCAGGCGCAGAGAGGCGCTCTTGTGGAGTTGGGCATAAGCCATCTTGATGGGGAGCAGGGACGGTTCTCCATGGTGCGTAACTGAAAGCAGTTTTTTTTAGAGGCATTAAAGTTTACTAGCTATTTCCTGCCCCATGTCAACCACAGATTGGAGGTCTTCTCGAGGCCTACGGCCAGGTTAGTTTTGTCAACGATGCCGGATTTACTATAATATCTAAAAAACAAAACAAAAAAAAACACTAATCTAATTGAGTGTCTTTTTTTCAGGTTTTCATATATGTTTAGCCATCTTGACACCAATTTTTTTCGTAAGAATCACTGAAAATCCTTTTGAGTTATTTAGCTAAAAAAAGAGCAGGTTAAAATCATTTTGTGTCAGCCCCACTGTCTTTCAAACTGAGCAACCGTGAAAGGAAAAAGATCATTCAGGACTTCATTAATGGTACCAACATTCATACTCCATTTTCAAAGTTCATTCAAGAAGAGAACGGTGAATAAGTTTAAAAAGAAGGGAACATTAGAGAGGATAACTGGAACAGGCGGTCACAACAGTAAGAGGGATCATCATTTCAACTTAGCGCTAAATAGATCAATTAGAAAAGATCCATCTCAAGCCATAAAACGTTTCGCACATGAGAGAGGAATTTCAGCTATGGCAGTCCAAAGAGCACTGGAAAAAATTGAAAATGAAATCATAAGTGAAACCTGTGAGACACCTTTTTACTCCAGGACTGAAATTTAGAAAGTTAGAGAGGGCGAAGACCATTTTGCATAAGTTGGAAAATGATCCTGGAATAATATATATATATATATAATATAAACTTAATGGAACTTCACGAGCTTATATATATATATATATATATATATATATATATATATATATATATATATACATATATATATATATATATAAAAACTTAATGAAACTTCATGAGCTTCCGCTCCTGAGCAGTGATTAATGGTGAACATGTCATTTTCTTTTATGATGGATTTCATCACGATTCTTCTGTTAAGCTTGGAGAGTAATTATACATCCTTATTGTTCAATGTAGAGTCCAATAGTGTTATAAAAACATCGGAGAATTCTAGTAAGATATCTTCAATCAGTTGTAAGATAGAACGGTACAAACATTAAACTAACAATTGCACAATTTTGTTGTTACACCCGATATATATATATATATATATATATATATATAAAACGTGGATAAACTTTCCAAGTCTTTAAGTACATCTCGGTCATTATCCAGAACTAAATGTTCTCATTATCATACACAAGTGTTGTTACCTTCATCCTTGCATTTTTGGAATGCTATATTAATTTAAATAAACATTTAACGTATAAGTGGCGTCATATGTGAAACGGCTTCACACAGCTTGACAGCATCAGAAACGAATATATTATTATATATTTTATATGAATTGGAAAATAGATTAAAATATTAAACCCTGGTCTTGACGGTTGAATATATATATATATATATATATATATATATATATATATATATATATATATATATATATAGTCTGGACATAGCAATCAACACTGTCGATTGAATGGAAGTTTCACGCCTTAAAAGTTCATCAGACTGGTGTTCATCTTTGCGCAGGTTGTCTCATATATATAGTCCTGAGTATGACGATAAACTGCATCTGGCAGCAAGGCCTCTGACCGAGAGGTTGAAAGTTTTGTGGAGCGTGGGACCATGTCTTAATTGCTGTTGTTTCCATGTCCACCCAGACACGTGGTCGAAGCACCTGTTAGGGTCCCACCTATGTACAAATAGTTAACGCCCAAACTGGGGCGAAAACACTATGAAAGTATAAAAATACATTTTTATAGTAAAAATACCGGCAGTAAATTTTCATAGTAAAAAAATTACCAGCAATACAATTTTGTAAAAGAAATTACTAATGCTCCCAAGAAAATTAAATTTCGGCATTAAATGACCCATAAGCTCTCTCTCTCTCTCTCTCCCTCTCACACACACACAGGATAGTAAAATTATAAAGGAGGCACGGTGGAGTAATGGATAGTGGCTCGGATTGAGGAATCGGAGAGCCTAGTTCGAATTCCAGTCAAATCTATTACGTTCACGGACATGCTAATACCCTTGGGAAAGGTATCAATCCTCTTCTTCTCTTCCACTCCCGCAGGACAGACCGGGTTCTATAGCCTTGGATGGTAACTGGTAACAGAAAGAAATAGCAACCTATTTGTATATATATATATATATATATATATATATATATATATATATATAGCCAAATCACCAATTGTGTGTGTGTGTATGTATATATATATATATATATATATATATATATATATATATATATATATATATATATATATATATATTGAATTGGACAAAGTCCGACAATTTATTTAAGATAGTGAAATCGACCTTGCTAACCAGACGCTTCTCTGTGGCCGAACGGTTAACGCGAAATGACGGTTCCGTATAGGATACGGGTTCGATTCCTGTCGGAGAACGAAAATTTTCTATGAAATTTTTTCGAACATTAAGGCCGGTAAATGTTATTTAATACTGTTTATTATAAAACAGAGCATTTGCTTAAATACTTGTATCTATAAAAAGAACGTTAAACATATCATAAATGTCTTTTTATATATATATATATATATATATATATATATATATATATATATATATATATACTATTGATTATTTGGAGAATTTTATAGATTATTTCTAGTCCTGACATTGAGTTTATTTCATATAATGATGCTGTACATGAGAGAGATGAGAAATTTCGAGCAACGGCTATGAAAACAAGATGGCCGCACCTCATGATGCGGCTGCTAAATAATATTTTCCCCAGCTGTCTGCATGTATTGTACCTCTTGATCTATTATTCGATTACGTATTGCGCACTGTTAGTGAAAAATAATCTAAATTTCAAATACCGATTGCAAAGACAAGCAGGCTTTATTAAAAAAAATCCCAAAACTACCGTTGCTGTACAATCTTGCACCCGTATGTGCAGTTGGGGTAATAGATAGAATTTCAGAATGAGAAATCGATGCACCGAGTTCGAATTCCAGTCGGGTTCGTTCTATTCGCTTAAACATACCCTCGTAAAGAAGTAAGAATCTATCCCCTTCCCCCGACTAGTACTTAAATAGTAAGACTTTATCTCAGAAAAATGTTTTAATGCAATATTCACTCGTGAAAAAAAGAATTAATTTTATAATCTAAAATAGGTTTCGGTATTAAATAACCCACAAAGGGGGGATGAAACGTAAAAAAAAAACAAATAGAAAGAGTTGTGTACTCCGGTTCAATCAGTTATGCGCCATCCGTGATACACGCTTAAGCGATCATGTATCTTTCAATACATGACTGACGAGGCAGATTTTTTCCCGCAGTAGGTTGCTATTTCTTTCTGCTGTAGACCAGTTGCCATCCAAGGCTTTAGAACCCGGTCTGTCCTACTAGAAGAGGAGAAATCATACCTTTTCCAAGGGTATTAGCACGTAATGTAATGGATTTGACTGGAATTCGAACCCGGCTCTCCGATTCCTCAATCCGAACGCTCTCCATTACTCCACCGTGCCTCCAATTATATATCCGTTTTCCAATAAAATCAGTGTTTCCCAAATAGCAATAATATGAATAATCGATTAATAAAATTAATTCGGATACTACAGCAAAAAACTTGCTGACTTATCGGAGAAGAACTTATAAATCAGTGTTAATCAAAAACTCCTATTATTTGGAAGTCGATAGACTTTTATGATATATGAATGTGCTCACCTGAAGGTATATAAACATTTATTATTTGTCTATCACTCTCCTGTTGTTGCATAGCCCCCTCGTGCTTGGGAGCTCTTGAGCGCCGTCGATTTCATAATAAAGTTGCATTCTTCTTTCACAGCCGGTGATCGCTAGTTGCTTTGAGTCCAGAGGTAAGAGAACTTGAACACTGGGAATTTTAACTTGACTATTCTATTAACATTCTGGTCGACACGTTCTGTCTAACCAGTGGTGGTTGTTTCATAGACTGGGGAGCCGTTTCAGACACGAAAGAAAACAAGTCTGACGGTTAAAACTCGACTCACTGAAAACACTTTCTCTATAACTATCATTCCATCGCTGGCTCAGCCAATCAAAATCGACTTCCTTATTTTGTCTTCCATCTGAACTCTAAGGTCAACCTCAGGAAGTCCGAGCAGAGATCCACTTCCTCTAAAAAATAAGTCTGATAAACTATTATTTAACACTATGTCTAAAGAACATTCTCCTCTCATAGAGCTGATTGATTCATTCGTTTTCTACGGCTTACCAATCAATATTTTTGGATTGTAAGAGTTTTTTGTTTTTAGATAATTCGTAAGATTTGTATGACTAAACCATTATAAGCTGAGAGAAAGAGGGTATCTGAGCGTAAGTGAATATAACGAACCCAACAGGTATTAGAACTCGGCTCTCTGATTAACAATTCCAAGCCATTATCTGAAACACCAGCCACACATCCAAACTTGCATCACCTGGTATTCCCAAGCGGTTACCCATCTAGGTACGGATCAGACTCGACGTTGCTTAACTTGGGTGATCGTACGGGGACCAGTATTTCAACGCGATGTTTGTAAGCCTTCAAACTTTTGATGATGCCAGACTAAACTATAACTGAGGTCAGCTCAGCAGAGTTACGGTATAAAATAAAAATATGCCTGGGCAGGTGTCGGCAACAGGGATTGGCTACTGGGTGTACCCGGAGACAATAGGCCAGCCATTAAATCAAAGTATTCACTGTATGTTCACAGAAACCGTCAAGTTTTTTACTTTTTTTTCCTACACTCCGATTAGTTGCGTTGTGTACTTGTGAGAATATAGTATGTCGGAAATACAGGCTGTATCAAAAATACTTTGGAGCCGGGTTCCTCACACCAAAATAAGGACAGGGGTTATATGTCTGCAATTCCTTCGTTTTTGAGTTAAGTTTAAAGGAAGTTTACTGTAGATGGCGTTGTGTTACATTTGTAGCTAGGCTGTCTTTAACATTTAACATGTGTAATAATGAGTTAACTGAGAAGTGTTCCGTTTAACAATGGCAGGATATTCATATCGTGAGCAAGCGGAGATAATGGTAATGGACGCAAGGCTGCACGGCTGTATGAGATTACGGTTCCTATCCGGAGGCAGACGTGTCATCCAGCTTTTGCTGTTGTTTTATCATCACGTTGCTGAGACAAGATCCGTGGAACTAAAAACTATGGATGGAAGAAGACCGATATCCTCTCATACGCCTGACCACAAAGAACACTTTCTACAGCGTCTGTCGTAAACTTTAAACTTAATAACTCAAAAACGAAGGATTTGCGGACATACGTAAAGTACTCGCCCCCAAGGTTTGTAAAAGTATTTTTGATAAACCCTGTATAGCATTTTGACGATCGTCTTTAAGCAATCAGTACGCTTCTTCCATGATGTCTTCTCCCTTTTCTTCGTACTCATTTTCTTTCTGCCATCTTGAACATTATCTTTCTTGCGCCGAGCAGATGTTTGCTTTTTATACAAAGACGTGAATCTGCAAGGTCGCCCGACGGTTACCAGCATGAAAAAAAGTTCGGATTTCAGCGTTTGCGTTCCATTTTAACATGCGCATTTGGGAAAAGACATGAATCCGTTTGCGTTGTGTACCATTGCGGGATATCTACACCAAAAAGCCTTGTCACTAGCATACCATATTGGTTGAGACGGAAAAGAGGGTGAGTGATTATATAAGCAAAAAGCTCTCTCAGAACTATCATAAATTTCAGACAATGAAAGCAGAAAAAAGTAAGATTTTTTTTTGCACCTCTTGTCAATATAAACCAGTAAGATAAGACACAAATATGCGGAGCATGTGGCTTGTGTTTTTTTTTCATCTGCTTCAGAGATTGCAGCAGCATTTTTCCAGGGAATACGAGTCACGTGACAATGACGTCATTTAAATTATTTAAAGAAAGAAAAAGCTGCTGATTGTAAGGTAGAAATATTAAAATAATATGGAAAGTAATATTGACGGAAGTGAAGAAAGACTAACAGACGACCAGAAGGCGTTGAATTCAGGAAAGGAAGAGAAAATCAAAAGAGAAGGCCGGCGAAGTGGAAATAAGGACGTAAAGGAGAAAGTGTTTTTGAAAAGAATCTGTCAATTCCGAGAAAAAAATGGAAAAAGAAACGGAAGGAAGGAAGGAAGGAAGTCCTCTGAAAAAAATGAGGAAGACGTCATAAAAAGAGATCTTGAAAAAAAATTAGAATGCTATAATAAAAAGCGACTCTGATAGAAATTAGGATGCCGTAATGAAGATTGGCAAAAAGGATGAATGATGCCGTAATAAAGAGATCCTGACAAAAATGAGGAAGGCGTAATAACAAATAGAGACCCTGACGAAAATGAGTAAGGCGTAATAAAAACTAGAGACCCTGGTGAAAATGAGGAAGGCGTAATAAAAACTAGAGACCCTGGTGAAAATGAGGAAGGCGTAATAAAAACTAGAGACCCTGGTGAAAATGAGGAAGGCGTAATAAAAACTAGAGACCCTGGTGAAAATGAGGAAGGCGTAATAACAAATAGAGACCCTGACGAAAATGAGGAAGGCGTAATAAAAAAAATAGAGACCCTGACGAAAATGAAGAGGCGACGGTAGTGCAAAGAAGAAATAAACTCTGTTAAAATTGCAAGCAGAATATGCAGTTAAATGGAGGCGGAATCAAGAAAAGACGGAAACACACTGCGTACGCAGTGGTTACCAAGCAAAGAGATCTACCAACAGCGATGTAGCTGCATTGGAGGCGATTTTCATGTCAGGGATGCCGACACTACTGCTGTTTTTGGAGGCAAAAATAAACGCGAGGAAGTCAAATAAATAAATAAATAAATAAAAGGAAGCCAGCGGTCTGGTGGGTAGCAGGACATTCCGTTTGTTCGTTATTTCTTGAATGAGAGGAATGCAAATTCACCAATTTAACCAGCCAACTTCTCAATCGCACTTCGTCTTTCTTTCTCTCTCCTCCCCAGTTCTCCCCCAAATATCCCAACTCCGCTACTTTGAGAAATGCATGGCGATCATTCCAGACGTGTGCACCACCTGGCTGGTTGGTTAGTGGATGGTACAGGGGAGAATTAGGCCGAGAGGAGAAGAGAATTTTCGGTTGTCGAACCAAGAGGCGCCAAACATCTATTTTACACGGTGCATTGTGATAACTTAAACAACTAGACTGCGTCTGCACAGAACAAAAGGAAGAGTGGGGAGAAAAAAAGAAAGCATAGTGAAAAAGAATAAGAAGGAGAGGTGGGGTTTCAAGGAAAACCCGAAGATATTGCAGTAAAATTATGCAACATTTAATTGCGGTTCAATGGAAAAAAGTAATGATCTGAAAATTCCATATAGGTATTGTCTTAAATATAAGGGTTGGCCCCTCGCTCCCGAGTATTGCCATCTGCTAAAGTTGCTCGCTAATCCCTGTTGTAAATGTACATATACGTTTCTTCAAAGCCCACTGTGGTTTATACTGCAACTATGCTGAGCAGACCCTAGTTACAGTTTCTGTGATCGTGTAATCTGGCGTGATGAGTCGCTGAACGAGGACTTACAATTTCATGTTATCAAAATTATCGAAAACTTCCGAATCGATTCACGTTGGTTAACTCTGCTTGTCAGGGAGCGAAAGAGGCTGGTAATAATTATATAGATGTCTAGAATCAATTATTTAAGTTTGCATATTTAAATTTCACCATTTGGCAATAGGCATGTCCCATCTTATTGCAGACACCTGTTCAGACACATTTGGTTTGTTTTATGGCATATCAACTTCAAATGGTTATTTAATGCCTATATATATATATATATATATATATATATATATATATATATATATATATATAATGTGTGTGTGTAATGTATTCTTTGTAACAGAATCACTTTGATTTGGCTTGTTTTACGGCATATCAACCTCAATGGGTTAGTTATTGCCGACAAAATTTTTATTGCTTGTAATATTTTTTTCTTCAAAAATTTATTTCTGGTAATATTTTTTTTACAAAAAAGTATTTCTGTTATTAAAACCTATTTTTACACTTTCATAGTGTTTTTACCCCTGTTAGAGGGTTGACTTTTTGCCCATAGCTGAGACCCTAACGGGTTAGGGTGGAGCTGGGAACACCAACAATTAAGAGATGGTTCCGAACTCCTCACTCAGAGGCTTTGCTGCTGGACGTAGTTTATCGTCTTACCAAGGACGCGGATGTAGTTTATCGTCCTACCCAGGATGACAGGCACATTTGCATTTCTTCAGCACCCACAACGTCCACCAGTGTTAGAAGGCCAGTATCCTTGCTCAAAACATTGAGGATGATCCTTTGGGGCAGTGTGATCTACACAATCCCATTTATAAGTTTTGGGTCAACTAATATTGTCTATAACAGTTTCGGTCGTTGTATTCTTCAGTCTTCTTTAGGTATCTGTCGATTCGGGTAACCTTTAGAACATTCATTGTCCCGCTATCCATGTCTTGGTTGGCTGATTGATTGATAGTTTTTTTACGGCTTATCAACCCTTTGCAGGTTATTTTAAAACTAGAAAATATTTTCAGATTAAGTTTTTTCTTTCTTAGATGTCTTACCCACAACTAGGAGAGACGCCATGTATTCATACCTTTTTATATTATTCGGATTATTGTCCTCATCGTTTTCGCCATATCTATTACAACGTTTCGGCCGTTGTATACTCTGGCCTTCTTCAGGTGGTTGGAATGTCGAACTGAACCCTTTATTTCGCTCACTGGGGTAGACTGTTCTAATTCCACGTGCCATGTTTTAATGGATGTCAGTTATCAGTTATCTCCTGTTAATTCCCCTCTCCAAGTTCTCCACTGCTTTAACTAGGTATTGAACTCACACTGTTTGGGTTCTATCACTGGATCTAACTAACGCCTTTATCCACTATGCCATGTGTCCTTGAGGAAATATAGACAGATTCATACCTTTGCTAAGGATAATTGTGAGTATAACGAGCCCAATGCGAATTGGAACTCGGCTCTCCAATTAGCAATTCCGAGCCATTATCCATTACATACCTGCACATCCAAGCTTACAGCTCCTGGTATTCCCAAGCGGTCATCCATCTAGGTACTGACCAGGTTTGGTCTGGTTTATTTTACGGCATATCAGCCTTAATGGGT
Source organism: Acanthosepion esculentum (assembly GCA_964036315.1). Lineage (NCBI taxonomy): Eukaryota > Metazoa > Mollusca > Cephalopoda > Sepiida > Sepiidae > Acanthosepion > Acanthosepion esculentum. The sequence continues at coordinate 126,078,247 of OZ038477.1, read as the reverse complement.
TATTTAATGCCGACAGTATTTTTATAGCTGGTAATATTTTTTCAAAAAGTATTTTTGGTAATATTTTTTTCCAAAAAAGTATTGCTGGTAATAATGGCACTGACCAGGCTCGAAGTTGCTTAACTTTGATGATTGTCCGGGAACCGGCGTTTCAACGTGAGATGGTTGTAAGCCTTCCTGTCTTAGGATATCTTTTCTTTTTTGAAGTATTACTCAGTTATTATTCATTCTATTTCGACCAAGTTCATATTCAACTTTATTCGGATGCTCAACGGGAACCGTGTTCCAACGTGATCCGGTCGCAAGCATATCCTGAAAGAACATGGCTCATAAAAGAAAAAGAACTAGCCTGTGTAAATGGTTAGTAGAAAAGGGATTAAGAAAGATGGCCAAAAAGCAAACTTTATTAAGGGCTACAAGTTTCAGGGAGTTGTGAAGAGCCATGATCGCACATGTACTGAATACACTGCTCATAGAAAAGGAAAAAGAATGATCCTGTGTAAATAGTTGGCAGAACAGGGATTAGTAGAGGTGGCAAAAAGACGGGAAGTTATGGAGAGTCATGATCGCCCACATCCTGAAGAGAAACAGCACAGAAGAAGCGCCTTATACGCAAAGTTGATAAAGCCGTTAAGACGGTTGAAGAGGAATCAGGTGCCAGGTTGATGAAGTTCATCAACATCCTTTGAGCTTTGCTAATAATTTACTCTTGTTCAGATCTTTCTTTTGTGATAAAGCGACAGGAATCTCTGGTATTCGTGATCCTTGGCTACAGATCCAATTGCATGGCGTCAATCCTCTAGAAGACGAACAATGCCGATAGAAATACTCAAACCGGCACCACCCGATGTAGAATTCTTATTTGGTTCTATCCGAGCCAAACATGATATGCTATTTAATCAAGGCCCCCGACTTAATCCTTTTCAAACAACGTGATTAAGAAGCAAATTGTCGACTAAGAAACAAAAAAAAAACGAGAGAAAACATTCATATATTTTCTTTAAATCGGATTTTAATAGTTTACCACATAAAGCGTTGAGACGCCTCCGTGAATTCAAAATGGCTTTTAGGTATGTGTGTATAGTATCATTTGCTACTGTTTAACTGGCTATTCTGTTGTAGTAGCTGTAGCAAATAAAATGTCGGACTCAGGTCTTCGTAATTTGCTGCTGTCAAAATCGATTTTAGTTAATACGTATTGTAGCAGGTTGCGATGGGTAAATTGTCGCTATGTTATATTTTTGATTTTGCGCATGCGTCTTGTTTTTGATTTTGTCGACTGCAGAATCTGGTAGGGTCAGTTGGGCACCGTCTGTGAGAGAAAGGGGACCATGACACAATTCACTCCAGAAATTTGGAAATGGCACTTGGCATTCGCACCAGAAGCTCCAATACGAACATTTCTGAGTGTTTGGTTGTCAATCTGAGGACAGTGTGGAGGATTTGGAAATGTTTGGATGAGTCTAATGCTGATTACGAAGGTGATCACTGGTGATGGCGACGTTATGCCTCCAGTAATCTATCCACAGGGCCTCAAACTCAACACGGACGCATATATCAAGTGTTTTGAGGAGGTAGTACTGTCCTGGGTCAAGAGAGTGACTACTGGACGACCCTATATCTGACAACAGGACACTGAACCATGCCACACAAGCAGGAGAACCAAAACATGGTTGTCAGACAATTTCTGCGACCACTTCACTTCTTACATCTGGCTATCTCCTCAGACTGCAACCCCCTTGATTATGTGTGGGGCGCAGTTGAGCGACAGAGCAACAAACTCCTTGTAACACCAAAGATGAGAGGAAGGCAAGGATTGTGGCAGAATTCACCAATTTTAAAGAAAGAGACAGTCCAGAAGAGATCATTGTCTGGAGGCCGTGTTTGATGCAAATGACGATCTTATTGAATAAATTTACTCTTTCGTATTTTAAGATATTTTTTGTTTAATTTTTGGTAAATATATCTATTAAAATGAGATGTCAGTGTTATTTTCACTTTTGCCTAATTTAGACGATAATTTATCCATCGCGTCCTGTAAGCACGAGGTCTGATAAAAAATTATCTGTACTGATACTATAACAAAGAAACTACAACACATATCAATTGGGTATTTAATCTAGATCGAAGTACTTCCCTTCTGAAGCCATACACTTTATCCAGTGTTTAATTTAAACACTGGATAAAGTGTATGGCAATTCCTGGGCCATTTTGGGGCGGGGGGTGGAATCGAGCAGCCTTGTCGCATTCTCTTCGATTTCTTCAACGTCTTGAAATCTTTTCAAGTTGGATTTGATTTTTGAAGAGGAAAAAATCGCATGGGACAAGATCTAGGGGATATCGTGGTTGTCGGACCTGGGCAATGTTGTGTTTGGCTAAAAACTGCTGCACAGATCATGGTCCCTGATGGAACCTCTGCACCACACAACGGAAGTGATCGAGAACGTCATAACTTAATATGTGACAGATTTCAAGGTCAATCTGTACCAAGCGGCTTCACTCTGAGTACTTTAGCTCCGTCACCGTAGCAACAGCCCCAATACTTTTTGGTCAGATTTCATGTATATGAGTGTGTGTATATAAAGATGTCCTAATTGATATCATTACAAAATGTCTGGCAATTTCACTATAGTTTACTGAATGTTGCGTGTTGAACAAGCAGGAAAGATCTCGTAAATATATGACATTTAAGTAGAATTTTTTTCTTAAATTGTCTGATGTGGTCCCCAGATATAGATATAAAAATCTCCTTTTGAAGTCTACTGGGACCTATATATCACAAAAAAGAAGCTCATATTTCTACGGCATTTCCAGTTGCAATTTCTTTACGAAAGCAACAAAGTCATAATGGTATTAATAACACAGAGAAATTAGTTCGCATTATGTGACCGAACAGGAAAGGCGTGTCCACGATGTGGTCTTCTACTTTCGTGTTTCATTCACAGGGTAAAAGTTGTCGCTATTTATGGTAAAGATTTAATACTAAACGTTACGGGAAACTGTAAAAAGCAAGGAAATTAATTTAATATTTCATTTAAAAATTTGGTTTTGGTTTGGTTTGTTTTACGTCATATCAACCTCAATGGATTATTTAATGACGACAAGATTTTTATTGCTGGCAATATCTTTTTTCAAAAAATTGTTCTGGTATTATTTTCTTTCAAAAATGTATTATTAGTAATATTGTTTTACAAAAATATATTGCTACTCATAATTTTTTCTTGAAAAATTTATTGCCGGTAACAATTTTTTACAAAAAATTATTGCTGGTATTAAGACCTATTTTTACACTCTCATAGTATTTTGACCCCAGTTTGGGGGTTAACTATTAGCTTGGACCTTAACAGGCGCTACCACTCCGGATCAGGGTGAACCTGAGAACACCAGAAAATAAGAGGTGGTTCCACGCTCCTCAAAACCTCCTGATCAGAGGCCTTGCTGTCGGATGTAGTTAATCGTCTTTCCCAGGACGATTAAAAATTTGGGTACATTTTGATCCACGAGACATTTTCACGATCACGAATCCCGCAACACGTATGGGAACATCTACTGCGGCCACATCAAAAGTAATATTCCCTGGTCAAGACAGCCCAACCTTTTCCGGGTTGGTTTGAATTCAGTTTTCATTCTAGACGGATTACCAACCAAGACTGTAGCGCCCAATCTGTCCTGCTATGTACTTGTAAATGGGGGGAAGAGATAGATTCATACCTTTCACGCGAGTGAATGTAATGAACTTGACCGGAATTCGAACTCAGCTCTCGGATTCCTCAATCCGAGTCGTGCCCCCATAAAATTTATCGTCCTTGAAATATAGTAGAGTTGTTCCATATTAAACTAAAGTTAGTAAAGAATTACAGAACTAAACGCAGATTTATTTTATTTTGAAATTATTCGTCAAATATCCGGAAGGAGACCATTGCCGCGTTTGTACTCATAGAAAAGAAAATAACACTCAGAAGGAATATTCTCGAGAGTGCTGGCATTGAATATTATCCAATAAAATATATGTATGTGTATTTAAACAGGATTAAGTATATTGAAAATTTTCTTTCTACTTTTCAAATCTTAACATCCCAAATCACGTTCTTGAAGTACTGATAAGATTGAGACACACGGAAAACAAATGAAATCAAGAGAGCATTGCTAAAAATTGTTTGAACAAACTTTGTAGTCTTCAATAATATATAGGGGGTTGAGTGCAACGGTTATCGGCATAGGAAATGAAATCTTCGAACCAAGTTCGAATTATGATCAGTTCTGTTACATTAATTGTGTGCTAAAGCCTTTGGGGAAAGGCATGGATCCATTTCCCACCAATTTGGGGTTAAATATCAAAACAGACAAGACTCTCGTGTTTTGGGTAGCAGTCAATCTAAAATGAAATTTGTTAATCTAATCTTGAGTAGGGCTGTTTGGAAACTTTGTGGCATAATGGCCATTATTTCTCTTATCAGTTCTTCCTCAAAGATATCCTGCGGCGTTTGCTTCGGCCCACTGTGCGAAAAGAGACGAGATTTGTGACGAGACAAATCGTGGCTGCTTCACCGAGACAATGCATCAGTTCATAACGCCCTGAGCACCCAGCAGTTCCTGACCGAGAAGAACATCGCCATACTGGAATAACTTCCCTATTCACATGATTTTGCTCCCTGTCAATCTTTTTTTACTTTACCCCAAGATCAAGGGGATCATCAAGTGGACCCGTTTTGAAGGCGTAGTGGCCATCAAGAGGGGTCGTAACGACGGAGTTGAGGGGCACCCAAGAAGAATTCTTCTAGCAATGCACAGAAGCGTGGCAGGGAAGGATGGAAAAGTCCATTATACTTGAAGGGGTTACTTTGAAGAGGAAACCATGTAGTTTGCTGTTTGGAAGAGAAATAAAATAATCTTGTAACCCACTCCCGTTACTTTTCAGACAGACCTCATGTATGCATTTTCATTAGAATTGACCGATAAGTTCCTTCTGTTAATATCTTTTTCACATTGTTTGCCTTGAAAAAAAGATTTTTTGGACTGAGTGATTGTAGAAATAGTCGAAATAATTGTTTGATCCGAGCGCTTTCGGATACTCTATTAAAAATTTTCCAAGATAATATTTGGGCTATGACAGTTGGTGTGTAATTTGCAAAAACGTAGATATTTTTAATGACCGAACACGGTTATGATAATATGACCATGTTCGAAGTTAATGTTATTGAGTATTTTTTTTATAACTGATTCGATTATTTTTAGTCGTTTTATTTTTTATAGTTGGAGGTGTATGTTATATTTATGTTCTCAACGAGTATCTTGCGTATTGAATTGGTAAGTTTTATGCTGGTTTAAATGGACCCTTATAGAGCTAAAGTCGAGAGAGATTGTCTGTCGACTTGATAAACGAGTGTTGGTTTCTCTTTTCTCAATGCAGTATTTACACGTTCAAAGGCTGCCTACCATACAGCAGTTTATTATAGAAATGTTCTTTGAATAAGACTAAAGATCTTTTTTCTCTTCAAGTAAATTCCATTGACGTCTGTGCGTAATCTAGTTATGATCTTTCACGTTTTATAATTTTTTTCTCCATGGCCATCTTTCCCAAAACCTTTCCTCTGTTCAGTAAGAGGAAAACAAGTGTTGAAATGCTAACTGATGTTTCTTTCCGTTAGTTCATGTTCGCATCTTTATATGATAGGCTGCATTTGGATGTATTTTATGTAGGAAATGACGTTATAAATTTTGATACAAAATTCTACTCTTCCATTTCCCTTCACACTTTTCAATCGCATTCACTTTCGAAACTCCAGTTTCTTATTTTAACTAAAGGTAAAGGAAACATAGTTTGGCAATGACAATTCAGTGAATTTCAATATCACGAACATCTCACCTTTCCAATTCTGAACAGTACAGTTGAATATCACGAACATCTCACCTTTCCAATTCTGAACAGTACAGTTGAATATCACGAACATCTCACCTTTCCAATTCTGAACAGTACAGTTGAATATCACGAACATCTCACCTTTCCAATTCTGAACAGTACAGTTGAATATCACGAACATCTCACCTTTCCAATTCTGAACAGTACAGTTGAATATCACGAACATCTCACCTTTCCAATTCTGAACAGTACAGTTGAATATCACGAACATCTCACCTTTCCAATTCTGAACAGTACAGTTGAATATCACGAACATCTCACCTTTCCAATTCTGAACAGTACAGTTGAATATCACGAACATCTCACCTTTCCAATTCTGAACAGTACAGTTGAATATCACGAACATCTCACCTTTCCAATTCTGAACAGTACAGTTGAATATCACGAACATCTCACCTTTCCAATTCTGAACAGTACAGTTGATTATCACGAACATCTCACATTTCCAAATACGAACAGTACAGTTGAATATCATGAAAATCTCACCTTTCCAATTCTGAACAGTACAGTTGAATATCACGAACATCTCACCTTTCCAATTCTGAACAGTACAGTTGAATATCACGAACATCTCACCTTTCCAATTCTGAACAGTACAGTTGAATATCACGAACATCTCACCTTTCCAATTCTGAACAGTACAGTTGAATATCACGAACATCCCACCTTTCCAATTCTGAACAGTACAGTTGAATATCACGAACATCCCACCTTTCCAATTCTGAACAGTACAGTTGAATATCACGAACATCTCACCTTTCCAATTCTGAACAGTACAGTTGAATATCACGAACATCTCACCTTTCCAATTCTGAACAGTACAGTTGAATATCACGAACATCTCACCTTTCCAATTCTGAACAGTACAGTTGAATATCACGAACATCTCACCTTTCCAATTCTGAACAGTACAGTTGAATATCACGAACATCTCACCTTTCCAATTCTGAACAGTACAGTTGAATATCACGAACATCTCACCTTTCCAATTCTGAACAGTACAGTTGAATATCACGAACATCTCACCTTTCCAATTCTGAACAGTACAGTTGAATATCACGAACATCTCACCTTTCCAATTCTGAACAGTACAGTTGAATATCACGAACATCTCACCTTTCCAATTCTGAACAGTACAGTTGAATATCACGAACATCTCACCTTTCCAATTCTGAACAGTACAGTTGAATATCACGAACATCTCACCTTTCCAATTCTGAACAGTACAGTTGAATATCACGAACATCTCACCTTTCCAATTCTGAACAGTACAGTTGAATATCACGAACATCTCACCTTTCCAATTCTGAACAGTACAGTTGAATATCACGAACATCTCACCTTTCCAATTCTGAACAGTACAGTTGAATATCACGAACATCTCACCTTTCCAATTCTGAACAGTACAGTTGAATATCACGAACATCTCACCTTTCCAATTCTGAACAGTACAGTTGAATATCACGAACATCTCACCTTTCCAATTCTGAACAGTACAGTTGAATATCACGAACATCTCACCTTTCCAATTCTGAACAGTACAGTTGAATATCACGAACATCTCACCTTTCCAATTCTGAACAGTACAGTTGAATATCACGAACATCTCACCTTTCCAATTCTGAACAGTACAGTTGAATATCACGAACATCTCACCTTTCCAATTCTGAACAGTACAGTTGAATATCACGAACATCTCACCTTTCCAATTCTGAACAGTACAGTTGAATATCACGAACATCTCACCTTTCCAATTCTGAACAGTACAGTTGAATATCACGAACATCTCACCTTTCCAATTCTGAACAGTACAGTTGAATATCACGAACATCTCACCTTTCCAATTCTGAACAGTACAGTTGAATATCACGAACATCTCACCTTTCCAATTCTGAACAGTACAGTTGAATATCACGAACATCTCACCTTTCCAATTCTGAACAGTACAGTTGAATATCACGAACATCTCACCTTTCCAATTCTGAACAGTACAGTTGAATATCACGAACATCTCACCTTTCCAATTCTGAACAGTACAGTTGAATATCACGAACATCTCACCTTTCCAATTCTGAACAGTACAGTTGAATATCACGAACATCTCACCTTTCCAATTCTGAACAGTACAGTTGAATATCACGAACATCTCACCTTTCCAATTCTGAACAGTACAGTTGAATATCACGAACATCTCACCTTTCCAATTCTGAACAGTACAGTTGAATATCACGAACATCTCACATTTCCAAATACGAACAGTACAGTTGAATATCATGAAAATCTCAGCTTTATAAAAGCAACTCGTAAGCATTTAAGCTTGGCGCGTGTCCCTTTTGTATACGTTGGATGCAAGACTATGACTGTTTAACACTTTCACTGCTGCATTGTTATATCAAATATCCTTGGGGGAAATGCGTGAATTATATATAAAATGGTAATCCTTTGTCTTGATTACGTCTAAGTCAAGCCTGGTTGCACGGAATGTATTCATATTGCTAACCTAATTAGTTTAACATCTTTTTTATGGCTGACTTTCATAAAACTGGTTTGAGAAATATAGAAATTAATTACATATCGTGCGGTATTATTTTCTCTTTTAACAGGTGCCACCATAACTCAATTATAAGTCAGTGCCTCCAAAGAAATGCGCTACCTAAGATTTAAAACGAATTTTTAAAAATATAAAATATTTCTTAAAGGTTTTATTTTAGTTTTAATTTCAAGCTAATAGATTAAATTTAATATTTCCAATAAGCAAAATACTGTGGTGTATTTCAAACAGAATTTAAATTGATTGGAATTTTAATTTCTGAAAAAGGCTGATTTTAGCCATATTCATGATTCTTTCAGCACAGCGTAATTTTCTTTTGTTAAAAAATATTTTTTTATTTGAGAAAGATTAGCTGAATCAAAGTATAAAAGGTACGTTTATATACGCAGACATAAAACAATTCAAATTCTTTTTACTATATTGAAGATCGCTGAATTATAGTAAAATTTTTAATGTATGGTTCTTAAGTATAGTTTTTACTTAATAACAATATCACCTAACCGATACCAATTAATACAGAATTTTTAAAATTTTATAAATTATTCTAATTAAAAAAAATTAAAAAAAAAAAAAATTTATTTAAAAATTCATTATTCATCGAAAAAAATTTTTTTTTCTTAAGGCAATAGTGTCCATAATATATCTTATTCATAAAAGCAATTGAAAGCTTTTCTAGTTAAATAATGTCTTAGTTTTACTGCATTTTTATTTTACGATTCAGATGAGATTTTCGGTAACTGGGAATCCTGTTTTAAAAAAAGAAATTGATGATTGAACTTCCCCAAAGATTTCAGGTTATAATATGAACATTCAGCCGCACAAAAAATGAATTTCTTTAAATTTCATAAAGTTAAACAAGTGGGGGTTAACAGATGTAAAAAAAAATTATATTTTTTCCAAGATTTTCTAAAAATAGAAACATTTCTAAAATAATTTAATCAAATTATGAATAAGTTCTGATAGTTTCATTAAAATCTGACAATTATTTGATTTTTGCAAGAATTTACAAATCAAAATATTTAATCGCAAACAGATGCTAAAATTCCCTATCCTAATTCATGGCCACCCGCTGACGGAAGAAAAAAAAATTAACCAAAATTTTGAATGCTCTAAAATGGATTAAAGAGTATAATTAAATACAGTATATACGCGCGTATCATGCGACTTTTGAAGAGCTAATTTTAAGGGGATCGCACCATATACGAGATATAAAATTAGCATATGTAATGCTGACCCGTGCTACGCTGTTAGCCAAACTATATATCCGTTTACTGTAGTCAAATTAGCTTCAAAATTAGGGCCTCAAAAGTCGCATGAAACGCGAGTATATACGGTAATCAAAAAATTATATTTAACAATAACAGAGGTTTTGACGATAAAACTTTGATTTTATTTGGGGCATTTTTCGTCATCTATGCTCATTTTTTAGTGTATCTTTTGAGGTACTTCAGTTTAAGAGTGTATGTTTGCAATGGTATGCGTAGTTTTAGACTTCAATCTTTTTCAAGATGAGGCAAGTGCTGCAAAATTCGAAGTAACATTTAAATGTTATTTTTTTATAAATTCAAACTTTTACTTGGGTTCAAAGATCAACATCTGGAGACTACAAATATATCAGGTTACTTGCCGTGTCCCTTCACGATGTAGGCGATCAACGCTCTCCACAACTTCTTGTCTCTTCTAACTCGAAGCAACGTTGTACTCTTCACCATCACTCTTTGTCCCCGCTCTTCCACATATTCACCCAAACTCGGTGTTTCTCTCTGACCCACTTTCTCTTAATATGTCTTGTGAGTGTTAAATTTTCCAAGCAGTCTTTCCACATTTTGTTCCAGAAATTTCAACTGTGTAATTCTGATTTTTAGACTAAGTATCGTTCGCATTCTCATTTTCGTTAAAATTTCATCGTTTCATCACATGTTCAGTCTATGCTATTCTCTGTATCTTTATTTAGATCCACATCTCTGTCGCTATGATTCACTTCATCTGTCTTAAAATTGTCCGAGATCAACTGCTATATCGGAGGATTGATACGATATAGCAGTTCAGGGCTTTTTTATTTGTTTCTTTTGCTTCAAGTCTTCTCTTCATTTGTGAGGAAGTTGTCCAGCTTTCACTGCCATATAGGAGAATTGATATAGCAGTCCAGCATTCTTTTCTTTGTTTCTCTTGAAATCAAGTCTTCCCTTTATCTGTGAGAAAGTTGTCCAGCATCCATTGCCATATAAAAAGGATTGATATGACATAGCAGTTCAGCACCATTTACGTTGTTTTTAACGAACATTTTCCTGTGTCTTAATACTCTGCTTTGTTTCTGAAAGACATTTCCCTATTTAAAGGCACCTTCGGATTCCATCGTTAGTTACATCACTATCCGTATAGTTAAATCTTTGTAACTCCTAGATTCTGATATCTCCAATTCGAAGCTCAGACCTTTAGCTGTGTCTGTTCCTGGCGATTATAAATTTTGTTACTTCATAGTGAATGGTTGATCCGTTCTTCTAATGTTTCTTAGATACTTTGTCTTGGAAGTGTTGCAGTTCTCTTTCTGGGACTACAATGAGTATAGTTTTAAGCTTATGTCCGCCTATAGTAAATCCCGATAGAACATTTAGTTGTCTTCGAATCGTCTCCGATGAGAAAACATATTGTTGTCTTATTGCTCCTTATGTTTTGTGTTTCTTATACCCTGAGCGACGATGTGGACTCGCCTACACGTATATAAATGTGAGAACGGAACGTGGGGAGACAGCAAAACCTCTGTGTTTGTTAGTGCTCTGCTCGTTAACCTCTCTGCCTTTGTGCAGAGAGGAACCCGGACGAAGCTATACCGAAGGGCAGTCTTTACTGGGGAGGTAGAGAGCTACCCGACCCCGTGTATACAGGGTGTAAGGGCAATTTTTGCCTGAGCTTACGGGCTCACAATCGCCCCACGTAAAAAAGGCCTTGTGCCATATCCCGCATTGTGGGGAGGTCTTGGGTAAATACCGAGACAGCGAAAGCCGTTTCCAGTCTCGTTTCTGACATTTTCAGACCGGTGAAGAACGTTTGCAACTGAACCTTTGAATTATACTTACAAAGAACTTTTTTGAAGCAGAAATACTTCTTTAAAGTTATTTTCACTTCTTTTTCCTTTATCCTTTTCTGTTTGAATCGAACTTTTGATTTTCTTTCTTTTTCAGTCTTTTATTTCAGTTTTCTCTTCGGCTGCCATTTCTAAGTTTTTTCTGGTCTGACGTAAGTCTTACCAGACAACTGTTTTTGTTTTATTCTTTTGTTCAATTTGTAGTTTATTTTATTATATTTATTATCCTCTCTATTTGAAGGAAATTTTGGAAGAAACTTTTTGAACGGAAATCGTTTTTTGCTAATTGTTTGATATTTGGATTTTTTTTTTCTTTTTTCAGTCTTTTGGAGTTTTCAGTTTTTCATCTTAGCTTTCGAGCAACATTTATTTTATTTTGGTTAACTACTAGTTACCCCAGGCTATTGTTTTTATTTTTTTATTAAAGTTTATTTAAACCCTCTTAATTCTTCTTCTTTTTTTTTTTTTTTTTTTTTTTTTCGTCGTTTGGGCGAATTTTTTTCGTCCATCGGCGGACTTTATTTTTCTTTCATTAAATCTTACTTGTCTTTGGGCAAAATTTTATTTGACATAGTGTTATTTCTTTTGGGTATCCTTGGTATATTTTTTGTTTCGTTATCTTATCCCTTTTGGATTTTGTATTAATTTTTGTTTAATTATTTTTATTCACATTTTAGTCTTAAATTTATATTTCCTGTTAGCTTTTTTTCTACCATGCCCTCTGCCCTTACTTCTATATAATTTGTCACAAAGAAAATATGCACATCCTACTCGCCTTATTCTTGTAGAAAAATGCCCAACAAAAGTCGGCCGTTCCGAAACTTTTGTTCGGATTATCCAGTAAAACTGGTCCGTCGAACAAAAACAACCATGTGGAATACCCAGTTTTTTTAAGGGATCCAAAAAAGTTTTTACGGAAGCCAATAATGACCGAAATTCGAACAAAAAGTGCGTTAATGCTGAGGCCGGAGAATCACCCCCGCCCCACTAAATGCATGATCAATGTTGCAGATTTTTTGGAGCGAGTCGAGAGTTACGCTCACCTTGTAATGGAAAGTAGACACTTAGAAGACCCAAGAACTAAAGAAAATTGAAAAAAGAATGGTGTCAATCTTCGTGGTGAAATCACTGGAAATATCTGAGGGTTAAACCACAGTGACTAGTCAAGGGTTCGGGCTTTTTCATGTGGGACGAATTTCTACCCACAGTGCAAGAGTCCGTAAAAGCTGGTAATTTAGAGCTAATTATGAAAGACCTTATTTTAACAGAGCCTCGTACGAAGGCGGGCGTAGGCCCGGCGTCTCGATATTCGAATTCCCTCCTCAGGTTATCGGGGAATATCTTGATGCTTTTCTTTCGTAGTACGGCCAGATACTGGATGCCTCCTGACCGGGGGATGGAGTTTCGAGATCATGTTGGGTCGGAAAACCTTCCTCTCCATCCTCAACTGTCTGGACGTGGGGGTTGAATTTGCCGGTCATCGTGACCGGCCACAGACCAACGCGCTGCAAGTGTGGAGAAACTGGTCACCTCCCCTCTTCTTACCCAGAAAAAAAAACCTCTGGAAGTCCTGCTCCTATCGACCAAAATCCCCCTCTTGCCGCGTCTGTAAATTCCGCCTCGCCTGTGATGGGCATGCCAGCATCCGGGGTCGGAGTCATGGAGACGAGGCTCACTCGCGTTCTTCAGCGTCTCAGTGGATGTATGCTGTTTGCAGGAGACCCGGTTTTCAACTCGCGACCATGAAGACATTCTGTCTAAGAGGTTTGTCCTCTATTCAGAATGTTTTTAGGTGAAAATATAAAAAAATAACGAATAATAACCGTGCTAAAGGAACAAAATTTCGTGAAAGTAAGTCTCGGCACCCCAAAAAGAAAAATACTTCTCTTCTGGGTACCTAGACTTACTTTCACGAAATCTATTCCTTTAGCATGAACAACAGACCCGTAACCCTATAATTAAATACGGGCCCTGATATTGCTATAATTTCAGAAGAGACTAGTGGGCGGGAAATAGGTGCACCGAAATTGAAAAAAATGTTACCTCGAAACGCGTAGTGCATCGGGGGTAGAAACTAAAACTAGTAGGTGAATTGAATTGCAAAGTCTTGTTCCGAAAGAAAAAGTTAATGCAGTAGCATACGTGACAAAACCACCACATAAAGCTAACATCTCTCTTGTCTGCTAATGAGATATCCAGTGTTATGATAGTAAGAAGCATGTTCACTTATTGTTATCATATAATGCCACCTTCTATTTGATGACTTAAAAGATAACATCAGGCTTCGTGACAAATCCATTTGATTTATTGTATTTTATGCTCAACGCTACACTCTTCACAGTGTGCTAATAGTTACAAATTTTAACTTGGTATGTCATAGCTTAACAAATAATTAAAGATGTGTTGCGTCAATCTTCCGATATACTACCTGGAAAATCAACATTTAAATATTAGCTTTTACTTGAATTTGAACACTGACTTCTGGAACCAGTGTGAAATACACAACCGTCTTAGCCACGAAGCTTTGGAGTTATTAGTACGTGTATGTTTTATATTAAAGAAGAAAACTATTTTTATTTTTCGATTAAATTGCTGTCAAATTGGTTCGAATATTGTCACTTGAGAGAGAAAAAAGTGGATATTATTTTTAATTTCTGTCAGATATTAAGTACGAATTAATGCCAGTTATTAAACTGTTCGCCATTTTAATTTTTGGGAAACCAAATTTGGCCATTTTTCTCTATTAATATTTTGTTTATTCTCAGGTACAAGTTAAGGCTAGAGATATCATTATTTGTTCTGATTTTTTACTGTATACACCAGATTATTTGGTTTAGCAAGTAGTCAGTGGATATATATATATATATATATATATATATATATATATATATATATATATATATATATATATGCGTTCCCAGTTATAACGTTATTTTGTTTCGTTTTTACCGCTAGTCAATTTGTCTATTTTTATCGTTCAAATTTTTTTTAATCATCAACAATAATAATAAAATTTTCACTTATATTTATAATATATATATATATATATATATATATATATATATATATATATATATATACATAAATATATATAACCATGAACAACATTATAACAATAATTATAAAATATTCTAATAATAATCTTATATTTCTTTATTTTATTTTATTAATATTATTTTAAATGTATATATAGCATTATATCGACACATTTAATTTCGAATTGTTTACTCCGACATCCAACAAAAAAAAGTGGAGGGCATTGGGTAGAAGTAGTACCTTTGTTGCTGATCTACTGTACCTTATTTTTAAGGGTAACGGGCAGCACTGGTCTTCACCCATCCTCTAAATTTCTCACGTAATGTCCTGGGTATGACGGTAAACTACATCCGGCAGCAAGTCTTCTCATCGGGAGATTGGAGGATTTGAGGAGCGTGGAACCACCTTTTAATTGCTGTTGTTCCCAGGTCCACCCTGACCCGGGGTGATAGCACCTGTTAGGGTCCCAGCTATGGGCAAATAGTGTCTACCAGGGCTGACCAAGCTCTTTAGTGTTATAGAACACGATTGGTCTAGAATATGGAAAACTCTTACACGAAAAGCCTGGGGTATATTGTCTGCTTCGCCTGTGGCATTTATTTGCACCGACTAAGTGCATGAATAGTACCGAAAAGTGTGGATGGTTCTGCACAAGCCTTCACCACTTTAATCAAATCACTTGTGTGGGTTTTCTGGCGGTTTACCTTGATTCGTTCTCATCCACACAGATTCACTTGCAAGGCCCACTGGCGAGAGAGCGAAGGCGACGGGGTCAGGTAAAGGGTATTACTGGAAGGCTTTAGCTGGAGCTCTACACAGTGGCAGACCGATGGGTGATGGCCCTTCTTTCTCAAACCCATGAGCAATTGTGATGTCCGTATCCTCTATCGGGGACAAAGCAGCCCTATTTAGGAGTGCACTGCTTTCCCTATTATGGGGAGGGGGCGATAAAAGGAGCCCTAAACATTGCTTGCTCACACAGTGACTTGGCAGCTCGCTGCAGCTGTCTAGTTATCCAATAAAGCAGTCGGAACAGCAAGAAATATCAGAATAATTATAAGAAGAATTTCCATTTTGGATCTTGGAATGTTCGCACTCTTCAGGACAATGATTCGGCATCAGAGCGTAAAACAGCTCTTGTTTCACTCGAGTTAAAGAAATATAACATCGACATAGCGGCCATTACTGAAACACGACTGGCTGGTAATTCTCAGCGTAGGGAAGAAAAAGGCGGATACGTATTTTTATGGGCTGGTTAAGACTGAGAAAGAGCCACGCCAATCTGGTGTTGGCTTTGTCACCAAGTCAGACCTTGCTAGCTCACTGCCTTCCTTACCTAAAGGTGTATCAGATCGCATAATGGAATTAACCCTCAATCTGGAGTGCAACACCTGTGTGACAATGGTTAACTGCTACGCGCCAACCTTAGGTTGTTCGGATGAAGAAAAAGATGATTTTTACAATCTTCTTCGGGATGTCATCACCAAAGTCCAACATCAGGATAAATTAGTCCTTACAGGTGATTTCAATGTTCGTCTTGGCAATGATTATCATTCTTGGAAGGGCGTTTTAGGTCGCCATGGTATTGGTCATGTGAATTCTAATGGATTACGCCTTCTCACTATCTGCAAGGAATTTGACCTTAGTATCCCTAATACCTTCTACCAGCAACCCAACTGTCGTAAGACCACGTGGATGCATCCTCGTTCGAAAGACTGGCATCCGATCGACTACGTCATCACCAAAAGACGAGACATAAAAGATTTTAAGATAACGCGTTCATTCCACACAACATGCTATCTGTAAGATCACGCTCTACTTCGAAGTAAAGCTACACTGCATCTGCAAAAGAGAAGGATTATAAAATCTACAGTGCCCAAGCGCATTAACGTACTCCCTCTTAAATCGACTGAAACGAAAATTGAGCTCTCTGACAAACTTGATGCTGTACCTGATTCTGTAAATATTTCCAATGATATCGAATCATCTTCGATGGCTCTGCGTGATGCAACATATTCTACATCCTTAGAGGTTCTCGGCCTGCCTATCGTAAACATCAAGACTGGTTTGATGACAATAATACAAAAGTTCAGCATCTTATAGATCAATTGCACTCTTCTCATAAAGCATGGATTGAGAACAAGAACTCGTCCAATAAGAAGATCGCTGACAAGAAGTGCAAAAGTCAGGTTCAACGAGCTCTCAGGGCCATGAAAGAGTGTTGGTGGTCTGAAAAGGCCACTGAACTCCAAGAAGCTTCAGATAGAAAGGATGTAAAGGCCCTCTATGCTGGCCTCAAGAGCCTTTTCGGTCCTCAGAAAAGCAGTGTTGCTCCTATCTCCACAGCAAATGGTGAAACTCTCTTGACTGATAAGTCAGACATTTTAAATCGCTGGAAAGAGCATTTCGAAACTGTGTTAAACACCACTTCGGTTACAGATGAGGAAGCCATCACATCAATTGAGCAAAATCCTGAAATTCCGGAGTTGTCTTTTGAACCTACTTATCAAGCGGTAATGGACTCCATCAAGCAAATCTCATCTGGAAAATCTCCTTATCCTAAGGATCCTATTCCACCCGAAGTGTATAAGCATGGTGGCCAAAAGTTGGTAAAAAAGTTACATCTCCTTTTCGAGGAGATATGGAAGGCAGGTTGTGTCCCACAGGATTATAAAGACGCCTCTATCAAACACCTCTACAAAAACAAGGATTCCAAGTGCGACTGTGATAATCATCGGGGAATATCACTACTTTCAATTGCAGGCAAAATCCTAGCGAGACTGATTCTAAACAGAATCATTATACACCTTGTTGACATCTATCCTGAATCGCAGTGTGGTTTTCGGTCAGATCGTGGCACCATTGACATGATATTTTCTCTTCGTCAAGTTGCAGAGAAAGTTCGCGAGAAAAACTTTCTATCAATTCCTTGAATAATACGATCCTTATATTCGAGTTATTGTATATTTGAGTTGTTTTCAGATAAAATTGACGATCGGAGTACTTTCGACAATTTCAAATGCACAACTGCCTTAGCCATGAGGCGTTTAAATTAATAATATGCGTCTGTTTTGTATTAATAAGAAAACTATTTTTATTTTTCGATTAAAAATGCTGTCAAATTGATTCGAATATTGTCGCTTGAGGGAGAATATAAAAGTGGATATTATTTTTAATTCCTATCAAATATCAAGTACGAATTAATGTCAGTTATTAAACTATTCGCTATTTTAATTTTTTGGAAAAGAAATTCCGTAATTTTTCTCTATTAATACTTTATGTATTCTCTTGTCTATGTGCCATACGTGATGCACGCTTGAGCAATCATGTCTCCTTTCGATTTATGACTGATTTGCCAGAAGAATTCCCACAGTAGGCTGCGGTAACTTTATTGCCACCTAAGGCTATAGGACCCACTCTCTCCTGTTTAACCCATAAGGGAAATTTGCCCGTAACTCGGCTCATTCCGAGATTACAGCCCCTAGTATTCCCAAGTGGTTAGGTATCTTGGTACTGACCAGGTTCAACATTGCTTAACTTCAATGAACGGAAGAGAAATTATAACCGGTGTTTCAACGTGATATAGCTGCAAGCACACAAGGTTAGAGATATCAGTATTTATTTACACTACTTACATTGTTCGGACTGTTGTCCTCATCTTTGTTGCCATATTCACGTTTGTACGCACCGGCATTGTTCAGGTGATTAGAATTTCGAACTGAACTCTTTATTTCGCCCACCGGACTAGATTGTTCTTCCTCTACCAGATATTTCAGTTATCTCCCTTTAGCTCGATTCGGCTCCAAGTTTTTGTCTACAAACTCTTTGACTCAAGTCACTGGTTCCATCCAACGCTTTTATCCACTAGGCCATGTGTCCTTGTGGACATCAGTGTAGGAATGTTGGGTACTTATAAACTTAATGTCTCATTGTCATTATTTATTGCGATATACATCAGATTATTTTGTTTTGATTTAGCGTCTTCTCAGTGGAGACGAATATTGATTTGGGATGAATTATCACACGCATCCCTGGCGTGAAGTTTAAATAACTAGAATGTTTCGCAACAGACTGACGCGTGTTGTTAATCCTCACACTATTTAGCATTGTTGAGATTATCGCTAACATTTTTGTCGAAATTTACAAACTCTACGTTTCGTTCAATTTAGCAAACCAATCAATAAAATTTGAATAAGTTGATTTGTTTGTAAAAATACTTCGAGAAAAACGCTACTTTGTGGTTTAATAGTAGAGTAATACTTTTCAGATTCATCAAGGAAGGTCTTCAGTGATGCACTGTCTTCATTGCCGATTTCGGGTTCTGCATCATATCGGCTCAAACAGCAACCCCGACCTAATTCCACAAGATTCAGGCCGCCTCCTTGATAGCGTTGTGCTACGCCCTCGACATTGCAAAACAATTCAAAATATGGCTAGGAATCCGACCGTTCTTATTGACATACGTCAGTCAACATCAGCCAATGAAATAAAGACTTTTCCCCCTTCCCTCCTATATAGTCTTGTCTTTTGCTTCATCCGGTTTTAATGTATTTAATTTAAATTAATTTGATAGGACTCTATGCTAAATAATATTTTTTAAGAATTTTCTTTTCCCTTTCTAACAGTGAAGAACAAATTCTTTAGATTTCTTACTCTTAAGCATGCAACATACAACTGACCATGCGTAAATATTTCTTTCTGGAGCCAAATTCCAACCTTTTGAAACGTTTGGCCTTGTGATTTGTTTATATTTCTCGCATACGCATGGCGAACTGAAATCTGAATTCTTGTATATATAAAAACTTAAAGAAATGCAAAAAACAATAATGCATTTTTATTAAATAAGTATTTTAATGTTTATTATTAAATAGTGGCAGTATTTTGTATATTAAATAATAAGACTTAATTTAAAAAAAAAAACAAATGAAAGTTTATTGTACTAAACTACGCACCCTATTAAAACCAACTGTAATTGTATTCCCTTACCTGTTTGCACCTCTCCTCTAAATTTGCTTTCAGTCGGTCAATGTCAGGCTATTTTAGAGGGTATGTGACGGACTAACGGACGTCACAGAATTTAATATATATAGAGAGAGATTAAAACGAGTCTCATTGGTCGAGAATTAGTATAGAGTTAATTATTACTATTAATAATAATTTGATTATTGGATGATTATTTGAAAGGCGGTTACATCTGTCATCCGGTTTTCATTGGCTGATTGTACTTAAACACAATCAACCAATCAAATGACATTGAAACTAAAACCTTTCTTTCACCTTTTACCTTTTGGATGGAGGATAAATAAGCATGTATACTGACCTTTTGGATGGAGGATAAATAAGCATGTATACTGACCTTTTGGATGGAGGATAAATAAGCATGTATACTGACCTTTTGGATGGAGGATAAATAAGCATGTATACTGACCTTTTGGATGGAGGATAAATAAGGTTGTATACTGACATGGACTTCTTAGTAGGATAATCTTCGATCTATAATCTATGGAGATGTTTATAGATAATCTCCTGTTTTGGTCAATGCTCTTAGTGAAAAAATAGATATCAGCTAGAGCCACAAAGACTTTTTTTCCACTTTCATAAGGTCATGCACTTTTTGAGGTACTCGAAAATATGTATAGCTACAAGTCAATGAACATGCGATCAATAAATATAATATTTAGTAAGCTTTGTCTGGTTGCACTATTTGGATGCACCGTAAAATTATCTGATGTGGACTCACTAAAAAAATTATAATTTGAATTCAGTTATCTGTTTTAGATCCCTAATAGTTTTTTTGTGTGGGTGTGAGATAATTTTTCGAGCCCTACGAACTTATAAAAACCACCCAGTTTATTAATTTCTCATTTTAAAGCTTTTAATTTCCGACCTCCCGTTTATTGAAAAAATCCCGACTCTATGATTATCAAGGTCTCCTTTTATTAGGCACCTGAAAGTATAACCGCCTTTCTTTATATATATATATATATATATATATATATATAGAGAGAGAGAGAGTCTTAATTTCATTTTTTGGCTTAGTTTGTCACGAGGCTACGCTATATAGGCCCGTCCCCACCACCATCACAGTAAAGCGCGAACACATTACTTTAGCGAACTGGTTTTGCAAGGCGAAATTGTTAATCGTAGAGTTACAGTTGACGCCCATTAGATACCATTAAGGAATTGGTCTCTATGTAATTGGAAAAAATGTCTTGTGCCGGCTGCAGGTATCAGATGGTAGGCGCGCATCAGTATAAGTCGTGATGCGATGTACATCATATATAACACGATTTTACTCCAGGCAACATATTTTTCTTTTTTTTTTTTTTTTCGCTTGAGAAAACTCTGTTTTTATAACGAAAAGGAAACAAACAGGGAAAAGGAAAAAGGAAATAAATACAAGCAGAGAAAATGTCAAAAGATATATTGTGTCGCACGAATTATTCCTCGAAATGCGAATGTGAGAGACGATATGAAGGTAGAAACAAGTATGGAAGGATGAAATTTAAAAAAAATATTTTTTTAGAAAAACAGAATGTCATGAAAAAGTAAAGGATAAATGTGAATATATATGATATTATTTATATTATACATATCATATTTATATTATATATCATATTTATATTATATATCTTATTTATATTATATATCATATATTATATTATATATCTTATTTATATTATATATCATATATACATTATATAAATATTATAATATATATTATATATATTACATTATATATTATATAAATATTATATAAATATTATATAAATATTACATTATATATTATATAAATATTATATTATATAAATATTATATAAATATTATATTATATATTATATAAAGATTATATATATTACATATATTATATAAATATTATATTATATAAATATTTATATAAAGATTATATATATATCGCATTATATATTATATAAATATTATATATATATATTACATTATGTATAATATAAATATTATAATATATATCATATATATATTACATTATGTATAATATAAATATTATAATATATATTATATATATATATTACATTATGTATAATATAAATATTATAATATATATTATATATATATATTACATTACATATTATATAAATAGTATAATATATATTATATATATTACATTATATATTATAATATATATTGTATTATATAAATATTATAATATATATTATATAAATATTATATATTATATAAAGATTATAATATATATTATATATATTACATTATATATTATATAAATATTATAATATATAGTATATATATTACATTATATATTATATATTATATTACAATGAATCATGCATACAAAAAGCAAATTAGTAAAGTTAATGATAAAATATGAAGAAATCCCTTCGCTAACAAACTTTTGAAAGATGCATTAACCTACTAATCACTCGATGAATGTTATGATCCCTATTTTTTAAAATTATAAGCTGTATAAGGTCTTTCATAAAGACGCAACAACAAAAAAAATTCAAATTGCAATATTTGTAAAATATACACTAACTTAAATTTTCAAAATAAATTAACCTTAACTTTGCGAATGCAGGCTCCAGTTTATATCCGTTAAGAATAACACATTAAAAAAATATATTTCGATAAGCATATTCGTCCGTCTCGGATGCTACATGAAATTTATCAAAAACTAAGTAATTTCCATGCCTGAAGAACTTATACATCGAGTGATTAGGAGGTTAATGTAATTAAAAGATTTTGTTAACGAAGGGATTTCCCCATTTTGAAATCATTAACTTTACTAATTTACATTTTGCATGAATGATTCATTGTAATACAAAATACATATATATATATAACATATATATATATATAACATATATATATATATAACATATATATATATATATATAACATAATATATATATATATATATATATATATATATATAACATATATATAGATATATATATAACATAATATATATATATATAACATAATATAAATATATATATATATATATATAACATATATATAGATATATATATAACATAATATATATATATATAACATAATATAAATATATATATATATATATATAACATATATATAGATATATATATAACATAATATATATATATATAACATAATATATATATATATATAATATATATATATATATATAACATAATATATATATATATAACATATATATATATATATATATATAACATATATATATATATATATATATAACATATATATATATATATATATATAATATATATATATATAATATATATATATAATATATATATATAACATATATATATATATATAATATATATATATATATATTATATATATATATATAATATATATATATATATATATTATATATATATATATATAATATATATATTATATATATATTATATATATATATATATAATATATATATTATATATATATAACATATATATATATATAATATATATATTATATATATATAACATATATATATATATAACATATATATATATATATATATATATATATATATAACATATATATATATAATATATATATATATATATAACATATATATATATATATATATATATATATTGGTCCGAAAGCCTTGTGACCCTTACCAAAATGTAATTGGAACAAAAAAAAAAACAAGTAATACAAAGCACATGTACCGGATTTGGTTTATTCACTTTTATTGACGCTGTCACGCATAGAGAAGCTCTGCATGAGCACCATTGTTAATGGAAAACTTTATTCTGTATGGGGTGATAAGTCTTTCCGATCACCCTGTATAATATACTCTCATGAATATCTGGAATGAATTAATGAGCTAACAAACAGTGGATTAAATGAAGAGAATGAATAAAGAGGAAGAAAATGAAGATGGAAAGAGGGTGAGAAAGAAAGTAGCAATGAGTGGGCGTGAATGATGCGAAAATCGAAAGAGGAGAAAGTGTCGGGCGAAACGAGATTCGGAAGAATTAAGGAAAGTGGAACGCCAGAGAAAAATAAGTGAGGAATAAAAACAATCAGAAAAACGAGAAGGAAAGAAAGTTGAGTGAAAAAGAAGAAAAAAGGGTTGTGCAAAAAAATAGAATCGGAGATTAAAGAGTAGAGTAATAGAGCGAAATGAATAGTAAAGAAAGAAAGAGTGAAAAATTAGCACAGATCTGTAGAGGAGGGAGAGTCAAAAGATAAATAAAATAGAAAGGGAGGCGAGAACGAAAAAGAAGGGAAGAGTAAAAGTAGACATTGCAGGAGTGAAAAGATGAAAGAGAGCGAAACTAAAAATTAAAAGAAAACGAATGAAAGCAAAGAAAATTAAAAACTGGGGAACAGTTGAAAGGAAAGAAAAGGTAAGACTGATAGAGAGAGGAAGAAGAGTCAAAGAGAAGAGAAAATTAAAAAAAAGAAAGGACAAGAGTAAATATATAGTTTTAAAATTTTTATTCGTTTTCTACGGCGTATCAACCCATTGCAGGTTATTTAAAGCCAGAAAATAGTCTAGATTGCAAGAACATTTTGCGAGATAATAGTTTAGTGATACTAGTCTTATTAATTAACCCATAACTGGGTGGGGAAGTGGTGGATTCATACCTATCCCAAGGGATTTGTATGTAAGTGAATATAACAATTGGGATTGGAACGGCTCTCCGATTAACAATTCAAAACAATTATCCATTACTTAGGTACCTCCACGAGATCGCTAAAAAAAGAGCATAGCATGATGAAAAAGATGCTAAACTTGACGAAAACAAAATTTTATCGGCTAAATGTTTGTTATTATTAATAGGAAAGATCCACGTATTTTGGGGGTATTGGTTTACATTTTTAATCCTTCCTAGCACGTCCGAAATTTTCGTTAAAAATCATTTTTTTAAGTCAACAAAATTGACAGATGTCAACCATTTTTTTCCATTTTATAGAAAGAATGAAAATCTCAGTTGGAAATTCTTTTAAAAATCCATTATCATTTTTTCAAAACTTAAGAAAATCAGAAATTATAATGTTTATTTAAAATATTTTGAACAAAGCTTAACTTAGCTTCTGCGCCGAAAAGATGTAATTTGAAAATAAAACAAAGCAGGTCATAAACTTTCGCGTCACTTGACAGGTGATGAATGACATATTTACGTATTCCGTGAGGATAATTTGTTCTTCGGAAGGAGAAAAGTGAAATTATTTACATTTAAGGAAATAAATTATTTTGTTATTTTAAAGGAAAACTTTCAGCGTTCTAATTGTTTTTCTGTTTTTCGTACTTAGCTTTCACCTTTACGTTTACGATGCTTTATGGAAAATATATTATAAAGAAATTAAAATAAGACTGTTAAGAGTGAGATTAAATTTCATAAGAAAGGTATCTAATTAATTTATAGGTATCTTTCTTATGAAATTTTATCAGAAGTGTACATAAAATACTATAATTTTATGTACATTTACTACATTTTACTGTTATTTGTATTTCCATTCATTTTATTATTAATTTTGATATTTCATTTATGGAAAAAATGCCATAACTGAGATTAATATAAAAATAAGATCATATAAATTTCATAAGATGATACTGATACTTTTAGGTACCCTTCTCAGTTGAAATTGAAAAGTCAAATAAACTTCTCCACACGTGTTTCGCAAAAGTAAAGGTCTTAACAGTTGTTTTTATTAATTGTACAATATTGTAAACAATATGGATCGGACATCTACTCCATTGTACAATTAATAAAAACAAGGATCGTGAACACGATAAGAGGAGGAGAGAAAGAAGAGTGAAGGAGAGAGGAGAAACAAGGAAAGGGGGGCGAAAAAGAAAACAGAACGCATAGAAAGGATATTAAGAAAAATATGGACATGAAGAAGAGAGAGGAAAAAACAGCCAGATGGAGAAAGGGAAGCAAGATTTAAGGAGTAATACAAGAAAGAAAAAAGGGAGGAAGAAAGAAAATAGGAAGGTGTGAATAAAATATATCAAAAAAAGAAGAGGTGAAAATGGTGAAAGGAAAAAAGAGAATGACAAAAAATGATGACGAAGATAAAAGCGTTACGCACGAAAATAACAACTACGGAAAAATCTGGAAAGACATGCATAAAAGTCATGGCATAACAGTAAAGATGAGGGCAAAAAATGTTAAATTATTTGAACTTTGCAGTGTTTCTCTTATTCTCATGTCGTATTATAATCAGTCTGCCACAGTTTCTTTTAAAATATCGGCTTCTTGCATAACACAATATTCACATACATTCGCTGTCGCCCAGTGGCCACAAGGAGGACTTTCCTTACAAACCAGGCTTTGTTCTCTGCCTCATTTTTTTTTTTTTTAGACAGTTCCTTTTTTTTGTTTTCTGCGACTCAGTTTTTCATGGGGCTTCACAAAAAATCTTTTAATCTTAATAAGGAGACTGATTAGCAAGCTGGTTCCGCGGATCATCACGATTTATTAATGGGTCCGATCTATGGGCAAATAGTGAACCCCCCAAACAAAAATCAGTAGTACATTTTTATAATAAAATGACTACCAATATATTTTTATAGTAAAATTTTAAAAAAAAAGAAAAGAAAAGAAGATAGAATTACATTTTTCGGACTATTGTCCTCATCTTTGTGGCCATTTATAACAACGTTTCGGTCGTTGTACGCTCCGGCCTTCTTCAGGTGATTGGAATGTTGAACTGAACCCTTTATTTCGATCGCTAGGGTAGACTGTTCTAGTTCCACGTCTAATGGGTGTCAGTTATCTCCTGTTAATTCACCTCTCCAAGTTCTCCACTGCCTTAACCAGGTATTGAACTCACTGTTACTGGATCTAACCAACGCCTTTATCCACTGTGCCATGTGTCCTTGAGGACATCTGTGTATAAATTTCTGGGACTTATATACTTAATGTCTTCAGCAACCATTATTTTTACCAGTGCTCATATTGAAATTTTGCTGTTATCATTGCATGTTTTTTACAATGAGGACAATAGTCCGAATAATGTAAATAGTGTACATAATATCTCAGCTCAGAAATATAAACAGATACTAAATTACATTTCATAGTCTAATTACCAGCAATATATTTTATGATCTACAAAATATATATCTAAAAATCATACCTTTACTCTGAAAGTATAAAACTACGTAAAAATATTCACATTTCGGCATTAAATAACTCACAGAGGTGTTGTCGCGAAACAAAATCAACCAACCAACTCATTAGGCACCCCACACTGATGGCCTTGTACTAAGCTTAGCTTAGTCAATAATTCTATACAACTACTACTGTTACTATTACATTAAGCTTGCTCAGCATTCGTAGACCGTGACCTTCACTCATCTGTCTTGTACATCATCTACAGTTCTTCAATGTTGCACTTTCTTTCTAGCAGCCTTTTAACAAAGGTTTTACTGGATGACCTCTACTACTTTTGCCATGAGTTGGTTAGTTCAGTGTCACATCAGCCGCTAGTTCATTATGGCGCCAACAGTGTTCTACAGATTTTAATGCTTCTGTATAGAAATGGAAAGAATTTTGTCATAGTTTGATTGTTGTCAGCCTGAAGTATTCTAGTGTAACCAACATTTAGTGATTAATGACGTTATTCCAATTGATTGTACCATAGACAAAAACAGATTTAACACCAGCACGGAAGAAACCAACGATAAACTATTTAATCTATTCTATAAAATAAAACAAAACGTGACTTTATTATTCTGACACGATTCCACGCGTGCCGCCTAAACGAATCCTTAGGTTACATTACTGAGATAATGTAAACGCATGTTTTGATTTTAGAACCGTTCCCAATGAACGGCCATTTAAGCTATGCTTGTTGGTCGGCAGGTACGTTGTGTTGGTCACGTCATCCGTATCTCTGAAATAAATTGCACGACGTGTTTGTCTTCGGTGAACAGGAATCAGGAGAAACGGCTGTTGGTGGTCAGTATAATCGATACAAGGGCCAACATGAAGACATCATCCTTAGCCAATCAAAAAAGTTAGCTGGTGGTCGGACCAGTTGGGAATGTGTCGGTATAGACGTTGTTCAAACCACAAAATTAGTCCACTATGCAGAAGAACGTATTCAGTGACAGACCTGCAAAATACCTTCTCTGTTTTCATCCAAGATCTTTTCGGATGTTTCACTTGCGAAAAAGTTAGTCTAATAACTAATCTGCCATGAAGAGAACTTAATGGCATCATCTCAAAAGACCGTCTCAAACGATGACGGTCGCACAACCTGGTCATACATTTTTTAATATAATAATGAGGTAATTCATTATTGTGGTAACAAATAGCGGTACTTAATGCAAGTTAACGAAATTGCCTTGTTACAACATGCAAATGTATGTCTTATTTTATTTTCCACATGTCATTTTAGGACGTAATCTATCATGGCTGTCCACAATTTCCTTTTATTATCTTAAGACTTAATGAGAAAGATAAAAGAATTGTTTCCTGTGGTCGTCTCCATGACTTTTGAATTCAGTTCTCATTCTCCTAGACTGGCAGCCATCCAAGTTAACCCTAAAATTCGATGGCCTTTGTGCAATGAATATGGCCAATAAAGAAATTTATTAACTTTTTGTCTATAAAGTTTACACTATTTACTTCATATTATGTAAACATTTCAACAGTATCCAGTTTCCGTTGTAATTTTAATAAAATTTATTCTCTGTTTAATGACTTTGTGGATACCCTGTATAAAATTATTTTTGTTATCTCGGCAAATTAATTTTTTTCATAAGCCAAAGTTTTACATTCGTTAGTAGTAGTAGTAATAACCGGAAAATAGTTTCAAAATTTGGCCTAGTCGGTGATTTTATTTTGAGGAAGTACACACGCTTTGAATCTTCATTCACTAAAAAGTTAAGTATATATATATATATATATATATATATATATATAATTATACTCGTCTGGGAAAACCTTAGGTATTTTAGCTTGTAAATGAACAAACCTATACCCAAGGAAAAATAAGGGATAAAAAAAGAAAAGAACTAAGAGTATGTAATTGAGGCGAAAACAATCGTCCAGAATCCAAACTCAGAGTTCAAAGAAGAAAAAAAAGCCTCCAACACGAGTAAAACAAAAGTAACTAACCCTAGCCTACAACATGTGGTCATGGTTGATTTTATGTTGTAGGCTATTTATATTCTGTTCTAATTTTACCTCTTTTGGTGGCGTACCCTGACGATCCGCGTAGGTGAAACCTACGTAGGTTTGCCTGGCTCCTTAGGTTCATAGTTATATATATATATATATATATATATATATATATATATATATATATATATAACGATATTGGTGAAAAATGACAAAGTGATCATTTTTACACTAAAATGACCAATGATATATAATTTATAGCCCAGTGAGTACAATTTTGACATAAAAACCGCTACTCTGATTAAAGGAGAAAACAATTCACCAAGACGAAAATATCTAGAGAGTGCCTTGGCAGAACCTCTATTATCACAGTGTGGTATATCTACTAACAAACGTGATGGAAAAGAAAAAAATTCTAAATGAGATCGGCTAGATTAAAAAAAATGTTTTAAATTCCCTTCATCCCTCGTTCGTGCGCATGTGTCGTCGCACCAACATAACAAATTTAGTTCGATAAATTCCACTTTGTCATACTCCCCCCTGTATGTGTATGTGTATATATATATATATATATATATATATATATATATATATATATATATATATATATATATACATACACACACAGACGTGTGTGTGTAGTATTTAGTGGAAAGTGCTCAATATCCGTGACAGTTAATATATGTATGTAATCGCATATATATATAGAGAGAAAGAGAAAGAGAGAGATTTATATATCCAATATGATGAAAATAGTGGGCTGTGCCAATATTTCAAATCGTCGACTCTGGCAGGTGCTAGTGAGAAATTCGCAATAACTCATCGACTATCATATATTCGTATATGTTATATATATATATATATATATATATATATATAAAATATGTGTGTGTGTGTGTATAGCATACTTGTGTGTAAATATAGACATAAACGCATTGCCATGTTTGTATGATATATACATACACACACGTTTGTGTAGGTTAGTGTAGATGGAAATATTCAATCGTGATGTGTGGAAATTAGACTCCATTATTGTCTTGAGTCAGAAGTAAAAATACTATGGCTTTCTTATATTAAGTCGGCACACCATTACCAGCCCCTCCATTATATTGTAGGTTGTTCTAGTGCGAAACTAATCTATTTGCATGAATAACCAATATTCGAACACATCTTCTTCTTCTTAATGTCTAATGCTTTATCCTTAAAATTTGATTTGGCGCTGACTCTCTTTTGTCTCCCACTCTCTTTAACCCTTGCTTCCTTGTATTCGATTGCTTGAACGTTTCTTATTTGATACAGGACGCTACTTAATGTTCTTATTCGGTTTAAATCGACTTCTGGATGTGTAAGGTAGAAATTCTCCTTACTGCTGTGTAACTGTCTAGCATTTCTTTTTTTTTTCAATATTTTAGACGAAGACAAATTTAGACCCCCCCCCCCCCGATAATAAGAATATCATTCTCTGTTGCGCATTGATCCCGGCTCTCTAATTGGAACTGTTACGCTTTTTGCTATTACAAACCCTAAGCTAGTCTGGCAAAATATAGTAAGTTCCCCGACGATGATCGAACTCCGTACACATATGAATTCGTCGTCAACACAAGCTTCTTAATTACTCTAAAACAAGGTGATCAGTTATTTTAAAGTTTAACTTATTCTATCACAAGACCACAGTTGTATCATACATTGAATTTTGTGTTTATTTTTTTATGTAATTTCAGTAAGTAGGAAATCGTGGCTCTTCACATTGTCTTTATTAATTGTGAATTGTCATGAATTTTTTTTTTTTTTTTTTTGAGAAAGGTTATGTACTTGCTTTCCATTTCTTTCTGTTGTATTCCAGCGTTGTTTTACTGGAATTGCAAGGCCCACGTCGCCAATACTGTTTTTCATTTCATTGTAAGTCTCGTGAATTCTCGGTAACTGTCTCTCGTGAGAACTATCTCTCTTGAAAGCTAAGAACCTTGGATGTCTATGTAGGTTTCATTATATATATTGTGACGCTTACTGGAACAATTGAGCAAGAGTATGATACTCAACACCTCTACTGTTTTGAATTCACAGTTGCCCTTTTAAACTGGCTGCCACCGAGGACATTTTTACGTAATTTTTCACCAAATACAAGCCACAAGAGCCACTCAAGCAAGAGGGTTACTGAACGGGGTTATTTTATGGACATAAGAACTGTAGATTATGAGGATATGTAGAATAAACAACGGTTGAACTTAGACTTGAAAAGGTTAAGATTGTTGTGGTTGTGGAATCATCCTGTTGGGTGTCTGTTCTACAAAGCAGCAGCTCTTGGAAAGAAGCTGGCTGAATGGTACTTTCTTCACGCCAATGAAATATGATGGGAATGAGGATGTTTCAGCGTTAACTACATTTGAACTCGGTATATTTAGTCTTTTCTAAGGACTGTTCGTAATGTTCCTTTATGCTTTTTTTATAGTAAGGTTCACCTTTTACAAGGCTAGGAGGCTATTTGTATGTGTAGGAGTCTTGAACAGGTTAAGATTGTAGTGATTAGGGAAACATCCTGCGGGGAATCGGTTCCACAGAGCAGTGGATCACAGGAAGAAGCTGCTCGAGTGGAATTTATCACAGATTGAATACGGGGGAAATATGGATGGTTTCCTATTACGTAAGTGGCATGGTGTATCATTGCTGCGAAGGTCAGAATTGGCGGGACCAGGGAATGTAGTTCGTCTGAGCACATTTCATGGAAGTAGCGGTAGAGCAGCGCGAGGTATGCCACATCCCGCATGTGTGTGTGTGTGTGGTGTGTGTGTGGGGGGCGAGAGAGCGAGGAAGGGAGGGAATTTTTACAAAGAATGAATGAGAAAATGATTTGAAGGCAAAAAACAATAAAATCTTTATTTTTATCCCAAAAATTTATTTTATTGAATATTTGTCTCGGGATATATATATGTTCTGCTTTAAAAATAAAAAAATGCAGTTATTAAAAGGGATTGTCAGTGGTCAGGAATCAACGCAGGCGCTACTGACACAATAATGATCGAAAATAAAGAGATATTCTCGATACGACTCATTTCCCAGAATCTCTTGAAATATCAAACATTTCGAGCTGAGAAATCTGTCGTCGCAAATTCTTTGTCAATAATTCTACTGTAGAAATACATAAAAAAATCAAAAAAGAAAAGTATTGTCAGTGGGTCAGGAATTAAAACAGGCTGTATATAACCACTTTCCCAGTTCAATAATTAAAAATAGCCTCAGTCGAATGAAGCCTGTAGATATTATCAACGATCATTCTTTTACGAACTGGCGCTACATAATCACAAAGAACTGCACCAAATAACAGAAACCACATAACTTGAGGATTTTCAACAGTAGCAATGACTAAAACGGATAGCACATGTAGCTAAAAGTGACAATGACATAATCAAGTGGCGTTCAAAACTGCTTCAAACAAAAGGTGAGGAAAAAGCAACAACTGTTAATGAACTTGAGAAACTTATTTTTTTAAGCGAAAGATTTTAGAAATTTCAATCCATTGTGGCATTGGCTTCTCGGCCAATGAATATCGAATATTTCCTTATAATGAAACGACTAATATTACTATGATTATTATTGAGAGAATAAGGCTATTATATGCATAATGCCGATGCATTTTAATTTTCTACTATTAAAGTGCATCGAAAATATGGAAAAAATGAATTGTAAAAGTAAGAGAAATTACTAACAGAATAGTGTTTTATAATATTCTATGAAAAGCGACCATAGATCTGTTATCTCGAGAATCAGTTAAAAACAGAGTAATAGGCGTTAACAATATGGTTATTTAGAGTTTTTCGGAATCTAGGGCATCATTTTTTTTTTTTTTTTTGTTGCTTGATGTGCATGACGTATATCTTGTTCTGATTTTAGTTTCTGGAGTTACATTCACCAAATATATTGATCGTTCAAATTTATTTTTTCTTTGCAGAACGAAGTAATAAACTGAAAATAACCGTCAAATAAAGGTATGAAAAATATTTTCTATATGCATGTTCCGCTAACTAGTCGTTTGTTTTCTCTTTTTTTTAAATTTTTGGTAGACATTTTTAAAATCAGTGGCGGCTTCTTATAATATTTCTTGTGATTGAATGCAATACCCGTATTTTCTCAAAATAAAATGAATAAATGTTGTAATACATCCAACGTTTACTTATTGCTTTTTTTTATTGCCTGTAATTATTATTGATCTTAAACTAGCAGTTTAAAACCCATATGTAGATTTAATAAATTACTTCGTTATTTTTGACGGCATGGCTAACTAGTATTAATAATAATACTTAGAGAAGATCGATTTAGGGTTAAAAAATGACAATGTTTAACAATATTTCAACAATCTATCGATCTTAAAATTTATATTTAAAAATTGCATACAAGTATAAAAAATATTTTTAAAAAATATAAATGGCTTGTCTAAAGAAAAATGGATTAAAAAAGCGAATGAAACACAGCCAGCGTAGGTGGAATGCAACTGAAACAGGTGTAACATGATGGGGGTCGTGCTCATCTTGAAATTTTCAGTTAGTTGACTAGTTATTAAAATCAATTCATTAAATAGTTTAGAATAAAATCTGTCATTCTGTTCATTTCTAGTTTGCATACGTAACTATTCTCATGCGTTTTAAGGATTGAAACATCGGTGGATTCTAAATATTTTTTCAGAATGTGTACCTGAAGATGCACGTCAAAATTACAGTCGTTCGTGAGGAAATGTTCCGCAAGTTTAGATAATCATAAATCAAATGATTTTTGGTAGATTGGGCGGTTGTATATCAAATAGGAATCAGTATTATTACCACCTGAAGAAATGGTAATGTTTTTCTTTGAATTTGTAATGGAATTAACATGTCCGTTGTTTTCACTTCTATGACTGTTTTCTGGAGTACAACGATCGGAAACCCCAATGGAGTTTGAATTCGTTAAAATTTGTTCGATGTTTTCATTTTATTTGAAAGAAACGATAAGTGAGTTGGGACAAATGTTAAAACCAGTACTTTTGCAAAATATGTTCATAGCTTTCGTGTTTTACTTTGGAAATGCCATCAAAATTTCGGTGATAGTTGATGACTACAGGTATTCGGTCAGAATGTTGAGTGAGCTTTTCGGAGTTTTGATCTGGGGGGAAATAATAATAATAATAATAATACCAACAACAACGAGCAGTTTCAGTGAAAATTTCACTGTTTTGCTATTTGAATTTTCTGATGAATCATAATTCTTACGTTAATGATTGAATAAACTCCCTGCGAGTTCTACGACGATTAAATACCCGTAGAAATCCCCTTATTGCATTGTTACTTCAGTAAAATATTACAGTAATAGTCGTAAGTATGAATGTAGGTCAATATTTAAGCAGTAAGAGGGTACAAATCTCTTTCTTCCCTTTTTTACTAAAACCAAACCGCCTGTCAAATATATATTTTTCTCCCGTCTTTACTCGTAATCAAAATGGAACGGTTAATTATTTGTCTGATGCAATACCAAGGCGTAACACATGAGGCTAACTAATGTATGAAACCGTCAGAATCATGATATGACCATCATCTTAAGAATAATCGAACTTTCTTGTAACAATGGAGAAATCATCCGTTATTCAGATGTTCGTGAACGTTAGTAAATGTGTTGGGATCTTGATAGAGCTTTAGGGAAAAGAAAAAACGTCCAATGTGCAAATGATGCTGATGGTTTTATTCTTTAACTGTCATTTTTTAACATTTTCAAGCAGACAGTTGAGTTCTTGTGTGGAGGAAGACCACATGAGAGTACGAATTCAGCCTGTCAGTAGAATGTTTTGCAAGCTAATAGCGGCTCTATAATGATGTGTATTGTGTTTTGTTAGAGTTCATAAGGACCTCTTGTGAAGATGGAGACGGTCTTGATAGGTGTGTCATAGGTATATCACTCGTCGACCTTGTCGCATACTATTTATAAACCTTCACATTCGCCATGTTTCCGGGTAATGATGGTTTAGTCCAGTCCGATAACATGCGGAACTACTTACTAGAATACTCGACTGCTACACAGATTTAAACTCCGTTGAGCATGTCTCAAATATGTTGTAAATCTGACTAAATTGCTGGAAGTTACACAGCAACATTTTTGACAGCCCTAGAACTTGTCTGGACATATGTTATTAGTTCTTCAGAAAAAGCGTGACTGATTCTATACAAACCTTCAGTGACAACTATAATGAAATCATCGTTGTGTGTAATCTAGCAAGTCAGTTCTAAACTGAAATATTGAATCGTCATGTGAATCCATAATGATAAACATATCCAAACAACGAATCCCACACATCATAGACATCATGTCACATGACGTAGACGCGGTTATTTAGGTGAAGGTATGGTTATTTTCTAAGCGTAAGCTTACATGTGGCACAAGGCCGAAAGTATGGGGCATCCAATGAGGATCGAACACACTATTTAGTCGTAATTCATCTAGCAAGACAAGGTTACTAACTATTGCATCACGTCGAAGTGCCTATTTAAGAAAAGATTTGAGCAATAAATTATTAGGTAGCGCTCTCTGATTTTTGTTTTTTTTGTAGTTTTATGGAATATTTAATTCATGATTAAATGATACCCATTTCTGTGCTTATACTTCGAAAAAATTCTTAACTATTCTTTTTATCCATGGTAACTGTTAAAAACATATGAGGCTGCATACAAGTCGATCCAAGATTTTTCGTTCCAAATCTCAGGTTTAGCGTCGATCCAAGATTTTTCGTTCCAAATCTCAGGTTTAGGGTCGATCCAAGATTTTTCGTTCCAAATCTCAGGTTTAGCGTCGATCCAAGATTTTTCGTTCCAAATCTCAGGTTTTGGGTCGATCCAAGATTGTCCGTTCCCAAATTTCGGGTTTAGAGTTATGAGATATTTGGGCAGGATATTAGAAAAATTCTGAACCGATACTGGCAGCAAATTACCTGCAGAAGAATAGAAAACGAATTCAGTAAATATGTCAAAATAGAAACAAGTGTAAGGCAAGGATGGGTCTTCTTACCACACGTTTTCAATCTATACATTGAGGCGATTCTGAGAGAATTTGAATTCTTACCAGGGTTCATTATTGGCGGCCACGATATTAATATAAGATATGCAGATGACACCGTATTTCTAGCAGACACAGAGAGGAAGCTACCAAATATCGTACATAATATGGTGAAGTAAAGCGAGAAGAAAGGACTAAATATTAACTGCAAGAAGACAGAATGCAGCAAAAGGAAGAGCCCAACATACAACTTACAAATTGGAGATACAAAATGAAAGTAGGACAATAATCTAAATACCTGGGAAGTCTTTTAACAGAAAACTGAAAGTGTGATAGTAAAATCCGAAGGCGCATTGGGATAGCAAAAGTGCCTTCCACAAGTTAAGCAAAGTAATAAGAAACGGAAAAATATCGTTAGAAACAAATAAAAAGTACCGAACAATTAGGTAATATCTATTCTACGTTCTAGCAGTGAATGCTGGACAATCTCTTCACAGATGAAGAAGTGACTTGAAGCAACATACAGAAGGATAGTAAGAATAGCATGAACCAAAAAATGTGAGCAACGATGAAGTTTTAGAGAAAATGGGAAAAATGAACGCTTATAATTAACTAAATTACAATTAAAATTTGACACTCACATGACAGATTGAAGGCAAGAGGAAACCAACGAGTAAACCTATCTCACAAGGTTGAGTAAATAGATGTTGGAACAAGAATTAGGAGAGATAACAAAAAGACAAAATTTATTGAGAACTACAAAGGACGGGAAATTAGGGAGAACCATGATCGTCTACGTCTTGAATGGACACAGCGTGTATATATATGTATCGAATGATCAATCATTTGTGACGGACTATTGGAGTTTTAGTCAATGGCGTCTTGCAAGTTTCTACAAGTCCCTGGTGCTGTCTATAGTGCTATGATGTGAAAGCGGGACTCTGATTGCAGAAACCATCAGGAGAGTACAAACATTTGAAACAACATGCTTCAGATGCCTTCTTGGGATCTCATGGAGAGAACCAATGACTTTGTAGAGGGCCAAGTAACAACTGGCAAGCTCCCCCCCTCCAGGAGCCCCTCTTGGCAACTGTAAAAAAGTGAAAACTGATGTGGCTTAGACGTCATACGCCACAATACTCTACCTAAGACGGTCCTTCAAGGTACCTTGAAAGTGGGTAGCCGTAGGTAGGGGGGAGACAGTCAAGAAGCTGGATAGACGACATTAAAGAATGGACCAGGACGGACATTTCGACGCTGCTCCGTGGGACAGAAAACATATCTGGTTGGCGGCTGGTTGCATCTTTGTCTCTAACGTCTACTCTACGATCGACTCGGTCATAGGATAACAAGTAGTAGTATTGCAAGCTAGTTTCCTTGCTCGCCGCACTGTGTTGAAAGATCTTTTCTTTTTATGTGTCATGTCCTTTCAGGGCGTAGGCGATTATGGCTCTCCACCTCCCTCTCTCCCTTGCAGCTCTCAACAAGTTCCTTCCCTCTGCTTCCTTCCCCAGACCACGTTCTGTCATCCACTTGCTTAAGTCCACCAGGTATGTCACACGTTGTTTTCCCTTGTCTCTCTTTCCCTCTATTCGACCCGTGAGTATCAGATTCTCCAGGCCCTCTTTCCTCATGTGTCCCAGAAACTTTAGCCGCCTCTTCCTATATGTTAAGTATAAGCCTCCACCTTGTTTGCAACCTCTCTAAGATCCCATCGTTGATCACACGCTCGGTCCATGATGTCATTAGATTCCTTCTGTAGAACCACATCTCTCACACGCTCGAGTCTCAGTCGTTGATACTAAGTTAAAACTTAAAACCTATTTACAAAAAAAAATAATGTCTTTTGTTGTTGTTGTTGTTGTTGTTTCACTCACCTTTCGGTAAGTATTCCAGTCGAAATGTCGTCGACTAAACCGACTACACCACTGTCCCGAGAGAGGCGGCTCGTTAAGAAGCCAGTAGGGTGAAAACAGCCAGCTAACTAGAGGTGGTGTCTCCATAAACTACTGTGGAGAAGGCAACAGGAAACCACTCCACTATCAATCCCAAGATAAATCATGGTTGAAAGATCACATATCCTAAAAGGATCATACCTTAGACTAAAATCGGTAGTGATTGCTTATTTAAGAAAGGAAACTGTGCTGGACTGGAACCCTGTTCTTTGAATCGACTGTAAAATTTGAGTCTCGTTCACATTTTCATCAAAATTTCAAGTATTAATTTCCATGTTACGAATTCGAATTTTATTTTGGCACTCGCATGTGCGGATCATTTTAATTCCAAAGATGGCAAAAAGTAGATTTTCGAATCGAGCATTAAAAAGCAGGAAAGCATCCTATACCAGTGTTTGCCAATCTGTGGCAAATTTCAGGTGGGCCATAGAATTTTTATAATTTTTACTGGACCACCTGGTTAATATATGGGCCACAAAATGGAAGTAATATTTTACACTTTAATAATTTCATCGGACACAAAATTCTGGGTTCAAAGTGGGCCATGAGCTAAAATGGTTGGGAACCTTTGCTCTAAACAACAGGACGAGGATACTAGTTCGGTTAATTCAGAAATAATATCAGGATTTAATCACAGAATGTCTTCGTTATTCTTCATATTGATTTATTTTAGCCTAATATAGTGCGGCACAAGGCAAAATGGAGTGTGGGATGCGGATAAATGGAGAAGGCAACACTCCCAACATCCTACCTCCAGGTTTAGAGTTTAACTTTTTCTTTAATGTCGTATCTCTTCAGAACATCAATTATCATGTTTCTCCATCGATTACTTCATAATCAGGAAAATTCCAGGCAATCTTGGGGAATATAGTAGAGTGGTTTCCTGTTACTCCACTGTTTTGAATTTAGAGTTTTCCCTCTTTAATTCGAACTTTGTTCGCCAATTTCTCTTTCCGAATCGCTAACTCTGACACTATCCGGACATTCATTTGTTAATAGAGTTCTTCTTGAATGCTAAGTGACGATTTTGTTGCTGATAGACTTGACACTGATTTGGTAGCATGATTCTCAATGTATTTTTTGTTACTTATAATTAATGAATAAGATGTTGCAAAGCGTCTCTAACAGCATTAACATCTTTTTGTCTACTGTTCTTCAAAGCGTAAATTCAAACCTCTTCATTATATATTTATCTGATGTGACAATTCCTATCAAATTGTCTTCTTGAAGCAAAACTAATTTTGTCACAACTGACTGAACGTTACACTTCGCCTTAATGACACAAGACAATTGCACACACACACACAATATATATATATATATATATATATATATATATATATATATATACACATATATACATATATATATAACACCATCTGAGATAAAAACAGAGGGGCTAGAATAAATTAAATTTCTTAATAAAGACTGTTTATGATAACGTCAGTCAACTTTTTCCTTTTTCTCTTTTTTTTCATCTCGATTGGGTCAGCTTTTTTCCTTCCCATGGCCGTATTTATTTTAGCCTTTCCCTTTCCCTTAGCGAGAGAGCCACTTGATTTGGTCTAAGCACAGAATACAGCGGCTTCCTCTTAAATCTTTTTTGAGGGTTTGACGGGTCCAACTAACATCAGTTATCTTTATTTTGTACATTTGATTTGATATTTTTGTTTTGTTTTGGGGGTTTATACCCCCTCATTATGTATCATGTACAGATTTTATATGCAAATTAAATTTTTATGTCATGTGGATGTGTTTTGTAGGTCCTCTGAGTGTATGCGGTATCATGGTATATGGAGGATTGAATGATGATGGATGAGTTCGTGTGGTGCAAATTGCAATGAGTGAATGGGCCGTAAATCTGATTAGCTAGGTATAAGATAGTAAGTGACCAGCCACAACCCACCCCTCTTTTAGGCCTTGTGCCTCAATTGTATTTTAGATACAATAAATCTCGTCAACTTCCCGAATGGAAGAAGTCGATAAAATCGT
Source organism: Acanthosepion esculentum (assembly GCA_964036315.1). Lineage (NCBI taxonomy): Eukaryota > Metazoa > Mollusca > Cephalopoda > Sepiida > Sepiidae > Acanthosepion > Acanthosepion esculentum. The sequence goes on along the minus strand of OZ038477.1, from coordinate 126,038,604 downwards.
ACCGAAACAATGGCTTAAACACGTCCACACCTACCGATAGAATTCTCTTAAAAACCGCCCGTAGAGGCCCAACCGGATGTTAGAATTCGTTACTGCGGTGACAAAAAGATATTATGAAGCAGTTAATAAAATCTTATTGGCAGAGAATGTTATGATTTCTGTGGTTGTCAACTATTAAAAGTTGCCAACTTCTTATTTAAATCCCTTCTATTGCATCGAGACATTTAATGTGGGAGAACTTGTGAAAAAAGAGAAGCAAGAATTATTGGCTAGGAATATTAATAGTTATAAATTTGGTGTATGTTGCCTTGTGAGAAACCAAAATCAAAGGACTTGATAATAATGTCGGAGTTACCCAACTTTGAAAACAGACAATAAATATTATGGAAACCATTTTATCATATGATAAATATGGCCGTAAGTCAATTACTTATTGATCACAAGCAAGAAATTTCTCATTACATTATATTTTGTTAATTATTATTAAATGTATGAGTCGTTGTTTTTATTACAAATGTCAGGTCGTCATTCTACGATCATTAGTAAGCAGTATGAATTTTTAGAGCATTATTACTTATAAACGATCGTAGATTGACGACCTGAAAGTTTCAAAAGCATCAGAAATTAATATGGAAGGAATGCAAAACATTAAAAATTGAAAGCACTATGTATTTCTTTCACTCGTGTTCACTCTATCCAAAGCTCAAGAGCCAATCCAGGTCGAGGTTTTGTCTATAAACTGGCGTTATCACATAATTCTTTGACTCTAGTTCATCGATTCAACATGTGGAAGTTTCCCAAATTCTCTTGTATATTTAGTATTCCGTCGGATTTCCATTCAACTTCACACACACACACACACACACACACACACACACACGATAAAAATATAGTTTTACGGTATGCTATATTTATAGGTAAAAGATTCAATATCACAAATAGAGCGAATCTAAATATGAAGTTGGCCAAGCGGCGACAGTGTTTCATGCTTCAACGCAATCTTCAGACTTTGAAGCATGAAACAGCTTGTCGACGCTTGGTGTTGACCTCTGTGTGTACTTCATATATATATATACATATATATATATATATATATATATATATATATATATATATATATATATATTGTTTAGGGTAGATAAATGAAACGGCTAGATATAAGCAAGTGTGTACGCGTGTGATGGTGTTCATACACAGGCAAGCAAATAAATAGTCGTCGCATTTACACATGAGGTGTAAACGTGATAGAGCAGGATGCGGTTATACGGAGCAAAGATATATATTAATTAGTACATATACGTGTACCTACGTTTTGGTGTGCAACTATAGTTTCGCTGGGTGGTTCCCAGCTGGTCGGGCACAGGATCTATGTTGTTGGAAGTAAACAAATGGCTCATGGGAGTTTCACTGCTACGTAGCACAAAAAATAAAGTTACACAGAAGTGTGTTAAATGCAATGCTGGTGAGATACATTTTTTTAAAAATTAGCGAAATGTGGCGGGAGTAAAAAAAGTGATTACAAACTTAAAATTAAAGACGTTGCATTCGCGTAGTCAATAAACCATTACGGGTTAAAGGAAGGTAAACATTGACTGAAAGTAAAAATAGAAAAAAAGTGTGAAAACGAAGGTGGCCATATGGAGTAAAAGGGAATGCTGGGGTCGTTGTTGTAGATTTGTTATAGTGTCATGAACAGCTTGGGGTAGGCTTTGGCACCTATATCCTAATAAAATAAGAGTGTGGGGGATTGGAATTAGTCAGGTTTCCAATATTTTAAGATATACGTTTTTTTTATGCCTACATGCAATCATTAGCTCAGTCCTTTTATTAAGTAGGTCTGGCGTGTTAATGTTTTTGAGGATAAATCTTTTCTCTTATAAACATAAATCGCATCGTCTCCCTTCCTTACTAGAAAAAGATTTGGTTTGTGCTATGAATTCCCATTTTACATTAGGTATTGAGTCATTTGTTTTAATACTCCAGTAGAACTGTGGCGTTTACATATTTTTTGTTGTTGAGTGTTATCTTGTGATGATAAAAACTCTTTTTCCTATTGATAGCAGTGAGTCCGAAATAAAATTTGGTCTGGTCATTGTGCGTGATGCTAGCCTTTTATATAATTCCTTTAGACATGCATTTGCCGTTCATGGGGCAGTGATCGCGGTTGCGACAATTGCATGTCTGCTTATTGGGGCTGCTATTTCTACTAGTGTTGTTTAAGTATGTGTTAAGGATTACATTACTATGCAGGGCTAAATATTATTCAAGGTTTTTGGTGCAGATGTAGCTAACTTTAAAGTTGTTCTTGTTGAAGAGTTTTCTCAATAAGGGAATGTGACTGAAAGGCTTGCGTACTAACCTGAGAAAAGTTCTACCTATATTAGTCCTAACGTTACTATTGAAGAGTCGGTTGAACCAAGTACTGTTGCG